>OZ024823.1:66673196-67273196 GCA_964016985.1 Anodontia alba | reverse complement strand
GTTGTTGTTGTATATGTTGTTGTATATGTTGTTGTTGTTTATGTTGTTGTTGTGTTTGTATAAAACAACTTATTTTCTATCCATTTCCAGATTCCATGCCAAAACCAGTGGCAATTGCAGATACCAAGGAACTTGGCAAATTTATTGAAAATCAACATGTTACAAGAGTTGTCTTTCCTTTGATAGAGAAGGATGGATCTCCACGAAATTTTGCATTTAACTTCAGATTTTATTCTTTTATTCATGCAGATAGAATTTAATTGGATTACTAACAAAAGCTGTCTATATAGGAACCAGACTACTATTGACATCACACTGTTTTGGTCCCCTGAAAAATAGTCCTATCTAAAAATAGAGTGTACGGAGTAAATGTTGTAAACAGTGTAAGGTAAAAAAGACTGCATTGTTCTATTTATTTCAGGCCACAGGAGGTTCCTGGAGGAGACAAATTCCTGATAGTAAAAGATTCTGTAGGGAACTATTTGGCTGGGTGGAGTGCTACAACAAGTCGGTTAGTCATTCCAGTTTGTGACCCTGAACAGGAGGAATTTTTGGGATGTCATATGGCGGGCAATGTCATGTGTTTTTGAAGTGATGAAGAGGACATGAAAATCCCAGGATCTGTTGCTGACTCAAGTGGCTGTCACATCCCACTGAAGCCTGGATCTGATTTAGGCCCATGGAACTGTAGTAGGTGAGACACTTTTGATTTCTTAGCATTGTAGCCTATGGAGAAATTAATAGGGGGGTGTAACCAGAGCTCTGAGAGAACCTGTGAAAATACTGGTATCATATCAAAACATCTGACTAATATCTAACATCATCCCAAGGATCAACTAATTTGTAAAGCTTTATTTACCGGTCTTTGTTTATTCACATCATATTCATAACGAACAGTTCTGTTAATGATGGCTCTGTCACTACCAGGAAAATTAAGGCACCAGCTATCTACAACTGGATGAAAGCCAGTCACCCTGAAAGAAAGAAAACATTATGTTATATGCAAAACACCAAAATGCCTGCACACACACACACACACACACACACACACACACACACACACACACACACACACACACACACACACACACACACACACACACACACATGCACATGCACACGCACAAACAGAAACTATAGATTGTTTTTGACACAAAAATATGTCTCCCCTTGCCTGCTCTGCACATGTATGAATTGTTTATCACACTGTTTATTGCAATTTGGTACTCATTTTCTGCTGATGATGCTTTATACATCTAACAGGTTTCCAGAATCTGCCTGGTGTATGGGCCAAAGGCCAGACAGAAGGTAAAACTTAATATCCACTTTTGGTGTCATAAAAAGGAAGACACCCTGATAAAGATGATGGAAGAATAAATTCAACAAAAGTAGTTATTTACAGTATCATACTATTGTACATCAATTTGGGTCTTTAAAATTGCCATCAAATTATTCTAAATGCATATAGGCCAATTCATATGATCAACTGTTTGGTAATCACATTTCAAAACAGACGACAAATGATTGTAATTTTAGAATCAGTTATACGGTTGCACACTATGTAAGTCTTTTCAAAATTAATTGTGGCATATTATATACTCTCTTATGATGATTCAGAGGTTATGGTGAATTGACTTTTAGCATTTGTATACCAAAATGTCCTAAACTGAAAAGCTACTCAAGCTTTACACATGGTTACAGAGCAACAAATATTATACTTACTATCCTGTTTACACTTTGTCCATCCATCGGTCGGTTACGTTAAGGTTTCTGCTTCTTATCTTGCTATATAATTTATCAGAATCAGTCATTACCTTATGGGGGTATCTAATAAGCACTGCTAATTGACACTTCTTGTTGAGCAGGCTTTATATATGATTCTGACACTAGAAGAGCACCAGTATTTGGCATATACATGTATATGTTATGTAACAGTTTGGATGAATAAACCTTAAAGCTTTCTCTGTATTTACAAACACTGGATATATTTCTTTATAAACAAATCTTTGGCAAAGTTGTATGATTTGATGTTTCACATCTCTTTCAACATTACTTGAGCCATACTGAGACAATAAAGGGACGATAATGAAAGGCTCAGTGCAATGAAGCACCTAACAGTCAAGAGGATACCACCTCTAGCCTGATGCTAACCCAGGACCTACCAATACAAAGTCAGGAGTGCTAACTTTCCTTTTATTTTCTTTCAATTTTGGATTTAAGTGTTTAGATACAATGCTATGGTTATTGTAGAAATGCAGATTTTGTGAACATTCACAAAATATAAATCATCAGTATTTTCAAAATTAAACAATGGGTTACCTGCTGAATTTAAAAACCATCTGAAATTAATCATTTCACTTAGCACTTCAAATTTCAGAACATACTGTTATTTTTATATGTGCAGTCTGGTGTGTGCAGTTCACATAAGTGCAGTCTAGTATGTGTAGTTCAGATATGTGCTGTTATGGTAAGTTCACATATGTGCAGTCTGGTATGTGCCATTCTCGTATGGGTATGCACTGTTCACATATGTGCTGTCTGGTATGTGCCATTCTCGTAGGAGTATGCACTGTTCACATATGTGCTGTCTGGTATGTGCCATTCTCGTATGGGTATGCACTTTTCACATATGTGCTGTCTGGTATGTGCCATTCTTGTATGGGTATGCACTGTTCACATATGTGCTGTCTGGTATGTGCCATTCTCATATGGGTATGCACTGTTCACATATGTGCAGTCTGGTATGTGCCATTCTCGTATGGGTATGCACTGTTCACATATGTGATGTCTGGTCTGGTATGTGCCATTCTCGTATGGTTATGCACTGTTCACATATGCACTGTCTGGTATGTGCCATTCTCGTATGGGTATGCACTGTTCACACATGTGCAGTCTGGTATGTGCCATTCTTGTATGGGTATGCACATATGTGCCTATGTTCACGTATGTGCAGTCTGGTATGTGCCATTCTTGTATGGGTATGCACTGTTCACATATGTGCTGTCTGGTATGTGCCATTCTCATATGGGTATGCACTGTTCACATATGTGCTGTCTGGTATGTGCCATTCTCGTATGGGTATGCACTGTTCACATATGCGCTGTCTGGTATGTGCAGTTCTAGTATATACAGTAAGGAATGAGCAGTTTACATTTAATGCAAAGAGAGACTTTGTGATCATCCAGCACGTGTAAGAGGTGGGAGAATCCACTGATCAAGGCATGGAGAAAGTAATTGTCCCATTTATTTAACTAGTACTCTGTATTTGCTTCTTGGTGAAGGAAAGGAAATAAAAACATCCTTAAAGGCTCAATTCATGGCCATGTACAAAACCATGCAATCCACTCTCTTATGTAGTCACACTGATGCAATTTCGCTGAAGAAAGAAGAAAATATTTTGCAACTTACTTTGCCTCAATTCTGTATTTACTTCTAGGAAGTGGGGATGGGAACAAAGATGTCCTCAAAGGCTTCAACTCATGACCATGTGCAAATCCATGAAGTGCACTTTCTAATGTTGTAACATTGCCACCTATCCCCTAGAGAAAAAAGCAAAGAATTTCTAAATTAAACTAGAGCTGTCAGAGGATCTGACTATAGGCCCCCTTGCAGCGCTATCAGAGCTTTCTAGCTTTCTTAGTTCCTGAGAAATCTGTTACGAAAATTTTCCAGAATGGCAAAATTTGAAAACCTATCAAGGGACATAACTCCAAGAGTTATTGGGCCTTGGCCACCAGTTTTGCCACTACACCTTCCTTACCTTAGAGACCAAGTGTGGTATGTTTCATCAAAGTAAGACCATAAACATAAAAGTTAATAAGAAAAAACCATTTTAATTTTTTGAAAACCTACCAAGGGAAGAGTTATAGACCCTTGAACCTTATTCTCGTATACATGATACAGCCAGTCATTGTCCATGTTTATACAAACCTTCGACTTTCTAGCTTTCTTAGTTCCTGAGAAATCTGTTACGAAAATTTTCCAGAATGGCAAAATTTGAAAACCTACCAAGGGACAAAATTCCAAGAGTTACTGGCCCTTGGCCACTATTCTGCCACAACATCTTCCTTACCTTAGAAACAAAGTGTGGTATAAGCTTCATCGAAGAAAGACCACAAACATAAAAGTTATTAAGCAAAATGCATTTTAATTTTTTGAAAACCTACCAAGGGACCTAACTCCAAGAGTTATGGACACTTGACCCTTATTCTGGTATACACGATACATCCAGTCATTGTCCATGTTTATTCGAACTTTCCACTTTCTAGCTTTCTTAGGTTCTGAGAAATCTATTATGAAAATTTTCAAAATTGGCAAAATTTAAAAACGAAAACCTACCAAGGGACATGATTCCAAGAGTTATAGACCCTTTGCCCCTATTCTGGTATACACGATACATACAGTCATTGTCTATGTTTATACAACTTTCAGCTTTCTAGCTTTCTTAGTTCCTGAGAAATCTGTTACGAAAATTTTCCAGAATGGCAAAATTTGAAAACCTACCAAGGGACAAAATTCCAAGAGTTACTGGCCCTTGGCCACTATTCTGCCACAACATCTTCCTTACCTTAGAAACAAAGTGTGGTATAAGCTTCATCGAAGAAAGACCACAAACATAAAAGTTATTAAGCAAAATGCATTTTAATTTTTTGAAAACCTACCAAGGGACCTAACTCCAAGAGTTATGGACACTTGACCCTTATTCTGGTATACACGATACATCCAGTCATTGTCCATGTTTATTCGAACTTTCCACTTTCTAGCTTTCTTAGGTTCTGAGAAATCTATTATGAAAATTTTCAAAATTGGCAAAATTTAAAAACGAAAACCTACCAAGGGACATGATTCCAAGAGTTATGGACCCTTTGCCCCTATTCTGGTATACACGATACATACAGTCATTGTCTATGTTTATACAACTTTCAGCTTTCTAGCTTTCTTAGGTTCTGAGAAATCTCTTACGAACTTTTCAAGAACGGCAAAATTTGAAAGCCTTCCAAGGGACATCAATAGTTATCGGCCCTTGGCCAGTATTCTGCGATTACACCTTACTTACCTTAGAGACCAAGTGTAATATAACTTTCATTGAAGTAGGTCCACAAACATAAAAGTTATCAAGCAAAATGCATTTTAATTTTGCAGTCACAGAATCACGGAATGACGGACTGACAGAAGGATATTGCAAATCCAGTATAGCCCCACTTTTTCAAAGCGGGTCTTTTATAATTGAATATATGGTATACTTAAACAAGAGGACCATGATGGTCCTATATCGCTCATGAGCAAACAGATTTGCATACTTACTATTGGAGTTTTAGCCACTAAGATTTTTGTATAAATTTTATAGCCCTGTCCCCAAGCGGCCATATTTTTTTAATGCATCATGACGGCTTAAACTGAATCTTGATAGAGGGTCACCAAGGGAACATTTCTGCCAAGTTATATTGAAATCGGTCCAGTGGTTTCTGACAAAAAGATTTTTAAAGTTTTATATAGATATATAGGGAAAATAAGCCGGGTCACTAAAGGAACATTTCTGCCAAATTATATTGAAATCGGTCCAGTGGTTTCTGACAAGAAGATTTTTAAAGTTTTCTGCATAAATATATAGGGAAAATAAGCCCAGCCCACCGCCCCTCCAAGCAGCCATGTTTTTTGATGAATCATGACGGCTTGAACAATCTTGGTAGAGGGTCACCAAAGAAACATTCCCGCCAAGTTATACTGAAATCGGTCCATTGGTTTATGATGAGAACATTTTTAAAGTTTTCTATATAGATATATAGGGTAAATATGCTCCGCCCCCTAGCGGCCATGTTTTTTTGATGTATCATAATGGCTTGAACAATCTTGGTAGAGGGTCATCAAAGGAACATTTCTGCCAAGTTATATTGAAATCGGTCCATTGGTTTCTGACAAGAAGATTTTTAAAGTTGTCTATATCGATATACAGGGAAAATAAGCCCTGCCCGCTGGCGACTATGTTTTTTTGACCAATCATGCCAGTTTGAACAATCTTGGTAGAGGGTTACCAAAGGAACATTTCTGTCAAGTTATATTGAAATTGGTTCAACGGTTTCTTAGGAATCATGACGGCTTGAACAATCTTGGTAGAGGGTCACAAATGAAACATTCCTGCCAAGTTATACTGAAATCGGTCCATTGGTTTTTGACAAGAATATTTTTAAAGTTGTCTATATAAAAACACACAGGGAAAGTAAGCACCGCCCCCTGGAGGCCATGTTTTTTGATGACTCACGATTGCTTGAACAATCTTGGTAGAGGGTCACCAAGGAAACATTTCTGCCAAATTATATTGAAATTGATTAAGTGGTTTCTGACAAGAATATTTCTAAAGTTTTCTATATAGATATATAGGGAAAATAAGTCCAGCCCCCTGGTGGACATGTTATTTGACAAATCATGACAGCTTTAACAAACTTGTTAGAGGGTCACCAAAGGAACATTCCTGCCATGTTATATTGAAATCGATTTGGTGGTTTCTGACAAGAAGATTTTTAAAGTTTTCTATATGATATATAAGGAAAATAATCCCAGACCTCTGGCGGCCATGTTTTTTGATGACTCACAATGGCTTGAACAATCTTGGTAGAGACCAAAGGAACATTTCTGCAAAATTATACTGAAATCGAAGAGGGTTACCAAAGGAACATTTCTGTCAAGCTATATTGAAATCAGTCCAATGGTTTCTTACTAAACATGACAGCTTGAACAATCTTGGTAGAGGTCACCAATGACATATTACTGCCATGTTATATTGAAATCTGTCCAGTGGTTTCTGACAAGAAGATTTTAAAAGTTTTCTATATAGATATATAGGGAAAATAAGCCCCACCCCCTAGCGGCCATGTTTTTTGATGAATCATGACGGCTTGAACAATCTTGGTAGAGGGTTACCAAGGAAACATTTCTGCCAAGTTATATTGAAATCGATTCAGTGGTTTCTGACAAGAAGATTTTTGAAGTTTTCTATATAGGTATATAGGGAAAACAAGAGGGCCCAGAGGGCCCTAATTCGCTCACCTGAGTGTCATTGTCCCTAGTATATTCTAAAAGACTATGATTTCTCTTCATAGGACTATGTATGTTTAATATTTGTTGAAAATGAATGCTTTTGGATGACAGGCTGGGGGTGCTGGACAGAAGCATGATCGCAGGGTGCCTTATTGTTGAATAGACATGTGAACTAAATGAAGCTATGTAACCAAATATCAATGGCCAAGGCCTTCTGGTTTCAGACAAAAAGAATTTTAAAGGTATATAAGTAAATATAAAACAAGATGGCGGCCATGGCGGCCATCTTGGATTTCCAATAGGGACGATTTTAGCTATTTTTGATCTACAAGTCACCCCGATGCTTCCTACCAAGTTTCGAGTCAATAAGATTTTCGATTCAGGAGAAGAAGCATAAAATAGATTTTCAAGATGGCCACCATGGCAGACATCTTGGATTTCCTATCAGAAAGATTTTAGCTATTTTTGACCTATAAGTCAACCCGATCCTTCCTACCAAGTTTCGAGTCAATTGGCTTCTTCAGTTTACGAGAAGAAGCAAAAAATAGATTTTCAAAATGGCCACCAAGGCAACCACCTTGGATTTCTGATCGGGGCAATTTTAGCTATTTTGATCTACAAGTCATCCCAATACTTCCTGCTAAGTTTCAAGTCAATTGGCCTTTCAGTTCAGGAGAAGAAGAGAAATATTGATTTTCTAAAATCATCCCTATCGGAAATCCAAGATGGCTGCCATGGTGGCCATCTTGGATTTCCGATAGGGATGATTTTAGCTATTTTTGATCTATAAGTCACTCAAATGCTTCCTACCAAGTTTGGAGTCAATTCGCTTTTGGGTTTAGGAGAAGAAGCGAAAAATAGATTTTCAAGATGGCTGCCATGGTGGCCACTTTGGATTTCCGATCGGCACGATTTTAGCTATTTTTGATCTACAAGTTATCTAGATGCTTCCTACCTAGTTTAAAGTCAATACGCCTTTCGCTTCAGGAGTGGAAGTGAAAAATAGATTTTCAAGATAGCCGCCATGGCGACAATCTTGGATTTACGATCGGAACAATTTTAGCTATTTTTGATCTATAAGTCACCCCAATGCTTCCTACCCAGTTTGGAGTCAATTGGCTTTTGGGTTTAGGAGAAGAAGCGAAAAATAGACTTTCAAGATGGCCACCATGGTGCCCATCTTGGATTTCCGATCGGCACAATTTTAACTATTTTTGATCTACAAGTCATCCCGATGCTTCCTACCAAGTTTGGAGTCAATTGGCCTTTTGGTTCAGGAGAAGAAGCCAAAAATAGATTTTCAAGATGGAGGCCATAGTGGCCATCTTGGATTTCCAATCAGCAGGATTTTAGCTATTTTTGATCTACAAGTCCTCCCAATGCTTCCTACCTAGTTAAGGTCAATAAGCCTTTCGGTTCAGGAGAAGAAGTGAAAAAGATTTTCAAGATGGCTGCCATATGCCATAGCGGCCATCTTTGATTTCCGATCGAAATGATTTTAGCTATTTTTGATCTATAAGTCACCCCAATGCTTCCTACCAAGTTTGGAGTCAATTGGCTTTTGGGTTTAGGGGAAGAAGCGAAAAATAGATTTTCAAGATGGCACGATTTTAGCTATTTTTGATCTACAAGTCACCCTGATGCTTCCTACCAAGTTTGGAGTCAACTGGCCTTTCGGTTCAGGAGATGAAGCGAAAAATAGATTTTCAAGATGGTGACCATGGCGGCCATCTTGGATTTCCAGTTGGACCAATTTTAGCTATTTTTGATCTACAAGTCACCCGATGCTTCCTACCAAGTTTTGAGTCAATTGACCCAGGGGTGTGGGAGGAGTAGGCTTTAAAAGCAATTGTTGACGCCGCACGACGCACGACAGACATTGACTGACCACAATAGCTCACCTTGAGCACTTCATGCCCAGGTGAGCTAACAAGAAATTGAAAAATCGTGAGCTAACAAGAAGACAGAAAATAAGACAAGAGGGCCATGATGACCCTGTAATGCTCACCTGAGTATCATAGCACTTTGAGAACCTGACCTAGAATTGATCAAGGCAAACATTCTGATCAAAATTCATAATGATTATATTAACAAGTAAGACAATGTAGCATGTCTAATGGACTGTGAAATAGAGGTCAAGGTCAAATATGGATGACTGCACTAAAGAGGCCATGCGCTAAGATGTATGCATGTACTAAGTATCACTGGCTGTAGGAGCAATAGTTACTGAGAAACTGACCTAAACACAAACATTTCACAAGTACCAAATATCACTCTGTAGGACCAATAATTACTGAGAAACTGATCTAAACAGAAAAACTCAAGAAAGTCACTGGACAGTGAAATATACGTCACCTAGAAATCATCAAGACAAACATTTTGAGCAAGATTCATGATGATCACTTCTTTGACCTAGAACTCATCAAGACAAACATTTTGAGCAAGATTCATGATGATTGCTTGAAAAATGTGACTGCTAGAGTGTTAACAATGGTTTCTGCTGATTTGGCCTGGTGACCTAGTTTTGTCCCCAAGTGACCCAGTTTCGAACTTAACCTAGAACTCATCAAGACAAACATTTTGAGCAAGATTCATGATGATTGCTACAAAAATGTGACAGCTAGAGTGTTAACAAGGTTTTCCTTTGATTTGGCCTGGTGACCTAGTTTTTGAACCCACGTGACCCAGTTTCAAACTTGACCTAGAAATCATCAAGACAAACAATTTGAGCAAGATTCATGATGACTGCTTCATAAATGTGACCGCTAGAGTGTTAACAAGGTTTTCCTTTGATTTGGCCAGGTGACCTAGTTTTTGACTCTACGTGACCCAGTTTCGAACTTGACCTAGAACTCATCAAGACAAACATTTTGAGCAAGATTCATGATGATTGCTACAAAAAATGTGACCGCTAGAGTGTTAAAAAGGTTTTCCTTTGATTTGACCTGGTGACCTAGTTTTTTATCCCAAGTGACCCAGTATCAAACTTGACCTAGATTTCATAGGGGCAAACATTCTGGGCAAGTTTCATCAAGATTGCTTCAAAACTGTGACCTCTAGAGTGTTAACAAACTAATTGTTGACGACGAACGACGGACGACGATGGACAGAGGGTGATCACAATAGCTCACCCTGAGCTTTTGCTCAGGTGAGCTAAAAATAGACCAGAGAAAAGTAAGGAAAATTAGATCTTTTTCATCAGGTAAAAAATCCTGTTGACTTTCTTTGTTCCACAGAAAAGGAACTGACATGTGATGAGCGGGAAGAGTGATGTCACATAGGGACCTTCTGGATTAAGACTTTTTGAACTGTAGTTTTTTTTCTGTGGAAGGTTTGAAATACAGAATAGAATAGCACATTATCTATAGGTTAATGTATTGTGCAGTTAAAATGGCTAAGATCAAAAGTCAAAAGTCAAAAAAAGTGACAAAAATCAAATTGGCGATAATGCCAAAATCACATGCATATCAACAGACCATGACAACAGAGCCTGTAAAGTTTCAAATTTATTGGTATAAAACTGTATGAGGAGTTGAGCATACACGGTATCCATAACCTGTCAAAAAAAGGGGAGTAACTCCACAAGGAGAACCCCAACGGAAAAACGAAAAAATACAAGTCCCCTTATTTTTCATGCTGATATAACAAGAGGCCACAGGCCACGGCTCGCTCACCTGAGTGAAATAGCCACTGCAGATATGCAGATGTTATGCAACATTTTTCCGATCCTGTCATTGCAACTGATGAAAGGATCATCATTTGAGCAGGTCTTGGTTTTGGAGAAGAAGAATTTGTTTTTTTATTATCATTACTTTACCATATTTGGGCATGACAGTCAATGGAGCGTGACCATTTGAACAGACTCTCAATCCCGTTTCAACAGTAGGATCGATATGAAACGGCGGAAATTGGCCAACTGATTTCTGAAGAGAAAGTGTTTAACAATATCATGATTTTATACATGTATACAGCATAGGGGCAAGGGAAGATAAACCTTGCAGAATAAAATGTTGATTGTAACTTAAAGCTTTTGCTACTTCAATCATATATTGTAAGTTTTAGACACTTCAGCTACTTTTGTCCTTGTGTGTGTGTGTTCATTGCTCTCAAGGGTCATTCTTTTTATAATATAGCTATTTTCGATCTAGAGGTCAACCTGTTGCTTCAGTGTATTTCAACTCAAATCACCCAACAGTTTGGGTGGAGAAGTCAAACATTGGTTATCAAGATGGCGGCTATGGCGGCCATTTTGGACTTCCAATCGGCATGATTTTAGCTATTTTTCATCTACACGTCAATCTGCTGCTACATTGCAAGTTTCAACTTAACTCGCGTTGTGATTTGCAAGAAGATGTCCAAAACAGATTTTCAATACGGCATCTGTGGTGGCCATCTTGGATTTCCAATCGACACAATTTCCATCCAGAAGTTGTCCTGTTTCTACAGAGCAAGTTTCTGCTCATATCGACCAAAGGTTTGGGAAAAGATGTCAAAAATTGATTTTCAAGATGGTGGCTGTGGTGGCCATCTTGGATTTTTGATTGGCTCATCAATTTTAGCTATTTTGTGTCTACTATCTGCTCCTCATCAAGTTTCAACTCAATTGGATCATAGTCTTTAGAGGAGCTGTCCAAATTATGAATTCTGAACATTTTTCCCATATAAATGTATAGGGCCCATAGAAATGCATGGGAAAGCAAATTTGACCTTGCTGTAAAAAGGTCAAACGTCAATGTAGGACCATCATTTTAGCAATTTTGGTAGAATTCCTGTCCCCGATGATTTGTGCAAATATTAGGCCCCAGGGCTTATTTAGTTCTGGAGAAGAAGATTTTTATAGGTTTTTAACATATATTGGCATTGTGGCCATCCTGGTAAATGGAATGCAACTATTTTATCAATCTTTTGTTCCCTTGCCCCAAGGAGGCTTCATCTGAAATTTGAGCAACATTGGCCCAAAGGCTTCAGAGGAGAAGTCGTTTGAAATTCTCAACATTTTCCCCATACAAATATATGGGCCCATACAAATGCATAATGAAGCAAACTTGACCTCGTCTTAGAAAGGTCAAATGTCAATGTTGGACCATCATTTTAGCA
Source organism: Anodontia alba (assembly GCA_964016985.1). Lineage (NCBI taxonomy): Eukaryota > Metazoa > Mollusca > Bivalvia > Lucinida > Lucinidae > Anodontia > Anodontia alba. The sequence continues at coordinate 67,261,064 of OZ024823.1, read as the reverse complement.
ACTTTGGTAGACCTCCCGTCCCAATGATTTGTGCGAAGATTCAGCCCCAAACCATCCTCAGTTCTGGAGAAGAAGATAAGTTTTTACCATATATGGGCATGGCTGCCACCTTAGTCAACGGACAGACAGACAGAAATGGCTAAGTTCAGAAGTAAAAAAAAAAAAAAAGAGACAAAAATTAATTTGACGAAAATGCCAAAACCATAAGCCATGACAAAAGGGCCTGCAAAGTTTCAAACTGATCGGTATAAAACTGTACAAGGAGTTGCCCACACAAGGTATCCACTGTAATGCACATGAAAGTATTTAAGCCCCAAAAATGGCTAAGATCAAAAGTTGTAAAAAGTGACAATAATTAAATTGACAATAATGCCCAAACCATACGCATATCTACAGACATGACAAAAGAGCCTGCAAAGTTCCAAATTGATCATTATAAAATTGTATGAGGAGTTGCGCACACAAGGTACCCACCGTCTGTAGTCAGATACTAAATTGAAAAAGGGGAATAACTCTGCAAGGAGAACCCTTACAGAAAAACGAATTAAGAGGCCAACGGGCCACGACTCACTCACCTGAGTGAAATAGCCACTGCAGGTATGCATTTGTTCTGCAACATTTTTTCAATTCTGTCATTGAAACTAATGAAAGGATCATCATTTAAGCAGTTCTTGGTTTTGAAAAAGAATAATGTGTTTTTTACACATTCTTCTTCTTCAAATTATTATTTTTGGTTGAGGGGCTAGCTAATACATTTTAAACTGAACAAACCTCAAAACACATCATAATTATGTCCAAAATTGCCCCAAAATAGCCCCTCAGTTCTGGATGTTTGCCCAGACAGATGGAGGGACAATCAAAATTTCAAACAGTACAACAATACGTACACTTGCCACTTTTTGTGGCAAGGCATAAAAATGCAATTTAACCATTTTCCCATTATAAGTCAATGGGAGTTTTCTGTCACCATTGCAACCAAACCAAGAGGCAGACCACCATAATTTTAGCTATTTTGAATTGCTCTTACCCAAGCTACTTTTGTACCAAATTAGTCATACTGCTTCAGTGGTTTCGAAGTTGTCAGTTGAAAAAATCCTTTTTCAAAACTGAATGTTGCCTTGGCAGCCAAACAAAATGGCCACCGGTCATATAACATATAAACTGGGTAGACAATCATCAGCTGATTATAACTGCCAAATGTGGCTCACATCACTAATCACTGGTTATGGAGCAAGTGCAATTTAACCATTATCTCATTATAAATCTACGGGAGCTTTCTGTTGCCATGACAACCAAACCAAGATGCAGACCGCCAAACTTTTCCATATTTTGAATTTTCCTTAGCCCAGCAATATTTGTACCAAATTAGTCCTACGGCTTCAGTGGTTTTGAAGGAGTTGACATTTAAAAATTCCTTTTTTTATATTTAATGTTGCCATAGCAACCAAACAAAATGGCCACTGGTCACCAAACATATTATTAACTGGGTAAACAATCATCTAATGATCATAACTGCCAGATATGTTTACACCACTTCACTGGTTATGGAGAAAATGCAATTTAAACATTTTCCCATTATAAGTCTATGGGAGCTTTCTGTTGCCATGGCAACCAAACCAAGATGCAGATTATGATAATTTTATCTATTTTGAATTGCCCAAACCCAAGCAACATTTGAACCAAATAAGAGTCATACGGCTTCAGTGGTTTTGAAGGAGTTGTCAATTAAAAAATTCCTTTTTTGAAATTAAATGCTGCCATGGCAACCAAACAAAATGGCCACTGGTCATCAAACAAACACACTAAGTAGACAATCATCAGATGATCATATGTGCCAAATATGGTTCACATCACTTCACTGGTTATGGAGAAAATGCAATTTAACCCTTTTCCCATTTTAGCAATCTTTCGTTCCCCCAACCTAAGGAGGCTCCACATGAAATTCGAGCAACATTGGCCAAGAGGCTTCAGAGGAAAAGTCGTTTGAAATTCTCAACAGTTTTCCCATACAAATGCATGGGGCAGCAAACTTGACCTTGCCGTAAAAAGGTCAATGTACAACAACTATTTTAGCAATTTTGGTAGACCTCTTGTCCCCGATGATTTGTGCAAAGATTCAGCCCCAAGGCATTCTCGGTCCTGGAGAAGAAGATTTTTAACGGTTTTTACCATATATGGGCATGGCGGCCATCTTGGTCAACGGACCGCGACCATTTTAGCAATCTTTCGTTCCCCCAACCTAAGGAGGCTCCATATGAAATTTGAGTAAAATTGGCTCAGCTGCTTCAGAGGCGAAGTCGTTTGAAAATATTAACGGACGAACGCACGGACAGACGGACGGACGAAAAGTGATCACAATAGCTCATCCTGAGCATAGGTGAGCTAAAAAGGCTTGCTGGAAACAAATATGAGACCAAACCAGCTTTGATTTCAGCTATAAATCGGTACCTCAGCAGTAGGTCTACTTCATTGTTTACAGAGAGAATACAAAAGCTCCCACTAGGTGGCAACATGTGGGGAATACTTTGAAAAAGAATAAAAAGAATTTTTGAAAAATATTTAATGGTTTTTGAGAAAGAGCAAAAAGTCCTGATATATTCCTACACACCATTTGTAAAGCCTTTTCACTTTTTTCAGCACAGTGTTCTTATAGAAGCATTCAGTGATTGCATGACCAGATGGACAAGGCACTTGAACAACTGGCCTGTTAGAACTAAAGAATAGTGTACAACATTTTCTTCGTACTGATGGTTCTTTTGGCAATACATGGGTGTGCTTGACCTTTTCTTTTCCACTGTTTATTAGCAGTCCTCTGTGGCTCAAACATGCATACAGCTTTCCTCATCTGTTAGCAAGTTAGAAATAACCCATTATATTTTTTTGTAATTTTTCTGAAATTCTTGGTCACATTTAGATGCTGTTTCTTTTACCCCTCAGAGAGCATTTCAGGTACCCACCTAGCACAATTTTTTCTCAGGTGCAAATGTTTCTTCAGAATCATTTGAACACTTCCTTCTGATATGCCAGTATTAATGGCTATATCTTTCATTGACAGGCAAATATCCTGATCCACCACAGCCTTTGCAGCAATGATATATGCCTTGCTAATAGAGTTTTTTGGTCTACCAAGGCAGGTGTTAGCTTAGACATTTTCCTAGCTTAAAAGCTTTAACCCACATAAATACTTTGCGCACAGAAATGGACTAAGGCTCATATATATCACACAGTTCAGCTTTCCTCGAGCCTAAAACAGCATTGTCACTGTATATGGCTGCATATATTTCAAACTTCAATGTCTCAGTCATTTGAAAATCAATCTGCAAGAAATAAACAGGTATCATTTGCAATGGAGAACAGGATTGAAGTGCAGTAAAGCATTTTAAACTAGACAAAGTGCCCAGTGGGGCACGTATACCCCGACCAGAGCTACCGCCACTTTTTAAAGAGCACAAAGTATGTAGCTTTGACTCTGGAGATGGCAGTTGTATGCTATATGTTATAACATTGAAAGAATTCAGAAGTCCTTGACCTCAAAGGTCAGAAATAGGTGCAGGGATTGAGCTAATTAAAACTTTAGCCCTATAACTATCACCATAGACCAGTGAAATCAATCAGTCTTTATAATATAAGAAAAAATGACATTTGTATGAAAAGTCTGTTACCTTGACTTAAAAGCCATACCACAGCTTGGGGATGGTGCCGAGAAAAACTTTAGACCTATATATACCATCATGCTTAATATTGATGAAACCAACAAAAGGGTCTTCATAATATAGCTATATAAATTTTAATGAAAATTTTAACGTGACTTGCCTACTCAATGTCCTCTACATATCGGTAAAGTATCACAAAAATATCTTAAAGAATTTTTAGAGTTATTGCCCACACAAGATTTAAATAACCAAGGGCAAAAACTGCAGAATGGAGTCGGTTAGAGTGTCATTTTTGAATGTGATATGCCTACTCAATGTCCTCTACATACTGGTAAAGTATCATGAAAATATCTTAACGTGTTTTAAAGTTATGGTTCGCACAAATTTTTTACAATTTCAGAGACAAGGGGATATAACTCATGGACCAAGTCAGTTAGAGTTGTCTTTCTTGTACCCGACACCCCTACCAAATGCCTTCTACAACCTGACAGAGTTTCATGAAAATAGCTCAAAGGGTACTTAGGAGTTACGGGATGCACAATAATGCATTTATGGACAGACAGATGGATGGATGGATGGATGGATAGATGGATGGATGGATTCCATGCTGATAGCTATATCACCTAAACCTATCAGTAGGAGGATAACAAAATTCAACAAAAGGTCTTGATGGTATAGCTATATAAACTTTGATGCAGATTTGTTTACTTTTATATGAAATTTCTAAGTCTGTGACCTTGACCCCCGGATGGGGATCGAGCTGAGTAAAACTCTAGACCTATATCTACCAACATGTAAAATATAAATGAAATTCCTCAAAGGGTCTTGATGGTATAGCTATATAAACATAAACACAAAAATTTTGACTTTTTTATGAAAATTCTGTGACCTTGACTCCAAGGTTATCCCCCGGGGTAGGATTGGTGCTGATAAAAACTTAAGCCTTATATCTACCATCAGGCCAAATATGAATGAAATCTATCAAAGGGTCTTCATAATATAAGGTCTTATAAACTTTAACGTAAAAACTTTGACCCTAAGACAAAAATAAAGTATGAATGAATAATGCTTCAACGGACGGACGGACAGAGGAACAGATTCCTTGCTGATAGCTGTATCTGCTCAACCTTTCAGTTAGGGGATAATGAAATATAACAAAAGGTCTTGATGATATGGCTATATAAACTTGAATGCAAAAATGTTTACTTTTTTATGAAAATTCTAAGTTTGTGACCTTGACCTAAGTCACACCCGGAGTGGGGATCATGCTGAGTAGGACTAGGCCGATATCTACCAACATGTCAAATATAAATAAAATTCCTTAAGGGTCTTGATGATATAGCTATATAAACTTAAACACAAAAAACTTTGACTTTTTTATGAAAATTCTAAGTCCGTGACCTTGACCCCAAGGTCACCACCTGGGGTGGAGATGATGCTGATAAAAACTTTAGATCTATATCTACCATCATGCCATATATGAATGAAATCCATCAAAGGGTCTTCAAAATATGAGGTCTTATAAACTTTAACGCAAAAACTTTGACCTTGTGACGGAAACACGAAAGAACAAACGAATGAACGAACGTATGTACGAACGAACGGATGAACGGAAAAGCAAAAACTATATACCCCCACATACTTCTTATGTCGGGGGTATAAATATACCTGAGATAAAACAGTGGAATCCTATTAGTGACAAAACTTTTTGCAGTACCCTTGTAATAACTGAAAGGTGGGTTTCCCATAGCCAAGTTCATCTACCTTATTTTGTTAGAAAATCCTATTAAAATATCTTTTGTAATTTTGCCAGAATTTTATGGCAATACATGCAAGCTGGTCAGACATTGAAATAGTGGAATGACAGTTGTTATCATACTGTAATTACCTCTGGTCCAGCTATGATCTTCACATAAAACTCTACAGAATTCAAATCTCCTGAAATAAATAGAGCCATATAGCATAAGTTTCGAGTGATGCCAACATGTAATCATGCATATATGCAACAAACATGTATTTTTACATCTGCAATAAAAAGTACAAATTCAAACAGCAAAGATGAATGATTATTGCAAGAAACTTGTCTTAATAATTTCAATAAGACTTGCACATGCTTACTGACAACACCAACAATGGAGAACTGCATTACATGTATTGCTGTATATAAACTGTTATTTCCTGGTAGTAAAACAGAATAATTATGCTAATGAACAGTAAAAAAACTTATTAATCAAGTTACCTCACCAAATAAATACAGAATAGAAACAAATGCAAGCTCTTTTTTCGTTATTAAGTCTAAAAATCAACAGCCACCAATTATCCTTTCCTACTTAACCGTTCCATGATTACAAACGAATTCATTTTATTTTATTATCTTATGGCCCAGTTACCACTGTTAAGGTCATGTCATTAGCTCATCAGTTAACCTACTCACACTTTTCTTAGGTAGGCTTAGTTCTTTATGCCATTAATCAATACTCTGTGCATATACTTTCACTAGTAACTGACTCCTGCCCTTTTTGAATCAGTGGAAGAGGGGAAGGAAATGTCTGTAAAATTATTTCATGACCAATCTCCATGCAAGTAATGTGACCAAACTGGGACCTGAACTTGTGACCCTTGGATCTGCTGTCAGATGTTCTACACACTGTTCTATGGTGCCTGGAATTTATGTTGTTCTGCAAACTTAAACCCTTTCTCATTTTAAATGTTTTTCTTATTTTCTCACAAACATGTAATTTGTGGATATCACTTAGAAACACCTTGCCAAGGCACCCACAACATGTTTTTGTGCATGAAAATAAAAGGATATCTTGTAATTTCATCCTGAATTTCATTAATCCCAGATCTAGCCTCATCCCCGGGGACAAGATACCACATGGTATCTTGTCCCCCTCCGGGTTATTTTGTCTTCAGAGCCAAGATACCACAGCTACGGTATCTTGTCCCTGTGGACAAGATACCATAACGGGGACAAGATACCATAGCCACGGTATTTTGTTCCCCCTCTTATTTCCTTTATTTATTTGAGTCTTTGCTATTTTTTTTTCATCTTCAGTTCTGAATGTGCTTCACCACCTGACAGTGATATACAAATCATCCCAGTACCAGTATAACTTCTCATATAAACTGTTGTCATCAGATGTTAACAAACTTCAGAGATTTGACTGCATGTCTATCTTAAGAAAATAAAGGTACAAGTTTATACTATTCTGTTGCCTGACAGAAAGACCAAAAGGAAGAGATATGAAAATTTTCTGAGAAGGGACATTGGCAGGGGTTTACTAGATACTACAACTGCCTCATGTTGTCCCCACTGGCATAACCACCACAAAACATTTGGTTAGGTTGCAACAATTTATAAGTTAAGGATTAGTGCTATCCAGAGATTACTATTTTTGGTCAATATGGGATACAATTTTTTTGTAACCCACAAACAAGTTTGGAGGGGTGGAGGGGGGGTGGGGGTGGGTATGCTGTTTTCATCTTGTCTGTCTATCTGTCCGTTTGTCCTTAACACTATTTTTTTCCTAAATATCTTGATTAATAATATTAGGAATCTTATCATATTTTGCATTCATAAGATGTTGCTGCTATAGAAAAAGAAGGGTCAAGGGATCAATACTGTTGTAATTATTCCCCTTTGTTATTCTTTAAACTTTTTGTCCTTAACACTTCAGTTTTTCCTGCATATCTTGATTAATAATATTAGGAATCTTACCATATTTTTCGCATAAATGTTGATATTGATAAGATGTTGTTGATAAGCAAAAATCAGGGTCTAGGGATTAATACTAATATAGTTATTCGCCTTTGTAGTTCTTGAAAACTGGTTTTTCCTGCATATCTTGATTAATGATATTATGATATTACGAGGGTCCTGCAAAAAGTTTTGTCACTGGGTTCGGATTACTTCAGTGCTACGTTTTATCAAACATATTTTTATTACAAACCTTCAAAGTATCCCCCCTTTACTGAAACACATTTTTGTAACCTGTTTACCCAGTTGCAAAAAGCAGATAAATTGTCTTCTTTTGGTATCTGTTGGAGACACTGATAAATAGCACTGCCAAGAGAACTTCTAGACGTATACTTATTTCCAGAAAGCATTTTCTTAAGCCTTGGAAATAAAAAGAAGTCACAGGGATTCAGGTCAGGTGAATAAGGTGGATGGTTTAAAACTTTCACCTTTTCAGAAGCCAAAAAAGACTTAACAACCTCACATTTATGAGAGGAGGCATTGTCATGTAAAAGGTGGACTCCTGACCATCCTTTGCTTGGTCGTTTCTTATTGTAAAACTCTTTCACTTTCTTCAGTACAGAATTCTTGTAGAATCAGCCAGTGACTGTATGACCAGATGGACAAGGCACTTGAACGACTGACCCACTTGAATTAAAGAAAACTGCGTACAACATCTTTTTCAAACTTATGGTTCTCTTGGCAATACATGGGCGTTTTTTATCTTTTCGCTTCCATTGCTTATTATCAGCCCTTCTTTGTGGCTCAAACATGTGCACCCAGGTTTCATCACCTGTTAGCAAGTTAGAAATAACCCGACTATTACAGCCTTTGTATGTTTTTAAAAGTTCCCGGGCACATTTAAGGCGTTGTGTCTTTTGCTCCTCAGTGAGCAAATGAGGTACCCACCTAGCGCAAACCTTTCTCAGGTCCAAATGCTTTTTCAGTATTGTTTGCACACTGCCTTCTGATATGCCAGTACAACTAGCTATATCTCTGACAGACAATCGCGCATCCTGTTTGGCCACAATCTTTACAGCAGCGATGTTAGCCTTGGTAACAGAGGTTTTAGGCCTTCCAGGATGGGTATCATCTTCAACAGAAAATTTCCCAGCTTTAAAAGCTTTAACCCACCTAAAAACTGTGCGCATTGAAATGGTCTGAGGTCCATATATACCACACAATTCATTAAATATCTGCTTTGAATCTATATTAAGCCTAATGCGGCATTTAATATAGCTACGAGTTTCAGTCTTCTGGACCATGTTCCAATGTAACAAGTAAATTGGTCAGTGTTTATGACTGCATCTATTTCAATTTGAAATAACTCGGTCAGTTGGAAAGCAATTTGCACAAAATAAATGGGTATCGTTAGCTGTTCAACACACCATTCAAGTGCAGTGAAGAGTTTTAAAATATACCTGGGATAAAACCAAGGAAGCCTATTAGTTACAGAACTTTTTGCACAACCCTCGTATTTTGCATAAATGTTGATATTCATGAGATGTTGCTGCTACAGAAAAACAAGGGTCAAGGTATCAATACTGTTAGAGTTATTCCCCTTTGTAATTCTTTAATGTCCATAACACTTGTTTTTCCTGTCTATCTTGCTTAATAATTTTAGGAATCTTGTAATATTTTGCATGAATGTTGATACTGATAAGATGTTGTTGCTATGGAAATCTTTTTAATATTCTGAACAGTGCTACTGTTTTTATCAACCATTACCTTAGGGGGGGGGGAGGGGGGGGGGCGGGGGTTCTAATAAGCAGTGCTTATTCACTTTTTTCATTTTCATTTATTTATATTGTATACAGTGAGGTGGGATGGACAAGATACCATTCCTGGTTTATCTTGTCCCCACTCCTACAGCCATCACCCTGCATTTTATTTGGTTAAGATATTGATGGTCAGCACTGGAGATACAGAATGTGAAATTTACTGAAAATGGTTTGCACAGAAATGTTGGTGGACAAGATACCATAGCTGTTTAATCTTGTCCCGCCCCCTCCCTCCGCCCTCTGCCCACCACCACCACGGCCACAGACACTTTGAATTCTTGGTTGGGTAAGTTCAAGCTATGTGCATGCTAACAGAGTCAATGAGATACACATTAAAGTTTTGAAAATTTGTTAGCATTGGTGGGTTTGGCAAGGTAGACAAGATACCACAGCTGGTTTATTATGACTGCCCAACAAGGGGAGTGGGACATATTGTTTTTTGTGTGAATCCTGTTTGCATCAGTGTCGGCATCAGCTTTGGAGTCAGCGTTTGCATCAGCATAGCCTGTTTTAAGCACTATCATATCTCCTGAACCTATCTGGTGGTTGGGTGAGGCAAAGGTGTTGTGTATCTTGAGTCACTGGGGCGTCCAACTGATACTGGCTTACAGTTGGGAAAGGCATTGGGGATCTGGACTTCATTCGGAAAGAGAGAAGGCTCCACTAGTATGGACATGTGGAACGCTCCAATGGTGCAGTCAAGACAGCCTTTACCTACAGGTTAATGGAAAGCGTGGGCCTGGGAGGCCCAAGATGACATGGAAGCAACTGACAGAGAGGGATTGCAGAGAGTGGAAGCTCTTGGCTAGCAACCTTCATCATAGACATACCTGGAGATCTTATGTGAGATCTGCCAGGAGTGCAGCAAGCCAGCTAGCTACCTGGAAGGGGGGCCTCTGATGTGGATGTTGCCCCTGTACCAGCATGTTAGTCAAAAATCCGATGATGATGATGCTGATGAAGGCCTGCTGTCCTTGCAGCAGGTAAGGGTTGAGGGAGAATGTTGTTATTTCTTCTGTTTATATGCTTCCATTCATTTTCTTCTGTCTCTCCTTCACTTTCATCTCCTCTACTATCTCTTTTCTCCCTTTTTCTGGGAGACGACACAAAATGACCCACAAGGGTTGATGTGTCGTTAAACCCACACAATCAATCTCTTGAACCCCAGACATATCTGTAGATAAAAGTTTGGGAGTAATTTGATTTATAATGAGAAAGATTGTGATTTGCAGAACAATGACAGAATAAAGATTTTATAATGAGGATAATTAAGTGGTATTTTTTCATTTCTCTTTAGAAACCTATATTGTGGTTACTTGTTAAAATCGCCTCACTGAGGTGAATGAGACAAGTGCACACCATATGGGCTTTTATTTAGAAATAAGAAGACTGATTCTTGAATTAAACCTGTTGAAAGAAGAAACACTTATGACGGAACAGACAAAATAGTATAGACAGACAAAATTATACGTAACTAGAGCTGGTGTTTGTAAAACACTATGCCCCCAACTGCCTGACTCTAACACTGTTTGACTCCAACACTGCTTAGCCATGACGGTAACAACAGTACAAATATATGATTTCAATGTTATTTTATCAAAGGGAAATAACTCTAAAATAGGAGATGATTGGGATAAGAAAACAAGAGGCCCATGGGCCACAACTCGCTCACCTGAGTGAAACCGCCACTGCAGATATGCAGATGGCATGCAACATTTTTCCAATACTCTTATGACAAGGCAATGGCTTAAACAATTTTTGAAATATCTTGCTTACAAGGTTAAAATGCTGAAATTTTCTAAACGTTACAAGTAAAATAAGTCACCCCCAATGCCTCCTACCAACTTTTGAGTCAACTGGCATTTCGGTGCAGTGGAAGAAGCAAAAAATAGATTTTCAAGATGGCTGCCATCTTGGATTTCCGATCGGAATGATTATAGCTATTTTCTGATCTACAAGTCACCCTGATGCTTCCTACTAAGTTTCAAGTCAATTGACTTTTAGTTTTAAGAGAAGAAGCGAATAATAGATTTTCAAGATGGCTGTCATGGAGGCCATCTTGGATTTCTAATTGGCACGATTTGAGCTATTTTTTATGTACAAGTCATCCCGATGCTTCCTAGCAAGTTTGGAGTCAATTGGCCTTTCCGTTCAGGAGAAGAAGCGAAAAATAGCTTTTCAAGATGGCTGCCATGGTGGCCATCTTGGATTTCTAATCAGCACAATTTTAGCTATTTTTGATTTATAAGTCACCCCAATGCTTCCTAACCAGTTTGGAGTCAACTGGCTTTTGGGTTTCGGAGTAGAAGCGAAAAATAGATTTTCAAGATGGCTGCCATGGTGGCCATCTTGGAATTTGGACCGACACGATTTTAGCTATATTTGATCTACAAGTCACCCTGATGCTTCCTAGCAAGTTTGGAGTCAATTGGCCTTTCGGTTCAGGAGAAGAAGCGAAAAAGATTTTCAAGATGGCGGCCATGGCGGCCATCTTGGATTTCCAATCGGAACGATTTTAGCTATTTTTTTTATCTACATTTCACCCTGATGCTTCCTACCAAGTATCGAGTCAATTGGCCCTGGGGTGTAGGAAGAGTAGGCCTTTAAAGCAATTGTTCACGCCGCATGACCCATGATGGACAACGGACATTGACTGACCACAATAGCTCACCATGCGCACTTTATGCTCAGGTGAGCTAAAAATCTGAGCAAATTTGGCTCAGTGGCTTCAGAGAAGTCGTCAAATTCTCAACAATTTTCCCATATAAATGTTATGGGGCTCATACAAATGCATGGGGAAGCAAACTTGACCTTGCCGTAAAAAGGTCAAATGTCAACGTACGATAATCTTTTCAGCAATTTTGGTAGATCTCCTGTCCCTGATGATTTGTGCACAGATTTAGCCCCAAGGCATCCTCAGTTCTGAAGAAGAAGATTTTTAAAGGGTCTTACCATATATGGGCATGGTGGCCATCTTGGTCGACCTACCGCGACCATTTTAGCAATCTTTCGTTCCCCTGACTTAAGAAGGCACAATATGAAATGTCAGCAAATTTGGCTCAGTGGCTTCAGAGAAGAAGAAATTTAAAATTCTCAACAATTTTCCTATTCAAATGTATGGGGCTCATACAAATGCATAGGGAAGCAAACTTGATCCTGCCGTAAAAAGGTCAAATGTCAACGTACGACAATTCTTTTGGCAACTTTGGTAGACCTCTCCTTCCCAATGATTTGTGCAAAGATTCAGCCCCAAGGCATTCTCGGTTCTGGAGAAGAAGATTTTTAAAGGTTTTTACCATATATGGGCATGCCGGCCATCTTGGTCAACGGACCGCGACAATTTTAGCAATCTTTTGTTTCCCCACACTAAGGTGGCTCCATATGAAATTTGAACAAAATTAGCTCAGAGGCTTCAGAGGATAAGTCGTTTGAAACTCTTAACGATTTTCCCATTCAAATGTATAGAGCTCATACAAATGCATAGGGAAGCGAACTTGACCTTGCCGTAAAAAGGTCAAACGTCAACGTACGACAATTCTTTTAGCACCTTTGGTTGACCTCTCGTCCCCGATGATTCATGCAAAGATTCAGCCCCAAGGCATCCTCGGTTATGGAGAAGAAGATTTTTAAAGGTTTTTAACATATATGGACATGGCGGCCATCTTGGTCAACGGACCATGACAATTTTAGCAATCTTTCGTTCCCCCACCCTAAGGTGGCTCCATATGAAATTTGAACAAAATTAGCTCAGAGGTTTCAGAGGAGAAGTCGTTTGAAACTCTTAACAATTTTCCCATTCAAATGTATAGAGCTCATACAAATGCATAGGGAAGCGAACTTGACCTTGCCGTAAAAAGGTCAAACGTCAACGTACGACAATTCTTTTAGCAACTTTGGTTGACCTCTTGTCCCCGATGATTCGTGCAAAGATTCAGCCCCAAGGCATCCTCGGTTATGGAGAAGAAGATTTTTAAAGGTTTTTACCATATATGGGCATGGCGGCCATCTTGGTCAACGGACCGCGACAATTTTAGCAATCTTTTGTTTCCCCACCCTAAGGTGGCTCCATATGAAATTTGAACAAAATTAGCTCAGAGGCTTCTGAGGATAAGTCGTTTGAAACTCTTAACGATTTTCCCATTCAAATGTATAGAGCTCATACAAATGCATAGGGAAGCGAACTTGACCTTGCCGTAAAAAGGTCAAACGTCAACGTACGACAATTCTTTTAGCAACTTTGGTTGACCTCCCGTCCCCGATGATTCATGCAAAGATTCAGCCCCAAGGCATCCTCGGTTATGGAGAAGAAGATTTTTAAAGGTTTTTACCATATATGGGCATGGCGGCCATCTTAGTCAACGGACCGCGACCATTTTAGCAATCTTTCGTTCCCCCACCCTAAGGAGGCTCCATATGAAATTTGAGCAAAATTGGCTCAGCGGCTTCAGAGGAGAAGTCGTTTGAAAATGTTAACGGACGGACGGACGGACGGACGCACGGACGGACGGACGGACGGACGGACAACGGACGAAAAGTGATCACAATAGCTCATCCTGAGCAGAGCTCAGGTGAGCTAAAAATACGGATCACCTATTTTTTCATGAGGAATCAAAACATGAAATTTCAAAACATTAGCATACATGGTTCTAAACTTATGCTATACACAATAAAGCAACGACATTAAATGGCCCGAAATTGCGAAGGGCCATAACTCCAACATTTCATTTAATTGGTTCAAAATTTATTCAGGTGATCTCCTCCTCAATCCCAATCAGTATACCAAATATCATGGCTCTAGCTTAAATACTTTTTGAGATATCTTGCTGAAAAAGTCAAAATGCCTAGAACTACAAAGGGCCATAACTACATCAATTTTTCATGGAATTCCCTAAAAAACAAACCAGGTAATCTCCACATCATCCCCAATCAGCATATAATATTTCAAGACCCTAGCTTAAGTGCTTTTCGAGAAATCTTGCTGACAAGGTCAAAATGAGCAGAACTGCAAAGGGCCGTAACTTTATCAATATTTTCATGGAATTCTCTCAAAATATAATCGGGTAATGTACACATCATTCCCACTCACTGTATCGAATTTCAAGAACCCAGCTTAAATACTTTTCAAGATATCTTGCTCACAAGATTTAATTCTGATTTTTTTCAAAGGGGCATAACTTTAAATAAACATGCTAGACAAGAAACAAAATACGGGTCGGCTATTTTTTCATTGGGAACCCAAATATAAAATTTCAAAATTTGGCATGCACAAAAAAAGCTTGATGAACGGACAAACAGTCGGATGGACAAATGAAGGCAAAATAATATGCCCCATCAACTTCATTCGAAACTGGGGGCATAATCAGGTCATCTACTCATCACTACCAATCTATTCATCAAGTTTCAAGGCTCCAGCTTCAATAGTTTTTGAGATATTTTGTTCACAAGGGAAACATGCCCAAATTTACAAAGGGCCATTACTTATGAAATATTTTTCAGAATTTACAAAAAAATTAATCAGGTCATCTACTCATCATTACCAATCAATTCACCAAGTTTCAAGTCTCTAGCTCTAATAGTTTTTGAGATATTTTGCTGACAAGATAAAAATGCCCAAAATAACAAAGGGGCATAACTCAAGAAGTATATTTCAAAATTTCTTCAAAAGTTAATCAGGTTGTCTACTCATCACTACCAGTCTATTCATCAAGTGTCAAGGCTCTAGTTCCAACAGTTTTTGAGATATTTTGCTGACAAGGTAAAATTGCCCAAAATTACAAAGGGCCATAACTCATGAAGTATTTTTCAGAATTTCTTCAAAAATTAATCAGGTCATCTACTCATCACTACAAATCCATTTACTAAGTTTCAAGGCTCTAGCTCTAACAGTTTTTGAGATATTTTGCTGACAAGATAAAAATGCCTAAAATTACAAAGGGGCATAACTCAAGAAGTATATTTCAAAATTTCTTCAAAAGTTTATCAGGTTGTCTACTCATCACTACCAGTCTATTCATCAAGTTTCAAGGCTCTAGCTTCAATAGTTTTTGAGATATTTTGCTGACAAGTTAAAAATGCCCTAAATTACAAAGGGCCATAACTCATGAAGTGTTTTTCAGAATTTCTTCAAAAGTTAATCAGGTCATCTACACATCACTACAAATCCATTTACTAAGTTTCAAGGCTCAAGCTCTAACAGTTTTTGAGATATTTTGCTGACAGGGTAAAAATGCCCAAAATTACAAAGGGCCGTAACTCAAAAGGCATTTTTCAAAATTTCTTCAAAAGTTAATCAGGTTGTCTACTCATCACTACCAGTCTATTCATTAAGTTTCAAGGCTCTAGCTCCAACGGTTTTTGAGATATTTTGCTGACAAGATAAAAATGCCCAAAATTACAAAGGGCCATAACTCATGAAGTATTTTTCAGAATTTCTTCAAAAATTAATCAGGTCATCTACTCATCACTACAAATCCATTTACTAAGTTTCAAGGCTCTAGCTCTAACAGTTTTTGAGATATTTTGCTGACAAGGTAAAATTGCCCAAAATTACAAAGGGCCATAACTCAAGAAGTATTTTTCAAAATTTCTTCAAAAGTTAATCAGGTTGTCTACTCATCACTACCAGTCTATTCATCAAGTTTCAAGGCTCTAGCTTTAACAGTTTTTGAGATATTATGCTGACAAGATTGCATCCATATTTTTTCAAAGGGCCATAACTCAGAAAAGGGGCACAATCCTGTCAAGAAAAAAAATATGTGTCAGCTATTTTTTCATGAGGAATCCATATATGAAATTTCAAAACAGTAGCATTCACGGTTTTAAAGTTATGCTATGCATCAAAAAGCGTGACGGACGGACGAACAACCCAGAAGCAATATGCCCCTCCAACTTCTTTGAAGTTGGGGGCATAATAAGAGAGGGGTCCCATGATGACACAGTCTTATCAGAAACATTTCAATGTGTACCTGTGTTCTTTTGTAGCTAAAACACACAAGAGGGCCATGATGGTCCTGTAACGCTCACCTGAATATCATAGCACTTAGAGAACCTGACCTAGAACTGATCAAGGCAAACATTCTGACCAAAATTCATAATGATTATATTAACAAGTAAGACAATGCAGCATATTTAATGGACTGTGAAATAGAGGTCAAGGTCAAATATGGATGACTGCACTCAAGAGGCCATGCTAAGATGTATGCATGAGCTAAGTATCACTGGCTGTAGAAGCAATAGTTACTGAGAGACTGACCTAAACACAAACACTTCACAAGTGCCAAATATCACTCTGAAGGACAAATATTTACTGAGAAACTGACCTAAATGGAAAAGCTAAAGAAAGTCACTGGACCATGAAATATACGTCATAAGTGACCCAGTTCCAAACTTCACGTAGAAATCATCAAGACAAACATTTTGAACAAGATTCATGATGATCACTTAAAAAATGTGACCTCTAGAGAGTCAAGGTTTTCCTTTGATTTGGGCCGGTGACCAAGTTTTTGACCCCAAGTGACCCAGTTTCAAACTTGACCTAGAAATCATCAAGACAAACATTTTGAGCAAGATTCATGATGATTGCTTCAAAAATGTTACCGCTAGAGTGTTAACAAGGTTTTCTGTTGAATTGGCCCAGTGACCTAGTTTTTTACCCCAAGTGACCCAGTTTCGAACTTGACCTAGAACTCATCAAGACATTTTGAGCAAGATTCATGATGACTGATTCAAAAATGTGACCACTAGAGTGTTGACAAGGTCTTCCTTTGATTTGGCCTGGTGACCTAGTTTTTGACACAATTTAGCCCAGTTTCGAACTTGACCTAAAAATAATCAAGACAAACGTTTTGAGCAAGATTCATGATGACTGCTTCAAAAATGTGACTGCTAGTGTTAACAAGGTTTTCTTTTGATTTGGCCTGGTGACCTAGTTTTTGATCCCAAGTGACCCAGTTTTGAACTTGATCTAGAACTCAACAAGACAAACATTTTGAGCAAGATTCATGATGATTGCTTTAAAAATGTGACCGCTAGGGTGTTAACAAAGTTTTCCTATTATTTGGCCTAGTGACCTAGTTTTTGATCCCAAGTAGCCCAGTTTTCAGCTTGACCTAGAAATCATCAAGACAAACATTTTGAGCAAGATTCATGATGACTGCTTCAAAAATGTGACTGTTAGAGTGTTAACAAGGTTTTCCGTTGATTTGGCCCCATGACCTAGTTTTAACCTCAAGTGACCCAGTTTTGAACTTGACCTGGAAATCATCAAGGCAAACATTTTGAGCATGATTCATGATGATCACTTCAAAAATGTGACCTCTAGAGTGTTAACAAGGTCTTCCTTTGATCTGGCCAGGTCACCTAGAGTTTGACCCAAAGTGACCCAGTTTGGAACACCCTAGAAATCATCAAGACAAACATTTTGAGCAAGATTCATGATGATTGCTTCAAAAATGTTACCGCTAGAGTGTTAACAAGGTTTTCCTTTGATTTGGCCTGGCGACCTAGTTTTTGACCCCAAGTGACCCAGTTTCGAACACCCTAGAAATGATCAAGACAAACATTTTGAGCAAGATTTATGATGATTGCTTGAAAAATGTGACCTCAAGAGTGTTAACAATATTTTCCTTTAATCTGACCTGGTGACCTAGTTTTTGACACCAAGTGACTCAGTTTCAAATTTGACCTAGATTTCGTAGGGGCAAACATTCTGAGCAAGTTTCATCAAGACTGGGTAAAAACTGTGGCCTCTAGAGTGTTAACAAACTAATTGTTGACGACAGACGGATGATTGATGACAAGACGGAGGGTGATCACAATAGCTCACCCTGAGCTAAAAATAAAGATGTTATAACCTGTTACACTTCAAACAGAACAGAGTAAATAGCATTGACAAACAAAATTATAAATAACACAAGAGGTCCACGGGCCACGGCTCGCTCACCTGAGTGACATAGCCACTGCAGATATGCAGATGTTATGCAACATTTTCCAATACTATCATTGCAACTAATGAAAGGATCATCATTTAAGCAGTTCTTAGTTTTGAAGAAGAATATATGGGCATGACAGTCAATGGAGTGTGATCATTTGAACAAACTCTCATTCACATTTCAACAGTAGGATCAATGGGAAATTTATTGGAAAAAACTCTCATTCACATTTCAACAGTAGGATCAATGTGAAATTTGGTGGAAATTGGCTAAGTGATTTCTGAAGAGTTGTTTAACAATATCATAATTTTATACATGTAAACAGCACAGGGGCAGGGAAATATAATAAACATAAAAAAGATTGCCTTTGGAAACACAGAACTCACTACGGATTAGAAAATGGAAGTCTTGGTTTTTATTGACTCTTCATAAGCAGTAATGAAGTTTGCAACACCGCTGACTGTGGTTCTGGAGGAGCTGTCATTTAAAAAATTGAATTTTTTTTTTAAGTTTAATGTTGCCATGGCAACCAAACAAAATCGTCACTGGTCATAAAACACATAAACTGGGTAGACAATCATCCAATGGTCATAACTGCCAAATATGGTTCACATCACTTCAACGGTTATGGAGAAAATGCAATTTAACCATTTTCTCATCATAAGTCTATGGGAGTTTTCTGTTGCCATGGCAACCAAACCAAGAGACAGACTGGCAGACTTTTAACTATTTTCAATTGCCATTACCCATTTAACATTTGTACCAAATTAGAGTCCTACTGCTTCAGTGCCTTTGGAGAAGTAGTCATTAAAAAAATCCTTTTTTTTAAAATTAATGTTGCCATGGAAACCAAACAAAATGGCCACTGGTCATGAAACACACAAACAGGGTAGACAATCATCAAATGATCATAACTGCATAATATGGTTCACATCACTTCACTGATTATGAAGAAAATGCAATTTAACCATTTTCCCATTATAAGTCTATGGGAGTTGTCATGGCAACCAAACCAAGAGGCAGATCAACATAATTATAGCTTTTTTGAATTGTCCTTACCCAAGCAATATTTGTAAACTAGAGGCCCAAGTGGGCCAGAAATCGCTCACTTGGGATAGGCTGATCCTGATATGTTATATTGTGCCATGGTGGCCATCTTGGCTATCAGATCCGATTGCCTTTAGCAATTCAGAATCTGATGTTGTTTGAAGAGTTTTAAGATTGCCACCATGGCCGCCATGGAACTGAACGATGCAGCAATTCATAATCCCCATGTCACTCCGATGCCTACCATCAAGTTTCGCCTCAATCTGACGTACTGTTTGGGAGGAGTTGTGGTTTGAAGAATTTCAAGACGGCGGCCATCTTGGACATTGGAACAGATGGACTTTAGCAATTCTGAATTTCCATAACACCCCAATGCCTCCCATCATGTTTAAGCTCAATCAGACTTAATGTTTGGTAGCAGATGTGATTTGAAGATTTTCAAGATGGCTGCCATGGTGGCCATCTTGGATATCAGAATGGAACCATTTTAGCAATTCTAAAACTCCATGACGCCCCAATGCCTTCCACCATTTCCACTCAATCTGACTTACTGTTCAGGAACAGATAACAATTGAAGACTTTCAAGATGGCCGGAGGAGATGTTGTTTGAAAATTTTCAAGATGGCTGACATGGTGGCCATCTTGGATATTGGAACAGAATGATTTTAGCAATTCTTAATCTCCATGTGGCCCCAATGCCTCCCACCAAGTTTGGGCTCAATCTGACTTAAGGTTCGGGAGCAGATGTGGTTTCAAGATTTTCAAGATGGCCGCCCAGGTGGCCATCTTGGATAGCCAAACGGAACGATTTAAGCAATTCTGAATCTCTATGTCGCTCCAATGCTTCCCATCAAGTTTCCACTCAATCCAACTTACGGACTGGGAGGAGATGTCATATGAAGAATTCCAATATGGCTGCCATGGCGGCCATCTTATATATCAGAACGGAACAATTTTAGCAATTCCGAATCTCAATGTCACTCCGATGCCTCCCATCAAGTTTTGGCTCAATCGGACGTACGGTTTGGGAGGAGATGTCGTTTGAAGAATTTCAAGATGGCCTCCATGGCGGCCATCTTGGACAACGGAACGGAACTATTTTAGCAATTCTGAATCTCTATAATGCTCCAATGCCTCCTATCAAGTTTCGGCTCAATCTGATTTATGGTTTGGGCAGAGATGTCGTTTGAACAATTTCAAGATGGCCCCTTGGCGGCTATCTTGGCTATCAGAACGGAATGATTTTAGCAATTCTGAATCTCTTTGTAACTGTGATGCCTCCCATCAAGTTTTGGCTCAATCGGACTTACGGTTTGGGAGGAGATATTGTTTGAAGAATTTCAAGAGGGCCGCCATGGCGGCCATCTTGGATATCGGAACGGAACGATTTTAGCAATTGTGAATCTCTGTGTCACTGTGATGCCTCCCATCAAGCTTTGGCTCAATCTGACATACGGTTTGGGAGTAGATATCATTTGAAGAATTTCAAGATGGCCGCTGTGGTGGCCATCTTGGATATTGGAACGGAACAATTTTAGCAATTCTGAATCTTTGTGTCCCTGTGATGCCTCCCATCAAATTTTGTCTCCATCCGACATACGGTTTGGGAGGAGATGTCGTTTGAAGAATTTCAAGATGTCTGCCATGGCGGCCATCTAAGATATTGGAACGGAATGATTTTAGCAATTTTGAATCTCTGTGTAACTGTGATGCCTCCGATTAGTTTCAGCTCAATCGCACTTACGGTTTGGGAGGAGATATCGTTTGAAGAATTTCAAGATTGCCACCATGGCGGCCATCTTGGATATAGGAACGGAATGATTTTAGCAATTCTGAATCTTTGTGTCACTGTGATGCCTCCCATCAAGTTTTGGCTCAAACTGCCTTACGGTTTGGGAGGAGATGTCCTTTGAAGAATTTCAAAATGGCCGCCATGGTGGCCATCTTGGATATTGGAACAGAAGGATTTTAGCAATTTTGAATCTCTGTGTCACTGTGATGCCTCCCATCAAGTTTCAGCTTCAATGGACTTGGGAGATGTCATTTGAAGAATTTCAAGATGGCGGTCATCTTGGATATCGGAACGGAACGATTTTAGCAATTCTGAATCGCTGTGTCACTGTGATGCCTCCCATCAAGTTTTGGCTCAATCCGACTTATGGTTAGGGAGGAGATGTCATTTGATGAATTTCAAGATGCCTGCCGTATTGGCCATCTTGGATATCGGAACGGAGAGATTTTAGCAATTCTGAATCTTTGTGTCACTTTGATGCCTCCCATAAAGTTTTGCCTCAATCCGACTTACGGTTTGGGAGGAGATGTCGTTTGAAAAAAATTTCAAGATGGCCACCATGGGGGCAATCTTGGATATCGGAATGGAATGATTTTAGCAATTTTGAATCTCTGTCTCACTGTGATGCCTCCCATCAAGTTTCAGCCCAATCGGACTTACGGTTTGGGAGGAGAATGTTGTTTGAAGAATTTCAAGATGGCTGCCATGGTGGCCATCTTGGATATCGGAACGGAACTATTTTAGCAATTCTGAATCTCTGTGTCACTGTGATGCCTCCCATCAAGTTTTGGCTCAATCTGACTCACAGTTCTGGAAGAGATGTCGTTTGAAGAATTTCAATACGGTAGCCATGGCGGCCATCTTGGATATTGGAATGGAAAGATTTACGCAATTCTGAATCTCTGTGTCACTGTGATGCCTCCCATCAAGTTTCAGCTCAATTGGACTTACGGTTTAGGAGGAGATGACGTTTGAAGAATTTCAAGATGGCCACCATGGCGGCCATCTTGGATATCGGAATGGAACGATTTTAGCAATTCTGAATCTCCATGTTGCCTAAACGCCTCTCATTTAAGTTTCACCTGAATCTGACTTACCGTTCAGGAGGAGAGTTAAAAAATATGAAAGGTTAATGACAGATGGACAACAGATGGATGACAGACGGGTGGGGGAAGGACAACATGCCACAGCATAAGCTGTCCTGGAGCAAAGCTCCAGGTGAGCTAAATTTAGAGTCATATTGCTTTAGTAGTTTTGGAGGAGATGTCATTTAATTCCTTTTTTTAAAATTTAATGTTGCCATGGCAACCAAAGAAAATGGCAGCTGGTCATAAAACACATACACTGGGAAGACAATCATCCAATGATCATTACCATAGAATCTGATATGGTATCTTGTCCCCTGATCACACCTGTCCAATCACCAACATTTCAATGTGTACTTGAGTGAACTAAGTATACGAGGGCGAGTCAATAAGTAACCAGCCTATACCATTTCTGATGGACCGAGACGGTCACGATTTTCATGCTTTGTTTCAATATATGATTTATACATGGGTACAAAATTACACGCGTATCGAGTCATTCTTTAATAAGATATTGAATGTCAAACATGGCTAGTGATGCAAAGGCATGCTTTTCATCTAAAGTTGAGTACCGTGCTGTAATTCGGTACTTGTACTTAAAAGGTAAAATAGGCAAGGAAATACACGGCGAGTTAGCCGATGTTTATGGGTCTTCTGCACCATCTTATGCTCAGGTTAAATTCTGGGTAGGGGAATTCAAACGCGGTAGAACGTCTTTAGAAGATGAAGCCAGGTCTGGACGCCCACTGGATGCCACCGACGAAGAAATGTGTAAGAAAGTTCGGGATCTGGTATACTCTGATAGGCGAATTCAGGTGGAAGAAATAGCGCAGGCATTAGGCATTTCTAATGGTAGCGTTTCAACAACCTTACATGATTGTTTAGGTATGCCCAAGCTGACAGCCCATTGGGTCCCCAGATCCCTTACCCATGAGCAAATGGCAACCAGAGCATCAGTATGCAGCGCCTTGTTGAAGCGTTTTAGGTCAAAAGATGATTTTCTTTTGCGTCTGGTGACTGTAGATGAGACTTGGGTTCATTATTATGAGCCAGAGAATAAAGCTCAGAGTCGTCAGTGGATAGGGCCTGGGTCCCCGAGGCCAAAGAAGTTCAAGACGCAACCATCTGCTGGCAAGGTGATGGCCACAGTATTTTGGGATGCAAAAGGCATTATTATGTTGGACTTTTTACCCAAGAGAAGTACAATAACTGGAGTGTACTATGCAAACTTGTTAGACCAGCTGAGAACCGCCATCCATGAAAAACGCCGAGGTAAACTCTCTAAAGGTGTTTTGCTGCAACAGGACAACGCGAGAGTCCACACTTGCAAAGTTGCAATGGATGCTGTAGAGCGAAACGGGTATGAATTAATACCACATCCTGCCTATTCGAATAGCCTGACCTAGCTCCTAGCGATTTCTTCCTATTCCCAAACTTGAAAAAGGATATCCGTGGACTTCATTTCCGGTCTGATGAAGAAGTTGTGACGGCAATTGAGGAGTGGGTCAATGGAAAGGACCCTGACTTTTCCAGTTCTGGGCTGATGGCACTTGAACACCA
Organism: Anodontia alba; assembly: GCA_964016985.1. Taxonomy (NCBI): domain Eukaryota; kingdom Metazoa; phylum Mollusca; class Bivalvia; order Lucinida; family Lucinidae; genus Anodontia; species Anodontia alba. Next base: position 67,237,477 of record OZ024823.1, on the reverse strand, counting down.
TTGATCTAAGTGCATCACACTAGGGCAATTACATCGAAAAAGAAGAGGTGGATCTCAACCGGAAATAAGTTAGGCTGATTACTTATTGACTCACCCTCGTATTTAACTTCCCAAAGAAAACAATTGTGAATTTCCATAGAACAATCACAAAATTAGAGGCCCAAGTGAAATCACTCACCTGGATTAGACTGATCATGATATGTTACATTGTGCCATGGTGGCTATCTTGGCTATCAGATCCTATTGCCTTTAGCAATTCAGACTCTGATGTTGTTTGAAGAGTTTCAAGACTGCCACCATGGCCGCCATCTTGGATACTGGAACTGAATGATTCAGCAATTCTGAATCCCATGTCATCCCGACGCTCCCATCAAGTTTCTGCTTAACCAGACTGTTTGGGAGGAGATGTGGTTTCAAGAATTTCTAGAAGGCTGCCATCTTGGACAACGGAACAGAAGGATTTTAGCAATGCTGAATTTCCATAACACCCCAATGCCTCCCATCATGTCAAAGCTCAATCAGACTTATTGTTCTGACTTACTGTTTGGGAGGAGTTGTGGTTTGAAGAATTTCAAGACGGCGGCCATCTTGGACATTGGAACAGATGGACTTTAGCAATTCTGAATTTCCATAACACCCCAATGCCTCCCATCATGTTTAAGCTCAATCAGACTTAATGTTCGGTAGCAGATGTGATTTGAAGATTTTCAAGATGGCTGCTATGGTGGCCATCTTGGATATCAGAACAGAACCATTTTAGCAATTTTCAATCTCCATGCTGCCCCGATGCCTTCCACCAAGTTTCCGCTCAATCCAACTTATTGTTTCAGAGCAGATAACAATTGCACGGCCAGAGGAGATGTTTGAAGATTTTCAAGACGGATGACATAGCGGCCATCTTGGATATTGGAACAGAATGATCATAGCAATTCTTAATCTCCATGTGGCCCCAATGCCTCTCCTCCCACCAAGTTTGGGCTCAATCTGACTTAGGGTTCAGGAGCAGATGTGGTTTCAAGATTTTCAAGATGGCCGCCAAGGCGGACATCTTGGATAGCAAAACAGAATGATTTCAGCAATTCTGAATCTCTATGTCGCTCAGATGCTTCCAATCAAGCTTCCGCTCAATCAAACTTACGTTTTGGGAGGAGATGTCGTTTGAAGAATTTCAATATGGACGCCATGACGGCTATCATGGATATCAGAACGGAACCATTTTAGCAATTCTGAATCTCTATATTGCTCCTATGCCTCCCATCAAGTTTTGGCTCGATCGGACCTACGGTTTGAGAGGAGATGTCATTTGAAGAATTTCAAGATGGCCGCCAGGGGGTCATCTTGAATATCGGAATGTCTATTTTAGCAATTCTGAATCTCTATAAGTCTCTAATGCCTCCCATCAAGTTTCGGCTCAATCTGACTTATGGTTTGGGAGGAGATGTCTTTTGATGATTTCAAGATGGCTCCCTCAGCGGCTATCTTGGATACTGGAACGGTACGATTTTAGCAATTCTGAATCTCTATGTTACTTTGATGCTTCCCATCAAGTTTTGGCTCAATGCAACTTAAGGTTTGGGAGGAGATGTCATTTGAAGGATTTCAAGATGGCCGCCATGGTGGCCATCTTGGATATCGGAACGGATTGATTTTAGCAATTCTGAATCTCTATGTTGCTCCAATGCCTCCCATCAAGTTTCGGCTCAATCTGACTTATGGTTTGGGAGAAGATGTCATTTGAAGAATTTCAATATGGCCACCATAGTGGCCATCTTGGATATCAGAACAGAACGATTTTAGCAATTCTTAATCTCTGTGTCACTTCGATGCCTCCCATCAAGTTTTGGCTCAATCCAACTAACGGTTTGGGAGGAGATGTCATTTGAAGAATTTCAAGATGGCCACCATGGAGGCCATCTTGGATATTGGAACGGAACTATCTTAGAAATTCTGAATCTCTGTGTCACTGCGATGCCTCTCGTCAAGTTTTGGCTCAATCCAACTTACGGTTTTAGAGAAGATGTCATTTGAAAAATTTTAAGATGGCCACCATGGCGGCCATCTTGGATATTGGAATGGAACGATTTTAGCAATTCTGAATCTCTTTGTCACTTTGATGCCTCTCATCAAGTTTTGACTAAATTGGACTTATGGTTTGGGAGGAGATGTCGTTTGAAGAATTTCAAGATGGCTGCCATAGCGGCCATCTTGGATATCGGAACGGAACAATTTTAGCAATTCTGAATCTCTGTGTCACTGTGATGTCTCCCATCAATTTTTAGCTCAATCCAACTTATGGTTTGGGAGGAGATGTCGTTGAAAGAATTTCAAGATGGCCGCCATGGTGGCCATCTTGGATATTGAAACGGAATGATTTTGAATCTTCGTGTCACTGTGATGCCTCCCATTAAGTTTCAGCTCAATCGGACTTACGGTTTGAGAAGAGATGTCATTTGATGTTGCTTGGATATCGGCACGGAACAATTTTAGCAATTCTGAATCTCTTTGTTGCCACAATGCCTTTCATTAAGTTTCAGCTCAATCCAACTTATGGTTCTGGAGGAGATGTCAAAAAAGTGAAAAGCTAACGATGGCTGGACGGACGACGGACAACAGGCCATGGCATAAGCTGACCTGGAGCAAAGCTCCAGGTGAGCTAATAAAGATTTTCTAGCCTGTTGAAAGAAGAATACACTTGTAACAGAACAGAAAAATTGGCATAGACAAACAAAAAAAAGCTGAAACAAGAGGGGGGATAAGATACCGCGGTTACAATAGCTTGTCCCTGAGGATTACAAAGTTTGCCAAAACTTGATGCTATATGCCCAGTTCTGCAATCGGTTTGATGATTCATGTTTACATGACTTTCATCATGACTTTGGCGACATTTTCTGATAACTACCAACACCCTACATGCTAGCAAAAAACATTCGAACAAATATTCATTAATATGTCAAAGGTTATGTTTTAGCATAAGCATGTAACAAGGATAAATTTCTGGCTAATATTGTCTATGAGTTTACGAGGGTTGTGCAAAAAAATCTGTCACTAATAGGCTTCATTAGTTTTATCCCAGGTATATTTTAAAATGCTTCACTGCACTTGAATGGTGTGTTGAATAGCTAACGATACCCGTTTATTTCATGCAAATTGATTTCATGCAAACTGATTTCCAACTGACCGAGTTATTTCAAATTGAAATAGATGCATTCTGACCAATTTACTTGTTACATTGGAACATGGACCAGCAGACTGAAATTCGTAGCAATATTAAATGCCTCATTAGGCTTAATATAGATTCAAAGCAGATATTTAATGAATTGTGTTGTATATATGGACCTCAGACCATTTCAATGTGCACAGTTTTTAGGTGGGTTAAAGCTTTTAAAGCTGGGAAATTTTCTGTTGAAGATGATACCCGTCCTGGAAGGCCTAAAACCTCTGTTACCAAGGCTAACATCGCTGCTGTAAAGATTGTGGTCGAACAGGATGCACGATTTTCTGTCAAAGATATAGCTAGTTGTACTGGCATATCAGAAGGCAGAGTGCAAACAATTCTGAAAAAGCATTTGGACCTGAAAAAGGTTTGCGCTAGGTGGGTACCTCAATTGCTCACTGAGGAGCAAAAGACACAACGCCTTAAATGTGCCCGGGAACTTTTGAAAACATACAAAGGCTGTAATAGTCGGATTATTTCTAACTTGCTAACAGGTGATGAAACCTGGGTGCACATGTTTGAGCCACAAAGAAGGGCTGACAATAAGCAATGGAAGCGAAAAGATAAAAAACGCCCATGTATTGCCAAGAGAACCATAAGTTCGAAAAAGATGTTGTATGCAATTTTCTTTAATTCAAGTGGGCCAGTCGTTCAAGTGCCTTGTCCATCTGGTCATACAGTCATTGGCCGATTCTACAAGAATTCTGTACTGAAGAAAGTGAAAGAGTTTTACAATAAGAAACGACCAAGCATTAAGGTCCACCTTTTACATGACAATGCCTCCTCTCATAAGTGTGAGGTTGTTAAGTCTTTTTTGGCTTCTGAAAAGGTGAAAGTTTTAAACCATCCACCTTATTCACCTGACCTGAGTCCCTGTGACTTCTTTTTATTTCCAAGGCTTAAGAAAATGCTTTCTGGAAATAAGTATTAGTCTAGAAGTTCTCTTGGCAGCGCTATTTATCAGTGTCTTCAAGAGATACCAAAAGAAGACATTTTCGCGACTGGGTAAAAAGGTTACAAAAATGTGTTTCAGTAAAGGAGGGATACTTTGAAGGTTTGTAATAAAAAAGGTTTGTGATAAAAATATGTTTGATAAAATGTAGCACTGAAGTAATCCGAACCCAGTGACAAAACTTTTTGCAGGACCCTCGTACCATTCCAAACTTTCTTCTAATCCTAAAAATATATTCTATAATGCGTCTATTCAGTGCTTTCTTTCAAATGCCATGTGCCATGTGACTGTCTGATAGATAGGCAGCAAACATCAAAGCATCGTTTCTGACTAAGGATTGGTGTGAGATGGTGGGAGATCATGATGTATGTGTCATGTGAAAAGACCTATGCGTTGATAAAAAGTATAGACCATGATGAATCTATGAGATACTAAAATATCTTAATATAACCAGTGTTAAATCAAACAAGATATAACTCATATAATACACCAGCTGACTGGTGAATTAAAATACCAAACAAGATATAACCAAAATAATACACTATCTGACTGGTGTATTAAAATACCAAACAAGATATATCCCAAATAATACACCAGCTGACTGGAGAATTAAAATATCTAACAAGATATAACCCAAATAATACACTAGCTGACTGGTGAATTACAATACCAAACCAAACTATAACCTCAATAATTCACCAGCTGACAGTAAATTAAAATACCAAACAAGATATAATCCAAATAATACACCTGCTTACTGGTGAATTAAAATACCAAACAAGATATAACCCAAATAATACATCCGCTGACTGTTAAATTAAAATACCAAACAAAATATAACCAAAATAATACACCTGCTGACTGGTGAATTACAATACAAAACAATATATAACCCAAATATTACAGTAGCTAAATTAAAACAAGAGGGCCAAGATGGCCCTGTATTGCTCACCTGATTACCAGATAACTTGGCCTTTTGGTTCAGGAGAAGAAGTGCAAAATAGATTTCCAAGATAGCAGCCATGGCACCATTTTTGATTTCTGATAGGAATGATTTTAGCTATCTTTTATCTACAAGTCACCCTGATGCTTCCTACCAGTTTGGAGTCAGTTCACCTTTCAGTTCAGGAGAAGAAGCTAAAAAAAGATTTTTAAGATGGCCACTGTGGTGGCCATCTTGGATTTCCGATCAAATCTAATCACTCCAACGCTTCCTATCAAGTTTCAAGACAATCAGCCTTTTGTTTCAGGAGATGAAGTGAAAAAGAAATTTTTAAGATGGCAGCCATCTTGGATTTCCCATCCGAACAATTTTAGCTATATTTTTTATCTACAAGTCGCCCTGATGCTTCCTACCAAGTTTCATGTCAGTTGGCCTTTCAGTTCAGGGGAAGAAGCAAAAAATAGATTTTAAAGATGGCCACCATGGCGGCCATGTTGGATTTTGGATCGGAACAATTTTAGCTATTTTTGATGTACAAGTCACTGCAATGTTTCCTACCAACTTTCAATTCAATTTGTTCAGAAGAAGAAGCGAAAAATAGATTTTCAATTTGGCCTACATGCTGGCCATCTTGGCCATCAGATTGGAACGATTTAAGCTATTTTTGATCTACAAGTCACCCCGATGCATCCTACAGAGATAAAAATCAATTGGCCTTTTGGTTCAGGAGAAGAAGGGAAAAATAGATTTTAAAAGATGGCCATCTTGGATTTTCCATCAGAACGATTTTAGCTATTTTTCATCTACAGGTCACCCTTATGCTTCCTACCAAGTTTCAAGTCAATTGGGCTTTTGGTTCATTTGAAGAAGAGAAAAACAGATTTTCAAGATGGCTGCCATGGCTGCCATCTTGGATTTACTATCAGAATGAGTTTAGCTATTTTTGATCTACAAGTCACCCTAATGCTTCCTATTGTTTCAAGTCAACTGGCCTTTTAGTTTAGGAGAAGAAGCCAAAAATAGAGTTTCATCTACAGTTCACCCTGATGCTTCCTACCAAGTTTCTTCAATTCGCCTTTTGGTTCAGGAGAAGAAGCGAAAAATAGATTTTCAAGATGGCTGCCATGGCCGCCAACATGGATTTCAGACTGGAATGATTTTAGCTATTTTTGATCTACAAGTCACCCTGATGCTTCCTACTGAGTTACAAGTCACTTGGCCCGTTGGTTCAGAAGAAGAAGCGAGAAATAGATTTTCAAGATGGCAACACTGGCAGCCATCTTGGATTTCGGATCGGAAGGATTTTAGCTATTTTTGATCTACAAGTCATCCAGATGCTTCCTACTAAGTTTCAAGTCAATTGGCCTTTTGGTTCAGGAGGAAGCGAAAAATAGATTTTCAAGATGGCTGCTACAGCGAAAAATAGAAGCAAAAAATAGATTTTCACGATGGCTGCCATCTTGGATTTCAGATCGGGTATTTTTGATCTACAAGTCACCCTGATGCTTCCTACCCAGTTACAAGTCAATTGGCCTTTGGGTTGAGGAAAAGAAGTGAAAAATAGATTTTCAAGATGGCTTCCTATCAATGCTTCCTATCAAGTTTCAAGACAATCAGCCATTTGTTTCGAAAGAAGAAGTGAAAAATAAATTTTTAAGATGGCGGCCATGGCAGCCATCTTGGATTTTCCATCGGAATAATTTTAGCTATGTTTTTATCAACAAGTCACCCAGATGCTTCCTACCAATTTTCAAGTCAATTGGCCTTTTGGTTCAGGATTTCAAGATGGCTGCCACGGTGGCTATCTTGGATTTCTGATCAGAACAATTTTAGTTATTTTTGATCTACAAGTCATCCCGATGCTTCCTACCAAGTTTCAAGTCATTTGGCCTTTTGGTTCAGGAGAAGAAGCAAAAAATAGATTTTCGTGGTGGCCATCTTGGATTTCCGATCAGAACTACTTTAGCTATTTTTGATCTACAAGTCACCCTGATGCTTCCTACCAAGTTTCAAGTCATTTGGCCTTTTGGTTCAGGAGAAGAAGCAAAAACTAGATTTTCAAGATGACAGCCATCTTGGATTTCCAATCGGAACAATTTTAGCTATTTTTGATCTACAAGTCATCCTGATGCTTCCTACCCAATTTCAAGTCATTTAGCCTTTTGGTTCAGGAGAAGAAGCGAAAAATAGATTTTCAAGATAAGGGCCATGGCCGCCATCTTGGATTTCCAATCGGAACAATTTTAGCTATTTTTGATCTACAAGTCACCCCGATGCTTCTTACCAAGTTTCGAGTCAATGGGCCCAGGGGTGTAGGAGGAATAGGCTTTTGAAGCAAATTGTTCACGCAGCACGATGGACGACGCACGATGGACGACGGATGACAGATATTGACGGATCACAATAGCTCACCTTGAGCACTTCATGCTCAGGTGAGCTAATACCAAACAAAATATAACCCAAATAGTACACCTGCTGACTGGTGAATTACAATACCAAACAATTTATAACCCAAATAATTCATTTGCTGATTGGTGAATTAAAATACCAAACTACAGGCCCAAGTGGGCCAGAAATCGCTCACCTGTTTTAATTAGGCTTATCATGATATTTTACACTGTTCCATTGTGGCCATCTTGGCTATCAGATCAGATTGCCTTTAGCAGTTCAGAATCTGATGTTGTTTGAAGAGTTTCAAGACTGCCACCATGGTAACCATCTTGGATATTGGAACTGAACGATTTAGCAATTCTGAATTTCTATGTCACCCTGATACCTCCCGTCAAGTTTTGGCTCAATCTGACTTACTGCTTAGGAGGAGATGTGGTTTGAAGAATTTCAAGATGGCAGCCATCTTGGACATTGGAACAGACTGATTTTAGCAATTCAGAATTTCCATAACACCCCAATGCCTCCCATCATGTTTAAGCTTAATCAGACTTACCATTCAGTAGCAGATGTGATTTGAAGATTTTCAAGATGGCTGCCACGGTGGCATCTTGGATATCAGAATGGAACCATTTTAGCAATTCTAAATCTCCATGCTAACCCCGATGCCTTCCACCAAGTTTTCGCTCCATCCAACTTATTGTTTTGGAGCAGGTAACAACTGAAGACTTTCAAAATGGCTGCCATGGCAGCCATCATGGATAGGATTCTGATGGAGATGTCGAAAATATGAAAAGTTACTGACGGACATATGCATGAGGGAGGGACCATGATCAACAGACCATGGCATAAGCTGACCTGGAGCAAAGCTCCAGGTGACCTAATAATAGAAGATCTTCAAGATGGCTGCTGTGGCGGCCATCATGGGTATCATAACAAAATGTTTTTAGCAATTCTGAATCACCATGTCACCCCAATGCCTCCCACCAAGTTTTTGGCTCAATCTGACTTACCATTTGGGAGCAGATGAGGTTTGAAGATTTTCAAGATGGCCACCTTGGGGGCCATCTCAGATATCGGACCAGAACTATTTTAGCAATTCTGAATCCCTATGTCACTCCAATGCCTCCCATCAAGTTTGGACTCAATCCGCATTACTGGGAGAAGATGTCTTTTGAAGAATTTCAAGATGGCCCCCATGGCATCCATCTTGGATGTCAGAATGGTAAGAATTTAGCAATTCTGAATCTCCATATCTCCCCCAATGCCTCACACCAAGTTTCAGTTTAATCTGACTTACCGTTCCAGAGCAGATGTCATTTCAAGATTTTCAAGCTGGCCATCATGGTGGCCAACTTGGATATTGGAAGGGAACCAATTTAGCAATTCTAAATCTCCATGTCACCCTTATGCCTCCCACCAAGTTCGGGCTCAATCTGACTTACCATTCGGGAGCAGACATGGTTTGAAGATTTTCAAGATGGCCACTGTGGGGGCCATTTCGGATATCGGAACAGAACGATTTTAGCAATTCTGAATCTCTATGTTGCTCCGATGCCACCCATCAAGTTTCAGCTGAATCCAACTTACAATTTGGGAGGAGATGTCGTCTGAAGATTATACAGATGGCCCACATGGCGGCCATCTTGGATACTGGAATAGAATGATTTTAGCAATTCTAAATCTCCATGTGGCCCCAACCAAGTTTGGGCACAAGCAGACTTAAAATTTGGGTGCAAATGTGGTTTCAAGATTTTCAAGATGGCCGCCCAGCCAAACTGAACAATTTAAGCAATTCTGAATCTTGATTTCGCTCTGATGCTTCCCATCAAGTTTCGGCTCAATCCAACCTACGATTTGGGAGGCGATGTCGTTTGAAGACTTTCAAGATGGTGGCCATCTTGGATATAGGAACGGAACGATTTTAGCACTTCTGAATCTCTATAAAGCTCCAATGTCCCCCATCAAGTTTCGGCACCATCTGACTTACGATTTGGGAGGAGATGTGGTTTGAAGAATTTCAAGATGGCCCCCGTAGTGGCAATCTTGGATATTGGAACAGAATGATTTTAGCAATTCTGTATCTCTGTGTCACTGTGATGCTTTCCATCAAGTGTTTGGCTCAATCCGACATACAATTTGGGAGGAAACGTCGTCTGAAGAATTTCAAGATGGCCTCCATGGTGGCCATCTTGGACATCAAATGGAACAATTTTAGCAATTCTGAATCTCTGTGTCACTGTGATGCCTCCCATCAAGTTTCAGCTCAATCTGACATAGGATTTGGGAGGAGATGTGTTTAATTTCAAAACAGCCGCCATGGCAGCAATCTTGGATATCAGAACGGAAATATTTTACCAATTCTGAATCTCCATGTTGCCACAATGCCTCCCACTAAGTTTCAGCTCAATCCAACTTATGGTTCTGGATGTCTAAAATGTGAAAAGCTAACGACAGTCAGACGACGGACTGATGGACAACGAACAACAGGCCATGGCATAAGCTGACCTGGAGCAAAGCTCTAGGTGAACTAACAAGATATAACCCAAATAATACATTAGCTGACTGGTGAATTAAAATACCTAACAAGATATAACCCAAATAATACACTAGCTGACTGGTGTATCAAAATACCAAACAATATATAACCCAAATAATACACCTGCTTACTGGTGAATTAAAATACCAAACAAGATAAAACCCAAATAATACACTAGCTGACTGGTGAATTACAATACCAAACCAAACTATAACCTCAATAATTCACCAGCTGACAGTAAATTAAAATACCAAACAATATATAACCCAAATAATACACCTGCTTACTGGTGAATTAAAATACCAAACAAGATAAAACCCAAATAATACATCCACTGACTGTTAAATTAAAATACCAAACAAGATATAACCCAAACAAGAGGCCACGGGTCGCTCACCTGAGTAGCATTGTGAGTGCAGATATGCAGATGTTATGTAACATTTTTCCAATCCTGTCATCGCAGCTAATGAAAAGATCATCCTTTAAGCAGTTCTTAATTTTGAAGAAGAATATTATATATGGCATGACAGTCAATGGAGCGTGATCATTTCAACAAACTCTCAATCACATTTCAACAGTAGGATCAATGTGAAATTTGGTTGCAATTGCCTAAGTGGTTTCTGAAGAATCATGATTTTATACATGTAAACAGCACAGTGGCAGGGAAGTATAACAAGAGGACCATGATGGTCCTATATCGCTCACCTGAGCAAACAGATTTGCATACTTATATTACTGTTGAAGTTTCAGCCAAGTTAACTGCTCTAAATTTTATAGCCCTGCACCCCCAACCCCCCACCAACCCCCCACAGCAGCCATGTTTTTTTCTTTTTAACGCATCATGACAACTAAATCTTGAAAGAGGGTCACCAAAGGAACATTTCTGCCAAGTTATATTGAAATTGGTCCAGTGGTTTCTGACAAAAAGATTTTTAAAGTGTTTTATATAGCTATAAAGCCCTACCCCCTAACAGCCATTTTTTTTCTTTTTGACAAATCATGACACCTTGGAAAAACTTGGTACAGGGTCACCAAAGGAACATTCTTGCCAAGTTAAATTGAAATCGGTTCAGTGGTTTCTGACAAGAAGATTTTCAAAGTTTTCTATCTAGATATATAGGGAAAATAAGCCCCACCCCCTAACAGCCATGTTTTTTTGACAAATCAGGATTGCTTGAACATTCTTGGTAGAGGGTCACCAAAGCAACATTGAAATCGGTCAGTGGGTATTTGACAAGAAGAATATCAAAGTTTTCTATACAGATATATACAGAAAATAAGCCCCGCCCCCACTGGGGCCATGTTTTTTTATGTATCATGAAAGCTTGAACAATCTTGGTAGAAGGTCACCAAAGCAACATTCCTGTCAAGTTACATTGAACTCGGTGCAACGGTTTCTTACGAGAAGATTTTTATTTTTTTTTATATAGATGTATAGGGAAAATAAGCCCCGCCCCCGTAGCGGCCATGTTTTTTGATGAATCATGACAGCTTGAACAACCTTGGTAGAGGGTCACCAAAGAAACATTCCTGCTAGGTTATATTGAAATCGGTCCAGTGGTTTCTGACAAGAAGATTATTAAAGTTTTCTATATAGATATATGGGGAAAATCCAAATGGCTTGAACAATCTTGGTAGAGGATCACCAAAGAAACATTTCTGCAAAATTATATGGAAATTGGTCCGGTGGTTTTGGACAAGAAGATTTTTACATTTTTCTATATAGATATATAGGGAAAATAAGCCCCGCCCCCTGGCAGCCATGTGATTTGACAAATCCAAATGGCTCGAACAATCTTGGTAGAGGATCACCAAAGGAACATTTCTGCAAAATTATATGAAAATCGGTCCAGTGTTTTCGGACAAGAAGATTTTTAAAGTTTTCGATATAGATATATAGGGAAAATAAGCCCCACCCCCTGGTGGCCATGTTTTTTGACGAATCCAAATGGCTCGAACAATCTTGGTAGAGGATCACCAAAGAAACATTTTTGCAAAATTATATTGAAATCTGTCCAGTGGTTTCGGACAAGAAGATTTTTAAAGTTTTCTATATAGATATATAGGGAAAATAAGCCCTGCCCCCTGGTGGCCATGTTTTTTGACGAATCCAAATGGCTTGAACAATCTTGGTAGAGGATCACCAAAGAAACATTTCTGCAGAATTATATGGAAATCGGTCCAGTGGTTTCGGACAAGAAGATTTTTACATTTTTCTATATAGATATATAGGGAAAATAAGCCCCGCTCCCTGGCGGCCATGTTTTTTGATGAATCCAAATGGCTCGAACAATCTTGGTAGAGGATCACCAAAGGAACATTTCTACAAAATTATATAGAAATCGGTCCAGTGGTTTCTGACAAGAAGATTTTTAAAATTTTCTGTATAGATATATAGAGAAATTAAGCCCTGCCCCCTGGCGGCCATGTTTTTTGACGAATCCAAATGGCTCGAACAATCTTGCTAGAGGATCACCAAAGGAACATTTTTGCAAAATTATATTGAAATTGGTCCAGTGGTTTCGGACAAGAAGATTTTTAAAGTTTTCTATATAGATATATAGGGAAAATAAGCCCCGCCCCCTGGCGGCCATGTTTTTTGACGAATCCCAATGGCTCAACAATCTTGGTAGAGGATCACCAAAGGAACATTTCTGAAAAATTATATGGAAATCGGTCCAGTGGTTTCTGACAAGAAGATTTTTAAAGTTTTCTATATAGACATAAAGGGAAAATAAGCCCTGCTCCCTGGCGGCCATGTTTTTTGGCGAATCCAAATGGCTTGAACAATCTTGGTAGAGGATCACCAAAGGAACATTTTGCAAAATTATATTGAAATTGGTCCAGTGGTTTCGGACAAGAAGATTTTTTAAGTTTTTAGTTAAAAATCTATTTTTAATTCCTGTGACCTAGATATGCAATGGACCAGAACCATTTGAACAACTTTGAAAGAGGACCAACCAAGGATCATTCCTGTGAAGTTTGGTCAAATTCCAATCAGTGGTTTAGGAGGAGATGTTGTTTAAAGATTGTGAACGGACGGACGGACAGACGGACGACGACGACGGACGGTGGGTGATCACAATAGCTCACCTTGAGCTTTCGGCTCAGGTGAGCTAATAAACATAAACAAGATGGTAGCCATCTTGGATTTCCAATCAGAATGATTTTAGCTACTGTTGATCTACAAGGCACCTCGATACTTCCAATGAACTTTAAGTCAATTGCCCTTTTGGTTCAGGGGAAAAAGTTCAAAACAGATTTTCAAGATGGCCACCATAGCCGCAATTTGAGATTTCCTATCGCAACCATTTGAGCTATTTTTGATCTACAAGTCACCCTGATGCTTCCTACCAAGTTTCGAGTCAATTGGCCTTTCAGTTCAGAAGAAGTAAAGAACAAGAGGCCCACGGGCCACGGTTCGCTCACCTGAGTGACATAACCACTGCAGACATGCAGATGTTATGCAACATTTTTCCAATCCTATCATCACAACTAATGAAAATATCATCATTTGAGCAGTTCTTATTTTTGAAGAAGAATATATGGGCCTGACAGTCAATGGAGCATGATCATTTGAATAAACTATCAATCACATTTCAAAAGAAGGATCAATGTGAAATTTTGTGGAAATTGGCTAAGTGGTTTCTGAAGAATCATGATTTTATACATGTAAACAGCACAGTGGCAGGGAAATATTATAAATATAAACCAGATGATGGCCATCTTAGATTTCCAATCAGAACAATTTTAACTACTGTTGATCTACAAGTCACTTGGATACTTTCAATATAAATGTATATGGCCCATACAAATGGGGAAGCAAATTTGACCTTGGAGGTAAAAAGGTCAAATGTCAACATAGAACCATCATTTTAGCAATTTTGGTAGATCTCCTGTCCCCCATAATTTGTGCAAAGAGAAGGACCCAGGGCTTATTTGGTTATGGAGAAGAAGATTTTTAAAGGTTTTTACCATATATGGGCATGGCAGCCATTTTGATCAACGGACCATACCCATTTTAGCAAACTTTCATTCTCCTGCCCATGGAGGCTCCGCATGAAATTTGAGCAACACTGGCCCGGAGGCTTCAGAGGATTTGAAATTATCAACATTTTTTCCATACAAATGTATGGGGCCCATACAAATGCATACAGAAGCAAACGACCTTGCCATAAAAAGGTTAAATGTCAATGTATGACAATTATTTTAGCAACTTTGGTAGACTGCCTGTTCCAGATGATATATGCAAAGATTTTTTAGCCATAAGCCATCCTCGGTTTTGGAGAATAAGATTTTTAAATGTTTTTTCCCATACAAATGCATAAGGAAGCAAACTTGACCTTGCCGTAAAAAGGTCATATGTCAATGTATGACCATTATTTTAGCAACTTTGGTAGACCCCCTATCCCCGATGATTTATGCAAACATTCAGCCCCAAAGCATCCTAGAGAAGAAGATTTTTAAAGGTTTTTACCATATATGGGCATGGCGGCCATCTTGGTCAACGACCGTGACCATTTTAACAATCTTTTGTTCCCCCTACCTAAGGAGGCTCCATATGAAATTTGAGCAAAATTGGCCCAGAGGCTCCAGAGGAGAAGTTATTTGAAATTCTGAACTTTTTTCCCATACAAATGCATAAGGAAGCAAAATTGACCTTACCTTAAAAAGGTCAAATGTCAATGTAGACCATTATTTTAGCAATTTTGGTAGCCCTCCTGTTCCCGAAGATATATGCAGCCATAAGGCATGCTCGGTTTTGGAGAAGAAGATTTTTAAAGGTTTTTCCCATACAAATGCATAGGGAAGCAAACTTGACCTTGCCGTAAAAAGGTCAAACGTCAACGTACGGCAATTCTTTTAGCAATTTTGGTAGATCTCCCGTCCCCGATGATTCCTGCAAAGGTTCAGCCCCAAGGCATTCTCGGTTCTGGAGGAGAAGATTTTTAAAGGTTTTTACCATATATGGGCGTGGCGGCCATCTTGGTCAACGGACCGCAACCATTTTAGCAATTTTTCGTTCCCCCACCCTAAGGAGGCTCCATATGAAATTTGAGCAAAATTGGCTCAGCGGCTTCAGAGGAGAAGTCGTTTGAAAATGTTAACGGACGGACGCACGCACGGATGGACGGACAGACGACGGACGAAAAGTGATCACAATAGCTCATCCTGAGCAGAGCTCAGGTGAGCTAAAAATAGATTTTCAAGATGGCTGCCATTTTGGATTTCCAGTCGGAATGATTTTAGCTATTTTTACATCAACAAGTCATCCCGATACTTCCTACCAATTTTCAAATCAACTGGCCCTTTGGTTCAGGAAAATAAGTTAAAAAAAAAGAGTTTCAAGATGGCCGCCATGACAGCCATCTTGGATTTCCGATCCAAACAATTTAAGCTATTTTAGATCTACAAGTCACCCGAATGCTTCTTACCAAGTTTCGAGTCAAATGGCCTTTCAGTTCAGGAGAAGAAGCGAAAAATAGATTTTAAAGATGGCTGTCATAGTGGCCATCTTGGATTTCTGATAGGGATGATTTTATCTAGTTTTGATCTACAGGTCACCCTGATGCTTCCTACATAGTTTAAAGCCAATAAGCCTTTCAGTTCAGGAGAAGAAGTGAAAAAGATTTTCAAAATGGCCACCATGGCAGCCGTCTTGGATTTCCAAACAGAACGATTTTAGCCATTTTTAATCTATAAGTCACCCCAATGCTTCCTACCAAGTTTCAAGTCAATTGGCTTTTGGGTTTAGGAGAAGAAGCAAAACAAAGATTTTCAAGATGGCCACCAGGGCGGCCATCTTGGACAACCGATCAGCATGGTTTTAGCTATTTTTGATCTACAAGTTACCCTGATGCTTCCTACCAAGTTTGGAGTCAGTTGGCCTTTCGGCTCAGGAAAAGAAGTGAAAAATAGATTTTCAAGATGGCGGCCATGGCGGCCATCTTGGATTTCCGATTGGAATGATTTTGGCGACTTTTGATCTATAAGTCACCCCGATGCTTCCTACCAAGTTTCGAGTCAATTGGCATTTGGGGTTAGGAGAAGAAGCGAAAAATAGATTTTCAAGATGGCCGCCATGGCGGCCATCTCGGATTTACGATCGGCATGATTTTAGCTATTTTTGATCTACAAGTCACCCCAATGCTTCCTTCCATGTTTGGAGTCAATTGGCTTTTGGGTTTAGGAGAAGATGCGAAAAATAGATTTTCAAGATGGCTGCCATGGCAGCCATCTTGGATTTCCGATCACCATAATTTTAGCTATTTTTGATCTACAAGTCACCCCTATGCTTCCTAGCAAGTTTGGAGTAAATTGGCCCTTCGGTTCAGGAGAAGAAGCGAAAAATAGATTTTCAAGACGGCAGCCATGGCGGCCATCTTGGATTTCCGATCGGCATAATTTCAGCTATTTTTGATCTACAAGTCACCCCGATGCTTCCTAGCAAGTTTGGAGTCAATTGGCCTTTTAGTTCAGCAGAAGAAGCGAAAAATAGATTTTCAAGATGGCTGCCATGGCGGCCATCTTGGATTTCTGATCAGCATGATTTTAGTTGTTTTTTATCTACAAGTCACCCCGATGCTTCCTAGCAAGTTTGGAGTCAATTGGCCCTTCGGTTCAGGAGAAGAAGCGAAAAATAGATTTTCAAGATGGCGGCCATGGCGGCCATCTTGGATTTCCGATCGGCACGATTTTAGCTATTTTTGATCTACAAGTTACCCCGATAGCTTCCTAGCAAGTTTGGAGTCAATTGGCCTTTCGGTTCAGGAGAAGAAGTGAAAAATAGATTTTCGAGATGGCTGCCATGGCGGCCATCTTGGATTTCCGATCAGCATGATTTTAGCTACTTTTGATGTACAAGTCACCCCGATGCTTCCTAGCAAGTCTGGAGTCAATTGGCCTTTCGGTTCAGGAGAAGAAGCGGAAAATATATTTTCAAGATGGCTGCCATGGCGGCCATCTTGGATTTCTGATCGGCACGATTTTAGCTACTTTTGATCTACAAGTCACCCCGATGCTTCCTAGCAAGTTTGGAGTCAATTGGCCTTTCGGTTAAGGAGAAGAAGTGGAAAATAGATTTTCAAGATGGCGGCCATGGCAGCCACCTTGGATTTCCGATCGGCACGTTTTTAGCTACTTTTGATATACAAGTCACCCCGATGCTTCCTAGCAAGTCTGGAGTCAATTGGCCTTTCGGTTCAGGAGAAGAAGCGGAAAATAGATTTTCAAGATGGCGGCCATGGCAGCCATCTTGGATTTCCGATCGGCACGATTTTAGCTATTTTTGATCTACAAGTCACCCCGATGCTTCCTATCAAGTATCGAGTCAAAATGGCCCAGGGGTGTAGGAGGAGTAGGCTTTTAAAGCAATTGTTGACGCCGCACGACGGACGACGGATGACGGACATTGACTGACCACAATAGCTCACCATGAACACTTCGTGCTCAGGTGAGCTAATAATACACTAGCAGACTGGTGTATTACAATACCAAACAAACTATAACCCCAATAATTCGCCAGCTGACAGTAAATTAAAATACCAAACAAGATGTAACCCAAATAATACATCTGCTTTCTGGTGAGTTAGAATACCAAACAAGATAAAACCCAAATAATACATCTGCTGACTGTTAAATTAAAATAACAAACAAGATATAACCATAATAATACACCTGCTGACTGGTGAAATACAATACAAAACAATATATACCCCAAATATTACACCAGCTGACTGGTAAATTAAAACAAGAGGGTCAAGATGGCCCTGTATCGCTCACCCGATTACCAGCTAACTTGGCTTTTCGGTTCAGCAGAAGGTGCAAAATAGATTTCCAAGACAGCAGCCATGGCACCATTTTTGACTTCTGATCGGAACGATTTTAGCTATTTTTTATCAACAAGTCACCCTGATGCTTTTTAAGATGGCAGCTGTGGTGGCCACCTTGGATTTCCGATCAGAATGATTTTAACTATTTTGATCTACTAATCACTCCAACGCTTCCTATCAAGTTTCAAGACAATCAGCCTTTTGTTTCAGGAGAAGAAGTGAAAAATTGATTTTCAAGATGGCGGCCATGGCGGCCATCTTGGATTTCGGATCGGAACAATTTTAGCTATTTTCGATGTACAAGTCACCGCAATGTTTCCTACCAAGTTTCAAGTCAACTGGCCTTTTGGTTCAGAAGAAGAAGCGAAAAATAGATTTTCAATTTGGCCGCCATGGCAGCCATCTTGGATTTCCTATCGGAACGATTTAAGTTATTTTTGATCTACAAGTCACCCAGATGCATCCTACTTAGTTAAAAATCAATTGGCCCTTTGGTTCAGGAGAAGAAGCGAAAATAGATTTTAAAGATGGCCGCCGCGGCCAGATTTCCCATCTGAACGATTTTAGCTGTTTCTTTATCTACAGGTCACCCTGATGCTTCCAACCAAGTTCCAAGTCAATAAGCCTTTTGGTTCAGGAGAAGAAGCGAAAAATAGACTTTCAAGATGACAGCCACAGTGGCCATCTTGGATTTACGATTTTTTACGATTTTAGCTATTTTTGATCTACATGTCACCCTAATGCTTCCTACCAAGTTTCAAGTCAATTGACCTTTTAGTTTAGGAGAAGAAGCCAAAAATAGATTTTCAAGATGGCCACCACAGCTGCCATCTTGGATTTCAGATGGAACAATTTTAGCTATTTTTGATCTACATATCACCCTGATGCTTCCTTCCTAGTTACAAGTCAATTGGCCCTTCGGTTCAGGAGAAGAAGCGAAAAATAAATTTTCAAGATGGCCGCCCTGGCTATTTTTGATCTACATGCCATCCTGATGCTTCCTACAAAGTTTCAAGTCAATTGGCCTTTTGGTTCAGGAGGAAGCGAAAAATAGATTTTCATGATGGCTGCCAGGCCATTTTGGATTTCAGATAGGAAGGATTTTAGGTATTTTTTATCTACAAGTCACCCTGATGCTTCCTACCCAATTACAAGTCAAATGGCCTTTCTGTTCAGGAAAAGAAGCGAAAAATAGATTTTCAAGATGGTTGTGAGGGCGACCATCTTGGATTTCTGATCAGAAGGATTTTAGCTATTTTTGATTAAAAAGTCACTCGGATGCTTCCTTCCAAGTTTTAAGTCAATTGGCCTTTTGGTTCAGGATTTCAAGATGGCTGTCAAGGCTGCCATCTTTGATTTCCGATCGGAACAATTTTAGCTATTTTGATCTACAAGTCATCCTGATGCTTCCTACCAAATTTCAAGTCATTTGGCCTTTTGGTTTAGGAGAAGAAGTGAAAAATTGATTTTCAAGATGGTGGTCATCTTGGATTTCCAATCGGAACAATTTTAGCTATTTTTGATCTACAAGTCACCCTAATGCTTCCTACCAAGTTTCACGTCAATGAGCCCAGGTGTGTAGGAGGAGTAGGCTTTTAAAGCAAATTGTTGACGCCGCACGATGGATGATGCACGACAGACATTGACGGATCACAATAGCTCACCTTGAGCACTTCATGCTCAAGTGAGCTAATACCAAACACAAGAGGACCATGATGGTCCTATATCGCTCACCTGAGCAAATAGATTTGCATACTTATATTACTGTTGAAGTTTCAGCCAAGTTCACTGCTCTAAATTTTATAGCCCTGCACCACCCTCCACCCCCCCCTCCCCTCCCCCCCTCCAACCAACCCCCAACAGCAGCCATGTTTTTTTCTTTTTAATGCATCATGACAACTCAATCTTGAAAGAGGGTCCTCAAAGGAACATTTCTGCCAAGTTATATTGAAATTGGTCCAGTGGTTTCTGACAAAAAGATTTTTAAAGTGTTTTATACAGCTATAAAGCCCTACCCACTAACAGCCATTTTTTTTTTTTTTTTTTTTTTTGACGAATCATGACAGCTTGAAAAAACTTAATAGAGGGTCACCAAAGGAACATTCTTGCCAAGTTAAATTGAAATCAGTTCAGCGGTTTCTGACAAGAAGATTTTCAAAGTTTTCTATCTAGATATATAGGGAAAATAAGCCCCACCCCCCAACAGCTATGTTTTTTGACAAATCAAGGATTGCTTGAACATTCTTGGTAGAGGGTCACCAAAGCAACATTGAAATCGGTCAGGGGGTATTTGACAAGAAGAATTTCAAAGTTTTCTATACAGATATATACGGAAAATAAGCCCCACCCCCACTGGGGGCCATGTTTTTTGATGTATCATGAAGGCTTGAACAATCTTGGTAGAAGGTCACCAAAGCAACATTCCTGTCAAGTTGCATTGAACTCGGTGCAACGGTTTCTTACGAGAAGATTTTTTAAAGTTTTTTAAATAGATATATAGGGAAAATAAGCCCTGCCCCGTAGCGGCCATATTTTTGATGAATCATGACAGCCTGAACAACCTTGGTAGAGGGTCACCAAAGAAACATTCCTGTTAGGTTATATTGAAATTGGTCCAGTGGTTTCTGACAAGAAGATTATTAAAGTTTTCTATATATATATATATATAGGGAAAATAACCCCACTCTCTAGCGGCCATGTTTTTTGACAAATCACGATTACTTGAACAATCTTGGTACAGGGTCACGAAGGAAACATGTCTGCCAAGTTATATTGAAATCGGTCCAGTGGTTTCTGACAAGAAGATTTTTTCAAGTTTTCTATATAGATATACAGGGAAAATAAGCCCTGCCCCCTAGCAGCCATGTTTTTTGACAAATCATGACGGCTTGAACAATCTTGGTAAAGGGTCACCAAGGAAACATTTCTGCCAAGTTATACTGAAATTGGTCCAGTGGTTTCTGACAAGAAGATTTTTTTTCAAGTTTTCTATATAGATATATAGGGAAAATAAGCCCTGCCCCCTGGCGGCCATGTTTTTTGACGAATCCAAATGGCTTGAACAATCTTGGGAGAGGATCACCAAAGGAACATTTCTGCAAAATTATATTGAAATCAGTCCAGTGGTTTCTGACAAGAAGATTTTTAAAGTTTTCTATATAGATATATAGGGAAAATAAGCTCCGCCCCCTGGCGGCCAATGTTTTTTGACAAATCCAAATGGCTTGAACAGTCTTGGTAGAAGATCACCAAAGGAACATTTCTGCAAAAGTATATGGAAATCGGTCCAGTGGTTTCTGACAAGAAGATTTTTAAAGTTTTCTTTATAGATATATAGTGAAAATAAGCCCTGCCCCCTGGCGGCCTTGTTTTTTGATGAATCCAAATGGCTTGAACAATCTTGGTAGAGGATCACAAAAGGAACATTTCTGCAAAATTATATGGAAATCCGTCCAGTGGTTTCTGATAAGAAGATTTTTAAAGTTTTCTATATGGATATATAGGGAAAATAAGCCCCGCCCCCTGGCGGCCATGTTTTTTGATGAATCCAAATGGCTCGAACAATCTTGGTAGAGGATCACCAAAGGAACATTTCTGCAAAATTATATGGAAATCGGTCCATTGGTTTCTGACAAGAAGATTTTTAAAGTTTTCTATATTGATATATAGGGAAAATAAGCCCCGCTCCCTGGCAGCCATGTTTTTTGACGAATCCAAATGGCTTGAACAATCTTGGTAGAGGATCACCAAAGAAACATTTCTGCAAAATTATATGGAAATCAGTTTAGTGGTTTCTGACAAGAAGATTTTTAAAGGATTCTATATAGATATATAGGGAAAATAAACCCGGCCCCCTGGCGGCCGTGTATTTTGACAAATCCAAATGGCTTGAACAATCTTGGTAGAGGATCACCAATGGAATGTTTCTGCAAAATTATATGGAAATCCGTCCAGTGGTTTCTGACAAGAAGATTTTTTAAGTTTCCTATATAGATATATCGGGAAAATAAGCCCCGCCCCCTGGCGGCCATGTTTTTTGACGAATCAAAATTGCTTGAACAATCTTGGTAGAGGATCACCAAAGGAACATTTCTGCAAAATTATATTGAAATCGGTCCAGTGGTTTCTGACAAGAAGATTTTTTAAGTTTTCTATATAGATATATAGGGAAAATAAGCCCCGCCCCCTGGCGGCCATGTTTTTTGACGAATCCAAATGACTTGAACAATCTTGGTAGAGGGTCACCAAAGGAACATTTCTGCAAAATTATATGGAAATTGGTCCAGTGGTTTCTGACAAGAAGATTTTTTAAGTTTTTAGTTAAAAAATCTATTTTTAGCTCCTGTGACCTAGATATGCAATGGACCGGAACTATTTGAACAACTTTGAAAGAGGACCAACCAAGGATCAATCCTGTGAAGTTTGGTCAAATTCCAATCAGTGGTTTAGGAGGAGATGTTGTTTAAAGATTGTGAACGGACGGACGGACAGACAGACGACGACGACGGACGGTGAGTGATCACAATAGCTCACCTTGAGCCTTCGGCTCAGGTGAGCTAATAACCCAAATAATACACCTGCTGACTGGTGAATTATAATACCAAACAATTTATAACCCAAATAATTCATCAGCTGATTGGTGAATTAAAACACCAAACTACAGGCCCAAGTTGGCCAGAAATCGCTCACCTGGATTAATTAGGCTTATCATGATATTTTACATTGTGCCATGGTGGCCATCTTGGCTATCAGATCAGATTGCCTTTAGCAGTTCAGAATCTGATGTTATTTGAAGAGTTTCAAGATTTCCACCATGGTAACCATCTTGGATACTGGAACTGAATGATTTAGCAATTCTGAATCTCCATGTCACCCTAATACCTCCCATCAAGTTTTGGCTCAAACTGACTTACTGTTTTGGAGGAGATGTGGTTTGAAGAATTTCAAGATGGCAGCCATCTTGGACATTGGAACAGACTGATTTTAGCAATTCAGAATTTCCATAACACCCCAATGCCTCCCATCATGTTTAAGCTTAATCAGACTTACAATTCGGTAGCAGATGTGATTTGAAGATTTTCAAGATGGCTGCCATGGTGGCATCTTGGATATCAGAATGGAACCACTTTAGCAATTCTAAATCTCCATGCTAATCCAATGACTTCCACCAAGTTTCCGCTCCATCCGACTTGGCAACCATCATGGATACGATTCTGATGGAAATGTCGAAAATAAGAAAAGTTACTGACGGACATATGGATGAGGGAGGGACCATGGGCAACAGACCATGGCATAAGCTGACCTGGAGCAAAGCTCCAGGTGACCTAATAATAGAAGATTTTCAACATGGCTGTATCATGGGTATCATAACAAAACGTTTTTAGCAATTCTGAATCACCATGTCACCCCAATGCCTCCCACCAAGTTTTGGCTCAATCTGACTTATCATTTGGGAGCAGGATGAGAATTGAAGATTTTCAAGATGGCCACCAGCACTATTTTAGCAATTCTGAATCCCTATGTCGCTCCACTGCCTCCCTGCTTTGTGAAGCCGCAAATGTCCGTGTTATGGGTGACGAGCATGTGTCCTGAATCAGCTGTTTATTTTTGCTTGGCATGCTGCATCCATTTACCTGTTCCGTCTTAATACACATTGTTGACAGTTGATGCATTTGAAAGTAAACAACTCACCCAATGTACTTGTGGCTATGTATTTCCTGTAACTGTCCGTATGAGAGTGTATTTCCCTAAAATCTTGGAGTGTGCAGTGGTTTGTCACCGGTGACCTCCATTTTGTATGTTGTGTATTGACTGAATGTGTTGCATTGTGGGAGTGTACTGAATGAGCGGTCAAGCGAAGCGGACAAAACAATTCATCTGTCAAAAGTCAACCTAAAAATCAACCTCCCTCACCTACAGTGATCCCTTGAGAAATCTAAGTTCATATAAATTATTTGAGCGTAAGAGTCAGTTAGCAAATTCATTTGGGGTTGTTTTCATATTAGTTTTGGGTACAGTTTAATTCAAGATTTCTAAGATATTCGGTTTTAAAGTGGGTGACCCCCTATGTTTATCGGAAAATCCAATATGGCCGTCGCCGTAACTTTCCTGTGGGAACGTCTTCCCACGACGTCAGTGTCGTGGGATCACGCACTCCCGCAGTATCTTTGCTGCGGATTGGGGAGTCTCACATCTCATGGGATGTGGGAATCGGGAGTATATAAACCGAGTTCCCACAACAGTGGGGTAACTTCAGATTTTGCTTTCGTCGTGAATACACGCACGTTAAACTGGTTCGCATATTATTTTTTTGTGCTCTTATTTTCCAAATTTTATTGAGTTGCATACTTATTCCAAAAACTTCTGTATCCATGCCAAGAGAGAAAAGGGGTCTTGTTATATTCCCAGGCATTTACGGGTGAAAAATCTTAGGTTTTTCTTTATTGTGTTTATGGTATCGGTAAGGCTGAGCCTTTCTCTGTGCCATATGTATATTTGAGCCATATTTATAAGTGTGATATTGGTTAATCATATATTTCATGAAGTAGTTTGGTGACATTTGTAAACATTATTGCTCTAGTTTTACTCATGCCCTGCTTCTCGCGAGTGATCACTGCTGTGAAGGGGTGCATTTGTCCACTGCACTTTTGGGTAAAATAGAATAGAATATGAGTCTTATTTCCGTCCTGGTCGTGTCTTGTCACACTTTAACCCCATTAATTGTCTTTGTCCTGAATTAATTGTCTGATGTAAAGAAAACAAACACAGTCTGTATTTTTTATAATTTATTCGTACATTTTTATTAAAAACAAATCAGTTTAGCAAACTGTCTTAAAGTCTTGTTTTATCACCCTTTAGCTATGAGACCAGAAATATGACACATCTCCTCAGTGTTGTTTGCCATAGTTTCCGTTTCTGAAGTTCGCCTTTTTTTTACATTATTTACAAAGTCTGTTTAGTTAGATTCAATACTTTGTTACACAGCAGGCCGCACACTCACTGTTAGCCAGCGACTGTTCAGAACTGCTAGTATATCTGATATTGAAGACAGTTCAAGGCTGCAAACCCTCGGCAAGTATCAATATTAAGCAAAATCACTAGACCATGAAATATAGGTCATCCTGATTTATATTTACTTTGAGGTGAAAGTTTGGGTCACACTGTGTCATTATATGTAAATATGACACTTAGGTATCAAATAGTGGGAGATATAAGACAAAATCACAGGGCTATGGAATATAGGTCACATAATCCCAAAATATGATAGTAATACATTAAATTGTCTTCAAGATGTAACATAAAATCACTGGACTTTGAAATATAGGTCACAGTGTCCTACATTTACTTTTAGGTCAACTGTTGGATCATACTGATTCATAATCCCAACTAATGATGTTCATACATCAAATAACATTCAAGATATAAGGCAAAATTACTGGACCATGAAATATAGGTCAAGGTGACCTACATTTGTTATGCTGTCAATCGTGTTGTCACAAAGAACCAATATTCCAAGTATCACATTAATCCATGAAATAGTCTTCAAGATATAAGGCAAAATCGCTGGAGCATGAAAATAAGATCACAATGACCTTGACCTTATTACACTGAATGTTGACGTGATAAACATGTCTGATGCCCATCCTTCTTTATTAAGAAGTTGTTTGTATAAACAAACTGCAACATACTACTTTATTGAGGCATTTATCCATGAAATAGTCTTCAAAATATAAGGCAAAATCACTGTAGCATGAAAATAAGGTCACAATGACCTTGACCTTATTACACTGAATGTTGATGTGATAAACATGTCTGCCATCCATCCTTCTTTATTAAGAGGTTGTTTGTATAAACAAACTGCAATATACTAATTTATTGGGGTGTCCTAGATTTTGACCTCTAGCCCCACCCTGGGGCACCACCCAGGAGTTCATAGAAGTAGAATGGAAGAGAACCCTCCCAGGTAACCCCATACCAAATATGGAAAGTTTTTTATCAGTAGCTGCAGAGTTATATCAAAAAACTTCAAAGTAAATATTGGTTACAGAAAAGGTAAATGGACGGAATCACGGACGGACAGACGGATGGAAAGACGACAGATGAATGGACAAATGGAACCAACGAAAACTATATACCCCTTCGGCATACGAAACCCCTTCGGCATACTTTGTATGCGGGGTGTATAATAATACACCAGCTGACTGGTAAATTAAAATACCAAACAAGATATAACCCAAATAATACACCATCTGACTGGTAAATTAAAATACCAAACAATATATAACCAAATTATACACCAGCAAACTGGTAAATTAAATTACAAACAATATATGACCCAAATACTACACCAGCTGACTAGTAAATAAAAATACTAATAAGATATACCCAAGGGTCACGGCTGCAGATGTTATGCAACATTTTTCCAATCCTGTCATTGCAACTAATGAAAGGATCATCATTTGAGCAGTTCTTGGTTTTGAAGAAGAAGAATGTGTTTTTTATTATCATTATTTTACCCTATACGGGCATGACAGTTTGAACAAACTCTCAATCCTGTTTCAACAGTAGGATTGACATGAAATTGGCCAACTGTGTTTAACAATATCATGATTTTATACATGTATACAGCATAAGGGCAAGGGAAGATAAACCTCACAGAATAAAATGCTGATTGTAACTTAAATGTCAATCATATATTGTAAGCTTTAGACAATTCAGCTATTTTTGTCTTTGTGTGTGTGTTCATTGCTCTCAAGGGTCATTCTCTTTATAATATAGCTATTTTCAATCTAGAGGTCATCCTGTTGCTACAGTGTGTTTCAACTCAAAACCCCCAACAGTTTGGGTGGAGAAGTAAAAAATTGGGTTTCAAGATGGCAGCTATGGTGGCAATTTT
Organism: Anodontia alba; assembly: GCA_964016985.1. Taxonomy (NCBI): domain Eukaryota; kingdom Metazoa; phylum Mollusca; class Bivalvia; order Lucinida; family Lucinidae; genus Anodontia; species Anodontia alba. The sequence continues at coordinate 67,210,713 of OZ024823.1, read as the reverse complement.
TAATTTCCAATTGGCATGATTTTAGCTATTTTTCATCTACACATCAACCTGTTGCTACATTGTAAGTTTCAACTTCATTTGCCTTCTGGTTTGGGAGAAGATGTCTAAAACAGATTTTGAAGATGGTGGCTTTGGCAGCTATCTTGGACTTCCGATCAACACAATTTTAGCTCATCCAGAAGTTGTCCTGTTCTTACAGTGCAAGTTTCTGCTCAAATCGACCAAAGGTTTGGGAACAGATGTCAATAAGAGCTCCGCCAAGCGGGGCATTATACGCCCATGGCAAGTAATAAGATGTAGCACATAAACTGGCTCCTGTATAATTCAGTGCTCCGGATATAAACTGTAAATGGAATTACAAAAAAAAAAAAAATTAACAAATTTTCATTGGAGCATAGCTCTGCTGATATTTGGTGAACTGTAACCTAAGGGTCCAAGCTGGCCCAGAAATTAAGGGAGAAGTGACTTCTCCCTCCTGGGAAAATAGGGAGAAGTTTGCTGCGTCTTGGGAGAAGTGCTTTCGGACAAAGGACACACAACAGAAGCATGGCTATATTATAAGCTCATATGAGCCTTTGGCTGATTTGTTTTTCCTGTACTTCAATATCAGACCAAACAATAACAAAACAAAAATAAACAACCAAAAAAAAAAAAAAAAAAAATGCTGCAAGAAATTTTTTTGTAAACCTTTAACTTATTTTATACTGATTTTATTTTTTTGTTCTTCAAGGGAGCCAACTCAGAAGAGTGTTAAAAAAAAAAAAAAAAAAAAAAAAATTATGTTTTTATAAGTTTTTGATATTAGTCAAGCTTCTTAATTCTGTATCATTTAATAAATGTATTTATAAAGATTTAGTAATGGCAATATTTCCTTACAAATCTAATAAAAGAAGATGTTAAAAAAAATAAATAAATGACTTGCCCATATGGCCATACCTTTAGTTATTAGCAAAAAATATACCTTTTATAAAATAAATTTTGCACACTATTACCTCTAAACAATATGCTGCAAAAAGGGGCATAACTCTGCAAATATTTGATGCACCTTAACCTCGAAATAATATGCGCTGCTCTACATTATTGTGTAACTATTTATGAAGTTTCAGCTTGATCGGATGTAAACTGTAGGAGGATTTAGCCGGAAACGAAAAATTAGTAGATATTTTCAAAGAGGTTTAACTCTGCTAATATTTTGTGGACTGTAAGCTTGAAATAATATGCGCTGCTCCACATCATGGTCTAACTAAAATCAAGTTTCAGCTTGATCAGATGTAAACTGTAGGAGGAGTTAGCCGGAAACAAAAAGTTAATAGAAATTTTCAAAGGGGCATAACTCTGCCAATCTTTGGTGCACTGTAACTTTTGGGATTGACTTATCTTTATAGCCGTTTCATTACAGAACCATGTTAGTTTACCATTTTGACGCAAATGACCCTCATGGGTTGATGCGTCGTTAAACCTGAACTCATCATCATCATCAACTTTTGGGATATATGGGCATGGCAGCCATCTTGGTAAACGGACCGCGACTATTTTAACAATATTTCATTCCCCTGCCCCAAGGAGGCTCCACTTGAAATTTGAGCAACAATGGCCCAGAGGCTTCAAAGGAGAAGTCATTTGAAATTCTCAACATTTTTCCTATACAAATATATGGGCACATACAAATGCATAGGGAAGCAAACTTGACCTCGCTGTAAAACGGTCAAACGTCAATGTACAACCATCATTTTAACAAATTTTGTAGACCTCCCATCCCCAATGATTTGTGCAAAGATTCAGCCCCAAGGCATCCTCGGTTCTGGAGAAGATGATTTTTAAAGGTTTTTACCATATGACTTGAGCAAAATTGGCTCAGCGGATTCAGAGAAGAAGTCATTTGAAAATGTTAATGGACGGACGGACGGATGCACGAACGACGGACAAAAAGTGATCACTATAGCTCATCCTGAGCTAAAAACAAGAGGCCCACGGGCCATGGGTCACTCACCTGAGTGACATAACCACTGCAGACATGCAGATGTTATGCAACATTTTTCCAATCCTGTCATCCCAACTAATGAAAAGATCATCATTTAAGCAGTTCTTAATTTTGAAGAAGAATATATATGGCATGCCAGTCAATGGAGCGTGATCATTTGAACAAACTCTAAATGGCTGCCAGCTTGGATTTACGATCGGCACGATTTTAGCTATTTTTGATCTACGAGTCACCCCAATGCTTCCTACCAAGTTTCGAGTCAACTGGCCTTTCGGTTCAAAAGAAGCGAAAAATAGATTTTCAAGATGGCTGCCATCGCGGCCATCTTGGATATCCGATTGGCACGATTTTAGCTATTTTTCATCTCATGTCACCCCAATGTCTCCTAACAAATTTGGAGTCAATTGGCCTTTCGGTGCAGGACAAGAAGCTAAATATAGATTTTCAAGATCGCAGCCATGGTGGCCAACTGGGATTTTGGATCAGAACGATTTTAGCTATTTTTGATCTACAAGTCACCCAAATGCTTCCTACTAAGTTTCGAGTCAATTGACTTTTGGGTTTAGAGAAGAAGAGAAATATAGAATTTCAAGATAGCCGCCATGGTGGCCATCTTGGATTTACGATCGGCATGATTTTAGCTATTTTTGATCTACAAGTCACCCAAATGCTTCCTACCAAGTTTTGAGTCAACTGGCCTTTCGGTTCAGGAGAAGAAGCGAAAAATAGATTTTCAAGATGGTGGCCATGGCGGACATCTTGGATTTCCGATCGGCATGATTTTAGCTACTTTTGATCTACAAGTCACCCTGATGCTTCCTAGCAAGTTTAGAGTCAATTGGCCTTTCAGTTCAGGAGAAGAAGCGAAAAATAGATTTTCAAGATGGCGACCATGGCGGCCATCTTGGATTTCCTATCGGCACAATTTTAGCTATTTACAAGTCACCCTGATGCTTCCTAGCAAGTTTGGAGTCAATTGGCCTTTCAGTTCAGGAGAAAAAGCGAAAAATAGATTTTCAAGATGGCTTTCAAGATGGCTGCCATGGCGGCCATCTTGGATTTCCGATCAGCACGATTTTAGCTATTTTTGATCTACAAGTCACCCCAATGCTTCCTAGCAAGTTTGGAGTCAATTGGCCTTTCGGTTCAGGAGAAGAAGCGAAAAAAAGATTTTCAAGATGGCGGCCATCTTGGATTTCTGATCAGCACGATTTTAGCTATTTTTGATCTACAAGTTACCCCCGATGCTTCCTAGCAAGTTTGGAGTCAATTGGCCTTTCGGTTCAGGAGAAGAAGCGAAAAATAGATTTTCAAGATGGCGGCCATCTTGGATTTCCGATCGGCACGATTTTAGCTATTTTTGATCTACAGGTCACCCTGATGCTTCCTACCAAGTATCGAGTCAATTGGCCCAGGGGTGTAGGAGGAGTAGGCTTTTAAAGCAATTGTTGACGACGCACGACGGACGATGCACGACGGACATTGACTGACCACAATAGCTCACCATGAGCACTTCATGCTCAGGTGAGCTAAAAAGACCAGCTGACTGGTGAATTAAAATACCAAACAATATATATCCCGAATTATACACCAGCTGACTGGTAAATTTAAATACCAAACAAGATATAACCCAAATAATACACCAGCTGACTGGCAAATTAAAATACCAAACAATATATAACCCAAATAATACACCAGCTGACTGGCAAATTAAAACACCAAACAATATATAACCCAAATAATACACCAGCTGACTGGCAAATTAAAACACCAAACAATATATAACCCAAATAATACACCAGCTGACTGGCAAATTAAAATACCAAACAATATATAACCCAAATAATACACCAGCTGATTGGTAAATTAAAATACCAAACAATATATAACCCAAATAATACACCAGCTGACTGGTAAATTAAAATACCAAACAAGATATAACACAAATAAAACATCAGCTGACTTGTAAATTAAAATACAAAACAAGATATACCCAAATAATACACCAGCTGACTGGTGAATTACAATACAATGCTGCACATCGGGATACTCCCTATATGAGTGTTATGCTGTGTTCGGCTTTACATGTATGATCTAGTGGTGGGACTCCTACTTTTTGCAAAGTTCTTTAAAATGCTAGTGAGAACCCTGGTCCCTATGTGGACAGAACTCCAATTTGTACTTTGGAGCTGCATTAGAATTCGGGGTGAGATTTTGTGCAAATAAAACTAGTTGAAGCCCCCCAATAGTTTTTTTTTTTTTTGTTTTTTTTTTGTTTTTTTTTTGCTGCTGAACATTCCAAGTGGTTCCTCATCTGGTGTTCTTCTTTGTATGTACATTGCTCATTATAAATCTACCTTTTTGTTCCTATTCTCTCCTTCTTTTGGTGCCTCAGGATGTCTGTGCTTGTGACTGTGGCCCTTTCTGGGTATCTTCTCATATTTTTCCAGGTGCATGTATCACTGAGCCACCATCATTAAAATGACAGGTACTACATGTATTTATATCTCCTGAAGTGCACTTTCCCTGTATACAGTTGATCCTTTTTATCTCAACCACTGATATCTTAAAGTATCTAAATATGACAAAGAACATCTGATGCAAGTTCAGATTCCCATTTGTCTTTTAGATTTTCACATGCCTGTTTGGTTCAGTTTTCTCATTTACTTTTTCAGATTTTAACTCCTTTTATCTTAAACTACTGTTAAAATGATAACTCTGATGCCTTAGACTTGACATAACAAGAGGCTATTGTATTCTTATGTGTTTCTACAAATTTATCTCCCTGTAACAAGCAGTATTTTACTTTCCCAAGTGTTGCGATTACAGGGAGGATATACTATACTATTCATACATTACCAGTAAAATTCTGTTTTGTGAAAGCTACACCCATATCACTGGGAACACTATCAAAACCACAAGCTCCAATGATGTATACTCCAGCTTCCTTTGCTTTAGCACTGTACAGAAGCTGCATTCTCTCTAAATACTAAAATACAAAAACAAGTTTTATGGACAATGGATACAGCACAAAGGAAAATAACTTTTGACACAGAAAATATTTACCCTCCTCTTTCGGGGCTATTTCCCCTTTCCTTTAAGAATTGTTCTCAGTCTTTAACAGTTTCAAATATTAAAGAGGCAACTTCCTCTCAGCAAAAATTGTCTGCCTTTGCAAAAAGAAGGTAACCATTCCCCTTAAATTATAGAGTTGTGCTGCTGGAAACTGTTTTTGTTTGTTTGTTTGTGTTGAGGTTTTACGGCCCAGTCAACCCAATAGGGTCATGTCGAGCGCGGTCAGTTTACCTAACCACACGTTTACTGGGCAGGCTTAGTGCTCTAAGCGGTTAACCAGTATTGTGCACATTCTTTCGCCAGAAACTGACAACTGCCCTTCTTGAATCAGCGGAAGGGAGAGAATGACCGTAGAAAATATTTCATGATCAATCTCTACGAAAGAATGTTGCCGACCTCGGCGGGGGTTGAACCCGCGACCTCCTGGTCTCCAGTCGGACGGCGCATCCAACTGAGCCACCGAGGCCGGCAGGAAACTGTTTTTGTACTTCAGTACAGTATGAGCAACCTTTATCAGTCTGAGCCTTTAGACAGCACCTGTTTGCAACACATATTAATTCTAGTCAGGGCAGCAAAAATGTGATTCTCATAAATCTATTATACTTACATAGCATATTTACTCAAAATTTTTGAACAGACAGGGCTGACAAAACAGTTTAAATCAAGATCAGAAGCAGCAGAATGTAGAGTCTGACAACGGTCTACACCGTTTGCCATTCATCCAGCTGTTGTTAGACACACAAACTGTTAGTGAAATGGACTTGTTCAAGTTTTAGAACAAGTATAGAAAGGACTTAAGGAGGTAGAAGGAGGTAGATTGTCTACCATGTTCTACAAGGAAGACAATACAGGAGCAAATTCTGTTCTTTTAGAGTAGACCGTTTTCAGAATGGAGACAAAACAATTCTGACATAGTTGCCTGCCTTGAAAAGGTATCACTTCCCCTTAAGATGTTTGAATATTTAGAATAAATATGGTACATATAAATATGATACACAGCTCTAGATAAGATGCCTTTTTGCCAAAACTGACTGATAATTTCTTCACAAACCTATGTTGTTGGTACTCACTGGAATCACTTCACTGCAGAATTTTTCAGTGACATATTTTCAATGACATGTTTTCACAGACAGAGAAAAAAATGAAAAATATTTTTCTGGCTATTGCTCTTACCTAGAGCTACCGGTATGTGCCAGTATGGGAAAAAAGCTGAGTCCATCTGCCAGAGATTACTCAAATGTTCTCGGTATGTGCCAGTATGGGAAAAAAGCTGAGTCATTTTGGCAGAGATTACTCCATTGTTCTATTGAAATACATTAATCCAGTCTCATCGAGAAAGAAAAAAAAACATTTTCTTGTGTGCCAGCAGTGATGATCCCAATCACCATGAGGAAATAGAAATGTGTCAATGCCACACAGATGCCCCCGCCCAGAGAACATCCTCATTCGTAAACAAGCATTTTGCCAAAAAAGAAATTGAAGAAGGGCCATTAAAAACCCATAATAACTGGTGGATTTTACCCTAAATCGAACATGACCTATATTTTATGATTATATACCTGTGTATAAAATATGAATCCAATATACTAATCTTTTCAAAAGATATCCAACGGAAAACATTTTTTGAAGTTGAAAAAGGGCCATAACTCCCATAATAATTGGTGGATTTTAGCCTTAATCGAACTTGACCTATATTTTATGATTATATACCTGTGTATAAAATATGAATCCAATATACTAATCTTTTCAAAAGATATCAAACATAAACCATTTTCGAAGTTGAAAAGGGCCATATCTCCCATACTCATTTTTTGTCACTTTTTCCACATTGTGACATTTTTCACTCTTTATATATAAACAGTTGGTACCTCTTGTGAGCGCAACTCCCTCTTACAGTTTTATACCTATTATTATGAAACTTTGCATGCATTTTCTTAATGGTATGAGGATGTGCATGTGGTTTGGATATAATTGTTAGATCTTTTTTTTTTTTTTTTTTTTCCTCATTGTGAACTTAAGTCATTTTTCACCCTCAATATATAGACAGTGAATACCTTGTGAGCACAACTCCTCATACAGTTTTATTTTTGAAACTTAGCACATGTTTTTTTTCCATAGACTGAAGACATGCATGTGCTTTTCATATAATCCTTGCCTTAATTTTTGTCACTTTTTTCTACTTTTTGAACTTTGTCATTTTCTGACTTCAGATGTGTATCTTGTGATTGCAACGTTTTGAACCTTTGCACGTTTTCTGCGGGGTCTGCAGAAGTGCATGTGGTTTGGATATGATTTTCAAATTTATTTTTGTCACTTTTTGGACGGGTTTTTAAAAAAAAATCCGTCCTTTAAAATAGCGATGTCCGGGTGGGCAGGCGTGCGGGCGTCTGGCATCGGGCGTCATCCCAGGTTTACCTTTTGGTTAACCTTTTTTCAAAGTTGTATGTTACCTTTATTCTTCAGCGGATTGCTTTCATATTTGGTAGGGATGAAGAGGAGGACCAGTAGGTGTGTCATGTGCAAGAGACAACTCTCATTTTGTTCGTTATGTACTTATCTCCCCTGACGTCTGAGGTTTACCTTTTGGTTAACCTTTTTACAAAGTTATATATCACCTTTATTCTAATTGGATTGCTTTCATATTTGGTAGAGATGAGGATGAGGACCAGTAGGCATGTGGTGTGCAAGAGAGAAAACTCTCACTTTCTCCGTTATGTACTTATCTCCCTTGACATCCGAGATTTACCCTGTGGTTAATCTTTTTTCAAAGTTATATGTAACCTTTACTCTTCAGTGGATCGCTTTCATATTTAGTAGAGATAAAGAGGAGGACCAGAAGGCGTGTAGGTGCAAGAGACAACTCTCACTTTCTTTGTTATGTACTTATCTCCCCTGAAGTCGAAATCTTGTGCAGGCCTATACTGCATGGTCAAATGATGCTATTTTCAGATCACAAAGAGCTAAACTAGATGCCCTTAGGGCCAAAAGATCGCTCACCTGGAATAACTTGCCCAAATGCCATCTTGGATTCCCCATCATAACAATTTTAGCTATTTTTGATCTACAAGTCACCCCGATCTTTCCTATCAAGTTTCATGTCAATTTGCCTTTGGGTTCAACAAGGTCAAAATAGATTTGCAAGATGACGGCCATGGCAGCCATCTTGGATTTCTGATCCCAACAAATTTAACTATTTTTTATCTACAAGTCACCCCGATACTTCTTACCAAGTTTCCAGACAATTGGACTTTCGGTTCAGCAGTTCAAAATAGATTTTCAAGATGGCTGCCATGTCAGCAATCCTGGATTTCTAATCTAAACAATTTCAGCTATGTTTAATCTACAAGTTGCTCAGTGATACTTCCTACCAAGGTTTGAATGAATTGGCCATTCAGTTTGTTTGTGCTGAGGTTTTACGGCCAAGTTAACTCAATGGGGTCATGTCAAGCGCGGTCAGTTTACCTAACCACACTTTTACTGGGCAGGCTTAGTCCTCTCAGTGGTTAACCAGTATTGTGCACATTCTTTCCCTAGAAACTGACAACTGCTCTTCTTCAATCTTGAATCAGCTGAAGGGAGAGAATGACCACAGAAAATATTTCATGATAAAACTCCACAAAAGAATGTTGCCGACCCTGCGGGGGTCAAACCCACAACCTCCTGATCACCAGTTGGACACTCATCCAACTGAGCCACAAAGGCCGGCAAAACTCAGGAGAAGTTCAAAATAGGTTTTCAAGATGGTGGCAATGGATTTCTGACTGGAAAGTTTAGCTATTTTTTATCTACTAGTCGCCCCGATACTTCCTACCAAGTTTCCAGTCAGCTGGCCTTTCAGTTCAGGAGAAGAAGCTCAAAATAGATTTTCAAGATGGCATCCATGACGGCCATCTTGGACTTCCAATCTGAACTATTTTAGTTATCTGTAACCTTGATATTGCAGTTAAAGGTTTCAAGTCAACTGGCTTTTCTGTTAAGGAGAGGAATTACAAAATATATTTTCAAGATGGTGTCCAAGGTGGCCATCTTGGATTTCCAAAAGGTAAGATTTTTGCTATTTTTGATCTGCAAGTCACCCTGATACTTTCTAGTAACTGTTGAGTCAATTGGCCTTTCGGTTCAGGAGAAGAAGATCAAAGTCGATTTTCAAAAGGGTGGCCATCTTGGCTTTCAAATCGGAACTATTTTAGCTATTTTTGATCTACAAGTCACCTCAATACTTCATATCATGTTTTGAGTCAATTGGTCTTTCAGTTCAGGAGCTGAAGCTCAAAATAGATTTTCAATATGACGGCATCTTGGATTTCCAATCAAAATGATTTTGGCTATTTTTTATCTACAAATTGCTCTGATATTTCCTACCATGTTTTGAGTCAATTGGCCTTTCTGTTCAGGAGAATTCAAAATAGATTTTCAAGATGGTGGCCCTGGTGGCCCCTTTGGATTTCCAATCAGAAAGATTTTAGCTATTTTTTATCTGTAAGTTTCCCTGTTACTTCCTATAAAGTTTTGAGTCAGTTGGCCTTTCAGTTCAGCAGAAGTTCAAAATAGATTTTCAGATTTGGCTATGGCGGCCATCCTGGATATCCAATCTAAATTATTTTAGCTATTTTTAATCTACAAGTCACCTTGATACTTCCAATGAAGTTTCTAGTCAATAGGCCTTTCGGTTAAGGAGAAGAATTACAATGGTGGTCCATGGATGCCATCTTGGATTTCTAATTGGAAGATTTTAGCTATTTTTGATCTACAAGTTACCCCTATACTTTCTATCATGTTTCAAGTCAATTGTCCTTTCAGTTTAGCAGAAGTTCAAAATAGATTTTCAATATTGCAGCCATCTTGGATTTCCGATGGGAATGATTTTAGCTATTTTTGATCTACAAGTCTCTTAGATACTTTCAACCAAGTTTCAGTCAATTGGTCTTTAGGTTCAGTTGCAGAATTTAAAAATAGATTTTCAAGATGGAAGGCCATCTTGGATTTTTGATCAGAACGTAGCTATTTTTGATCTACAAGTCATCCCGATACTTCCTACCAAGTTTCAAGCCAACTGGCCTTTCTGTTCAGGAGAAGTTCAAAATAGATTTTCAAAATGACTGCCATCTTGGATTTCCCATTGGAACAATGTTAGTTTTTTTTTTAATCTACAAGTTGCCCCAATACTTCCTACCAAGTTTTGAGTCAGTTTAGAGCTTTTCATCACATATAGCCATGGTGACCAAGATATCTTGCATGCCACTCCTTAATATTTTTCTCAAACTTGAAAGATATTATCACAAGAATGCTTCATATGCAACTGGAGCTCAATCAGCCATGTAATTTTGGTGTGGTTACAAATGACTGGTGCATTAACATGTATATGGTCATAGTGACCATCTTGGATGCTGGTTCCCAACAAATTTGAAAGCTTTCCTCCAAGGATGGTTCACACACAACTGGCAACACAAAAAGTGGTAAAAACTGGCAAAGCACTTTCTGATGCCATTTGAATGAACTTCATCATTTTTCTATTTAAGTCTACGGGACCTATCAACTGCCATGGCAACCAATCAAAATTGTTCATCTGCAAGATGTCAAAATCTGACTCATCCCTGACTCATCCCTATCTATACAAAATTTCAACCAAACTGACTTGCAAACTGCTTCGGTCATTTTGAAATTGTTTAAAGGCTTTTCACTTTTTTTTATGGTCATGGCAGCTCTCTTGGACATCCATTTACAAAAAAATTCACAACCATGAAAGATTCTGTCCAAAGGATGATCCATATAAAATTTAAATTGCAGTTTTGGAGACTTTGATTAAAAAGATTATATCAATAATAGCAATGGTGCCACTTTGAATTCCCTATAGGTTTTTGCAAATCTGAAAGAGCTAGTCCCAAGGATGCTCCAAATGCAATTTGAGCTTAGTGGACCGCACAGTTCTGGAATCTGGTTCCCAATATTTTTCACAAACTTGAAAGCTCTTGTTCTCACATGCAATCTGACCACAATCGGCCCTGAAATTTCAGGGAAAACTTATTTAAAGGTTTTACTGCTAAGAAAACAGTAAACCTTTACAAATAATGGTGTGTCTGTCATTTCAATAACAGAAATCAGATGTCTGACTACTTAAGCACTGAAATCCCCTGTTCAAATGTTTTGGGTACATTTAATTGCTGCTATATTTAAGGACAAAAATAGGGTGTTTGAACAGTTTTGCCATCCAAATATTAGGGTAATCCTTTCTCCATGCCAGCAAAACAATCTTTCTTTATGGATACCAACCTAGCCTCAAATCCTTGGGTCACCCATCCACCCATCAACCAGACAAAGTGTTGTTTAATTTTGCACAAGTTTCAAGCAATCTAATAATGTGACCACGATCACATGCTTTTACTGTTTGGCATTTTTTGCAGTTAAAAACTCAAAGCAAATGGATTCTGATGCCTGACACTACACTGGTTTCTTGCTTTGTGATTCATTATGCAGTTTTGAAATAAACACCAGATCTTCCTTCACAAGTTTCTCTTTCATCAACTAGATTATTCTTTTATTATTCATTGACAAAGGGTGAAAAAGAAGAACTGATTAGTTTGCTGTCCTAAAACAAATTCTATTCATGTAAAGCATATGTTTACCAATTGTAATGGAACATCAGATGTAAAAGATTGTTGCATTTGTGGATGGAATGGGCAGAATAATTCTCAGGAATTATAAAACAGTAATCACTACTACCATGACTGGCTGTCTTGGGACTCCAGCATCCATGTTAGATCAGCCTACAGTATATTTTCATGGAATTATTTTGAATCACAATACTTTTTCTAATTAATCATAAAGAGAATATAATATCAAAAATGGTCAGGGAAAAATTCAATTGGTAATAAACTGCTGTTACTTTACAATGTCTATAACATTTTTGCTGTATCAAAAGTAGCTCAGGTATAAACCTTTAATCTTTTTTGGCTTTCTTTTCTGTAATCTTAAAAACATCTAAATCCACTTTAAAATGTTCAAAGCATAAAAAACCGCATTAAAAAATTCCTATTGGTTCAAAAATTACATCCATTCAAAGCCGTAGTAACTCGTGTTGCTATTCATAGTTTAGTAAAAACGTTATCCCACAATGCACTATTCAATGATGTCATTGATTCTTTTTAAAGTTGAGTAAACTTTAAAAAGAATCAATGACATCACAGAATACACCCACCCCCCTCCACCATGCCCCACCACCCCCATTTTTGAAATGATGAAAACTAATTTAATTAAATTTTAAAAATATTTTTTAAACTATGAAAAAAAATGCAAGATACAGATCACTGTGTTGGAATAAAGCTTACAAAGAATATATAAATGGTCGAAAATTACATTCCGAAAGTTCTTAAATTTACTTTTTTAAAGTTCAATTTCATTTAAAAATCAGACTTATCATGAAAAAGTATAAGCACTGCAGCCCTACATGTAAATATGGAGGAGATCTGTTTCTCTCTGCATACATTCCCTGAATATTTTCAAATTAAACAAGAGGACCAAGATGGCCCTGTATCGCTCACCTGATTACCAGACAAGTTTGAGTCAATTGGCCTTTCGGTTCAGGAGAAGAAGTTCAATATAGATTTTCAAGATGGCGGCCATCTTGGATTTCCAGTCTGAATGATTTTAGCTATTTTTGATCTACAAGTCACTTTGATACTTCCAATGAAGTTTCAAGACAATTGCCCTTTTGATTCAGGAGAAAAAGTTCAAAATATAGCACAAGAATGATCAGAATCTGGTTCAGGAGTAGAAGTGAAAAACAGATTTTCAAGGTGGCCAGCTTGGATTTCCGATCAGAATGATTTTAGTTTTTTTTTATCTACAAATCACCCCAATGCCTCCTACCAAGTTTCAAGTCAATTGGCCTTTCAGTTCAGGAGAAGAAGCGAAAAATTGATTTTCAAGATGGTGGCCACGGTGGTTATCTTGGATTGCTGATCTTGAACGATTTTAGCTAGTTTGATCTACAAGTCACCTCAATACTTCATATCATGTTTTGAGTCAGCTGGTCTTTCAGTTCAGGAGCTGAAGCTCAAAATAGATTTTCAATATGATGGCATCTTGGATTTCCAATCAAAATGATTTTGGCTATTTTTTATCTACAAATTGCTCTGATATTTCCTACCAAGGTTCACTTCAATTGGCCTTTCGGTTCAGGAGAAGAAGTGTAAAATAGATTAGTGGAACAATTTTAGCTATTTTTGATCTACAAGTCACCCTGATGCTTCCTACCCAGTTTCGAGTCAATTGGCCTTTTGGTTCAGGAGAGGAAGTGAACAAGAGCTCCGCCAAGCGGGTCATTATACGCCAGTGGCAAGTAATAAGATGTAGCACATAAACTGGCTCCTGTATAATTCAGTGCTACGGATACAAATTGTAAGGGGAATGACGAAAAGACAATTTAAAAAATTTTCATTGGGGCATAGCTCTGCTGATATTTAGTAAACTGTAACCTAAGGGTCCAAGCTGGCCCAGAAATTGAGGGAGAAGTCACTTCTCCCTCCTGGGAAATTAGGGAAAAGTTTAGGGAGAAGTGCTTTAGGATGGAGGACACATGACAGAAGCATGGCTATATTATAAGCTCATATGAGCCTTTGGCTGATTTGTTTTTCCTATACATGTACTTCAATATCGAACCAACAAAAATAAACAATAAAAAAAAAATAAAAAAATGCTGCAAGAAATTTTTTTGTAAACCTTTTAACTTGTTTTATACTGATTTTATTTTTGTTCTCCAAGGGAGCCAACTCAAAATATTACAAAAAAAAAAAAAAAAATCCAAAAAGAATTATGTTTATTAGTTTTGATATTAGTCAAGCTTCTTAATTCTGTATCATTTATGTGTTTATAAAGATTTAATAATGGCAACATTTCCTTGCAAATCTAATACAAGATGTTAAAAAAAAAAAAAAAGAAAAAAAAAAAAAAAAAACTTGCCCATATGGCCATAACTTTAGTTATTTGCAAAAAATATACCTATTATAAAATAAAATTTGCACACTATTAGCTCTAAACAATATACTGCGAAAAGTTTACAAACACTTTCAAAGAGGCATAAATCTGCCAATATTTGGTGCACTGTAACCTCGAAATAATATGTGCTGCTCCACATCATTGTGTAACTATTTATGAAGTTTCAGCTTGATTGGATGTAAACTGTAGGAGGATTTAGCCAGAAATGAAAAATTAACAGAAATTTCCAAAGGCGTTTAAACTCTGCTAATATTTGGTGGACTGTAACCTTGAAACAATATGCGCTGCTCCACATCATGGTCTAACTACAAATCAAAAGTTCTCAATAAAATGCAATTCTTTCAGCTATCAATTTGTTGGAAGGAAACTTTTAAATTTTTTAAAGAAGCCTTCTTTGCCTTTTGCAAAAGAAATCAGGGTTCTTGATGGATTTTGTTTTTACCTATTAAAGGGCAAAAAGGTCTTACCCTAAGGTAGGTGTGGGCCAAATATTAAAGCGGCATCTTGAATACTTCAGCAGTTACAAACACTTTTCAAAACTTAAAGGCAGAACTCAAACATGGGTTTAAATGACAAAGTATGACCTGACCTTGACCTAGGCAGAAGGTCAAACTGTGGATAGGGTGTGTGCTATTGAAAGGTCTTACCCTAACATTGGTGTGGACCAAATATTAAAGGGGTATCTTGAATACTTCAGCAGTTACAAACACTTTTCAAAACTTAAACACAGAACTCGAACATGGGTTCAAATGACAAAGTATGACCTGACCTTGACCTAGGCTGAAGGTCAAACTGAGGAAGGGGTGTGTGCTATTGAAAGGTCTAACCCTAAGGCTGGTGTGGGCCAAATATTAAAGCCCTATCTTGAATACTTCAGCAGTTATGTACACTTTTCAAAACTTAAACATGGGTGTAAATGACAAAGTAAGAACTGACCTTGACCTACATAAAGGGTCTAACTTGGGGATGGGGGTGTATGCTAATGAAAGGTCTTACCCTAAGGTAGGTGTAGCCCAAATATAAAAGCAGTACCTTAAACAATTAAAAAACTATGCACACCTTTGAAAACTTAAACATTGTGCTAACGCGGACACGGACTCGGCCGCCGACACGGACGCGGATGCGGACGCCGACGCCAAAGACTGGGTGACAACATAAGCTCTCCAGGGACATAATCCCCACAAGCTAAAAATGAATGACAGTGAAGAAACAGACGAGATAAAAACATTCCCCCTCTACCCTTACTTGCTGCAAGGATAGCAGGCTTTGCCCAACTGTAAGTCAATATCAGTTGGACGCCCGGCCAGGTGACGTAAGATATACAACACTTTTGCCTCATCCAACCACCCCGCGGAGAACATACGAAAAATAGATTTCCAGATGGCTGCAATGCCGGCCATATTGGATTTCCAATCGGAAGGATTTTAGCTCTTTTTGATCTACAGGTCACCCAAATGCTTCCTACCAAATTTCAAGTCAATTGTCCTTTCGGTTCAGGAGAAGAAGCGAAAAATAGATTTTCAAGATCGGATTTCTGATGGGACTGATTTAGCTATTTTTGATCTACAAGTCCCCCGATGCTTACTAACAAGTTTCGAGTCAATTGGCCCAGGGCTTTTAAAGCAAATTGTTGACGCGGCACGACGGATGACGCACAACCACATGGGTCAACAGACGATGGACACTGACAATCATAATACCTCACCTTCAGCACTTTGTGCTTAGGTGAGCTAAAAATGTCAGTGAAGATACCACGGAAATGCACCAACCATGAAGCACAGCCTTCCCGAGGGACCAAAAGAAGGAGTGATGAGGAACAAAAAATAATCGGAAAGCATGGTGTTCATACATGAAATACTCTTCAAGATATAATTCTAAATCATTTGACTATGAAAATTCTTCAAGATATAAGGCAAAAATCACTGTACCGTGAAAAATAGGCCATTCTGACTTTCACTCCATGGCCTACAAGTCAATGTCATAAGGTTGACAATGTCTGACCAAGTATCTGTCGAAGTTGTTTCTTAATAGAAAAGTGGAAAAAACAAAACAAAAAAAAAACACTTTTTAAAGGTGTTCTAGATTTTGACCTCAATTTGATCTTGCCATATAATAGGTTAAGGTCAACTCAGGGTCATCATTTGAAAAAATTATGATGGGCCAGAGTCCCCAATGCTACATACCAAGATTCAAGGCAATCAGCAATTGGTTTTGAGGAAGATTTTTAAAGGATTTTTACCATAAATGGGCATGGTGGCCATCTTGGGTCATGTGACCTGGACTTTTTGAACATTTCCTTCCCCCGTCCCATAGAAAATCTATATGAAATCTGGTTTCAATTGACCAGGTGGTTTTAGAGGAGAAAAGAAAAAAAAATAATACTGAAATTTTAGTCACCTTGGACCAAGGTCAAAGAATGACCTTGACCTTTAATACTCATGTAGCTTAATTCATTTACTCATTTAGTTGACTGCATCCGCCAAGTTTGATACCACAGAGTGCAATAGTTTCTGAACCACAGAGTGCAATAGTTTCTGAAAAAATCCATTGTTTTCACTATTTTCCCATGTAAATGCATAAGGTGCCAAATTTGACCTTGCCTTAAAATAGGTTTAGGTTAACCCAGGGTCATCATTTGAACAAACTATGATAGGCTAGAATCCCCAATGCTACATACCAAGTTTCAAGGCAATCAGTCAATGGGTTCTGTAGAAGATTTTTAAAAGGTTTTTATCATAAATGGGCATGGAGGCCATCTTGGTCTTCTGACCAGAACCATTTAAACAAGGCAGTCTGAAGGACAGCTATATCCCCCGCCTCAGAATGAAAATGGAGCTGCCTCAAAATTCAAGGCTCAAATTGGTTGCCTTCAATTGTGACCTTGACTTTGAGTCTGCATTGTTGAGTTATGAGTTCTGCACATCATCTCACTAAGGCGAACATTTGACCCAAATTTAATAAATATCTTTCAAAGGGTTCAGGAGATATGGAGTGAACATGAAATTCAAGGCTCAAACTCGTGACCTTTAACTGTGACCTTGACCTTGAGTCAGCATGCTTGAGATTGGTTCATGAAAATCTTTCAAAAAGTTCAGGAGATATGGAGCAAACAAGAAAGAGACGGATGACCTTCAATTGTGACCTTGACCTTGAGTCTGCATTGTTGAGTTATAGGTTCTACACATCATCTCACTAAGGCGAACATTTGACCCAAATCTAACAAGGCAGTCTGAATGGCAATGGAGCGGCCTTAAAATTCAATGCTCGAACTGGTGACCTTCAATTGTGACCTTGACCTTGAGTCAGCATAGCTATGGGTTCTGCACATCATCTGGAGGCAAACATTTGACCAACGTTTAAAGAAAATCCTTCCAGGGGTAAAGGAGATATGGAGCCGACACCAAATTCAAGGCTCAAACTCGTGACCTTCAACTGTGACCTTGACCTTAAGTCCGCAGGGCTGACTTATGGGTTCTGCACATTGTCCAACTGAAGTGAACATTTGACCAAAGTTTACAGAAAATCCACCCAGGGGTAAAGGAGATACAGAGCTGACACAAAATTCAAGGCTCAAACCTGTGACCTTGAACTGTGACCTTGTGAGTCTGCATGGTTGAACTTTGGGTTCTGCACATCATTTCACTGAGGCAAACATTTGACAAAAATCAAAAGAAAATCCTTCCAGGGGTAAAGGAGATATCGAGTGGACAAGAAATTCAGGGCTCAAACTCGCGACCTTGAACTGTGACCTTGTCCTTGAGTCCCCTTGGCTGAGTTATGGGTTCTGCACATTGTCCCACAGGTGAACATTTGACCAAAGTTTAGAGAAAATCCTCCCAGGGGTAAAAGAGATACAGAGCGGACACGAAATTCAAGGCTCAAACCCATGACCTTGAACTGTGACCTTGACCTTGAGTCGGCATGGTTGAGTTATTGATTCTGCACATCGTCTCACTAAGATGAACATTTGACCAAAGTTTAAAGAAAATCCTTCCACTGGTATAGGAGAAACAGAGCGGACATGAAATTCAAGGTTCAAACCTGTGACCTTGAACTGTGACCTTGACCTTGTGTCGGCATGGTTGAGTTATGAGTTCTGCAAATCGTCTCACTGAGGCAAACATATGACCAAAGTTTAAAGAAAATCCTTCCAGGGGTATAGGAGATATGGAGCGGACACGAAATTCAAGGCTCAAACCCATGACCTTGCCCTGTGACCTTGACCTTGAGTTGGCATGGTTGATTTATGGGTTCTGCACATTGACTCACTGAGGCAAACATTTGACCAAAGTTTAATGAAAATCTTTCAAAGGGTTCAGGAGATATGGAGCGGACAAGAAAGTGTTACGGAAGGACAGACAGACGGATAGAGGGACAGATGGACAGTGGATAGACGGACAGACGAAGGCCATTTCTATAATCCCCCATCCGCTTCACGGTGGGGGATTAACAAAATTTCCTTCCCCCATCCCATAGAGGCTCTATATGAAATTTGGTTTCAATCGGCCAGGTGGTTTCAGAGGAGAAGAGAAAAATAAATTTTAATTTTGAAATTTTAGTGACCTTGGGCAAAGATCAAGGAATGACCTTGACCACTGATACTCATGTAGCTTAATTCATTTACTCATTTAGTTGACTGCACCTACAAACTTTAAGACCACAGGCTGCAATAGTTTCTGAAAAATCCATTGTTTTCACTTTTTCCCATATAAAAGCCAAAGTTCCCAAAATTGACCTTGGCCTAAAATAGGGCAAGGTCAACCCAGGGTCATCATTTAAACAAAGTATGATGGGCTCAAGTCTCTGATTCTACATACCAAGTTTCAAGGCAATCAGCCCATCAGTTCAGGGGCGAGTTGCATAAGGAAAGCGCTTTCATGTAGCGCTCTGTAGCGATTTGTTCTTGCTATGCAACGGTTCGTTTGATGGGAGCGCTTTCTAAAATGGCTGCCAAAATGACACGATTTTCCAACTGGAAATTTCTCGTAAAAAACTAGCGGTGCTTGCTTCAGGGATTGGTTTTGTGTTCTGTGGTCATTTTTGCACAACCCACTTCGTCCAAGAAAAAAAAAACAAAAAAAAAACAAAACAAAAAAAAAACATTTAATTTCTTAAAACGGGCACTGACTACGTCGGGCGCCGCCATTTTGTTTTGTCAGGTTGCTATGCAACGTTCTGTTTCAGACAGCGAGTCAGCTCCAAACATAGTTACGAAGCGCCACGAAGCGCTTTTTGGTAACGTACCGTTGCATAGCGAAGCGCTACAAAGCGCTCTGTAACGCTCGCCTTATGCAACTCATCCCTGGTGAAGGTAGCATTACACTAAATACTGGAAGTACCGGGGACGAGTTGCATAAGGCGAGCGTTACAAAGCGCTTTGTGGCGCTTCGCAATGCAACGGTAAGTTACCAAAAAGCGCTTCGTAGCGCTTTGTAACTGTGTTCGGAGCTGACTCGCTATCTGAAACAGACTGTTGCATAGCAACGAGACAAAACAAAATGGCGGCGCCCGATGTAGTCAGTGTCCGTTTTAAGAGATAAAATGTTTCTTATTTATTTTATTGTCCTTAGACGACGTGCATTGTGCAGAAATGACCATAGAACACACCAATCCTTCAAGCAAGTTTCTTTTTACGAGAAATTCCTAGTTTGAAAATCGTGTCATTTTGGTAGACATTTTAAAAAGCGCTCCAAACAAACAGACCGTTGCATAGCAAGGAAAAATTGCTACGGGGCGCTACATGAAAGCGCTTTCCTTATGCAACTCACCCCAGGTTTTATCCCTTTTGGACCGAGGTTTCAGTTGCAGTCTAAATACCAGACACGCTTCCATTGGATATATATCTCATGTTTCATTTCAATGTGAGAAAAGGACAGTTATAAGGAAATAAAATGATGTGTGTTTTAAAATTATATCTGCAAGCTCAAAGAAATTGTTGCTGATTTTATATGGTCAACCCTCCATTAAAAAAGTCAGCTTGTTATTCACTGCGAAGCTGCAGTTAAACAAGCATGGTGGACCATATCTTGAAAAGGAGCAGGACAACATGTGGATTTTTTCTCATTAACTTGTTGAGCAAGGGTGGCTCTATAAACAAGTAAGGTTTGAAAAGTTTTGTATGTGTAGTTTTTGTGGGAGCATGTAAAAGGTTACTATTGTCGCCTATGGAAAACATTTAGTGGTAAGATCCCTGAAGAAGACTTTTGAAGTGTTTTTACCATATATGGGCATGGCAGCCATCTTGGTCATGTGACCTGCCCCCCCCCCCCCCCTCCCCCCACCAAACCCATGGAGGCTCCATATGAAATTTGGCTTTAATCCGCACAGTGGTTTCAGAGGAAAAGACTTTTGAAAATGTTAACCCTTGTCATGCTGAATAAATTAAGATGCCACGCCCACTTCTAATTTTCAGCCAATCAGATTACTTGATCAGGATTGTTGCTATAAATTCACATACTTAATGGCAAACAGTGCAGATCCAGATCAGAAGCCAACTGATCTGGATCTACACTGTTTGCAAAGACAGGATATATCCGGGCTCAGCAGGACAAGGGTTAACAGAGTACAGACAACAGTCAAACAACAGAAGACAGCCTATACTATAAGCTCACCACTGAGCCTTTACCACTGAGCCAAAGGCTCAGGTGAGCTAAAAAAAAAAAAGGCCTACTTTCACTTTTCCCATTATAAGTGCGTCCAACCCGAACCGCGAAGCGGTTTGGCGTGCAGATGCACTACTATAGACTAACTATGTGACCAGTCTTGTGTGTGACCACAAATGTACTGGTCCAACAAACACTTGGGTGGTTCTGTGCTTATCCTGCAAAACAATAAGCGTTCCGTGATTTGGCAGAGACTATTGACACGGCGGCCATGCAGACAATAGCAACAAAACAGCAAATAACGCCAAGTATTCCAATTGCAGGGGGGTTGAATCACGCGACTCATGACATCAGCCTACAAAATTTGTGATCGCCGCCATTTTGAATTTTGTCTCCACTTCGAATTTTATTTCCATCCATTCTCTGTCTCTTTATAAGCTAAGCATGATTCGTTTTTTTTGTGCATAAGGTACACTTTGATGTAGATTTTTTGATAACACATAGATTGTATGCTCTTTTCACGTGATAATCTGAAAAACTTCGACACAATAATGTGTTTGTTCGACCGGTTTGTAAATCATGTAAATTATTTTTATGTTGTTTTTTTTTGTGTTTTTTTTTCTGCTTTTCATAATGTGTAGACTCGCAAAAAAAAAAAAAAAAAAAAAAAAGACCAAAAAGAAACAAAGACAAAAACGCACAAACGGTCAAGTCTTCAGGAAAAATCCTGAAGCAGTAAAATGGATTTCAGGTAGCGAACATTAGTGTATGTCGTTGTGCCTGTTACCGGCATACACTGGTTTTCGGAAAGCATGTGCCCACCCATCGGGGCCCGCGAAATAGATGGGCTGCCTAAAGCCTCCATGGCAGAGCTGCTAGTAACTAAGCAGGACCCGAATTCATGTGATCGGGTCGGGTAAAAGTTCCACAAATTTGGAGGCAATGTCTCTAAACTACTGAAATATTGTTGACTTGGACGTTATATAGCAAATCATGCAGTCGATTCAAAAGTCAAGCGTGGTCTGAAATCAATTCAGTTACATCTGGCCAACCCACCTATGAAGTATGTGATGATAATTTGGGCGCACGGATATAGGTAGCACCTATTAAATTCATATTAAGCCTAAGGAAACTTTAGGCTGCTATAGCGAAGAAAGCACATGAAAGACAGCAATAAAAATCTTCTTTTTTTTTTTCTTTTTTTTTTGGTAGAGGCAAATGTTATATTTCAGTAAAATTTCAGCTTCATCCCCCTTATGACTTCTGAGGAGAAGACTTTTGAATATTTTTTTTGCAAATTTAAATTTTTGGTTAGTATGGCAACCAATCAAATTCATATGTAACAGAGGATTACTCAAGAAACATTTCTGTAAAACTTTTTGTCAAAATACCTGAAGTGAGATAGAAAAGAAGGCCTAATTTCACTTCTCCCATTATAAGCCTATGGAAATTTTAAGTTGCCATAGCAACGAAAGCACTTAACCAATGGCCAGAAAAAAAACATAATTTTTGTAGAGGCAAATGTTATGAACATTTCTGTAAACTTTCAACTTCAGCCTCCTTTTGGCTTCTGAGAAGATTTTAATATTTTTTCACAAATTTAACATTTAGGCTGCCATGGCCACAAATCAAATTCAGCGGTTTGGACAAAGTTCATGTGTAACGTAAAGGACTACTCATGGAAGGAACATTTCTGTAAAATGTCTTTTAAAATATCTGCAGTGAGACAGTAACAAGAGGCCCACAGGCCACGGCTCACTCACCTGAATGAAATAGCCAGTGCAGATCTATGTTATGCAACATTTCTTCAGTCCTGTGATTGCAACTAATGAAAGGATCATCATTTGAGCAGTTCTTGTTTTTGAAGAAGAAGCATGTATTTTTTACTATTTTTTTTATATATATATATAGGCATGACAGTCGATGACCATTTGAACAAACTCTCAATCCCGTTTCAACAGTAGGATCGAAGTGAAATTTGGTGGAAACTGGCCAAGTGGCTCCTGAAGAGTTGTTTAACAATATTATAATTTTATACATGTATACAGCCAAGGGGTAGGGGAAGATAACTCTTGCAGAATAAAATTTTGATTCTAACTTAAAGCTTTTGCGTAATCAATCATATATTGTAAGTTTTAGACACTTCAGCTATTCTTGTTTTTGTGTGTGTTCATTGATCTCAAGGATCGTTCTTTTTATGTAATCTAGCTTCGCCAGAAGGCACGGACTTGCCAAGCTCTCATCTTTATGATTAAGTAAGGAAATGATGGAAGAAGAGGTATTTCAATTCCATGTTGCCACTCCCACCTATGCTACATGTCCTATGTCTCTTTATAAGGCCAGACACAAGACAAACTCAACAAGATCTTCTTTCTCTGCTGGTGCTTAACAGGGTTTTCTTTCCCCGCTGATGCTTAACAGGGTCTTCTTTCCCTGCTGACACTTTACACATTTCCTACCTTAGTTTATTTTGCTGTCATAAAGCAAATAAACTGGATAGACAATCATCAAATGAACATAAATGCCAAATATGGTTCACATCACTTCACTAGTTATGGAGAAAACACAATTTAACCATTTTCCCATTATAAGTCTATGAGAGCTTTCTGTAGCCATAGCGACCAAATAAAAAGGCAGACTGGCAAACTTTTAGCTATTTTGAATGACCCTTACCCCAAGCAACATTTGTACCAAAATAAAGTCATACTGTTTCAGTGGTTTTGGAGGAGCTGTCACTTAAAAAAAAAATACTTTTTTTTTAAAATCTAATGTTGCCATGGCAACCAAACAAAATGGCCACTGGTCATCAAACACATAAACTGGGAACACAATCATCAAATGATCATAACTGCCATATATGGTTCACATCACTTCAACGGTTAAGGAGAAAATGCAATTTATCTATTTTCCCATTATAAGTATATGGGAGCTTTCTGTTGCCTTGGCAACCAAACCAAGAGGCAGACTGGCAAACATTTAGCTATTCTGAATTGCCCTTACCCAAGCAACATTTATACTAAATTAGAGTCATTCTGTTTAAGTGGTTTTGAAGGAGTTGTCATTTAAAACAAGAGGGTCATGATGGCCCTGTAACGCTCACCTGAGCAACATAGCACTTTGAGAGCCTGATCTAGAACTGATCAAGGCAAACATTCTGATCAAAGTTCAAAATGATTATATTAACAAGTAAGACAATGTAGTATGTCTAATGGACTGTGAAATAAAGGTCAAGGTCAAATATGGATGACTGCACTCAAGAGGCCATGCTAATATGTATGCATGTACTAAGTACATTGACCTAGAAATCGAACTTGACCTAGAAATCATCAAGACAAACATTCTGAGCAAGATTCATATGATTGCTTCAAAAATGTGACCGCTAGAGTGTTAACAAGGTTTTCTGCTGATTTGGCCAGGTGACCTAATTTTTGACCCCAGGTGACCCAGTTTCAAACTTGACCTAGAAATCATCAAGACAAACATTTTGAGCCAGATTCATGATGATTGCTTCAAAAATATGACTGCTAGAGTGTTAACAAGGTTTTCTGCTGATTTGGCCTGGTGACCTAGTTTTTGACCCCACGTGACCCAGTTTCAAACACATCCTAGAACTCGTCAAGACAAACATTTTGAGCCAGATTCATGATGATTGCTTCAAAAATGTGACTGCTAGAGTGTTAACAAGGTTTTCTGCTGATTTGGCCCAGTGACCTAGTTTTTGACTCCAAGTGACCCAGTTTCGAACTTGACCTAGAAATCATCAAGACAAACATTTTGAGCAAGATTCATGATGATTGCTTCAAAAATGTGACCGCTAGAGTGTTAACATGGTTTTCTGCTGATTTGGCCCGGTGACCTAGTTTTTGACTCCAAGTGACCCAGTTTCAAACTTGACCTAGAAGTCATCAAGACAAACATTTTGAGCAAGATTCATGATGATTGCTTCAAAACTGTGACCGCTAGAGTGTTAATAAGGTTTTCCGCTGATCTGGCCCGGTGACCTAGTTTTTGACCTCAAGTGACCCAGTTTCGAACTTGACCTAGAAATCATCAAGACAAACATTTTGAGCAAGATTCATGATGATTGCTTCAAAAATGTGACCGCTAGAGTGTTAACAAGGTTTTCTGCTGATCTGGCCCGGTGACCTAGTTTTTGACCCCAGGTGACCCAGTTTCGAACTTGACCTAGATTTAATAGAGGCAAACATTTTGAGCAAGTTTCATCAAGATTGGGTCAAAACTATGACCTCTAGAGTGTTAACAAGTTTTTCCTTTGATTTGACCTGGTGACCTAGTTTTTGACCCCAAGTAACCCAGTATCGAACTTGACCTAGATTTCATAGAGGCAAACATTCTGACCAAGTTTCATCAAGATTGGGTCAAAACTGTGACCTCTAGAGTGTTAACAAACTAATTGTTGACGACGAACGACGGACGACGGATGACGGACGACGGACATAGGGTGATGACAATAGCTCACCCTGAGCTTTTGCTCAGGTGAGCTAAAAATTATTGTTTTAATTTAAATTTAATATTGCCATGGCAACCAATCTAAATGGGAACTGGTCATGAAACACAAAAACAGGGTAGAAGGGTAGACAATCATCAGAGGATCATAACTGCCAAATAGAGTTCACATCACTTCACTAGTTATGGAGAAAATGCAATTTAACCATTTTCCCATATAAGTCTATGGGAGCTTTCTGTTGCCATGGAAACCAAACCAAAAACAGAACATAATTTTAGCTACTTTGAATTGCCCTTACCCAAGCAACATTTGTACCAAATTAGAGTCATACTGTTTCAGTGGTTTTGGAGGAGTTGTCGTTTAAAGAATCCCTTTTTATCCCCTGACCGACAGGTCCCGGGGATATAGTGATCAGCATGGCGTCTGTCCATCTGTCCATACATACGCCAGGTACATTGGGAGGTTAGTGTTTGTATTGGTGTCTGGTTTATTCCATCATTGTGGGGTTAAAAATTGTGTTGTGGGGGTTAATAATAATAATAATAATGTCTTTATTTAAAGAGGATAACATATTAAGCATACAGATACTTATCTACCATATGGTCCTCTTAGCTAAAAAACGATATATATATATATATATATGTGTGTGTATATATATATATATATATATATATATATATATATATATATATATATATATGTGTGTGTGTGTGTGTGTATGCGTGTGTATATGTGTATATGTATATATATATATATATACACATATACACACGCACACACACACACACACACACACACACACACACACACATATATATATATATATATATATATATATATATATATATATAATATATATATATATATATATATATATATATATATATACACATATATATACACACATATAACTACTGCATTATTTACAATATATACAACAATTATAAAACATTAAGTAGTCACTTTAGTCTAGGAATAAAACATATTTAGAACTGAGATTAAGAACTGAATTTTGGTTCATTACATAAAATTGTAACAAGAGGCCCACGGGCCACGGGTCGCTCACCTGAGTGACATAGCCACTGCAGATATGCGGATGTTATGCAACATTTTTCCAGTCCTGTCATCGTAGCTAATGAAAAGATCAACCTTTAAGCAGTTCTTAATTTTGAAGAAGAATATTATATATGGCATGACAGTCAATGGAGCATGATATTTGAACAAACTCTCAATCACATTTCAACAGTAGGATCAATGTGAAATTTGGAGACAATTGGCTAATTGGTTTCTGAAGAATCATGATTTTATACATGTAAACAGCACAGTAGCAGGGAAATATAATAAACATAAACAAGATGGCAGCCATCTTGGATTTCCAATCAGAATGATTTTAGCTACTGTTGATCTACAAGTCACCTCGATACTTTCAATGAACTTTGAGTTGGTTCAGGAGAAAAAGTTCAAAACAAGATTTTCAAGATGGCCCCCATAGCTGCAATTTGGGATTCCCTATCGCAACGATTAGAGCTATTTTTCACCTACAAGTCACCCTGATGCTTCCTATCAAGTTTCGAGTCAATTGGCCTTTCAGTTCAGAAGAAAAAGGGAAAAATAGATTTTCAAGATGGCCGCCATCTTTGATTTCCGATTGGAACAATTTTAGCTATTTTTATATCTAAAAGTCATCCCAATCCTTCCTACCAATTTTCAAATCAACTTGCCCTTTGGTTCAGGAAAATAAGTGAAAAAAAGAGTTTCATGATGGCCATCTTGGATTTCCGATCCAAACAATTTAAGCTATTTTAGATCTACAAGTCACCCAAATGCTTCCTACCAAGTTTCGAATCAAATGGCCTTTCAGTTCAGGAGAAGAAGCGAAAAATATATTTTCAAGATGGCTGTCATGGTGGCCATCTTGGATTTCTGATAGGGATGATTTTAGCTATTTTTTAAATTACAGGTCATCCTGATGCTTCCTGCCTAGTTTAAAGTCAATAAGCCTTTTGGTTCAGGACAAGAAGTGAAAAACAGATTTTCAAGACGGCTGCCATGGCGGCCATCTTGGATTTCCAATCGGAACGATTTTAGCCAATTTCAATCTATGAGTCACCCCGATGCTTCCTACCAAGTTTCAAGTCAATTGGCTTTTGGGTTTAGGAGAAGAAGCGAAAAAAAGATTTTCAAGAGGGCCACCATGGCAGCCATCTTGGATTTCCAATCAGCATGATTTTAGCTATTTTTTTATCTACAAGTTACCCTGATGCGTCCTACAAAGTTTGGTGTCAATAGGCCTTTCGGCTCAGGAAAAGAAGAGAAAAATAGATTTTCAAGATGGCAACCATGGCGGCCATCTTGGATTTCCGATCGGAACGATTTTAGCTACTTTTGATCTACAAGTCACCCCGATGCTTCCTACCAAGTTTCAAGTCAATTGGCTTTTGGGTTTAGGAGAAGAATCGAAAAAAAGATTTTCAAGAGGGCCACCATGGCAGCCATCTTGGATTTCCAATCAGCATGATTTTAGCTATTTTTGATCTACAAGTTACCCTGATGCGTCCTACAAAGTTTGGAGTCAATAGGCCTTTCGGCTCAGGAAAAGAAGAGAAAAATAGATTTTCAAGATGGCCACCATGGCGGCCATCTTGGATTTCCAATCGGAACGATTTTAGCTATTTTTGATCTACAAGTCACCCCAATGCTTCCTACCATGTTTGGAGTCAAATGGCTTTTGGGTTCAGGAGAAGAAGCAAAAAATAGATTTTCAAGATGGCTGTAATGGCAGCCATCTTGGATTTCCGATAGGCATGATTTTAGCTATTTTTGATCTACAAGTTACCCAAATGCTTCCTAGCAAGTTTGGAGTCAATTGGCCTTTCGATTCAGGAAAAGAAGCAAAAAATAGATTTTCAAGATGGCTGCCATAGCAGCAATCTTGGATTTCCAATCGGCACAATTTTCGCTATTTCTGATCTACAAGTCACCCTGATGCTTCCTAGCAAGTTTGGAGGCAATTGGCCTTTCGGTTCAGGAGAAGAAGCGAAAAATAGATTTTCAAGATGGCTGCCATCGCGGCCATCTTGGATTTCCGATCGGCACGATTTTAGCTTTTTTTGATCTACAAGTCACCCCGATGCTTCCTAGCAAGTTTGGAGTCAATTGGCCTTTCGGTTCAGGAGAAGAAGCGAAAAATTGATTTTCAAGATGGCGGCCACGGCGGCCATCTTGGATTTCCGATTGGCACGATTTTAGCTATTTTTGATCTACAAGTCACCCCGAATCTTCCTAGCAAGTTTGGAGTCAATTGGCCTTTCGGTTCAGGAGAAGAAGCGAAAAATAGATTTTCAAGATGGCGGCCATGGCGGCCATCTTGATTTCTGATTGGTACGATTTTAGCTATTTTTGATCTACAAGTTACCCCGATGCTTCCTAGCAAGTTTTGAGTCAATTGGCCTTTCGGTTCAGGAGAAGAAGCGAAAAATAGATTTTCAAGATGGCGGCCATCGCGGCCATCTTGGATTTCCGATCAGCACGATTTTAGCTATTTTTGATCTACAAGTCACCCCGATGCTTCCTAGCAAGTTTGGAGTCAATTGGCCTTTCGGTTCAGGAGAAGAAGCGAAAAATAGATTTTCAAGATGGCGGCCATGGCGGCCATCTTGGATTTCCGGTCAGCACGATTTTAGCTATTTTTGATCTACAGGTCACCCTGATGCTTCCTACCAAGTATCGAGTCAACTGGCCCAGGGGTGTAGGAGGAGTAGGCTTTTAAAGCAATTGTTGACGCCGCACGACGGACGACGGACGACGGACATTCACTGACCACAATAGCTCACCATGAGCACTTCGTGCTCAGGTGAGCTAAAAACACATTGATAAGACATGCTTTATTGCAAGCAACAAATCAAGCCCTGAGTAACTGTTTAAAATTAGAAACCTAATAGAAATAAATAGATGTAAAGCATTAGAATAAATTATTGTTTGTTAAAACATCAATTATTCAGACCTGGTCAGATAAAAACTATAATGTTGGGGGTAGATGACAGATGAAGTTTGCGCTTTCAAATTTTAAGTTTAAACTGTTATATAATAATATGAGTGGTTCCAGCAGCGACCATTCAGTGTTCCGTGAATCATTTAGCCCAGCTACTAGTAAACTGTATACTGTTTCTGTATGACAGAAATGCATAATTAATTTTTTTTTTTTTTTTTTTTTTTTTTTTTTTTTTTTTTTTACTACCCTTAAATGCCGGGGCCGAATATCAGCAAGCTGTCTGATTGGGTCTTATCCCTACCTAGGTCGCAGCCGACAGACTCCACCAGCAAAGGTTCGATTAAATTTTGGTAGAAAAATCGGAAGAAAGATTCACAGACACTAGTTGACAGCTACACGATCGTAAATATCTGACCCACTGTAGTGAAGAGAGAGTGGATGTTTTTGTATTATATAGTATGTTACACAATTTATTAAAGCAAAGTTTCAGTTTGATGTCGCAGGATATTTAATAAATATTGTATGTAAGTCATTCAGCATAAACACATACCACTTTTAAAATGACTAATTTAAATTCAACAAATAAGACCTGACTGCATTTTTAAACGAGTTTATGTTCGAAATTTGCTTTATGTTTGTTGGAAGAGAATTCCATAACTTTGCACCGTTCACAGAAAACGAGTTTTCATAGTACCGTGTTTTAGAAAAGGGGACTCGAAGCTCATTGTTATCTGAAAAGCGCAGGCATCTGTCGTGAATATCGGATGTTTTAATAAACATGTTAGAAATGTATGCGGGTGCGTGTCCGTTTAAGGCTTTATGCATCATAGCAATTGTGTGATACTGCACTCGTTTTGGGAAAGACAACCACTGCAGTTTGTTAAACATGTTTTCAGATGGTGTCAAAATGTCACATCTGAGGATTATTCTTGCTGCACGTTTCTGTAGTTTCAGCAGTCTGTTCGTGTTTGCAACAGAACAGCGACTCCAGATTATACAGCCATAATCAAAAATGGGTAAACAAATAGGGTTGACAAATAGATAAAAATGGTAGTTGTGGGATTAAAGAAGATCAAAGGAATAACCTCATAACGTACCTCTCATAAGAACGTCTGTCTATCCAACTGTCCGTAGACGTATCCTTATCCTTGTGCGCTCCATAACTTTGATACCCTTTGATTATATTTGGTAGGAATGTAGAGGAGGACCAGTAGGCATGTCACATGCAAGAGAGACAACTCTCACTATCTTTGTTATGTAGTTATCTCCCCTGAAGCAGAAATCTTGTGCAGGCCATAACTCCCATACTGTTTGAAATAATTTGATAATATTTGGTAGGGATGAAGAGGAGGACCAGCAGGTGTGTTGATGCAAGAGAGATACCTCTCACTTTATTCGTTATGTAGTTATCTCCCCTGAAGCAGAAATTGTAGACACATCCTTTTGAGTTCCATAACTTTTATACCCATAGATATATTTTGGTAATATTTGGTAGGAATGAAGAGGAGGACAAGTAGGCATGTCGCGTGCAAGGGTGACAACTCTCACTTGCTTTGTTATGTAGTTATCTCCCCTGAAGCCAAAATCTTGTGCAGGCAATAACTCCAATACAGTTTGAGGTAATATGATAATATTTGGTAGGGATCAAGAGGAGGACCAGTAGGCCTGTTGCATGCAAGAGAGGCAACTCTCATTTTCTTTGTTATGTAGTTATCTCCCCTGAAACAGAAATCTTTTAGACGCAGCCTTTTGCACTTCATAACTTTGATACCCTTAGACATATTTTGATAATATTTAGTAGAAATGAAGAGGAGGTCCAGTGGGCGTGCCGTGTGCAGGAGAGACAACTCTCAACTCCCATTTTTTTCATTATGTAGTTATCTCCCCTGAAGCTGAAATCTTGTGCAGGCCGTAACTTCCATACTGTTTGAGATAATATGATAATATTTGGTAGAGATGAAGACGAGGACCAGTAGGCGTGTCACATGCAAGAGAGACAACTCTCACTTTCTTCTTCATTATGTAGTTATCTCCCCTGAAGCCAAAATCTTGTGCACTTCATAACTTTGATACCCTTAGACATATTTTGATAATGTTTAGTAGAAATGAAGAGGAGGACCAGTAGGCGTGTCCCGTGCAAGAGAGACAACTCTCACTTTCTTTGTTATGTAGTTATCTCCCCTGAAGCCATAATCTTGTGAAGCCCAATACTCCCATACTGTTTGAGATAATATGATAATATTTGGTACAGATGAAGAGGAGGACCAGTAGGTGTGTCACGTGCAAGAGAGACAACTCTCACTTCCTTCTTTGTTATGTAGTTATTTGGTAGAGGCATTGGTAATGACTTATAGGTGTGTCGCATGCACAAGAGACAGCCTCTGCTGTGGTTGTTTTCTAGTTACCTCCCTTGAATGAATTTCTAAGCCAAATTCTTGAGTATGTGGTTTGAAATATTTTGATAATTAAGGACCAGTAGGCATGTCGTGTTCAAGAGTACTCTCACTTTCTCCATTATGTACTTATCTCTCCCGATGCCAAAATCTTGTGCAGGCCATAACTCCCATACTGTTTGAGATAACTTGATTATTTTTTGGTAGGGACATATATCAGGTCAAGAAGGTGTGTAGCATGCAAGAAGGACAACTTTTACTCTGTTGATTTTTTACCCCAATAAACATACAGCAAGTTCCTTTACCTTTACAAGGCATTTATTTTTGCTACTATTTCTGAATATGTACACTCACAAATTCAAAGTATTTGTAAATATTGTGTATCCTGTAAAAATTATCACATCAGAAGTAACTATTAGATGATTTTGACAAAAATAAAAAAAAATAATAAAAGAACATGCAAAAAAAAAAATCATTAACAGTACACCTATTATTGTTTTTTCTTATTATTTTGGTCACATTTCATACTATCCTTGCATCTTTTTACTTTGCTCTGTTTCAATATTTCCATGATATCAACTGAAATACACTAAATTTAGAAATGGCGGTTTGCTCGTGGGATTTGCCATCTCTTCTGACTGCTATTTTTTAAAATTCAATGTTGCCATGGCAACCAAACAAAATGGCCACTGGCTCGCCACTTTGCTTGATCCTGTGCAATCTGTTCCCACGACTCTGTTGTTATGTTGAAGTCTTTAAGGGACGCTTTGAGGGTGTTCTTGTATCACTTCTTCTGACCACCATGGGAGCGTTTTCCAACTTGTAGTTCTCCACAGAGGATTTTCTTTGGCAAACATTCATCAGGCATTCTGCTAACATGGCCTGTCCATCTTAACTGTGCCAATTTCAGAAGAGTATGTACACTCTGCATCCCTGCCCTTTTCAGGACTTCTGTGTCTGGAATCCTGTCTTGCCTCTTGATCTTTCTAACACAGCTTGTATGGAAGTGGTTCAGTCTTTTGGCATGCTGTTGGTAAACTGTCCAAGTTTCACATGCTTATAATAGTGTTGGCAGCACCACAAATCTGTAGACTTTCAGCTTTGTGTCAAGTCGGATTCCATTTTGATCCCAAATACATCCACGTAGTCGGCCAAAAGCTGCACTAGCTTTGGCAATCCTGGCACTGACATCAATGTGTACAACTCTAGACAATGTGCTTCCAAGGTAGGTGAACTTGTCTACCACTTGCAATCATTGACCTTTCACTGTGATGGTAGGTGCCTTGTAAGGCTTTCCAGGTGCTAGCTGATACCACCTCTGTGTTTTTGATGCTGATTGTGAGATCATAGCTGTCACATGAATCAAATACTTGATCCACACTTTTTTGCATCTTCTCTTCTGTTGGAGCACCCTTAGCCATGTCATCAGCAAAGAGGAACTCATCTAGCACCTCTGTCTGCACCTTGGATTTAGCTTGCAACCTTCTTAGGTTGAAAAGCTTCCCATCAAAATGATATCTAATAGGTATACCACTGTCACCATCCTGGAAAGCATCTGTGAGCATGGCAGAAAATATCAAGCTGAACAGTATTGAAGCTAGTACACAACCTTGCTTAACTCACAGGGAATGGATCAGAAAACTTGCCATCATTTTGGATCCTTGCAACTGCCGCACCATTGCTATGAATTTGGCAGGACAGCCAAATTTTGCCATAATTTTCCAAAGTCCCTCATGACTGACTGTCAACTGCTTTGGTAAGGTTAATAAAGGTCATGTAGAGGTCCAAATTCTGTTCTTGGCATTTCTCTTGAAGCTGTCTTGCTGTGAAGATCATGTCAATTGTTCCTCTGTCCTTCCTGATTCCACATTGGCTTTCTGACTGTTCAAGGTGTTCATTTAACCGGTTCAGTAGGACTCTTGCAAGGATCTTCCCAGAAACTGACGATAGAGATTCCCCGATGATTGTCACAGACTTGAGGATTCCCTTTCCATTTGGATAGGTGGATAATTGTTGCATCCTTGAATTCTTGAGGGATGGCTTCTTTTCTCCATATAATGTGAAATAACTCTGTCATTTTCTCTGCAACTGGAGGCCCTCCTGCTTTGTAGATCTCTCTGATCCTGGAGCCTTACTAGATGACAAGAGTTTTATTGCTTTCACTGTTTCAGAGATGGTTTGGAACTCATCAAGCAGCGTAATACATTCCACCTGTGGTAGTCTGTTGACAGCTTCATCACTGATCGATGACGGCCGATTAAGGACACCATCAAAGTGTTCAGCCCATCTTTTCAAGATAGCTTCTTTGTCAGTCAGAAGACTTAAGTTCCATCTGCACTAAGGAGTGGGGTGGTTACTGAGCTCTGGGGACCATTATACTGTCTTAACTGCATGAAAGAACTTCTTCATATCCTCTCTGTCTGCAAAGGACTGGCTTTCATCAGCCTTTTTGCTCAGCCAGAAGTCTTGCATGTCTCTGAGCCTAGTCTGGACTGTCTTACATATTTCTGAATAGGCAGTCTTACTAGATACTGAGCTGGTATTACTGAGGTATGCCTTGTGTTTTTGGTGTTTCTCTTCAAGAAGTCCCTGGATTTCTTCGTCTTTCTCATCAAACCAGTCTTGGTGTTTGTGAGATACTGGTCCTAGGATATCCATTGCTGAAGAGTTAACGGTGTCTCTGAAGACTGTCCTGGTTCTCATCTAGATCCTCTGAACTGTGTTCCAGTGCATCTAAATGGCTACAGATATCATTGATGAATGCATGCCTCTTGCTGTCTTGTTTCAGCTTGGAGACATGAAGTTTTTTAAAAGTAAAACATATTTTAACGAGTAATACTTAACCTATAGATAATGTGCTATTCTCTTCTGTTTTCACACCTTCCACAGAAAAAACGACCTTTCAGTCATTAATTAAAGTCTTAAACCAGGTCCCTTAGGCAGTTACCTGTGTGACGTAACTCCTCCCGCTCAATTGATCACGTGTCAGTTTCTTTATAGAAACAATTAGGAGAGATAAGCGAGGGTGGGCGGAGGGAGATAATTGATTATCTATAGGTTAAGTATTACTCGTTAAAATATGTTTTACTTTTAAAAAACTTCATTTTAACTTTATAATACATTAACCTATAGATAATGTGCTAGAATTTGCAGAATAGGAGGGAGGTGCTCTCCTAATTCTAACACCAATAATATCTCACCACTTCTGGTTAAAGACTCAGGAAACTCTAAGGAATCAGATACATTCTAATTCTATATTTAATAGAAAGAATGATCTAGATTCACAAAATAGCATATCTTTAAGGTGTTATGATCTAACAACCTTATATATAATAGTAGACTCTAGAGGAAGCCAGTTCTTAAGTCTCAGAAACCTAACACTGCCCCCCCCCCCCCCCCCTTTTTTTTTTCTTTTTGGGAAACAACAATTGGCTTCAAAAAGAAAAAGGAGTCATTGAGACATAACATAAATATTCCATCGCAAAGTAAGCTAGGAATATAGAGATAATATTTTCAAAACAAAAAGCCAAGACCATACACTGTAAGTAGTCTATCTAGGGTCTTGAATAAATAAGGAAAAGTCTACTCGGTGGAGTTTTCTATAGATAACTGACATATGTAGATATTTTGGATAAAATTCTAGATATGTGAAGCTATCTAATTGTAATAGTCTAAGCTATTAGAATTATAAACTAATTAGATTCTGTTAATTGGAGCGATAGGACAGTTTCCAATGAACAGACATAGACTTAAAATAACCATAATGTTGTATAATTATTCCCCTTTGATCAAATTAAAGAAGGGGAGATAATAAAAGTAGATGGAGTTAACTTAACTATAACTCAGTTATCCATCAGAAGAAAAAGGGATAGACAAACATAATGGTTAAAACTATTGCTAGACTAATTGTATTACGAATTTTTAGTCAAGCAATAAAATAATACAGAGTTTGCATAAAACTGCTGGGAAGAAAAAACAACCTAAACCATTGATAATTAGTTTTGTCATAGACATATAAAAGCTTTTGATGTCCTGACAAAATAATAAAGAAGAAACTGTCAACATCATAACTTAGAGTTTGACAGACAATAAGAGAGATAAGAATAAGGTTGATCGCAGCTAACTGTAAGACGGTCATAGTTTGGCTGAATCTTACCGTATTGATAAGATTAAGCAATAATAAATAAGCTGAATAGAATCTTTCTATACCAGAAGATTGCCATGAAAAGTACTCCTGAGTAAATAAATATGGAAATCAAGAAATGTTAAAAAGTCCACTTTGTAATGACGAATCAAAATGTTCATAAAAAGTGAAAGAGAAAAAGTAATAGTGTGATAATCTCTGAAGAAAGATTATACAATAGTACTGATTAATAATCTCTAAAACACTTAATTTATAAGTTAAGAGACAGTATTACTATTCTATATGCATATTTAAGAATAGTAAGAAATATATGAATACTAAATTAAAATTATACTACGGAACAAATTCCTGCTATAAATAAAAGGTTAAGCGTAACTATTTATTAAGCAAGGAATTATTAAACATATAACTCGCTATAAAATTACTGCCCAGAATTTTATAGATAAATATTCAATCAAATTTTTAGAATTGAATATTAATAGAATAAAATCTATGTCTGCATAATTGGTAATTCCTGAAATATCAAATTACGAACTCGCAAATGAATTCAGGAAGAAAAAATATATATACATATATACATATATATACATATATATATATACTCTCGAGATCTATGCGTAAACCATAGAGAGTAATAAAATAATATTTTTACCATGATATATACATATATATATACATATATATACATATATATATATATATATATATATATATATATATATACTCTCGAGATCTATGTGTAAACCATAGAGAGTAATAAAATAATATTTTTACCACGATCCCTGACGGAAGGGTAAAAACATGTATAAATGTGAAAGAGATAATAATTATTTTAACGTCATATAGGTTTAAGATAAAATTTGTTTAATCTTTAACCAATATGCAGCAACGGTGTTGATATTCTGTATTCGTACGTAGAAAAAGAGTACTTAGTCATTAGAATTTTGTATGATTGAAATATAGATAATGGGATCTAAATGGATGTATCTCCATGAACTGAATCAAAGGATAATATCCATTCTAAAAACTAGGGCTTGTTTTAACAAGCGTAGAATTGAATTATTTCCAAGTATTCATGAAGTCCTTATGCTCTGAATACTGAGAAAACTGTTAAAATATTGTTTAGGAAATAAAAAAGTGACTGGTCCATAATATTAGCTAGATTTAAACCTGGAACGTAGTGAGAAGGTCAATCTAATTTAAAAGTAAGTTGAGAAAGATAAATAGTGAAGATAGATATATAAATATCATGATAATATATTATCTCCAACTATTATCAAATAATCTGAATGTTTAAAAGCATAAATGCTACTCGAAAGTTTATTTACCGAATGTATAATCGGAGAAACTTTCAGTATGTTCAAAAACATATCACAAAAGTAAGATCTGACCAGGAACGTAGGTGCAGCACTTACTATGTTGTGAAGTTTATATAAACATATTCTATATTATAAATTGTAGCAGTGCATTTCAAAATCATCGAAACGTCTTGAAATGACTTATTGTGTGGAAAAAAAATAAATATCCAGTTTCGGAAAAGATATTTATCTATATATATAGACCATTTTTGATGCGGACTGGAAATCAAGATATTAATCTTTGCATTATTCGCAAACTGAACTTGAACTCTTAGCGAGAATTACTATGATCCCTTTAACGAATGTAAACATAAAGAAGGGGTAAAGAGATAATTAAGTGTATCTTAATTCTTTACCGGCTCGTAATTAAGGATGTTTTCCCTCTTGTCTAAGCCTAGACCGTACATTGATTAATATGAATATGATAATATCTGCTATTATGAGGTAAACTCTCGTTAATTAACCTCTAAGCATATATTAAAAATATATATCAACATAATCTAGAGCTTCGGTAAGTTTAGAGGAAGGAAATGATTGACTTTGGCAGTTTCTGAATAGTTACAAAGTCAATAAAAAAAAATCAAA
This sequence comes from Anodontia alba, assembly GCA_964016985.1. Classification (NCBI taxonomy): domain Eukaryota; kingdom Metazoa; phylum Mollusca; class Bivalvia; order Lucinida; family Lucinidae; genus Anodontia; species Anodontia alba. The sequence goes on along the minus strand of OZ024823.1, from coordinate 67,173,122 downwards.
AGGAAAGTATTGTATATAATATCTAATTTAGGCAATAATAATCTGTCACGTATTGAATAATTAATGCCTTTACTAAATATGTATCCATTGTCAATATCAAAGGTGCGAGAAAATTTTGATTGACATGGACTCTAGTTATAAATAAAATATTAGAAGTATAGAGCTAGTCGAAGCAAAACTATTCCTCAATAAAGATAAAGTAGACCTATAATATACGAGGATTAATTGGGTCTAGTAATTGTAAGTTTTAAACCTTCCTTAATAATTTCTAATCATAATCATAATAAAATTATTATTCCAAGATGAAGAATCTTCAGCGTAATAGATTCTTACTGAGACAAAATTATCTGGTATATTGCTATCGTAGTCTTAAATGATCCAGAAGAAAAAATAAAACAGGCAAAGTAAAGAACGTATCGAATTATACCTATGCCTAAATATAAGATTTTCTTCTTATTTATTATTTTATAGCAGAGTTTAGACAGAGCACGACTGACCTAGACTCTTATATAATCAATCAAAAGATAGTATAAAATAGAACAATAGCTTAACGGATCAACTATTTTCCATGTAGAAAGGCAAAAGGAAAATATGAACCGCAACTAGAATTTTAAATCGTAGTAATCTAGAGAGGTAGCGGATAAATAAATAAACTGTTAATTTATTTATCTGATTTGTGTAGATTTCCGATACCTTATGAATGAAATATTAATAGAAAGTAGAAAGGATCTATTACTACTTTCTTGTCAATTTACTCCATAGATTACATGCTGATTACATATTGGGAGCATGTAGAAATTTTAGATTTCGTGTATATTTTCTTCTTAGAAATAAGGATATTTTTATAGAGTTCACCTTTGTCTTACAGCCGAATAAGGTGAATATGTAAGAAGTTAATCTCTTTGTAGCGAATAAAAAGAGATATAAATTATATAATTATAGATGGAAGTATCATCTACACTTTGTGAATGAATTGCGAAATTGATCGTAACCAATAATTCTTAATTCATTTTCAAGAATAAATATATATATAGAATTTCAAGTCTAGTTCAAAAATGACTTGACAGAGTTCAACAATATAAGGGGCTACTTGGTATTAGAACCCATCGCTGTCATTCTATAACCTATAACCCAAGACTAGACATGTCTATAGTGCTCAATGAATAAACATATATTGAGCGAGGACTAGTGACTACTATTCGGTCACTAGTAATCCGACACAATGCTCTGGCACTAGTCTACAAAACTACTGCCCAGTGGAATTTCGTTAGAATGACCTGGCACTAGTCTACGAACTACTGCCCGATGAATTTTCGTTAAAATCGGAAGTTAACCTCTTTCTAGCGAATGAAAGAGATAAATTGCATAAGTTAATTTAAAATATCAATAGAATTACACTTCTATAATAAGTCAATGGAATATTTAGAATTCTAGTCTTAATTCCGGAAAGACTGTACAGAAATTTATTATATAAAATGTTACTATGTATTTCATTTTATAACGTATATCCATTGACTTGACTTATCTATAAAGCTCTATGAACAATAATAGATTGTTTGGGGACTAGTGACTGTTACCCAATCACTAGTAATCCGACACAATGACTGGACACTAGAACTCGTAACTATTGCCCATTAGACGTCGCTAGAAATCCAATACAATGACTGGATACTAGTAATCATAACTATTTGCCAGTGGTATACACTAGTAGCTGGACATATGACCGAACACTAGTACTCGTAACTGTTTGCCCGGTGAAGTCACTAATAATTCGACACAATGACTGGACACTAGTACTCGTAACTGTTGCCCAGTGAAGTCACTAATAATTCGACACAATGACCGGATACTAGTACTCATAACTGTTGCCTGGTAGGAGTGACTAATAATGCGACACAATGACCGGACACTAGTACTCGTAACTGTTGCCTGGTGAAGTCACTAATAATTCGACACAATGACCGGACACTAGTACTCGTAACTGTTGCCCGGTAGGAGTCACTAATAATGCGACACAATGACCGGACACTAGTACTCGTAATTGATGGAGTAACTAGTAATCCGTCACAATGACCGGACACTAGTACCCGTGATAAATGCCCGGTGATTTTATAATGACTGGATGACCGGTGACTGGATGTCCGGTGACCAGTAAGAAATGCCCGGTGATTTTATCCATGCCTGGATGCCCGGTGACTGGTGACTGGTGAAGCTGACAATGAATGACCGGTGACTGGTGACTGGTGACTGGTGGTCTTAGACTTATTTTAGATACTAAAGCATCCATAAGAAGCCACCTTGATGGGTCTTACCCCGGCAGTATAGCCATATGGGGTGGGGCTCCCATCAGTAAAGAACTGTCGTATAACCCATAAGGGTTGACAAGTTCTTTACTAATCAGCTTCTCCACCGTAGAAATCTTCGCCAACTCGCAAGATATCCAGTAACAGTCCAGGTATAGCATGTCGCATCGCTGAATAATCTGGAACAAAAAGAAACAAGTTAAAATTTTTGATATAAGAAACACGACTTCCGAACCGACCGCACACGAGCATTGTGCCGATTATAGCGAGAGTCGCGAAAACGCATGTCGAAATAGCCAGTCAATAAATGCAAAATCGACAAATGAAAATTTTAAATAATAACATGGTTAGTGAAAGGAGTGATAAAGAAACAAAAGAAACACAAGGATACAGAAATTTATCCGTGAGGAATAGAAATAATCCAAATTTCTTTCACAGGTAAAAATCCTTGTTGAATTTCTTTGTCCACAGAAAAGAAACTGACACGTGATCAATTGAGCGGGAGGAGTTACGTCACACAGGTGACAAAGACTATGTGTGCCTAAGGGACCTTCTGGTTTAAGACTTTAATTAACGACTGAAAGGTCGTTTTTCTGTGGAAGGTGTGAAAACAGAAGAGAATAGCACATTATCTATAGGTTAATGTATTATGAAGTTAAAATCCAATATCTTGGCACTTTCTTGCCTTGTGATTGCTGTACAGGCTGAATGTGCAGGTAGAGTTTGCTGACAACAAGCCTGTGATCTGTCCAACAGTCTGCTCCACACATAGTCTTTGTCACTGATATCCTGTCTGTCCTTCCTTTGCACTATGAAATAGTCAATGAGATGCCAGTGTTTGAAGTGAGGGTGCATCCATGATGTCTTGCTGGTTGATGGGAGACTGTGTTAGTGATCAGTAGTTCATGCTCTGCACACTTCCTTATCAGGAGGAGGCCATTGCTTTTGCACTTTCCTACTCCTTCAGTTCCAATCACTCCTTTCAAGGTTTGGTGGTCTGTGCCCACTCTGGCATTGAAGTCCCTGAGGAGGATGAGTTTGTCTGTCTGAGATGTTGCAGAAATCACAGAATTCAGATCATCATAGAACTTGTCTTTAACCTCATCTGGGTTGGTCATTGTGGATGCATTGGCACTTAAAATCGTTGCATGCCTCTTGCCAGATAAGGGAAGTCACAGTGTCATCAGGCGGTCATTTATGCCTTTTGGAAGTCCTGAGAGCTTGCTGACATGGTGTGACTTGATGGCGAATCCTACTCCAGCTTCACGCCACTCTTCTTTCTTGCGTCCACTCCAGAAGAAAGTGTAACCAGCACCAACTTCTTTTAAAAGAAGGTGAATCTCACTCAGAGCTGAAATCTTGACTTTGTATATATGTCAAGTTCTCTACCAACTAGAGCTGTTCTTTGCTGAGGTCTGTCAGAACCAGCACTGTCCATTAGAGTTGGAACCAATCTTCCGATCAGTTCAGCATTTCATTCCTCAACACTGGGGCCACAATGTGTTGATAAGATCAGACGCAAGGAGGACAAGGTCTGTGTTACCAGACTTGAAACTTGTGGAATATGGCACTAAAACACAAAATAGTTCTGTCAGCTGCTCATTTGATGACAATTTATATAATTGTAATTTATACACAATATATGTTTAAATATCTAAGACATAAGACCTTAACCTGCTTTTATGCAGTTACTGGTTTTTATTTCTATAGTAGAACTATATTAAGTGGCACTTAGAAGGTATCATTTACTACTATTCATTACATAAGCTCTACTGCTTGATGTGTGTCTTGAAGAAAGGTCAAATACTGGACAATTAGATAACACAAAAGATGGGTAATATACAGCTGCTTCAAGTGGGTCAGTTCAGTTTTTGTTTTTGTAGAGGGAAGTGCTTGGGCAATAACACCGCGTCCAACCGTAACGCCGGATAACCAGTCGTAACGCCGGATTTTCGGTCAAGTAATGCAGGATTACAGTATTTTTCGCAGGATTTGCCGCCATTTGAAGAACCGCGTCTGACGGTGGGTAGACAAAAACATTTATTTAAAATATTAAGATATATTCATCCAACATGAACAGTAGCCTATCCGGATCTACATATATTCTTCTAAGTGGCAAATCTTCAATTGATACATATACTTTGCCAAAATTGTCCAACACTCAAAGAGAAAATTGTTGTGCTGGTTGGGCCATACAATAAAAAAGCATTCTTACTAGAGGAGTTCGTACTTTTTCGATTTTCTTAAAATTCCTGACCAACTGGTGGATAAAAATGCATTTGAAAATGACCTTGTATCATAAACTGGCAGTTGCTGACATTCTTTTTTACCAACAAAACAAAGATCGAGGCACAATCCACGAAATTTAAGGTAACTCCGGATAAAACGGTATCTTCTTGATCTACAACTGGCCAGTATTCTTGCAGACAAACACACTTGTAAAGGTAAAACTTTACCTACACAGTCCAATACCAATTAATCAACACTATAAATTGTCTTAGTTTTAGTATATAAAGTATCTGAACGATCGATCACATACATGATCAAGCACCTCCATATACTTCAAAAAGTATTTAGATCTGTGTACTTTTATCCACAGCTTTTATCCAGTATTCTCTCAGACAAACACACTTGAGAGCATCAATTCAAAAAGATGTATAAATTAGAGTGTGCAAAGAAGAGTTGAACGTATTTGTTAAAAGTGAATAACTTGTTCAAGTAGTTTGCAGACTCCCTCTGGATTCCTTCAGAAAATGGGGTGATCATGTCATTTACCTCATTTTTTATGATCCTGCCCTCAATTTGATTCTATTATATTTTCCCTTTCACGTGACTGCCTAAGGGACCTTCTGGATTAAGACTGTATGGCACGACGTTACTGTCGTTTTTTCTGTGGAAAGGTATGATAGCAGAATAGAATAGCACATTATCTATAGGTTAATGTATTGTGCAGTTAAAATATTAGCTTTACAAGTGTGTTTGTCTGCGAGAATACTGGCCAGTTGTAGATCAAGAAGATACCGTTTTATCCAGCGTTACATTAAATTTCGTGGATTATGTCTCAGTCTTTGTTTCGTCGGTAAAACAGTCTTAGCAATGGCCAGTTTATGTACTAGGTCATTTTCAAATGCATTTCCATCCACCAGTTGGTCATGAATTTTAAGAAAATGGAAAAGTATGAACCCTTCTGGTAGGAATGCTTTTTTATCGTATGGCCGAACCTGCACAGCCATTTTCTCTTTGAGTGTATGGCAATTTCAGCAAAGTATATGTATAAATTGAAGATTTGACAGAAGAATATATGTAGATCCGGTGTAACAGTTTATCTTGCCCCCACCTAGGCAGCTTGCCCACAGGGGGCCAAGATACTCCAAGGTATCTTGCCCCCCATCCTGGACAGCTTGCACCCCCCTCCCCCCCAGCCTGACAACCCCCCCCCCCTCCCGGCCCCACCCCCTCCCTCAGAAAACCTGGCAAACTCAGTTCTAAATGATATTTATTTATTTTTTTATTTTTTTTTTTGACAAATTTATATTCTCAGTTACTTGAACAGAAGTAATGTATGCTTTTTCTAATTATTCTCTTTACGCTATGAGGTTGGGGCCAAGATAATGTGGCCTTAGCATTTTCCTCCCAAACTCCCAAAATCCTTGCACACACAGCTTAGAAAAATTTTTTTATCACTTTTAATAAAATCATTTATTATTATTAATAACAGGTTATTTAAGAAATTAAAATATTCACATGCTATTTCCTGTCGTTATGCAGACAGGATGAGGTGAGGTGGGGTGGGGGTTAAGATACTCTGGCCTGGACAACTTGCCCCCACCAATGGGAACTTGGCAAATTCAGATCAGAAAAGCTATTTACGCATCTTAAACATAAATTTCTAGTGCATAGACATAAGACTTGTAGTAATACCTGCTGTTACCTATTTTTTTCTCTTTATGGGAAGGTGTTAGGGCCAAAATACTGTGGCCCCGAGAAATTTCAACCTCAGAAAATTTTGGGTACAAAGGCCAGAAAATAATTTGTATCTTCCTTAGAACAATTTCCCATTTCACAGGTCATTTGAATATTTTTTTTATTTTGCTATTATTTATCTTTCTTCAGACAAGAAGGGGTGGGGAGGGGGTGATAAGATACCCTAGCCTGGGCAGCTTGCCCCCCAGGGGTGAAGATACCCTGGCCTGGGCAGCTTGCTCCCCACCCATGAAAACTTGTCTAACTCTTAATCATTATATATCATAATCGGATTTATGATTAACATGCAGGTACAGGAGCAACATCCACATCAGTGGGCCCCCTTCCAGATTGCTGCACACATGGCAGATCTCCCACCAGATCTCCAGGTATGTCTATCATGAGGGTTGATGGCCGAGAGCTTCCACTCTCTGCAATCCCTCTCTGTCAGCTGTTTCCATGTCATCTTGGGCCTCCCAGGCCCACGCTTTCCATCAACCTGTATGTCAAAGGCTGTCTTAGACGACTGCACCATTGGAACGTTCCACATGTTCATACCATCGGAGTCTTCTCTCCTTCAGAATGAGGTCCAGATCCTCAATGCCAAGCCGCACAAGTAGCTCATTGGACCTGGTGGTGACAATGTCTTGCGGTCTGACATTGCAGATCTGTCTGATCATTGCCCTGTCATTTCACTGCAGACGCTGGAGGTTTGGCTTTGTCAATGGCCAAGTTTCGATGGCATCGAGCATTGTGCTCTGCACACAAGAGCTGTACACACGGCCATGTGGTTGAAAGTTCACAGCAACCTGCTGCTGAGAGCATGTCTCCTAGGTAGCAAAAGGAAGCTACCACCTCAAGCTTGTCAGGTCCGACCTGGACTTCCTTCTGTGGTCTGCCATCCAAGGGACGTGCAGTTCCCTGGCACCGTGTACATCTGTAGTCAGGGTCTTTTTTCAAGCGCTTGAGCCCACTGCATTTCTTGTGCACACAGTGCTTGCAGCCATTGCAGAAGATGCTGTTGCTGCCCACTTCAGTGCGACAGACGGTGCATGGAAACTCGCCTGAACTCTGCAGGAGGTCCAGTCCCATACCGCAGATCATGATCTTTGTCTTTCCTGCATTTACTCTCAGTCCTTTCTTCTCCATTCTAACTCTTCTAACTCAGGTCAGATAAGTTATTTAAGCATTTTAAACATAAATTTCTAATGCTCAAACATTAGGTTTGCCATTATAACTGTTTTTACCTATTTTTCACTTGACAAGAATGTGTTAGGGCCAAGATAATGTGGCCCGAGCATTTGCTCCCAACCTCAGATACTCTTGTAAACAAAGTTCAGAAAATTATTTTTATCATTTTCTAAACAATTTCCCATTTAACATGTCATTTGAACATTACAATTATTTGCTATAATCTATCTTTCTGCTGCAGACATGAAGGGCTGTTGGGAGTGGGGGGATACCTTTGCCTGGGCAGCTTGTCCCCCCCCGGGGGTGAATACACCCTGGGCTGGGCAACATGCCCCCCACCCATGCAAACTAAGCTAACTCAGATCAGAGAAGTTATTTTAGCATTTTAAACATATATTTCTAATGCAGAGACATTAGATTTGCCATCTTATGTTGCTTTACATTTTTGCAAGGCTTCAAGAAAATCTCTGAAACCATTTTCAAGTTATAGAAAGGGCACAAGTAGATGACTAGGATCACTATTTATAATGTCCAAAGGGTGGTAACTCCAAAAGCAGGTAATTCACAGTTATGGTTCTTAAGTTCTGCACATCAAATACATCTGCATAAAGTTTCAAGAAAATATCTCAGTTTTCAAGTTACAGAGTGAACACATTATATTAAAGAAATCACTTTTTTTCAATGTTCAAAGGACCATAACTCCAAAAGTAGGTTAAGCAGAGTTACGATTCTTGTGTTCTGCACCTTGTCTCATGATGCTTTACATTTGTGAAAAGTTTTATAAAATCTCTGAAATGGTTTCAGACTTACAGAGCTGACACGAGTACATGGTAGAAACTGTTATTTTCAATATTCACTATGTTCAAAGGGTGGTAACTCCAAAAGTAGGCTCTTGTGTTCTGCATATCCTCTCATGGTGCTTTACATTTGTGAGAAATTTTATGAAAATATCTCAAACTGTTTTCAACTTACAGAGCAGGCACAAGTACATGGTAGAAATGGCTATGTTCAACATTCAAAGGCATAAACTCCAATAGTAGACCAAACACAGTTACAGTTCATTAGTTCTGCGCTTTATTTCATGAAGCTTTAAATTTGTGTGAAGTTTAATCAAGATATCTGAAACGGTTGCTAACTTACAGAGCGGACACGAGTGCATGGTAGAAATGGCTATTTTCAATATTTACAATGTTCAAAGGGCCATAACTCGAAATGTAGGTTAACCAGAGTTATGGTTCTTGTGTTCTGCATGTCTTCTGATGGTGATTTACATTTGTGTGAGATTTCATGAAAATATCTCAAACGGTTATCAACTTACTGAGCGGATATGAGTACATGGTGGAAATGGCTACATTCAAAGGGCAACTAGAAAAGGTTTTTTAGAATGTCCCCCCCCCCTCCCTCCCCAAATCCCGCCAGAGATGGAATTCTTGTACGCAACATGTCATCTCATCCTGTTCTACATTTGTACCAAGCACCATCAAAATATTCCGTAGGGTATTTGTGTTACAGAGCAGAGACAGTAAATCAAATTCAAACACAAGAAGGGGAAATCACTCCAAAAGTAAAAAAAGCTGAAGTTGTCATTCTTGTATGTGACATGTCATCTGGTCCTGTTCTTCATTACTACCAAGTACCATTGAAATATTCCAAAGAGTGTTCGACTTACAGAGCAGACACTAAATCAATGCATACTAGGTGTCAAATATAACAAAGGGAGATAACAGCAAAAGTAAGGAAGACAGGGTTGTCATTCTTGTAAGGAACACATCGTCTTGTCCTATTCTACAGTTCTACCAGATACCATCAAAATATTCTACAGGGTATTCCAGTTACAGAGCAGACGAGAAATCAATTTCAAACAAAACAAAGGGAGTTAAAGTAAGAAAGCCAGACTTGTTGTTCTTGTACACGACACGTCGTCTGGTCCTGTTCTACATTTCTACCAAGTATCATAAAAATATTCCAAAGGGTCTTTGACTTACAGAGCAGACACAAAATCAATGGCTAATCACTGTCAGACATAACAAAGGGAGATAACGCCAAAAGTAAGAAAGGCAGCGTTGTCATTCTCATACGCGACAAGTCGTCTGGTCTGTTCTACATTTCTACCAAGTATCATAAAAATATTCCAAAGAGTCTTTGACTTACAGAGCGGACACTATATCAATGGATAATCACTGTCAGACATAACAAAGGGAAGTTAACGCCAAAAGTAAGAAAGGCATAGTTGTCATTCTTGTATGCAATACGTCATCTGGTCCTGTTCTACATTTCTACCAAGTATCATAAAAATATTCCAAAGGGTCTTTGACTTATAGAGCGGACACGAAATCAATGGATTATCACTGTCAAATATAACAAAGGGAGATAACGCCAAAAGTAAGACAGGCAGAGTTGTCATTCTTGTACGTGACATGTAGTCTGATCCTGTTCGACATTTCTGCCAAGTACCATGGAGATACTCCAAAGGGTATACTAGTTACAGAGCAGACGAGAAATCTATTTCAAACAAAACAAAGGAAGATAACTCCAAAAGTAAGAAAGCCAGAGTTGTCATTCTTGTACGCGACACGTCGTCTGGTCCTGTTCTACATTTCTACCAAGTACAGGCTCCCTAGCAAGGTCTTTTGAAAATAAAGGTTTTTTATAAAGGCTATTTTTGGTCAAATATAGGTTTTTCTGACAATTTTTTCAACAAAATAAAGAGCAAACTAATTTTCTGTCCGCACTTCCAGATTCCATGCCGTTAAAACCTGCCATCACGGCAAACTGCCATGAATTCACCGTACCAGTTTACATTCTGTTTTCTTTACAACTAGATCATCTGTTGTCTCAGACTGTTGTTTTGTCAATCGCAGACATCAATAATTTACATGATAGCAAACTATAACGATCCTCTTTTCTGAATGTGACACAGCACAAATAAATGGCTAAAAAAAAGGTTTTCTTCATCAAATACAGGTTTTTATAGGTTTTTCAACTAAATTAAAGGTTTTAAAGGATTTCAAGTAAATTAAAGGTTTTAAAGGTTTTAAAGATTCCCCTTGGGGTCCTGCAAGTATCATAAAAATATTCCAAAGGGTCTTTGACTAACAGAGCGGACACAAAATCAATGGATAATCACTGTCAGACATAACAAAGGGAAGTAACGCCAAAAATAAGAAAGGCAGAGTAGTCATTCTTGTATGCGACACGTCATCTGGTCCTGTTCTGTATTTCTACCAAGTATCATAAAAATATTCCAAAGGGTCTTTGACTTACAGAGCAGACACGAAATCTATGGATTATCACTGTCAAATATAACAAAGGGAGATAACCTCAAAAGTAAGAAAGGCAGAGTTGTCATTCTTCTACGCGACATGTCGTCTGGCCTGTTCTACATTTCTACCAAGTATCATAAAAATATTCCAAAGGGTATTCGAGTTACAGAGCGGACACGAAACCTTTTTCAAATAAAACAAAGGGTGATAACTCCAAAAGTAAAGCCGGAGTTGTCAATCTTGTATGCAACACATCATCTCGTCCTGATCTACATTTCTACCAAGTATCATCAAAATATTCCAAAGGGTATTCAAGTTACAGAGCGGACAAGAAATTTTACGCTGACGCTGATGCCAACTGGATCCGTCCCAAAAACAATATGTCCCCATCCCTCCCCTTTGGTAGGTGGGGGACATAATAACTCCAAAAGTAGGCAAACCAGAGTGATGATTCATGTGTTCTGCATGTCGTCTCATGGTGCTTTACATTTATGTGAAGTTTCGTGTAAATATCATGAACAGTATCAGAGTTACGAGTTCATGGTAGAAATAGCTATGTTCAATATTCAAAGGGCAATAACTCCAAAAGTAGGCCAATCAGAGTTACGGTTCATGTGTTCTGCACATCGTCTCATGGTGCATTACAGTTGTGTGAAGTTTCATGAAAATATCTCAAAAGGTATCATAGTTATGGAGTGGACACGAAATTATGAAGCGCTGACAGACGGACAGACACTCAAAATTTCGGAGAGTATAACATAATACCTAGCCACTTTTTTGTGGTGGGGCATAAATACTCTGCCAATATTCAATTTTCAATAAATGTGCAATTGATATGAATGCACCAAAATTAAAATGTGCAAACAAGCCTTTCCCATCAAACTGCCAAATTTTGACTGCACAGGTATTTTACAGGTGTATAGTATTGAACCTCTCTGGGCTAATCAGCAGATAACACACTCATGGTATTTTTCTTATTTTTCCTAGAAAACAGGTTCTGACATTTAATGCAAATTGTCTCTATTAGAGACAATTTGCATGAAATGTCAAAACCTGTCTTCTGGGAAAAAGAAGAAAAATATTTCAATATGTCTGCTGAAATTTTTACCCAGAGTGCTTAGTGTTAAATGTAGCAGACTTAAAAAGTTAAAATGGCACTTCCTTATTTAAACTCAGTATGATTATTGTGTTAACAAAGAAATAATATGCTGTGGCAAACAGACTCCCATATCAGAGTTCCAGACAAATTGGTTCTCAAGAGAAGGATCCTTGGGATGCATGAAACACATCAAAAAAAACAACAAGAGGGCCAAGATAGCCCTGTATCGCTCACCTGATTACAAGAAATTGGCCTTTCGGTTCAGGAGAAGAAGTGCAAAAATAGATTTCCAAGATAGCAGCCATGGTGCCATCTTTGATTTCTGATCCAATGATTTTAGTTATTTTTTATCCACTTCCTGATGCTTCCTACCAAGTTTCAAGTCAATTGGCCTTTCAGTTCAGGAGAAGAAGCGAAAAATAGATTTTAAAGATGGCTGCCATCTTGGATTTCTGATCGGAACAATTTTAGCTATTTTTGATGTACAAGTCACCCCAATGCTTCCTTCCAAGTTTCAAGTCAATTGGCCTTTTGGTTCAGGAGAAGAAGCGAAAAATAGATTTTCAAGATGGCCACCATGGCGGCCATCTTGGATTCCGGATCAGAACGCTTTAAGCTATTTCTGATCTACCAGTCACCCCAATGTTTCCTACCAAGTCAATTGGGCTTTTGGTTCAGGAGAAGATGCGAAAAATAGATTTTCAATTTGGCCGCCATGGCGGCCATCTTGGATTTCCGATCGGAACCATTTTAGCTATTTTTCATCTACAGGTCACCCTGATGCTTCTAACCAAGTTTCATATCAATTGGCCTTTTGGTTCAGAAGAGGAAGCGAAAAATAGATTTTCAAGATGGCTGCCATGGTCATCTTGGATTTATGATCAGAATGATTTTAGCTATTTTTGATCTATAAGTCATCCTGATGCTTCCTACCAAGTTTCAAGTCAATTGGCCGATTAGTTCAGGAGAATAAGCAACAAATAGATTTTCCAATCGGAAAGATTTTAGCTATTTCTGATCTACAAGTCATCCCGATGCTTCCTACCAAGTTTCAAGTCAATAGGCCTTTTGGTTCAGGAGTAGAAGCGAAAAATAGATTTTCAAGATGGCCGCCATCTTGGATTTCCGATCAAAACGATTTTAGCTATTTTTGATCTGCAAGTCATCGCAATGCTTCCTACCAAGTTTCAAGTCAATTGGCCTTTTGGTTCAGGAGAAGAAGCGAAAAATAAATTTTCAAGTTGGCTGCCATGGCGGCCATCTTAGATTTCTGACCGGAAAGATTTTAGCTATTTTTGATCTACGTCACCCCGATGCTTCCTACCAAGTTTCAAGTCAGTTGGCCTTTTGGTTCAGGAAAAGAAGTTAAAAAAATAGATTTTCAAGATGGCGGCACAAGATGGGCGCCATGGTGGCCATCTTGGATTTCCAATCGGAATGATTTTAGCTGTTTTTGATCTACAAGTTATCCTGATGCTTCCCACCAAGTTTCTAGTCAGTTGGCCTTTTGGTTCAAAAGTAGAAGCAAAAAAAAAGATTTTTAAGATAGCGGCCATCTTGGATTTCAGATAGGAATGATTTTAGCTATTTTTGATCTACAATCACCCTGATGCTTCCTACCAAGTTTCGAGTCAATTGGCCTTTCAGTTCAGGAGAAGAAGTGAAAAATGGATTTTCAAGATGGAACCATGGCAGCCATCTTGGATTTCCGATCAGAACGATTTTAGCTATTTTTGATCTACGAGGGTCCTGCAAAACGTTTTGTCACTGGGTTCGGATTACTGCAGTGCTACGTTTTATCAAACATATTTTTATTATAAACCTTCAAAGTATTCCCACTTTACTGAAACACATTTCTGTAACCTTTTTACCCAGTTGCGAAAAGCAGATAAATAGTCTTCTTTTGGTATCTGTTGGAGACACTGAAAAATAGCGCTGCCAAGAGAACTTCTTGATGTATACTTATTTCCAGAAAGCATTTTCTTAAGCCTTGGAAATAAAAAGAAGTCACAGGGACTCAGGTCAGGTGAATAAGGTGGATGGTTTAAAACTTTCACCTTTTCAGAAGCCAAAAAAGACTTAACAACCTCACACTTATGAGAGGAGGCATTGTCATGTAAAAGGTGGACTCCTGACCATCCTTTGCTTGGTCTTTTCTTCAATAATTGTAAAACTCTTTCACTTTCTTCAGTACAGAATTCTTGTAGAATCAACCAGTGACTGTATGACCAGATGGACAAGGCACTTGAACGACCGGCCCACTTGAATTAAAGAAAATTGCGTACAGTCAAACCTGCCTTAAAGGCCACCTGTATTAAGCAATCACATGTATTTAAAGGCCACTTTTTCAGGTCCAATAAAAGGCCATATATGTGTAAATTTACCTGTATTAAGCAAGCACCTGTCTTAAGCAACCACTTTTTTGCTTTCCCCAAGGTGCTTGCTTAACACAGGTTTGACTGTACAACATCTTTTTCGAACTTACGGTTCTCTTGGCAATACATGGACGTTTTTGATCTTTTCGCTTCCATTGCTTATTATCAGCCCTTCTTTGTGCTCAAACATGTGCATCCAGGTTTAATCACCTGTTAGCAAGTTAGAAATAACCCGACTATTACAGCCTTTGTATGTTTTCAAAAGTTCCCGGACACATTTAAGGCATTGTGTCTTTTGCTCCTCAGTGAGCAAATGAGGTACCCACCTAGCGCAAACCTTTCTCAGGTCCAAACGCTTTTTCAGAATTGTTTGCACACTGCCTTCTGATATGCCAGTACAACTAGCTATATCTTTGACAGACAATTGCGCATCCTGTTCGACCACAATCTTTACAGCAGCGATGTTCGCCTTGGTAATAGAGATTTTAGGCCTTCCAGGACGGGTATCATCTTCAACAGAAAATTTCCCAGCTTTAAAAGCTTAAACCCACCTAAAAACTGTGCACATTGAAATGGTCTGAGGTCCATATATACCACACAATTCATTAAATATCTGCTTTGAATCTATATTAAGCTTAATGCGGCATTTAATATAGCTATGAATTTCAGTCTTCTGGTCCATGTTCCAATTTAACAAGTAAATTGGTCAGTGTATATGACTATTTCAATTTGAAATAACTCGTTCAGTTGGAAAGCAATTTGCAAGAAATAAACGGGTATCGTTAGCTATTCAACACACCATTCAAGTCCAGTGAAGCATTTTAAAATATACCTGAGATAAAACTAAGGAAGCCTATTAGTGACAGAACTTTTTGCACGACCCTCGTACAAGTCATCCTGATGCTTCCTACCAATTTTCAAGTCAGTTGGCCCAGGGGTGTAGAAGGAGCAGGCTTTTAAAGCAATTGTTGACGATGCACGATGAACCACGAATGACGCATGATAGACATTGACTGATCACAACAGCTCACCTTGAGCACAGGTGAGCTAAAAACACATACATACTCATTATTCATGTATAAAGTTATAAGGTCTATTTGATTCAGTCATTACTTCTGCCACTTTTGGAGAAATAAGACAAGTGGGCCAAGATGGCCCTGTATCGCTCACCTGATTAACAAACAAGTTTCGAGTCAGTTGGCCTTTCAGTTCAAGAGAAGTTAAATATAGATTTTCAAGATGGCGGCCATCTTGGATTTTCTATCAGAATGATTTTAGCTACCTTTGATCTACAAGCCACCTTGATACTTTCAATGAAGTTTCGAGTCAATTGGCCTTTTGGTTCAGGATAAAGAAGTTCAAAATAGATTTTAAACATGGCTGCTAGGGCGACCATCTTGGATTTCCAATCAGAATGATTTTAGATATTTTTGATCTACAAGTCATCCTGATACTTCCTATCAAGTGTTGAGTCAATTGGCCTTACTGTTCAGAAGAATTTTAAAAGAGATTTTCAAGCTGGTGACAGTGGCAGCCAAGTTGGATTTCCTATCAGAACAAGCTATTTTTGATCTACATCCAGATACTTCCTACCCTGTTTCGAGTAAATTGGCCTTTTGGTTCTGGATAAGAAGTGCAAAATAGATTTCTAAAATCTGGCGGCCATCTTGGATTTCTGATCGGAACCATTTTAGCTATTTTGGATCTACAAGTCATCCCAATGCTTCCTACTAACTTTCAAGTCAATTGGCCATTCATTTCAGGAGATTTTCAAGATGGCGTCTTGGATTGCCATCTTGGATTTCCGATCGGAATGGTTTTAGCCATTTTTGATCTACAAAAAAGGTAAGAGAAAAGTCCAAAAAGAGTGCCACAATCACAAGCCACAGCCCTTCCCAGACACCAAGAGGAAGAGGTACAAGTCACCCCAATGCCTCCTACCAAGTTTCAAGTCAACTGGTCTTTCAGTTCAGGAGAAGAAACGAAAATAGATTTTCAAGATGGCCATCTTGGATTTCAAATTGGAATGATTTTAGCTATTTATGATCTAAAAGTCACCCAGAAGCTTCCTACCAAGTTTCAAGTCAACTGGCCTTTTGGTTCAGGAGAAGAAGCGAAAAATAGATTTCTTGGATTTCCTATTGGAAGGATTTTAGCTATTTTTGATCCACATATCACCCCAATGCTTCCAACCAAGTTTCAACTCAACTGGCCTTTTGGTTCAGGAGAAGAAATGAAAAAATATTTTTAAGATGGCGGCCATGGCAGCCATCTCGGATTTCCAATCAGAACTATTTAAGCTACTTTTGATCTACAAGTCACCCTGATGCTTCCAACCAAGTTTCAAGTCAATTGGCCTTTTGGTTCAGTAGAAGAAGCGAAAAATAGATTTTAAAGATGGCTGCCATCTTGGATATAAGATAGGAACGAGTTTAGCTATTTTTGATCTACAAGTCACCCTGATGCTTCCTATCAAGTTTCAAGTTAACTGGCATTTCGGTTTAGGCAGCCAAGGCAGCCATCTTGGATTTCTGATCGGAACAATTTTGGCTATTTTTGATCTACAATGTTTCCTACCAATTGGCGTTTGAGTTCACAAAGAAGCAAAAAATAGATTTTCAACATGGCAGCCATGGTGGCCATCTTGGATTTCTTATCGGAAAATTTTAGCTATTTTTGATCTACAGGTCACCCCGATGCTTCCTACCCAGTTTCGAATCAACTGGCCTTTCAGTTCAGGAGAAGAAGTGAAAAATGGATTTTCAAGATAGTGGCCATCTTGGATTTCCGGTCGGAACGATTTTAGCTATTTTTATATCTACAAGTCACCCCGATGCTTCCAATCAAGTTTCGAGCCAACTGGCCTTTTGGTTCAGGAGAAGAAGCAAAAAAATATTTTCAAGATGGCCGCCATCCTGGATTTGCGATCAGAAAGATTTTAGTTATTTTTGATCTACAAGTCACCCCAATGCATCCTACCAAGTTTCAAGTCAACTGGCCTTTCAGTTCAGGAGAAGAAGCAAATAGATTTTCAAGATGGCCACCATGGCGGCCATCTTGGATTTCCGATCGGAATGATTTTAGTTATTTATGATCTACCAGTCACCCAGATGCTTTCTAACAAGTTTCAAATCAATTAGCCTTTGGGTTCACGAAAAGAAGCGAAAAATAGATTTTTAAAATGGCGGCTATGGTGACCATCTTGGATATCCGATCGGAATGATTTTAGCTAATTTTGATCCACAGGTCACACCAATGTTTCCTACCCAGTTTCAAGCCAATTGGCCTTTTGGTTCAGGAGAAAAAGTGAAAAATATATTTTCAAGATGGCCACCATGGCAGCGATCTTGGATTTCTGGTCGGAACCATTTTAGCTATTTTTGATCTACAAATCACCCCGATACTTCGTATCAAGTTTTGAGCCAATTGGCCTTTCAGTTCAGCAGAAGAAGCAAAAAATAGATTTTCAAGATGGCTGCCATCTTGGATTTGCGATCGGCATGATTTTAGCTATTTTTGATCTACAAGTCATCCCGATGATTCCTACCAAGTTTAAAATCAATTGGCCTTTCGGTTCAGGAGAAGAAGAGAAAAATAGATTTTCAAGATGGCAGCAATGGCGGCCATCTTGGATTTCCCATCGGAACAATTTTGGTTCAAGAGAAGCGCAAAATAAATTTTCAAGTTGGCTGCCATGGCGGCCATCTTGGATTTCCGATCGGAAAGATTTTAGCTACTTTTGATCTACAAGTCCCCTCGATGCTTCCTACCAAGTTTCAAGCCAATTGGCATTTTGGTTCAGGAGGAGAAGCGAAAAATAGATTTTCAAGATGGCCCCGGCCATCTTGGATTTTCGAGCGGCACGATTTTAGCTATTTTTGATCTATAAGTCATCCCGATGCTTCCTTCCAAGTTTCGAATCAGTTGGTCTTTTGGTTCAGGAGAAGAAGTGAAAAATATATTTTCAAGATGGCCACCATGGCGGCCATCTTGGATTTCGGATCTGTAAGATTTTAGCTGTTTTTGATCTACAAGTCACCCCGATGCTTGCTACCAAGTTTCAAGTCCATTGGCCCAGAGGTGTAGTAGGAGTAGGCTTTTAAAGCAACTGTTGACGCCACACCACGGACATTGACTGACCACAATAGCTTGCCTTGAGCAATTCGTGCTAAAAAGCTATCACTACCACCTTTTTATATCTTATATAAGTGTCCCCAGACTACCAATTTCAGAAGCATGGAACTAATATACTTCACCTGTGGTTCACCACTGATGTCAAGATGATGTGCTCCATTCTCAATACAAGCTTTCACAACCTGTTCACCATAGAAACGATACTGAAGAAGACAAAAACAAGCTGCAGTTTTAATGCAAAGTGGGAGAAAACAATACTGTTGTACTGCAAAAGTACTACATGTGCTTTCAATATCTCTTAGAAAGCTGTTTTTTCAATATTTTTTTGTTAATTAATGTAAATCCTTTTGTTACGATAAACTGTGTAACAACAGCTGTTGCATGACAGCATAGCTTGCCTGATAATTAATGAGTGGGTAAGGGACAGTAACTTTGAACCAGCAACTAACATAAAGACATCAGTCCTAGTATCAACTTAATTCATTCAGGCATTCTAGAAATAAAGATCTTATACAAAACTCTTTAAATGTATTTTTATTTACAAGAGGTCCATGATGGACCTAATTTGCTCACCTGAGTTATGATGTAATAACATGGGAGACGATCAATTTGTTGATTGCTCAGTGCAAGACTATTATTTTTTAATATTGGAACAGTTTTGCACTTTCCAATGAATAATAAAGGGGATGCACCTGTCTAAATGCCATTGACACGAATGTAAAGTTAGCATCCGGTTCATGGTTCATTATTCACAGTTCAGGATTCAGTGTCTGGTTCAGTATTCAGCGTACGATTAAAAAAATGACCAACGTATTATTCAGCGTCCGGTTCAGGATTCAGTGTACGATTAAACAAGAGGCCTATGGACCACAACACTCACCTGAGTTAACTGCTGTAAGTTAATCAGGTCAAATACTTATCATTCCCTATTAGCACGTCAAGTTTCAAGGCAATGGCTTAAACAGTTTTTGAGATATCTTGCTTACAAGGTTAAAATGCTGAAATTTTCAAAGGGCCATAAGTAAAAAAAAAAAGTTCAGATTTTTGGTTCATATACTTATCCTGTCCTTTAAAGGTTTTTTTTGTTTGTTTTTTTTTCTCTATTTTTTAGCTCTGGGAACCATTTTGTTCAGCAGAGCAGAACAATTTTAGCAATTTTGGCAAAGGGGCATAAGAGGAACATTGATGTGAAATTATTTTGAAATCTGGCCACTGACCATGGAGATGTCATTTAAAGGTTTCTCAATTTTTAGCTCTGATGACCATTTTGTTCAGCAGAGCAGAACCATTTGGGCAATTTTGGTACAGGGGGATAAGAGGAACATTTCTGTGAAATCATTTTGAAATCAGGCCACTGGCCAAGGAGGACAGGATGTCGTATAAAGTTTTTTTTTCTATTTTTAGCTCTGGTGGCCATTTTGTTCAGCTGAGCAGAACTTTTTTAGCAATTTTGGTAAAGGGCCATAAGAGGAACACTTCCGTGAAATTACTTTGAAATCAGGTCACTGGCTGCAGAGGAGATGTGTTTTAAAGGTTTTTCTATTTTTAGCTCTGGACGTCATTCTATTCTGCCAAGCAGAACCATTTTAGCAATTTTGGTAGAGGGCCACTGGAGGAACACTTCTGTACAATATTTTGAAATCAGGCCATTGGCCAAGGACGAGATGTCGTTTGAAGATTTTCTATTTTTAGCTCTGGCAGCCATCTTGTTCAATGGAACGGAACCATTTAGTCCATCTTGGATTTCCGATCGACATAATTTTAGCTTGTTTCGATCCAGAAGTCATCCTGCTGCTACAGAGCAAGTTTTGGCTCATTCAAGGCGAACAAAGATTTGGGAAGAGATGTCGAAAATTGATTTTCAAGATGGCAGCTATGGTGGCCATCTTGGATTTTCTATTGGCTCATTTGTGTCTACTAAGCGCCCTAATTCTCATCATCAAGTTTAGATTCAACTGGATCATAATGTGTATGCTCCATTATCTTTTGTACCCGAGTTTACCCCTGTTTTTGGCGATTTCAGGGGTAAACTCGGGTATCCACTTGAGATGTATTTCCTGCTGTGTACATGTGTGTTTTATTACTATAATGAAGAAACTGCCGCTATGCAGCAATATGTAACCCGATATTTCAACAGCCAGGTGTGGAAAGGCTTCTTTTTTTTTTAAGTTTTTCTTTTTTAAATTGAAGAATATTTTTGTGTCCATAGTTAAATTCCCAGCAAAAAGTTAATCGGAATTGAAGTTTCAATCGATTTTCTACATTGAAAAATAAGTATTGTTCATTGGCAGAATCAATGGGATTTATTGTAGATCGATACAGACAATTTCAACAGGTAGCCGCTTAACAACCAATAGTGCATCATACCAACAAAAATTAATTCCAAATTCATTTGTTAAAAAAACAAGTTCTTATGAGAAAACTGCAGTTTTTATCATTTAAACTTAACAATTCATATAAATGCTTCCACAAATGAATCAATAAAAACTTGTTATTTTTTATGTCTGGTATTTAGCAATAAAATGATGTATTGATATACTATGCCATTGATCACTGCTTACGCATGCTCCCTAATCTTCTAGATTGACAGGTGCCGCCATATTTAAAACTGAACAACAAACACACACTCATAAAGTTTTTAATTATGTCAACCGATCTAAATCACTTTAGTTTTGGATTAGGGATGGTGCTTGTTTTCATGTGACAAACACTTTTATCCAGGCTGGCACATTTTTCCCATGTCTCTTTAGCAGCAGAAATGCCTCTTTTCAAACCATCTTATTGTTTTTTTACCAATTTATCGCGCTTTTCTTCCTAAGTCGGAAATTCCCGCCTTTCAAATCATTTTTTTCAAGCTTAGCATGTGCTGCTGCTGCGAAGAAAAAAAGTTTGAACCCCCTGAAGCACGGCTGCAAACTCAAGAGCAGTTGCCCATCTAACTGTTTTTAGTATTTTACAGCGAAAATAAGGCTTAACTTATCATGCCCAGGAGACGATTCACATGTAATGTCACACCTTATTTACACTGGAAAATAAAACAAGAGGACCATGATGGTCCTATATCGCTCACCTGACCAAACAGATTTGCATATTTACTGTTGAAATTTCAGCCAAGTTCACTGCTCTAGGATTTCTATGCAGATATAGACGAAAAGTAAGCCCCGCCCCCCCCTGGGGGCCATGGTTTTTGACATATCATGAAGGCTTGAACAATCTTGGTAGAAGGTCACCAAAGCAACATTCCTGCCAAGTTACATTGAACTCAGTCCAACTGTTTCTTACGAGAAGATTTTTAAAGTTTTCTATATAGATATATAGGGAAAATAAGCCCCGCCCCCTAGCGGCCATGATTTTTTATGAATCATGACGGCCTGAACAATCTTTGTAGAGGGTCACCAAAGAAACATTCCTGCCAAGTTGTATTGAAATCGGTCCATTGGTTTCTGAAAAGAAGATTTTTAAAGTTTTATATATAGATATATAGGGAAAATAAGCCCTGCCCCAGGCAGCCATGTTTTTTGACGAATCATGATAACTTGAACAATCTTAGTAGAGGGTCAACAAGGAAAAATTTCTGCAGTTATAATGAAATCGGTTCAGTGGTTTCTAACAAGAAGAGCTTTAAAGTTTTCTATATAGATATATAAGGAAAATAAGCCCCGACTCCTGGCGGCCATGTTTTTTGACGAATCGTGACGGCTTGAACAATCTTGATAGAGGGTTACATAAGAAACATTCCTGCAAAGTTACATTGAAATCGGTCAAGTGCTTTCTGAAAAGACTATTAAAATTTTCTATATAGATAAATTATATAGGAAAATAAGCCCCGCCCCCTAGCGGCCATGTTTTTTGACAAATCATAACGGCTTGAACAATCTTGGTAAAGGGTCACTAAGGAAACATTTCTGCGAAGTTATATTGAAATCAGTCCTGTGGTTTCTGACGACAAGATTTTTTCAAGTTTTCTATATAGAATTATATCGAAAATAAGCCCCGCACCCCCTAGCGGCCATGTTTTTTGACAAATCATGTCGGCTTGAACAATCTTGATAGAGGGTCACTAAGGAAACATTTCTGCCAAGTTATATTGAAATCGGTCCAGTCGTTTATGACAAGAAGATTTTTAAAGTTTTCTATATAGATATATAGGGAAAATTAACCCCGCCCCCTAGCGGCCATGTTTTTTAACGAATCATGGTGGCTTGAACAATCTTGCAACAGGATCACCAAAGGAACATTTCTGCAAAATCATATGGAAATCGGTCCAGTGGTTTCTGACAAGAAGATTTTTAAAGTTTTCCATAAAGATATATAAGGAAAATAAGCCCCGCCCCTGGGTGGCCATGTTTTTTGACGAATCCAAATGGCTTGAACAATCTTGGTAGAGGATCACCAAAGGAACATTTTTGCAAAATTATATTGAAATTGGTCCAGTGGTTTCGGACAAGAAGATTTTTAAAAGTTTTCTATATAGATAATATAGGGAAAATAAGCCCTGCCTCCTGGCGGCCATGTTTCTTGACGAATCCAAATGTCTTGAACAATCTTGGTAGAGGATCACCAAAGGAACATTTCTGCAAAATTATATTGAAATCGGTCCAGTGGTTTCGGACAAGAAGATTTTTAAAGTTTTCTATATAGATATATAGGGAAAATAAGCCCCGCCCCCTGGCGGCCATGTTTTTTGACAAATCCAAATGGCTTGAACAATCTTGGTAGAGGATCACCAAAGGAACATTTCTGCAAAATTATATTGTAATTGGTCCAGTGGTTTCGGACAAGAAGATTTTTAAAGTTTTCTATATAGATATATGGGGAAAATAAGCCCCGCCCCCTGGCGGCCATGTTTTTTGACAAATCCAAATGGCTTGAACAATCTTGGTAGAGGATCACCAAAGGAACATTTCTGCAAAATTATATTGAAATCTGTCCAGTGGTTTCTGACAAGAAGATTTTTAAAGTTTTCTATATAGATATATAGGGAAAATAAGCCCCGCCCCCTGGCGGCCATGTTTTTTGACGAATCCAAATGGCTTGAACAATCTTGGTAGAAGATCACCAAAGGAACATTTCTGCAAAATTATATTGAAATCGGTCCAGTGGTTTCTGACAAGAAAATTTTTTAAGTTTTTAGTTAAAAAATCTATTTTTAGCTCCTGTGACCTAGATATGCAACGGACCGGAACCATTTGAACAACTTTGA
Organism: Anodontia alba; assembly: GCA_964016985.1. Classification (NCBI taxonomy): domain Eukaryota; kingdom Metazoa; phylum Mollusca; class Bivalvia; order Lucinida; family Lucinidae; genus Anodontia; species Anodontia alba. Next base: position 67,149,591 of record OZ024823.1, on the reverse strand, counting down.
AAGAGGACCAACCAAGGATCATTCCTGTGAAGTTTGGTCAAAATCCAATCAGTGGTTTAGGAGGAGATGTTGTTTAAAGATTGTGGACGGACGGACGGACGGACGGACATACGGACGACGACGACGACGACGACGACGGACGGTGAGTGATCACAAAAGCTCACCTTGAGCTTTCAGCTCAGGTGAGCTAAAAAAAAAAAGAATGAAAATGCCATCTGCTGAATGTGCTAAGCGCTTCAAGGGTTAAGGGAGACCTTAAGGAGTACGGATACATTTCATTTGACATGGAGACAGAAACGGACAGACTGAAATAATGTATCTACACTGCTCGGAAGCCTGGACGGTTAAGGATTGGACCAGGGTTATGGCTGTCCATTTAAATCACCACTTAATGATAATAGTGATTTGGTGTCTTATGTTTCTTTCAACATAATCTAAGTCATATCAAGATGATAGAACGTGGCATCTGACTTCACTGTTTGCAAAAATAGTTTAGCCATTTTTCTCTAGGAATATCTATTTCTCATAGCCGGATGTACCTAAACTGGACGGACTAGAATCTTTAAAGTTTTGCAAACTCTCTCTCTCTCTCTCTCTCTCTCTCTCTCTCTCTGGAATGCTCTTTCTTTTTACCCTCATGCAAATATGATATGTCTCTTTTTGAACTATAAGTTGTTGGCACTGGCTTTATTGAAAAGAATGCTATCGCACCAGCAGGAATCGAACGCAATACCTGATCACAGATTTGATCCCTGCAGATTGTTGTGATTTATCATGAAACACATATATCTGCTACGGTCATTCGCTCCTTCCACTGCTTCAAGATTGGCCGTTACAAGTTTCTGGCGGAAGGGTGTTCAGTGAACTGGTTAACCCCTTATGTATAATAAAAAATAAAAAAAAATGCTGTTCTCCATCCCATTTCCCATGGACCAGATTCGTTAAGTAATTGCAGTTAGCTCCCTTAAAACAGACAATTGCAGTTAGCTCCCTTAAAACAGTAAAACCTTTACCCCACATTTATCAGGGTACAAATAATTATTATGTTATGTTATTCTCTTACAGTATATACATTTAGAACATTATATTTAAAGGCTTACAGAGTAATCTTCAGAACTTTCGTTCCCATGTAAAGTGTTCTGTTCTTGTGTCTGCAACATTCGATAGACAAAACCAAGACCGTAATTTATTTAACGAGTAAAAGAGACGCATATACAAACCTAGCATCAGCAGGGAAGCGCCTTCAAAATGATATTTGTCTATATTCTCATATGCTCTTGCGGACATTCTAGGCAGAGGTCTTCCTGGGTAGAAACCAATACTAAGTTATGAGGATAAGGTGTCTTGCCCAAGGACACAACACTTGGTGCTCGCGGGTATCAAACCCTCAACTTCTGGATTACCACTCTCTGGGCTAATTCAGCAGACGACAAATTTGTTATTTTTTTTTTTATTTCTCAGAAAACAGGATTTGACATTTCATGCAATAGAAAACAGGATTCAACATTTCATGCAATGGAGACAATTTGCATGAAATGTCTGATCCTGTTTTTTTTTGTTTTTTTTTTAAAAATGAGAAACATATTTCAAAATGTCATCTGTTAAATTTTACCCAGTGTGCTAAGCATTAAGGTTTGCACAAACAATTCACGCATGAATCTGTGCATGACAAAACCTACAATAAAATTTGTACGAAGAGACGGATCAGTCTGCACAGTGATCATAGCCTTCTCTAATCGTATGTACCTTCTATAATCTCTGGGTTTAACGAACGTCTTGTGCAAGAGCGAAGACTCGGGTCAGTCTGCGCAACTGCACATTCTGATCAGAGCATTCGCTGATCGTATTTACCTTCGACAGCCGGGCTGTCAAAAGCAGGATAAACAGTGCAACTGCTACAGCACATTGTGATCAGACCCTTCGCTGATCGTACAGTATGCACCTTCTGTGGACTCCAGGCTATCCAAGAAGCTATGCTTTATATAGTGGGTCGATGCACAGACTGATCTTTGCTGGTCGCACGTACATTGTAGTTTTGTGCGGCGCCGGCTCCTATTCAATGTACGTAAATCATACTTCAGGCATGAGAACCGTGTACCGACATAATTTTACTTTGAACTTGAGTTAAACGGCCCAGTCAACACTATTTCAGTCTCGTCGAGCCCGCACACATTTCTGGGGCAGGCTTATACATTAGCTGTTAATCATTTCAGCAGAAACTGACAACTGCCCTTCTTTTCTTTCGTATACTTTGACAAGTGAGGAGTTATGGCCCTTTGAACATCGAAAATTTATAGTGATTTCTGTAATATATTTGTGTCCGCTGTATAACTTGAAAACTATTTGCGATATTTTCTTGAACTTTTATTAACACAGCTAAGGCTCTTGCTTGATGCAGTGGCAGGGCAAGGTAAATGTCTGCAGCCCTTTTATTAGATATTTAACTATGCAATATTGGGAAAGGATACCTCAGTGGTGTAGTGGTAAAGATGCTCGCCTTGTAACCCAGGGGTCATGAGTTCGATCTCCGGCTTCTCCAGTCTTTCATATGAAACGTTAAACCAAGGTCCCCATCTCCGTATGACCTAGTTGTTAGTGTGACGTAAAATACTCACTCATTCATTTGAATTGTCATTAGCTTCTATGGCCCCCTTGCCTGCGTAAAGTGTGTTTTTATGTGACAGACACCCTTTTCACATGGGCTGTTATTGATTCAGTGTCTCTTTGATAGCAGAAGCGCCCCTTTAAGTAAATTTGACATGTGCAGATGAGAATTTTACGGTCTTTTACCACAGTACATCATTTATATTGAGCGCATGCAGTTGTTGCATCCGAAAAAGGTAATTACAGGAATAGCAAACACAAATATATTATCCCTCGATTGGGGGCAGATTTTTGCTTCTCTTTGTGATTTTTGTGAGTTTGTTTTGTTTTCAATGGCACATTAAGAAACAAGAGTTGTCAGAAGACAACACAGCTCGCCGGGAAGGGCTAATCTGATAAGCAAACAATCTCTATTAAATATTAAAGATTAAATGCAGAACTTAAAAACATATATAACAGAGTATGACCTGACTTTGATGTCTGAAGAATGTCAAAACTGAGGGTTGGGATATATGCCATTGAAATATCTTCCCTTAGGTTGGTGTGGGCAAAATATGAAAGCTGTATCTTACATGCTGAATGCCTTAGGTTGGTGTGGATGAAATATGAAAGCTATATCTTACATACTTCAGCAGTTATGTACTTTTCAAAACTTAAAGACAGCTATTAATGACAAAGTATGACTTGACCTTGATCTAGGCAAAAGGTCAAACTGAGGAAGGGGTGTGTACTATTGAAAGGTCTTACCCTAAGGTTGGTATGGGCCAAATATTAAAGCGGTATCTTGAATACTTCAGCAGTTACGAACACTTTTCAAAACTTAAACGCAGAGCTCAAACATGGGTTTAAATGACAAAGTATGACCTGACCTTGACCTAGGCAGAAGGTCAAACTGAGGAAGGGATGTAAGATATTGAAAGGTCTTACCCTAAGATAGTTGTGGGCCAAATGTTAAAGCGGTACCTTGAATACTTCAGCAGTTACACTTTTCAAAACTTAAACGCATAACTCCAACATGGGTTTAAATGACAAAGTATGACCTGACCTTGACCTAGGCAGAAGGTCAAACTGAGAAAGGCGTGTGTGCTTTTGAAAGGTCTAACCCTAAGGCTAGTGTGGGCCAAATATTAAAGCTCTATCTTGAATACTTCAGCAGTTACAAACACTTTTCAAAACTTAAACTTGGGTGTAAATGACAAAGTAAGAACTGACCTTGACCTACATAAATGGTCTAACTCGGGAATGGGGGTATATGTTATTGAAAGGTCTTACCCTAAGGTAGGTGTAGGCCAAATATGAAAGCAGTACCTTAAATAATTAAAAAACTATGGACACCTTTGAAATCTTAAACATTGTGCTAACGCGGACGCTGACGCCGACATGGACGCCGACGCGGACGCCAACAGATGCCGCCACCAACGCCTGGGTGACAACATAAGCTCTCTGGGGACATAGTCCCGGCGAGCTAAAAATGACCATGCTGGACCCACTTGTGTGGCCGGACCAGACTAAGCCACAGAATCCGGTACTTTTTTCATATGGAGCTTTTTTGAGGCCGATGTTACGTGCTCGAACAGTGAATGGGGCTACCCAGGGTTGTCTGTGAACACCAAATTATATCTCAGGAGCACTTCAGAGGCATAAATTTTAGCATAACAGCAGCCTTAGTTATCGTACTTTCCAAGCAGCAAACAAAAAGGCACTGATAAGATTGAGGGGACCTTTGTTGTTCGCACATACAATTAGCAGGTTATCTCACGATGAAACTCAGGTGCAGGCATATGCAAAGAAGATATTGTTGTTTCACTCTGTTAATGTTCCCAGCCTGTTTGGGGAAAAGTTGGTTATGACATGTGTCCGGACATGACCATTGTTGTTAAGTGCATCCAACTCGCAGTTCCCTGAACTACAAATTAAGCATTTTCCCTTATAAAATCGTAAGGAACCAAGTTTGTCCTTGGAGTAAATAGTTCAAATGTCAATCTCAGGTTATCATATGAGCAAAAATGGTAGTACTTGGGCACCAAATGCAGCTGCCGTGTACCAAATTTTATGAATCTCTGCCAATTTGTTCTTGAGAAGATTTTTAAAGGTTTTTATCATATATATTATTTAGATAGGGTGTCCATCTTTGTCATGTGACCACAAATGTTCCAACAAATTGTGGTCCCCTAGATCTATTGAGGCTTCTTATTAAAGATGAATTTAATAAGCCCAATGGCATTGAAGCAGATGCTGCTTCAAATTTACAAATTTGAGTGACACTGAACAAAGGTTAAAAGAATGGCCTTGACTCATGTACTCATTTAGTTCAAAATATGTACCAATTTTTAAGTCATCAATATTTTCTGAGAAACACACTATTTAAGCATTTTCCATACAATAACAGACTAATTTGACCTTGATGTAAGTAGGTCAAGGGTCAAACTGGCATTAACATTTGAACAAATCTGGAAGTTCTTGAGTATCCAGTGCTGTATACAAAATTGCAAGGACAATGGCCATTCTGTTCTGGAAGACTTTTAAAGGCTTTTAACATAAATGGATGCGGTAGCCATGATGATCATGTGACAAACTTTCGTTCCTCCAACCCACATAAGATTCCACATAAAATTTGGTTCAGCTGGCCCAGTTGGCTCAGAAATGATGTTGATCATTTTCCCTGTAGAAACACATTATTCCCATACAGATGTATTATAAAATTTAAATTTGATTCTTTCTTAAAACGGTCAAGGGTCAACCATGCAAAATAATTTTGTTGGCATTGGCACTAAGTCCCTACTCCTTCATACCAAGTGTCATGGTTCCTTTTTCTCGGTTCTGGAGAAAAAGATCTGTAATGGATTTTCACCTTGGTGACCATATATGGTCATGTGACCAGAACTGTTTGAACTTTCATTCGCCCAGTCAGCCCAGTAGTTTCAAAGATGTTTGAAAATGTTGACGACCAATGTACACCTAGCTTTACTGTACCTCAAGTGAGCTAAAAACAAATTCTTCAGCCTTCCCTTACATCCCAGTTTTATTCCTGCGTACTACTATTTGTGTCCCCACTAGTCATTTTCTACAGACTTCAACTCTCAATAACTGGAACAACCCATAATTAGAATTAAATTCTATGGTCCTCTGCCTGTGCCAGTTATCAAAGTCAAATTGTAGTTCAAACAAACCCTTTTAAATGAATATGATAGGTAGGTATTGGACAGACTGATGGGTGATTTACTACAGCCTGTGATCTTCCAGTTTTATACTTTCATGCACATGTGACTCATTATTATTATAGCCATTTCAATATTAAACAAAAATTATTATACTGTTTTGATGGAAATGACCCTCATGGGATGACACATCGTTTAACCTCCTCAACATCATCACCACAGCCTGAAGACAACAGTGATAAACAATACGAAGACAAACAGACATTACTTACTGGGCCCACACAGTTCAATACTATTTTAGCCTGTTTGCACATATCTGCCAGGGATGTTTCACTGCTGACATCAGCTATAATAACTGGTATCTTCTCCAAGTCTTTTCCTGAAAGCACACAATAAATTTACATGTAATAAAAGCACTGCAAGCACTGCACCATGCCCCGCCACTGCACTTACATCAAGCTTCACATTTTTTGAGAAATTTCGTAATAGTATCTCGAACCGTTTTCAACTTTCTTACGACATGAAAGTCGTAACAAAGGAATGAAGCATAGCTGAAAAAATTTCCCGCCTATCGTGGGATTCGAACCCAGTCCTCCCAGTTAAAAATCCAATGCTCTAACCACTGAGCCAAAGAGTCGACTCCCTGACGCAGTTGTCAGAGATTGAATATATACTCAGAAACTATGCGTAATCTGCCAAGGCAGATAATCGAAGGTAGGAGTGCTGGACCATAACAACTTACAGAGCTGACATGAGTACATGGTAGGAATTGCTATGTTCATTGTTCAAAAGGCAATAACTCCAAAAGTAGGCAAACTAGAGTTATGATTTATGTGTTCTGCAGGTCATCCTATAATGTTTTAATTTGTGTGGAGTTACCTGAAAATATCATGAACGGTTTTCAACTTACAGAGCGGACACGAGTACATAGTAGAAATGGCTATGTTCAATGTTCAAAGGGCATTAACTCCAAAAGTAGGCAAACCAGAGTTGCTGTTCATGTGTTCTGCACATCGTCTCATAGTGCTTTACATTTGTGTGAAGTTTTGTGAAAATATCTTGGACGGTACCAGAGTTATGTAGCTGACATGAATGATGGAAGTGCTGACGGACGGACATCTTGATGAATGTATACTTCTGTGTCTGCTTCCATATAAAGTACCCTTGTGTGTCTAAAATTAGACACACAAGGGTATTTTGTACATAATTTTCAACACACAAATCAGTCAGCTTGTGTGTCTATGGAATAAATCTCATTGAAATACACTGAAGTGTCCATAATTTTAAAACACACAAGTATACTCTCGTCCCTGTGGACAGACGGAAGGGCAGACACTCAAAATTTCGGATGGTATAACATAATACCCTCACTACTTTTTGTGGCGGAGCATAAAAATAGCCATCAGAGGAGATGGCAAATCCCCTGACCAAACCGCCATTTCTAAATTTAGTGTATTTCAATTGATATCATGGAAATATTGAAACCGGGCAAAGTAAAAAGATGCAAAGGCAGTATGAAATGTGACCAAAATAATAAGTGAAAACAATAATAGGTGTACTTATAATGATTTTATTTTTGCGTGTTCTTTTATTTATTTTTTTTTTATTTTTGTCAAAATCATCTAATAGTTACTTCTGATGTGATAATATGTACAGGGTTCACAATATTTGCAAATACTTTGAATTTGTGTGTGTACATATTCAGAAATAATAGCAAAAATAAATGCTTTGTAAAGGTAAAGGAACTTGCTGTATGTTTATTGGAGTAAAAGTTGTCCTTCTTGCATGCTACACACCTTCTTGACCTGATATATGTCCCTACCAAAAATTATCAAGCTATCTCAAACAGGATGGGAATTATGGCCTGCACAAGATTTTGGCATCAGGGGAGATAAGTACATAATGGAGAAAGTGAGAGTACACTTGAACATGACATGCCTACTGGTCGTTATCTATGCCTATACCAAATATTAAAATATTTCAAACCACATACTCAAGAATTTGGCTTAGAAATTCATTCAGGGGAGGTAACTGGAAAACAACCACAGCAAAGGTTGTCTCTCTTGCATGTGACATACCGACTGGTCGTTACCAATGCTGCTACCAAATATTATCAAAATATATCTAAGGGTATCAAAGTTACAGAGCGCACAAGATTTTGGCTTCAGGGGAGATAACTATATAACAAAGAAGAAAGTGAGAGTTGTCTCTCTTGCACGTGACACGCCTACTGGTCCTCCTCTTCATTTCTACCAAATATTATCATATTATCTCAAACAGTATGGGAGTTATGGCCTATACAAGAATATGGCTTCAGGGGAGATAACTACATAATAAAGAAAGTGAGATTTGTCTCTCTTGCACCGGACACGCCTACTGGTCCTCTTCTTTTCTACCATACATTATCAAAATATGTGTAAGGGTACCAAAGTTATGGAGCGCACAAGATTTCAGCTTCAGGGGAGATAACTACATAACAAAGACAGTGAGAGTTGTCTCTCTTGCACGCGACATGCCTACTGGTCCTCCTCTTCATTCCCACTAAATATTACCAAGATATGTCTAAGGGTATCAAAGTTATGGAGCGCACAAGGATGTCTACAATTTCTGCTTCAGGGGAGATAACTACATAAAGAATGAAGTGAGACTTGTCTCTCTTGCACACGACACACCTACTGGTCCTCCTCTTAACCCCTACCAAATATTATCAAATTATACAGTATGGGAGTTATGGCCTGCACAAGATTTTGGCTTCAGGGGAGATAACTACATAACGAAGACAGTGAGAGTTGTCTCTCTTACAAATGACACACCTACTGGTCCTCCTCTTCATTCCTACCAAATATTTCCAAAATATGTCTAAGGGTATCAAAGTTATGGAGCGCACAATGATGAGTCTACAATTTCTGCTTCAGGGGAGATAACTACATAATGAATAAAGTGAGAGTTGTCTCTCTTGCACTCGACACGCCTACTGGTCCTCCTCTTCATCCCTACCAAATATTATCAAATTATCTCAAACAGTATGGGAGTTATGGACTGCACAAGATTATGGCTTCAGGGGAGATAACTACATAATAAAGAGAAGTGAGAGTCGTCTCTCTTGCCGCAACATGCCTACTGGTCCTCCTCTACATTCCTACCAAATATTATCGAAATACGTCTAAGAGTATCAAAGTTATGGAGCGCACAAGGATGCGTCTATGGATGGACAGACAGATGCCATGGTGATCGCTATATCCCCCGAACCTATTGTTTAGGGGATAAAAATGATATGTACAATGCAGTTGAACTAAAAGAATACATCTTCTTTCACATTATGCAAGCAGCTGATGATGAGGCCAGACATCAATCCTATATATTTACATTCTCAGTGCATTTACAGAAGAACCCTATAATTAACTACTGGCATGTAACAATGTTCATACTTCAATACTTACATTCTCAGTGCATTTACAGAAAAAAAAACAAAAAAAACCCTATAGTTAGCTACTGGGATGTAATGTTGTTCATACTTCAATACTTACATTCTCAGTGCATTTACAGAAAAAAACCTACATGTATAATGAACATTAAGATGTAATGTTGTTTAAACTTAAATATTTACATTCTCAGTGCAATTACCGAAAAAACGCTACAGTAAACTATTGTGACGTAATGTTGTTCATACTTCAATATTTACATTCTCGGTGCATTTACAGAAAAAAACCTATAGTTAACTATTGAGATGTAATGTTGTTCATAGTGGTGTGTACCGGTACACAGTTTTATCGAAGAACCGGTTATTTAAGTTTGATAGATATACCGAATTGAACGTTGCAGTATCGATCAAAGTATCGAATCAGTATCTACCTGTCTTTCTGTAGTGTTTAGCCTTCAAATTTCCATAAAAAACCCCATTTGTTTCGTGTGCAACAAAACAAAACAAAGTCCGCCATTTGCAAAGAATGTTATTGTCAGTTGATTAATTCCCCTCTAAATGAAGAGTATCAGAGGGATACTATTTTCCGGGATGACTCGGAGCTGCTCTTTCGGTTGTACTACCACTGTATTCGGCAGCAAAACCAATTGATAGATTTAGGTTGTAGGTATAGAAGACATGCGTGAATATGCCCGTGATTAGCCATCTGTTCATTTACATGTACATCTATGTACAATAAAAAAATATGATCACTGACAGGTACTTGATTGAACAACAACAACAGATTATTACGGTACTTAGTTAGACTTAATAGTGAACTCATTTTTTGCGCGAAGGTAAATTCCGCGGGAAATTCGAATTTTCCCGCAAACATTGCCGTCTGCTAGAAAGCTGCCCTCTGCGAGAAAAAAACAAAAACAAAAAACAAAATGCCGCCTCCAAAAAGCAAGGTGTGGAGCTATTTCGATAAGCAAATGGATGGTGCTACAGGCTCTGCAAGAAGACCGTGTCAGCCAAAGGGGGGAATACAACTAACCTGGCTGTTCACCTTAGGCGAGCACACAGCACTGAAATTACACCTCACCCATCCGTTGTAGGTAAGCTACAAAAGCTACGAAACTAGAAAATAGTTCAATTTTGTGTCTTAGATAATGTATCAAATGATATATTGAATATCGATCATTTTGTATCGATATATATATCGTATCGATAATTTTGATCGATACCCAGCACTAGTTGTTCATACTTCAATATTTACATTCTCAGTGCATTTACAGAAAAACTAGAGGCCCTCAGGGCCAAAGATCGCTCACCTGGATTAACTTGCCCAATTGCTATCTTTAAGTTCCCATCACAACAATCTTTAGCTAATTTTTTATCTACAAGTCACCCTGATACTTCCTATCAAGCGTTAAGTCAATTAGCCTTTGGGTTCAGTAGAAGGTCAAAAATAGATTTTCAAGATGGTTGGGTGGCAGCCATCTTGGATTTCCAAGCTGAACAATTTTAGCTAATTTTGATCTACAAGTCATCACAATCCCTTCTATGAAGTTTCAAGTCAATTGGACTTTCAGTTCCGGAGTAGAAGCTCAAAATAGATTTTCAAGATGGCTGTTGTGGCAGCCAACATTGATTTCTGATAGAAACAATTTCAGCTATTTTTGATGTACAAGCTGCTTGATACCTTCTACCATGTTTCGAGTCAAATGGCATTTCCATTCAGGAGAAAAAGTTCGAAATAGATTTTCAAAAGATGGCCATCTTGGATTTTGGAGCAGAACAATTAAATTGTTCTGTTATTTTAGCAATTTTTATCTACAAGTTGCTACAGTACTTCCTACCCAGTTTTGAATCAATTGGCCTTTTGGTTAAGATGTTCAAACCAGATTTTCAAGATGGTGGCCATGGCAGCCATTTTGGATTTGCATCAGAATAATTTTCATTATTTTTTATCTACAAGTTGCCCCTGATATTTCTGACCAAGTTTCGAGTCAATTGGCGTTTGAGTTCGGGAGTAGTTCAAAATAGTTTTTTTAAGATGGAAGAGGTGGCGGCCATCTTGTATTTCTGATTGGAACAATTTTAGCAATTTTTGATTAACAAGTTGTCCTGATACTTCCTACCAAGTTTCGAGCCAATTGGCATTTCAGTTCGGGAGAAGAATAATAAACATCAAAAAGATTGCCTTTGGAAACAAAGAACACACTACAGATAAGAAAATGTGAGTCTCGGTTTTATTGAGACTCTTCATAAGCAGTAATGAAGTTTGCAACACTGCTTACGCCCTCTAGTGTATATATGAGCAGAACTCCATTTTCAAAGATTCCACAATGGACCTAATGATCCCAAAGGAAATGAAATATAATCTGCACTATGGTAAAGTACTGGGAGTTCAAAATAGAGTTTCAAGATGGCGGCCATCTTGGATTTCCGACTGGAACAATTTTAGCTATTTTTGATCTACAAATCGCCCTGGTATTTCCTACCAAGTTTCGAGTCGGTTGGCCTTTCAGTTCAGGAGAAGTTCAAAATAGATTTTCAAGACAGAGGCCATGGCGGCCATCTTGGATTTTGGATTTGAAGGATTTTAGCTCTTTGATCTACAGAACAAGTGGCCCCAATATTTCCTAGCAAGTTTTGAGTCAGTTGGCCTTTCGGTTCAAGAGAAGATGCAAAAAATAGATTTTCAAGATGGCGGCCATCTTGGATTTCCAATCAGAACAATTTAAGCTACTTTTGATCTACAAGTCACCCCAATACTTCCTACCAAGTTTCAAGTCAATTGGCCTTTAGGTTCAGGAGAAGAAGCGAAAAATAGAATTTCAAGGATTTCTGACTGGAACAATTTTAGCTATTTTTTGATCTACAAGTCACCCCGATGCTTCCAACCTGGTTTTAAGTCAATTGGCCATTTGGTTCAGGAGAAAAAGCGAAAAATAGATTTTCAAGACAGCCACCGATCAGAATGATTTTAGCTATTTTTCATCTACAAGTTACCCCAATGCTTCCTACCAAGCACTTTCTGTTCAGGAGGAGAAGTGAAAATTAGATTTTCAAGATGGCTGCCATGGCGGCCATCAGGCAGCCATCTTAGATTTCCAACTGAAATGATTTTAGCTATTTTTTGATCTACAAGTCACCTAGATATTTCCAACCAAGTTTCAAGTCAATTGGCCATTTGGTTCAGGAGAGAAAGCGAAAAATAGATTTTCAAGATGGCTGCCATGGCAGCCATCTTGGATTTCTGATCAGAAAGATTTTAGCTATTTTTGATCTACAAGTCACCCCGATGCTCCCTACCAAGTTTCAAGTCAATTGGCCTTTTGATTCAGGAGAAGAAGTGAAAAATAGATTTTCAAGATAGCCATCATGGCTGCCATCTTGGATTTCTGATTGGAACAATTTTAGCTATTTTTGATCTACAAGTCACCACGATTGCGGCCATCTTGGATTTCCGATCTGAACGATTTTAGCTATTTTTTACATACAAGTCACCCCAATGCTTCCTACCAAGTTTCAAGTCAATTGGCCTTTTGGTTCAGGAGAAGAAGCAAAAATAGATTTACAAGATGGCCGCCATGGTGGCCATCTTGGATTTCCGATTTGGAACGATTTTAGCTATTTTTGACCTACAAGAAACCCCAATGCTTCCGACCAAGTTTCAAGTTAATTGGCCTTTGGTTCAGGAGAGAAGCAAAAATAGATTTTTTAAGATGTCCGCCATGGCGGCCATCTTGAATTTCAGATCGGAACAATTTTAGCTATTTTTCATTTACAAGTCACCCCGATGCTTCCTACCAAGTTTCAAGTCAAATGGCCTTTCCGTTCAGGAGAAGAAGCAAAAAATAGATTTTCAAGATGGCGGCCATCTTGGACTTCTGATCAGAATGACTGAGCTATTTTTGATCTACAAGTTTCAAGTCAATGGGCCTTTCAGTTCAGGAGAAGAAGCAAAATGGCGGCCTTCTTGGATTTCCAATCAGAACGATTTAAGCTACTTTTGATCTACAAGTCACCCTGATGCTTCCTTCAAAATTTTGATTTCTGATCAGAAAGATTTTAGCTATTTTTGATCTACAAGTCACCCCGATGCTCCCTACCAAGTTTCAAGTCAATTGGCCTTTCGGTTCAGGAGAAGAAGTGAAAAATAGATTTTCAAGATAGCCACCATGGCCGCCATCTTGGATTTTCAATTGGAACAATTTTAGCTATTTTTGATCTACAAGTCACCACGACTGCAGCCATCTTGGACTTCCGATCTATACAATTTTTAGCTATTTTTTGACCTACAAGTCTCCCCGATGCTTCCTTCCAAGTTTCAAGTCAATTGGCCTTTTGGTTCAGGAGAAGAAGCGAAAATAGATTTACAAGATGGCCACCATGGCAGCTATCTTGGATTTCCGATTTGGAATGATTTTAGCTATTTTTGATTTACAAGTCACCCCGATGCTTCGTACCAAGTTTCAAGTCAATTTGGCCTTTCAGTTCAGGAGAAGAATCCAAAAATTGATTTTCAAGATGGCGGCCATCTTGGATTTCTGATCAGAACGATTTTAGCTATTTTTGATCTACAAGTCACACTGATGCTTCCTACCAAGTTTCAAGTCAAGTGACCTTTCAGTTCAGGAGAAGAAGTGAAAAATAGATTTTCAAGATGGCCGCCATGGGGGCCATCTTGGATTTACAATCGGAACAATTTTAGCCATTTTTGGTCTACAAGTCACCCCAATGCTTTCTACCAAGTTTCAAGTTAATTGGCTTTTCGGTTCACTAGGAGAAGTGAAAAATAGATTTTCAAGATGGCCGCCATGGTGGCCATCTTGGATTTCTGATCGGAACAATTTTAACTATTTTTGATCTACAAGTCACACTGCTGCTTCCTTCCAAGTTCAAGTCAACTGACCTTTTGGTTCAGGAGAATCAGTTCAAAATAGATTGACTCAGACTTATCGGAACTGATGAAAGCAGGGCAGTCGACCTCAATGGTATCCTGAAACCGTGTCGAACAATGGAGAGGACCCATTTGTTGTTTGTTAATTCTCCCCACTGATTCACTCAGTGGGCCAACCTTCCTCCCACTGGAATATCTGGACATGGTAAGATGGGCAGTGAAAAGGGTTGGCTTTCAGAATTTTGTGAAAGTTGAGACTTGTTTAGAGGAGGGGAACTGCTTGGAGTTACTACTCCTCTTATTAAAGTCTTTTCTAAAAGACTGTGTCTGAGTTTTAGGCCTGTACGTTTGTTTAGGTCTAGATTGTTTTCGGTAGTTTTGGTATTTTAAATGACTTTAGAGCCGAATAAGACAGTTTCTGTTGTTGGCTAGCATCAGCTGAGGAAGAGGCTACGAATCTCTGTTGTTGTGCTTTGTAGTTAGACTTAGAGACTTCCTTTATTTTATTACCAAACAACGATCTAGCATTTATTGGAGCATTCCGTAGCTCGTAACCGGAGTTATCCAATAATAATTTTGAGGTGGCTATTGCGGCCTCGCGTCTAGCCTGAAACAGGTCCATAGCCAGAATGGTTGACATTGCTACTGAATGTCTAATGGATTTGGCTACAGCCTCCATAAGTCTAGACAGAGCTGCGACTGACATAGATTCTTTTTGGTGGCATAAACAGGCTACAGAAGAGAATAGATCCGCATGTGAATTGATCACACTAATTTGCGAGCTCTCTTTTCCCAGAATTCTAGATTTTTTACTGGGACAGAATATTTTCCTAGTAGAAATGTCCAAAAGTGAGGCGTCAGGTTCTAGTAGGGGAAGGTTCTCTGTAGGAAAGTACTGGTTCTGGCTTTTATATGATTTGGTTGGCGCTAAGGATGAAACCAAATGCTGAGGACATAGCCAATCTTTAGCGAAAGTCTCAGAGTCTATTTTGCTCTGTAAAAAATTTAGTGGTACTTTGTACTAATTTAGACTGCAGGATAAGTAATGGAGAAGTACGATTCTCCATTAGGTGCTCTATTCCTGAAAGCCGCTTAGCAGGAGTATTTTCCTCTGTCGGTCTGGGACATCTCCTGAGGAAGCAGTCTAAAGACCTCATTAATAGCCCTATCAAATGACCAGGTTTCCAAATCTGATTCAGAACCTGAGTCCTTTAGTTGTTGCACCACATTATCCGAATGTATGACTTGTGTCTGATCAATAGTCATGACAGGTTGCAGAGTACTTGGAACCTCTGCAACCTGTGGGAATAATCTTGGTCTTTTATATCTTCCATAACCATGTATGGAATGATCTGAAGAGGAAGAAGCCAATGGCGAACGCCTACTTCTTCTCTTGTGTGAATATTCTGATCTCTTAGATCTTTTATCTCTTTTGTGAGAATCTGAAGAGGATCTAGAAGAGGAGGAACAGGGAAGACGTTCGCAGGCGACGTGGGCGATGAGCTCACCTTTTTTCTGCAGACGTCCCTCTGTTCATACAGGAAAGCGATGTTAACGTCGCCTTGATTTTTCAGTGTGTATCGCCTATCCTGACCATTTAATTCACTGAAAATACAGACACAGGTGTCATGATCTTTCATCCCTTGAGGCTAGGATTATCGGCAGACAGGCTCACTCATTAGTTATCTGACATTTCCCAGTAAAATCACACTGTTTGTTTGCAGACAATCTGACCTAGATTTTGACAGGTGCACAATCCACCCTTCATCATTCTAACGTGCCTGGTCGTTTTTTTGTTTTTTTTTTGTTTGTTTTTTTCATTTCAGTTCTTCATCAACATAATCGCAAATGCACCTTTATATTATAATGTTGACCTTTTCTTTTGAAAGACGACATGCGATGACAAACAAAATAGTACCTTGTCAATTATGTGCTGTTCATTCTGCGCATTAAAATATAAAGTTATTTCTGTTGGCCAAAAGCAATTTCTAAGTCCCGCAGAATGTGTCCAGTAAATCTTTTGTAAATTCTCATGGGGCTGCTCAGATGCGTACCGGACAACGGTACGCAATTCTGGGATGTTCATGTTTCCAGTACAAGTTAAAAAGTTACGCTTTTGCTTGCTCCCACATGAAGAAACCACGTGTTCATAACGGTGACATCATGTGAACTAGTCGTGGCGGAAAGCCACTCTGTGAGAAAAACAAATTTATTACCATGTAAAATTGCAGAGCCTTTACTTGTCAGAGATGCATTCGAAACATACGGTAGATTTCCTATTAGCACTTTAAGGGTTAACCTATGATAACATCAAAGCGCTGTTCGGCTCAGGTTTCATTCATACATGACACGAGGGCTTTTTACCATTATAGCTGACTGACAGCCAGTTTAAACTAACCATTGAAGCGCTAAGCAAAAAGTTTTAGCAGACACCATTTTGATTTTATTTATTTTAAAAAAAAGTGAAATAAGGGAAATAAGTGATGGCATTTCGTTGTCGGATGATTCAAATGAAATGTCAAGACTTTATTCTCTGAAAAAAATAAATAAAATAAAATAAATAAATAGAATTTTTTTTCTGCTGCAGTTGTGATTGGCGCTCTAAGGGTTAGTTTAAACTGTACAGAAGGCACGCAGTAGAATGGATAATAACCTTTAAAGCGCCAAGCAAAATTTGTAGCAGACAACATTTTGAATTTTTTATTCTTTATTATTTATTTTTCAGAGAAAATAAGTCTTGTCACTTCATGTGAAGCATCTGCTGGGCAGAAAATTCACATGAAACGTCACGACTTGTTTTATCTGAAAAATAAGAAAAAATCAAAATGTCATCTGCTGCAGATGATTCACCTGAAATGTTGCCTTATTTTCTCTGAAAAAAAAAAACAAAACAAAAAAACAAATAAATAAATACAAGTAAAGTGTTTTTTTTGCTGCAGTTGTGATTGGCGCTATTAGGATTAATTTAAACTGTACAGAAGGCAGCGCTAGATTGTATATTAACCCATAAAGTGCCAAGCAAAATTTGTAGCAGACATTTTGAATTTCTTTGTTTATTATTATTTACTTTTTAGAGAAAATAAGTCTTGAAATTCCATGTGAAGCACATGCTTGGCAGGTGATTCACCTGAAATGTCAAGACTTTATTCTCTGAAAAAATAAATAAATAAATATTTTTTTTTTTTTTTTTTTTTTTTGCTGCAGTTGTAAATGGCGCTTTAAGGGTTAATCTGTGTTAACACGGTTTCTCCAGCTGACTGCAGGACTGGTGCTATTTTAAGCATGTTAAATATAGTGTTAGCTCTTACCATGCTATGGGCAAATTTAGCAAGCGACAAACTGATGACACTTTTCTATTTTTTTTCCTAGAAAATAGCAGCCGACTGTTCTTACAAATAGTCTCCTCGGGAGACGATTAGCATGAAATGTCAAATTGTGTACATTGGAAAAAAAAATAAGAAAAATGTTATCAGTTCATTGTCTGCTGAATCGGTAAAGGTTAACAAGTATGTTTCACAAAGAGATGACCAGTGAGCAAAACTCTGGTGTTCCACAAAAGAAAAAGGAATCTTACACAAAAGAAAAAGGGATCTTACAAGAATTACTCACGACCCGATCGGCTGCGCAGGCTATTCAAAATAATAAAACTGCTAACATCTTGCGTAAAGAATATCTGTCCTTGTAAGTATGCACTATAAATAAACTAGACCCTTATCGGTCTGCGCAGACTTGCCTGGATCAGCAATTTTCGCATTTGCAATAAGGTGCGCTTTTTACTAGTCGGAACACTATGGAATTAACCAGTAGACTTGTGAACGGCAAAATGCTTACTTCTTGGACCAGACACGATGATCTAGATCAGCTTGCCCATAAAAATGTTTCTAGGTCCAGTTAACGTTGTCAAGCAAACTGTAGGTCCTGATCGGAATAAGCGGATGCGACAACTGCTGCCCTATCATAGTTGTTACCTTTTTTTAATGACCGCCTTCCGTTATGCAAGCGATTAGTTTGATGTTTTCATGGACGGTTTTTGATGATCGCCGTTAGACAGCCTTCGTGTGTCACGTCCGCACCAAAGTCTAAGCGTAGTGTAGGGATGACTGATTACAAGTAAAGAAAATTATCCGCATCAAAATGACAGTGTTACTCTAGTGTTACTCTATAATTGAAGAGTTGAGAGTGACGTCAATTGTTTATGATTATGACCAGGCTACTGTTTTCCGAGGATAAGAAGAAAGTGACATAGAATGTTTTAATAGGGAATTCGCACAGCCATGAGCAATTATGGGTAAATACCACGAGTTACGTTCTAAGTCAATCAACAGTGGGAAAATAGCTTAAATCGTCAGACACATCACCCAGGGACTGATGGAAAGTTATTGATTTTTTATCATGTCTCGTTTAGACAGTTTTTTATTGGAGATTTTCAGCAATTTAAAATAGTTCGAACAGTGTTTTTTTTTTCTGAAACTGATTTTCATATAATTCGAACACCCGGATCAATATTTATTTTTTACCTGTTCGAACTAAAGGGAAATCTACCGTACATATATATTAAAAATAGACCCAAACTGCACCAATTTATTTTTCTGCGAATTTAGCAGAAGATTGAAACTCCCGCAAGTAAACAAGACCCAAACTTTTTTTCACATCATATATATTGATCGCAACATGGTGCAAAGAAAACACTGGAATGACGTTTTTCAAGAAGCTTGACACAGAAGTCCATGATCAGAATGTGACGTGTATATTTGTGGTAACGTTTAAGAAAGTATTAATTAGTTTTGATTGATAAATGTTTTACTTCACTTACAAAAACCCTCAATGTCAGTATTTGTTTGTGTTGAGGTTTTACCGCCCAATCAACCCAATGGGGTCATGTCGAACGCGGTCAGTTTACCTAACCACACGTTTACTGGGCAGGCTTAGTCCTCTAAGCGGTTAACCAGTATTGTGCACATTCTTTCGCCAGAAACTGACAACTGCCCTTCTTGAATCAGCGGAAGGGAGAGAATGAACGTAGAAAATATTTCATGATCAATCTCCATGAAAGAATGTTGCCGACCTCGGCAGGGGTTGAACCCGCGACCTCCTGGTCTCCAGTCGGACGGCGCATCCAACTGAGCCACCGAGGCCGGCTCTCAATGTCAGTAACACTCAAGATTAAAAGATAACTGCAGACAGCAACAAACTTTTTGGGTGCGGTGGGGTACCGAATTTAAATGAAAGGCAGTGGAGGAAGGGTGGCACTGCAAGGATTAGTTCAGTATTTCTTGAAAAATGCCCCTGGAATCATTTGCCAAAGAAACTGCAAAATATAAGTATCTGCTGTACATGCAAAAAATTATGAAAGGGTTCAAGAATTGTTACCACTGAAATAAAAAGCAAAAAAAAAAAATAAAAAAAATAGAATGCTAAAATCTTTTTAATAGATTTAAAGTTTGGCGGCATTCGCCGCGCAAGTTAAGTAGGCTAGGATTGTCACATCTCCCTGATCATGGAACAGGACTCCCTAATTTCCCCATGAGGAAGACGTGACATCTCCCTATTTTTCTGGGTCAGCTTCATCCCTGGGGGAAGATGATGACAATCTGTGTCTTCTCCTCTTCTTTGTCTTGTGTTTATTTTTTAGGCAAGTCTCTTCTACTGCGCCTAGAACATGTATGCCTGTTGTCTGAAACCCTAGTATTGCTCAGTGGAGCTATGATTATACTAGGGTCAGACATCTGACTAAATTCTAGCTCTAGAGGCAGTAACACTCTTTTTGAGATAGAGGAGTTCTGAGGATCACTCAGGAACAACTGCTCAGAACTCCTATTTACTTTATTTGTTACCGGATCATCCTTATCAGATGTCTGATGTGTGATGACTGGTGCCTGGTGAATTGACCGGTGCTTAGTGACCGGTGACTGGTGCCTGGTGATTAATTGCCCGTTACCATGTACCTGGTAATCACTAAATGACTGGTGACTGGTGACCGGTGACCTGATGATGGGTGCCTGGTTGACCAGTGATTGGCTGGCTGACTGGTTGACCGGTGCCTGACTGACCGGTGCCTGGTTGACCGGTGACTGGTGACCGGTGACCGATGCCTGGTGGACTTAGGCTTTTCAAGCACTCAGCATCCAATAAGCTGCCACCATGATGGGTCCTACCCCTGGCAGTATAGCCCTGTGAGGTGATGCTCCCATCAATGGAAAAGTCATCAGATAAATCTGAATGACGCCCAGTCTTTCTTCTCTTCTTGTTCTGTCTTTTTCTTGTCATCACTGACTTCCTTGCAGCATAAGTCCTACGCTTATCTGCAAGAGACCAAATTTCTTCAGACCAAGTGCTACACGTTGAGCAAGTGGATAACCTGGAACAAGAAGAACATTTTAAACAATTATGGTGATTATCCCACCGCGTTTTTATATGTCCATAATCGCCACAAATGATCTTCATGAAAAATCGTGAAAATTCATGACATGGACAAGCGACCAATAATAACAAAAAATCGAAAATCGATTTTAACAAAATAATAACATCATGAGTGGTAGGAATGATAGAGGAACATACAAAAGTAAGGATTAATAGATTTAACCAGAGAAAAGAAAGAAAATATAGATTTCTTTCAACCAGTAAAAAAATTCTTTGTTTGCTTTCTTGTCCACAGAAAAGAAACTGACACGTGATCAAAAGAGCCAGAAGAGTGACGTCACACAGGTATCTCTTAAAGGGACCTTCTGGATTAAGACTCTTTAAGACGACTGAACCGTCATTTTTTTTCAGGAAGGTTTGAAAACAGAATAGAATAGCACATTATCTATAGGTTAATGTATTGTGCAGTTAAAATAGGTCACAGTGACCTACATTTACTTTTTGGTCAACTGATGGATCATACCGATTCATAATCCCAAATAATGATGTTCATACATCAAATAACATTCAAGATATAAGGCAAAATTATGGGACCATGAAATATAAGTCAAGGTGACCTACATTTGTTATGATGTCAATCGTGATGTCACACAGAACCAATATTCCAAGTATCACATTAATCCATGAAATTGTCTTCAAGACATAAGGCAAAATCGCTGGTGCATGATAATAAGGTCACAATGACCTTGACCTTATTACATTGAATGTTGATGTGATAAACATGTCTGATGCCCATCCTTCTTTATTCGACGTAGTCGTTTAAGCTCATCGTCTTTAGCAGCTGTATGAAATCACGAATATGCCATACAATCGAAAAATATCTGCACAATGACCTTTTCTATTATTACCGTAAAAAGGCATGCCATCTTAGTCATTGTACATTATGCTTTGAAAAGTGTTCTCAAGATCACGGTAAAACTGCGAGGTCAGGACAAACCTAAACAGGAAAATACTAAAAAATAAAAACAGGATACTTATAATTCTTTTCGAACGATACTGTACTCTTTGTCCTTCCATACGCACATTATTGAGTTACGATTATTTTTAGCTGTAGAAAAATGTAGCTGCTTAATTTTCGGGCGGCACCGAAACAGCCCCCATAGCTCAGTCGGCAGACGCCTCGCCTACCACGCGGAAGGTTGCGGGTTCAAAATTCAGGAATTTTTTTTTTTTTTTTTTTTTTATAGATCTGTCCCGTTCCTTTTTTCATTGTTATAAGTATGTAAATATACTTTCGATCCTATGTCGTGTATCTGTTTTTTACAGATATTACTTGTTAAGAAGTTGTTTGTATAAACAAACTGCAATATATCCCCACAATATGTTCTATTGGTGTATATGATCTACCGGTGTAATCCGAAAATCTCCGAATTTTATGTCTCGTGACTGTGTTTACATCTGGTTTGATCTGACTCACTGAACACAAAAATCCTGCCAGCTGTCAAAGGAAGAGAATGAGCTTTTTAAGGGTAAGTTAACATTAGAATAGATATATTTATGTGTATTTTTATTTTTTCTTCCAAAATAATATAAGTTTCAGTCATAAGATACTCGTATAATCTCTCAGTATATAAAAATCTATTTCATGCAAAATTCGCTATGTGTCGGCTGCTGCTGACATCATGGTCACACGAATTTCCAGGAACAAGAGGTCATGTTATTTCCATATATGGAACTTGCAAAGTGCTGTAGTAAACATATACCCTTTTATTTTATCTGGGAGGAGTTGATATTATATTAACTCTTTTGCAGAGTATGAACCAGTAAAATACACTTTTTTTTTACAGTTCTTTCTTTTTGTATTTTCAGCTACCTACCATTGGTGCAAAGAGGAGAAAGAGACAGTACGACCTGAGTCTCACTGGGAAGGCCTACCAAGATGTAATGCAAAAAGGCTACTCTGTGTACAAGGAAGCTTGGTTTTATGGAATTCCAGAAAGTACCCTCAGAGATAGAACTCTTGGTTTGCAGCCTGTAGAAGATGATGTTTTACCCACCCCTGGACCTCATACAACTTTGTCACGAGAGGAGGAGAGAATGTTGATTGGCCATATGGAGTACATGAATAGCATCGGCTACGGGTATTCAAGGCAAGAACTTCTAAATCTTGCTACTGATTTTGCCATAAGTTTGAAGAAGAAGAGTCCTGAAGATCTGTCCTTTACTCAAGCTTGGTTTGATGGTTTAAAGGGAAGATGGCCTGGCATAAGGTTAGCAAAGCCCCAGAAACTCTCAGTTGTGCATGCCAAGAGTGCATCTCAGCCTGTTATAGAGAAGTACTATGCTGAACTTGGTGCTGTCATGACTGAAATAAATTACTTGATTGTCCTGAAAACATTTTCAACGTTGACGAAACAGGTATCACAATGGAACATTCACCAGCTAAGGTTGCTGTGCAAAGGGGCTTATTCCTCGATCTATAACTTCTTCTCGTGGGAAAAATCTGACAATCATTGCTTGTTGTAGTGCTGCAGGCACTCGGTTACTTCCCTAGTTAAAATTACTAGAAAACGCTAACTGCCAGTAAATCAGTTTAATGACAACTCTTAACACACAGTGTACAAACAATAAGATGGTGATGTCTTCTCTATGGATTCATGACGCTGATGATGTCACAATACAATGTAAAGTAATTCAGATTTATCAGAAGCAAATATAAAGTGGATTATGTCCCTTTCATAATTGTAAACAATTGCATTTTAACATTAATTATACTTTTTTTATTAGTTTTGTTGATATCAGAAAAGAATTAGCTATAATTAATATAAAAGAAAATAATCAAAATAAAAATGTGTGATAGTCACAGAAATCATCGGATTAAGTTTTAAATGAAGAGCCAATATAGAATAGCAATAAAATTAGCAATTGTGATCAAGTAACCAGTTCTACGGATCTTCTCAAATGTTGTTCCACACAGGTCTGTCCCGTAAAAGTTTTAAAACCAAGTTCTCAAGGATTGCTTTTAATGCCAAATCATTAAGCTGTTGATTTTCCGCAGGCCACTGAAACCACTGTTTAACTAGGTTTAATTTATTTGTATCCTTTGGATTTTTCATTTTCAGTTTCATGTGCTTTCCATTTCTCCATGATATTGTCTTATTCCCATTTGGTGTCATCTGTAGTTTCTCTTACTTTCTTGGCTTTTTCCAAGAGTCGTAATTTTGTCTCGCCCTTTTCTTTCAGTTTCTGATGTATCTCTTCTGTTGTCTTTGTTCCTTTCTCGTCGTCCCTCAGTCGCAATGTCCCCATATGTGTTCATTCCATTTTTATTTTCTTCAGCAGCCCTCAGGATTTCACTCTGTTTCTGTTGTCCTTCTTTCTATTGTTCAAAGATTTTCTCCCGACTTTGAATCTCTTCTTTCTCTCTCATTAGCTCTTTACCTTTAATAGTATTCATTTCCTTACTTTGAGTTATCAGTTTTCTTATCTCTACCTTCAGTTGTGTCACTTCACCAGCTGTTTATTTCCAACTGGTACATCACACATTTCTCCACCCTTCAGTTTCTCTTCATCTCTCTGGTCTCTGAACTCAACATAAGTCTTGCTGGCTTTCCGTTTCACCATGTTTTCCCAGCTGTTTGGGCATTCTGCCACAAGATGCCTGTACGATCCACATGAATGGCACAGTAGGATCTTTCCATCTGACCCTAAAGGATTCAGTTTCTTCTTGATCCAGCCAGTATTACCATGCTGAACATGTATTGTCCTTTTAGTGCTGCTGGTTAACCTCCTCCATACTGGCTCCAATTTTACATCAAAGTCAGTCCTATCATTTCTTTCAGTAAAATCTCCCATGAATTTTATCAAAGATTGTTTTGTTTCCTTATACATGTTCTTCTTGTCTGCAAAATTTACTCCTGTTAGAACAATCATTCTTTCTTGTTTACTCGTTTGCTTTTCTGAGCAGTTTTAATGCTAAAATCTCAGATGGTATTTTTATGTTTAGTTTTTCAAGTCTGCTGAATTTCAGATCAAAATTAGACACATACTCCCTAATGTTCTGACTATGTTTCCTCTCAAAATTCTCAAAGTCCTCAAACTTATTGTAACTATTCATCAGCTCATTATCCAGTAAATGTTTGTCCAAAAAAAGCCAACAGTACACTTACACCATTTTCAATGTTTAGATCTTCCAGCTTAAGTTCATCAAATACCTTTTCTTTAATCCTGCACTCATCAGTGCATGGAAGTCACTGCTAAGGCTTGTTTTTCCTTACTTAAATCTGTAAGCACTGTCCAGGCTAGTGTCTCCATTTTCCACAGTTCGTATAAAGATCCAGTTTTTAGCAGTGGAGGATTCATTTCTGATGCCATTCTTCTGTTTCCAATCGTATATTTTCCTGTTCACAGCCTCAGCTACATTCTTGTAATTCAGCTTTATCCCTGTATGCACTTAATAAGTTTTCTCCAATACTCCCTTCAACTCCTTTGTTCCTGCTCTTTTTTGTCAACTTCAAGATATGTCATCCAAAGCTAAGGATCATATTTTCGCTCTGCTACCATTGTTAAAATCACTAGAAAACGCTAACTGCCAGTATATCAGTTTAATGACAACTCTTAACACACAGTGTACAAACAATAAGATGGTGACGTCTTCGCTATATGGCTTCATGACGTTGATGACATCACAATACAATGTAAAGTAATTCAGATTTATCAGAAGCAAATATAAAGTGGATTATGTCCCTTTCATAACTGTAAACAATTGCACTTTAACACATATATTTTCCCAGGAAAACGCTGGAATGAAGACTTGATGAAAGATACTAGTCCTGGATCAAATGGTTGCATGACGGACAGCAGCTGGTCAGACTCAGAGGTATTTCTTGAGTATATGGAAACGCACTTCAAAAAATATGTACCCATGACTGGTGATCCTAAACTAGTGTTGTTTGATGGTCATAAGTCACACATTAACCTAACTCTGGCTGAATGGGGTAGAAAAAATAATGTTGTGTACTTTGTGTTACCTCCTCATACCTCCCATATTATACAGCCCCTTGATGTTGTATGTTTTGGGCCACTGAAATCAGCTTATAACAAAGAATGTCAGTCCTTTCTAAGACAACACCCAGGACAACGAATAACATGGAATGATATAGGAGGCATTTCCAGTAGGGCATACAACAAGGTCATAACTGCTGACAACCTTCCAGCTTCTTTCAGAAAAACAGGCATCTACCCATTTAATAAGGACTCCATTGAAGACGTAAAACTTGCCCACTCAGCAATAGTTTCTTGGAATCGCGTAAAATACGAAAGGCATAGGCTATCACAAAGAAAAGAGCCACTCCCTCTTCTGTAACTGGCAATCTGTCTGCTTCTGAGGAGGTCCTTAAACAACCAGTAAACTGCAAGAAAAAGTCACTGAAAATCGTATTTAAGTCTGAAAAGTCGTCAAAGATCAACAAAGAAATCTGCCGAGCACATCAGGAGCCATGATCCAAAAGTCTGTAGATAAGTACAACCCTGACAGTTCTGACGATTAGTTTGAAACTGAAACTGGACTGTGTTGCATATGTAAACAGCACAATGCTGATGGACTGAATTTAGCATACGTTGTTGAATTTGTAAACTCCAGGACAATGTGACAAATGTTGTCACTGGACCCATCTCAAGTACTGTAGTAAAATCAGATGTTTGAGGCACGGCAGTGAATTTTTATGTCCCCATTGTGACCCTACTACTTCAATTTACAAGTAGAGTTACAGTAGAGTTAGAAAATATGAAAATATGTTCATTAAAATATGGTGTGTAGCAAAAGTTAAAAAAAAAAAAAAGAAACATATGTGATATTTAATCTTGTATACATGTACTTCGTTTTCCAAAGTTATATATTTGTTTGCAGGTGGTTATGCTGTTTGTTTACCAATAATGTTGTGGACTTTTTATCATAGGTCATGTATCTATACTTGCACCGGTAATAGATATTACGTCACGCTTGACCATATGACTATGGCAGACGTGCCATTTTGAACAGAGAAAATTAGCAACAAGAAACATTAGTATGAAATGTTGAATTAAATCTGTACATAAGATGTTATTATTTATTTTCTAATGAAAAATGTTTTGATACCATGATTGATTATCAAAATACCACAGAGTTGACTGGAAATATAATGACCATCGGTAATTCATATCACCAGCATACTATTTTATTGGGGTATCCTAGATTTTGACCTCTAGCCCCGCCCTGGGGCATGACCCAGGGTTTCATAGATGTAGAATGGAAGAGAACCCTCCCAGGTACCCCCAGACCAAATATGAAAAGTTTTTGATTAGTGGCTGTAGAGTTATAAGTAATCAAAAAACTTTGAAGTAAAACTTGGTTATAGAAAGGTTTAACTGACGGAATCATGGACGGACAGACGAATGGAGGGATGGAACCAACGAAAACTATATACCCATTGTCCCCTTCGGCATACTTCATATGCCGGGGTATAAAAAAAAAACACAAACATTTTGCTACATTTCGCATGTTGCACTAAAACCTCGAGCTTTGGCTGTTATTTACAACGTATGTTATCCACTTGACCCAGGCTACATATTTCTACTCTGTGTGTCATCAAATATTGCACCAAATAATTTCTCTACATTTCGCATTTTAAAATGTAATGGATGGGTTCATCTGTCATTCTGTACAAAAGTTAGGGTTCTTAGGAGGGTGATACATTCTTGTGTCCCATTTGTGAACCCACTACACCCTGTCAATAAGACTAAATTAGGATACATTACACTGTAAATACGTTGATTTCCTGTTTTCTTGGTTAATTCTTTTTTCCAGACTTCAGTTTTGACTTTTTAGCTGATGAGAATCTAGATGATGCGTTTCTTTCTTACGAACAGTATAGATACCCATACATGGACGAATTTAGGTAGTAATATCCAGGGCCAACTGATTTTGACAGCTTTCAAAATGGCGGCTTGACCTGGATAGACAACTTCGGCATGACGTCACACTCCGTAGTGACAAAATAGCCGCCATTTTGGAGGTGAAAACAATGCACAAACAACCCCCACCATAGTACTAACTACCAGAGATTACACATTGAATATTGACAAAGCATTGAAGGCCAAATTAAATGCTTGTGAGAAAGTTAGTTCTTTGGTGAGAGTCTGGAGGGAAAAGTAAAACGTATTCAGTCTATGGACAGCCTGAAGACAAATGTCTCTGACCACTACCCAATAGTCTGTGCGCTTGATGTGGATGTGAGGAGTGTTTCACACTGTGTCTCTACCCCAGTCAGCTAAAGTAAAGTGGGACAAAATTGACAGAGATGCATATAACTCATCTGTTGCAGAGAGGCTAACAGTAGTGAGAACAAGCATACAATCCTTTGGAATATTGGATGCAGAGATACAAAAGTTAAATGAGGTTTTAACCGGTGCCAGAGAGGATTTAGCCCCGAAGAAGGTGAAGCGTCTTCGTACAGCAAAATTGAAAGTATATGGTCCAGCATATGGAAGAAGGGTAACTGGCCGGTAGATAGGGATAACACTCTGGTCATCAACAAAAAGCTTACCACAAACTACTTGCGCAAGTTATGCAGAATGGAGGCCACACATGAGAGGGAGCAGCTGCGACAGGAAATTTTGGATGCAAAATCCACAGACACTAAGCTCTTTCATAAACTTATTAATAAACAAAGAGGGAACCGTGGTGGCTGTGTCAATGAGCTGACTGCCAACGGACAGGTATACAGGACAGAGGAAGGCATATTCAGGGGCTGGAGAGATCATTTTCAAGCGCTGGCTACTCCCAGTGACAAAGAGGACTTCGACATGAAATATACCAGGATGGTCAGTGACGAGGTGCCCATGATAAGTGATCTTTGCAAAAACTCTGAATGTGTGGAGATAACACCGGAGCAGGTTAAGACGGCTATCAAGTCGCTGAATACAGGCAAGGCAGCAGACTATTATGGTGTCACAGCTGAGCATTTCCTCCATGGTGGTGCAGCAGTAATTCAGGCGATGACGCACATCATCAACATGCTCTACAAGTTTGGAAGAGTTACAGATGCCATGAAAATAGGGACACTTACCCCAGTTTACAAAAAGAAAGGCTTGAGTACAGATGCTAAGAATTACAGAGGGATCACTGTCCTCCCAGTTGTTACCAAAATCCTGGAAGCTGTTATAAGAGACCAGATACAGCCCATCATTGAGCGACAGCAGAACAGTCTTCAAAGAGGGTTTACAAAACACTCCTCCCCCATGAACTGCTCGCTTATATCGTATTGAATATATTGGAAGAGGTTATTAGAGACAGGAAAGACAAAGGACAGCCTGAATATGCTGTGTTCTTAGACATTAAGTCTGCATTTGATGTTGTCTCTCACCAGAGTCTCCTTTGGAAGCTGTTTCATACAGGAATCGAGGGTCAGACATGGTCCCTTATCCAATCTCTCCATGACAATTCTGAATCCGTTGTCAAGTGGCAGGGAAGTTATTCACAGCCCTTCAAGGTTAACCAGGGGGTCAGGCAGGGAGGAATCCTTAGCACAGACTTGTTTAAAGTCTATGGAAATGTACAGTTGGATAGAATGACAACATCAGGGCAAGGTTGCTACATTGGAGAAGTCTGTTGTGCGGCTCCAACTTGTGCGGACGACATGGTAGTGTTGACTGATGATAAGGTGTCTTTACAGTTTCTCCTGAACATAGCTATTGACAATAGCCTGATGGAAAAGTATTTGCTACAGCCTGTGAAGAGTGTCCTGCTCTATATTCTCAATTCCATTGCCAAAAGGACCACAACCAAGAATGAACCTGGTGTAACCTATGCCTGTGGTGAGTGAGACAATGCATATGGGACTTCTCCGTTCTAGTGATACTCAGAAGACAGCAGTACAAGAAAATATCGCCAAGGCCCAGCGTACACTATACAGTCTTATGGCATCCGGGGTACATGGAGAAAATGGTTTGGACCCAGAAACCTGCGCTCACTTGCTACAGATATATGTTCTGCTTGTGTTGGTCTACGGTTTGGAGGTGATCTTACCAAAGCCCACTCTTGTTGAGAAGTTAAGTAAAGTTTATAAGAAGATGCTTAAGCAGATTCTGTCTTTACCAAGTACAGTAGCCGACTCTGCGGTATATATCCTTGCTGGTGCACTACCAAGGCAATAGAAGGTGTTATTCACAAGAGGGCGTTAATTTTCTTTGGCAATATGTGTAGGTTAGAGGAGAATTCAGTAGAAAAGCAACTAGCCAGAAGACAACTAGCTGTCAAAAGCTTTAGCAGCTGTAGCTGGTATATTGAGATCAGGAAAATCCTCATCAGATATGACTTGCCAACCTGTTGGGACCTTCTTGATGACCAGCCAAAGAAAGTGCAATGGAGAAAGATAGTTAACAGGCATGTTACTGGACTTTGGGCAAGACAGCTGAGACAATCTGTGGAGCTTTATTCATCCCTTAAGCATCTTACTGCTAGTAAATACTGGCCAGGGAGGAAACATCCACTCATACAGAACGTTATAGGACAGAGGGGTATTCCCCGAGTCAGGACAAGACAAAACTTGTAACAGGGACATATATTTTGCAAAGTAATAGGGTTGCATTCAACCAGGCGTCTGTTGACCCAACTTGTATGCTGTGTGAGCAGAACCCGGAGACAACTGAGCACTTCTTGGTGAGCTGTAAAGCACTTGATGCAGTGAGAAAGCCCATTCTTGAAACATTTATAGGGGTATGCGAACAGTTCCTTACACCTGCTGGTATTCAGGAGAACTTGGTACAGTTAATCCTAGACCCTCCTGACCTACTTACGATGGCCACAGATCGGGCAGATGTTGATCGACATTCAAAACGTCTTTGTCATGTACTACACCTAGAACGCTACAGGAGGCTCTCCTTGATCCCAGGCCGTCATACAAAGGTAATCGGAAAGATTGGCCGTAGCACATGAGGCTGTGAATGTCGTGCTTTTTTATTTTATTTCTCAACAAGATTTTGTAGAGCTGTACATAGGGTGACGGGGAGACGTCATTTTAACCCCTTTAAAATAAAAGAAAAAAAAAAAAAATCACCAAGTCTATCATTACATACTCAAGAAGATACTCCAGATGGAGGTGTGCCGTTCCCAGCAGAATTTATAGATAACAGTAACAGTACAACAAGGCAACCATTATTTATTCAGTAATAAGGTCACACTTTTTCTATCTTAATGAACTATTTTTTTCAATAGAAAAGCGCTTAACCTTAAACAGTTATCAAGATTTATTAACTATATTATATACCAATACATGTATTAATCGTAAAACAAAGAGAATATACTAATATTTCCTTTTATTTTTGTTTCCAACCCTATTACCTATGAGAAGGTCATACATATATATGAAACTCAAGTTGAAACATAAATGAGGATAAACAACGAAAAGGAACTTTTCTTTAAAACCACAGCGGAAAATTCGTTCTGATACTGAAATTGAATTTCATACTTTTATAACTGGCCACCATGAGCATGGAGCGATAGCTAAAGTCTCTTGGAAAAAAAGTATGGCAGCAGTTCAGCCATTACGCTGTAGTTTTGCATAAATTATAATTCCTATCAAACAATTTTGTCAAGGTTCACCCCTCACTAAGATTTCAAAACCAGCATTCCCACTCACATTTTGATTAAGGGGTACATGTACCCCAAGTACCCCTTGGGTTTAGCATTTGGGGGTACAGATCACTTTCTGAGGGTACACATATTTTGGGGTAATTAAATATATTGTTAAGCACTGGGAAGACTTTATACTTTAAATGTCATTGTGGTCAGTTTTAGGTACTTTGTCTTAGTATTTTAAATAAAAGGAAAACTGTGCTTCAATCATGATATCAAGACGTCACTTTTCCAAAACATATTCTTCAGTCAAAAGAACCTAATACTAACAGCCAAGTTCAAGTACTATTAAAGCTTCCTAGATATACAATGTTCGAAAACAGGTTCTGTCCAGAATGTTGTTTCTTTCGTTCAGTGTGAGCGGGATTTCCTGATTTTATAGACAAGAATTCCGCGGAAGGCGTCATCGCACCTGCTGGGGCAAAAGTCACAGGAGACACAATCAGAACGTGGTTGTTAAATAAGTTTATTTCATTCTTAGCAGTGCTTAGTTGGAAACTGGGTTGAAAAAATGTAGACAAAGTGCCTAGTGGGGCACATATATTCCAGGCCAGTGCCATTCCCTCTAATGGCTATATCTTCAGCACTGACTTTTCGTATTATACAGCCCAATGATAATGGAACTTCGACGTAAAATGTGTAAAAAGTCACTGGAGCATGAAATATAGGTCAAGGTCATGGGTCAAGGTACCTGCTAATTCAGTACATCAAGGCAATGCAAGGTATGGTGGTTGTAGGCCTTATAGTTGAAGAGATCAAACATCAATGTAAAATGTGTCAAATATAGGTCAAGGTCACCAGGTCAAGGTACCTGCCAAGCCAGTGCAATGAGGTGAAGCACTATGCAAGGTTTAGTGGTTGTAGGTCTTATATTTGAGGAGATACCAAACATCAACGTAAAATGTGTCAAAGTCGCTGGAGTGCAAAATATTGGTCAAGATCACCAGGTCAAGGTACCTGCCGAGTCAGTACATCGAGAAGAAGCACTATATCAGGTTTGGTGGCTGAAGGCCTTACAGTTGAGGACATATGGAAGGGCGACGTAAAAGGTGTAAAAGTCAATGGAGCGCGAAATATAGGTCAAGGTCACCCAGTCAAGGTACCTGTGGAGTCCGTACATTGAGGAGAAGCATTATGCAAGGTTTGATGGTTGTAGGCCTTATCGTTGAGGAGATATTGAACGTCGACGTAAAATGTGTAAAAGGCACTGGAGCGCAAAATATAGGTCAAGGTAACCGGGTCAAGATACCTGCCGAGTCAGTACATCTAGGAGAAGCACTATGCAAGGTTTGGTGGCTAGAGGTCTTACACTTGAGGAGATCTGGAACGTTGAAGTAAATTATGTCAAAGTCACTGCAGCCAAAATATAGGTCAAGGTCACCAGGTCAAAGTATCTGCAGAGTCAGTACATTGAGAAGAAGCACTTTGCAAGGTTTGACGGATGTAGGCCTTATAGTTGAGAAGATATCGAACGTCGACGCAAAATGTGTCAAAGTCACTGGAGCGCAAAATATAGGTCAAGGTCACCAGTTCAAGGTACCTGCCGAGTCAGTACATCTAGGAGAAGCACTATGCAAGGTTTGGTAGTTGTACGCCTTATAGTTGAGACTATCTGGAACGTCGACATAAATTGTGTCAAAGTCAATGGAGCACAAAATATAGGTCAAGGTCACTGGGTCAATGTACCTGCCAAGTCAGGAGGTCAGGGAGATGTGTCATGCAAGGTATGATGGTTGTTGTAGAATTGTAGTTGATTAGAATACTAACTTTGACGTAAATGTCGAACTTCGACATAACAGAACTGTTAACAGACGGACAGACAGACGGATGAACAGACAGACGTATGGAAAAGCGGGCACCTATGTCACAAAGTCAGGAGGTCAGGGAGATGTTTCATGCAAGGTTTGATGGTTGTTTTGTAGTTGATTAGAATACTAACTTTGACATAAATGTCGAACTTCGACATAACAGAACTGTTCACAGACAGACGGACGAACAGACGAATGGAAAAGTGGGCACCGTTGTCGCAAAGTCGGGAGGTCAGGGAGATGTTTCATGCAAGGTTTGATGGTTGTTTAGTCTTGTAGTTGATTAGAATACTAACTTTGACATAAATGTCGAACTTCGACATAAATGTTGACAGACGGACGTACGGATGAACGGACAGACGAACAGAAAAGCGGACGCCTATGTCGCAAAGTCAGGAGGTCAAGGAGATATTTCATGCAAGGTTTGATGGTTGTATAGTCTTGTAGTTGATTAGAATACTAACTTTGACATAAATGTCGAACTTCGACATAAATGTTGACAGACGGAGGGATGGATGGACTGACGGACGGAAAATCGGATGCCTATATCGCACCCTGCTACAAGCAGGTGCGATAAAAATCGCTACTGCAAAATGGCATGAAAGATTGGAAATTCTATGAAAGAGTGTATGACATTTTCCTGGGAGTTCTGAGCGCTTTTAATACTCATAACAGTGTTAATTGACTGAATAATTAAACTTTTTTCGGGAAATTAGGAAGTTGCGAAAACTTATGACATGTAGATTTTACGGCAATAAGTACATGTTTTTGTTGATAACAGCAAGGTTGGCAAAAAGCCGGTCAATATGAGTATTGACCGGGCCGGTGGTTAAAACCGGTTTTAACCGGTCATTTTTAGTCGATTGGTGGTCGATTGGTGGTCAATTGGGTTGATTAAATCACTGGCGTATATGCCTCTGTCCTGTTGATAAACTGGTCTTAAAAGCATTCCCTCCTGCATCATGTACATGAGGTTAGACTATATTTTCATCAGTGAACAAGACAAATAATTTTTATCAATACATGTAACTAATTATTAAGGTCCTTTTTTTTTAATCATAAGTCAAAAGGCATAATTACTGGTCAACTGAAGAGGTTGATTGGATTGACTCACTGAATTATAGACAGGTCTTTCTTTTCAACCAAACACTCTTTATTATTATATTATCCTTTAAAGGTTAGATTAATTGTTCATATTTTGATTTACAGGAATATAAATAAGCTGATTTTATCATGAACTTTAAAGGATTTATGAAAGGTCCTATTTTGTTTGACAGAAAAAAAAATGTAGTACCAGATTGTACCACACAAGGTTACATCAAAAAGCAGCTAACATATAATTTTGACATTATTGCAGAAAATTGTCACATATTGTAAACGTGTGAAATACACCTGTCATTAATCTTTAGGCCTGTGAAGTAGTACATCTGTAAAAGGCGGTAATTAATTAACCAAACAATGTCTGAAGATTCACTAATGTCTGTAAGTATATTTAAGTATCTGCAACACCTGTAAATTGCTGTCAAAACAGATTAAAAGGTGTAAAAGCTGCCCCATGCCACTGCAGTGGGTGTGACATAGATCTAATTGCCAAAGTTATCAATCACATGTCCCTGATATTATACCTGTATTATACACTGACACCAGGCTTTATTCCTAATGTGTGAAATTTTGAGTTATATGCAATCTAGATAGTATCTTATCTTATCATCAAGCTATTACTGAAGGTGTCAAAAATGAAACCTAAAGACCCAATTTGGGACTTCTTCACTATTTTGGAAGATAACAAAAAAAAAAAAAAAAAAAAAAAACAGTGCAAGGTGCAAAGACTGTAATATTAAGTTAGTGCTAAGGTCTTAAGACTGAGGACTCGTAGACAAACATGTCTAGGGCTAAAAAGCCAGAAAGTATTGCCAAGCAGCCACTTGAAGAAATTACATCTGAACCTGAAACTCTATCGAATGATCAGCCTCTAGCAAAGAGACCAAAACTTCAGAAGACTAGTTTCAGTAGGTTTGTCGTTTCAACAGAGTGTAGTATGTGGAAGCAGTTAGATGAACAAATTGCTAGACTGTTCTATGCCTGTAATCTGCCATAATCAACCAACCAACTGACCACCATAATCTCCAGCTGACCACTAAAAATATTCAATTGACCACTCAATATTTCAATCGACCAGTATTGACCAGTATGGGAGTATTGACCGGGGCGGTTTTAACCGGTTAAAACTGCCCCTGGTTTTGACCGCCCAACCTTGGATAACAGTCATTAAAAACTTGTCTAAAGTAGTCATGCAGCGGTACAACTATCCTAAATTGATCTAAATGAAACAAAATATTTCTTTTGCATGCAGTAATTACCGATCTAATTGACAACTTTTGTATACACTTGAGCGAACCGAGCCGTATCGTAACTCGGAGAAAAAGAAGTGCCCACTGAACCGCGATACAATGTAATGGTCGTCAGTGATTGGATAATGCAAAAAAGATCATACACAATAACCAATGAACAATAATCTCATCCCTATCGGTAAGAATATAAATACATTCCGTGATCCCCGTAACGATCCTCGATCCGTTTCAATGCACTGGTCGCATGCATTCACTATTGTCCGCCAGCAACCGCAGTGTTTCGATGCTTTATTAATATTCAAAAGGATATGCTAATGAGCGAAAACTGACTCCTACTAGGACGTACGCATGTTGCAATTTATACATGCACCAAATTTTTGGTACGTTTATGTACGTAGATACCAACAATTCTGTACGCTCATGGCAGATTCTCTACGTGAATCACGTACTGCAGTACGTGAATGGGAATGCTGCTCAACTAAAATGTATTCTGACCCCCCCCCCCTCCCCCCACACACCCCCCAATTTTTTTTTTTTTTTTAATTTGGTAACCTAATCAGTCGGTCGCCGTGACTATGTGAGTTAGGGTTGCTTACAAGGCCTGCATATGACCTTATTTTCAATAGAGAAAAGTATTTATTTTCCGATATTGTTGTTATAATATTTTTGAAATATGTGTCAATAAATTTTTGCTTTCGTTGGATGAATGCTTATGAATTTCCATTTCATAATTTCTAGTCATTCCACGTGCGTAACTGCCATTATTCTAATGTGTGAATTAGGTCAACAATGTGTAACCTATTAAAAGGCTGAGATGAAAGTTCATTTTAAAAGCCGACCCTGAAAGAGTACCCTAAAGGTATTTTCTTTAAGTCTTGTAATTTGTAGGACTAACAATGAACAGGGAATTAGGGGTTGTGAAGGTAAATATCGGAAAATTCCCGGATGACCGAAGCTGTCTATAAACACGAGGTAAATTCAATATATTTTGTTATTGATTTGATGCATTTTGAGTACTAGAAATTATGCATTAGTAAAGAAAATTGCGGGTTTAGTTAGTCAACGGCTCTGATCAGATATATCGTTGTGGACGAAAACTGGTTGTGCCGGGATAATTCCATTTCACTACATTTGCATATTTGTATCTCAGTTTTTGCTTCATTTCGCTGATTTCCTATGTTAGTATGACCTGGGAGTGGCGATAGATTTTAAAAATTAGGTGACCCATTTTATACTCAGCGGAAAATTGTAAAATTAGGCAACGATTCCGAAATCAATTAAGATATATAGATTATTATCTGTAACAGGGTGATAAAATTATTTGTAACATTTTCCGATAATTCATGCAAACCGTGCTTAACCCAGGTAGAGTGGTAGCTGCCGTGACGTCACTGTCAAATTATCCTCCGAGCACTATACCTGTTTGTGTTGATGCCTGCTCCAGAACTTTTTGCAGCTTGTCCATGTTTCTGCCAGCAATAGCCATTGTCAGATATCCAGATTCCTTCTCCAAAACCCTTGCCATTTCCTCCAGTACAAACTGGCCAGTAAATCCAGTGGCTCCAAAAATTACAATATCATAACGTTCTTCCGACATAATTGAATTTTAAAACGTCAGATTAAAAATATATATATATATATATATATATATATGCATAAATTAGCCACAGGTGTACAGGAAAATCGGTAGTCGGAAAAGGAGCACCACTACAGGGTTCATGAATATTTATGAGGTCCGCCCATCCTATTTCGGATTTCTTCGGACAAACAGCAGTGGGAAAAACAAACATGGCTGCTTCCACTCAGGTCAAACCGTGGGAAGCTGAGTGGAACAGCCTTTCTCCCTACTGCGGATTTGTTCATAGTACAGAAGAAATAGCTAAAATAAAAATATCTTTCGAAGTGCATTCATCGCTGTCTTTTGTGCTTGGGAAGAAAGATGCGATATTTGGCACAGGAGCGGGTAAGACAGGCGGGAGAACCAGATTGTCTTTTGATTCGCCTGTAACGTTATATAATTCGACGATTAATACTACAGAGGAGCTCTCCTACAAGACAAGGAGCACCAGCAGGAGTATAAATACCCTGTTGTATGTGGTAATGCTGCAAAGGACCTCTTCTACAAGACAAGGAGCACCAGCAGGAGTATATCTACCCTGTTGTGTGTAGTAATACTGCAGAGGAGCTCTTCTACACGACAAGGAGCACCAGCAGGAGTATATCTACCCTGTTGTGTGTGTTAATACTGCAGAGGAGCTCTTCTACATGACAAGGAGCACCAGTAGGAGTATATCTACCCTGTTGTATGTGTTAAGATTGCAGAGGAGCTCTTCTACAAGACAAGGAGCACCAGTAGGAGTATATCTAGCCTGTTGTGTGTGTAAATACTGCAGAGGAGCTCCTCTACAAGACAAGCAGCAACAGTAGGAGTACACCTACCTTGTTGTGTTCTGTTAATACAGCAAAGGAGCTCTTCAACAAGACAAGGAGCACCAGTAGGAGTATATCTACCCTGTTGTGTGTTAAAACAGCAGAGGAGCTCTTCTACAAGACAAGGAGCACCAGAAGGAGTATACCAACCCTATTGTGTGTGGTAATACTGCAAAGGACCTCCTTTACAAGACAAGGAGCACAAGTAGGAGTATATACACCCTGTTGTGCGTGTTTATACAGCAGAGGAGCTCTTCTACAAGACAAGGAGCATCAGTAGGAGTATATCTACGTTGCTGTGTATGGTAATACTGCAGAGGAGCTCTTCTACACGACAAGGAGCACCGGTAGGAGCATACCTACCCTTGTGGTGTGTTAATACTGCAGAGGAGCTCTTCTACACGACAACGAGTACCGCTAGGAGTATATCTAACGTGTTGTATGCGTTAATACTGCAGAGGAGCTCTTCTACACGACAAGGAGCACCAGTAGGAGGATACCTACCCTGTTGTCTGTGCTAATGCAGCAGAGGAGCTCTTCTACAAGACAAGGAGCACCAGTGTGAGTATACCTACACTGTTGTGAATGCTGCAGAGGAGCTCTTCTACAAGACAAGGAGCACCAGCAGGTGTATACCTACCCTGTTATGTGTGTTTATACTGCAGAGGAGCTCTTCTACAAGACAAGGAACACACGTAGGAGTATATCTACCCTGTTGTGTGTGTTAATACAGCAGAGGAGCTCTTCTGCAAGACAAGGAGCACCAGAAGGAGTATACCAACCCTATTGTGTGTGGTAATACTGCAAAGGAGCTCCATTACAAGACAAGGAGCACAAGTGGGAGTATATACACCCTGTTGTGCGTGTTAATACAGCAGAGGAGCTCTCCTACAAGACAAGGAGCACCAGTAGGAGTATATCTACGTTGTTGTGTGTGGTAATACTGCAGAGGAGCTCTTCTACACGACAAAGAGCACCGGTAGGAGCATACATACCCTGTTGGTGTGTTAATACTGCAAAGGATCTCTTCTACACGACAACGAGTACCACTAGGAGTATATCTACCCTGTTCTGTGCGTTAATACTGCAGAGGAGCTCTTCTACACGACAAGGAGCACCAGTAGGAGTATACCTACCCTGTTGTCCGTGTTAATGCAGCAGGGGAGCTCTTCTACAAGACAAGGAGCACCAGCAGGTGTATACCTACCCTGTTATGTGTGTTTATACTGCAGAGGAGCTCTTCTACAAGACTAGGAGCACCAGCAGGCGTATACCTACCCTGTTGTGTGTCTAAATATTACAGAGGAGCTCTTCTACAAGACAAGGAGCACCAGTAGGAGTTTATCTACCCTGTTATGTGTGTTATTAAGGCAGAGGAGCTCTTCTACACGACAAGGAGCACCAGTGGGAGTACACATACCCTGTTGTGTTTGTTAATACAGCAGAGGAGCTTTTCTACAAGACAAAGAGCACCAGTAGGTGTATACCTACCCTGTTGTGTGTGTTAATATTGCAGTGGAGCTCTTCTACAAGACAATGAGCACCAGTAGAAGTATATCTATTTTGTTGTGTGGGGAAATACTGCAGAGGAGTTCTTCTACACCGAAAAGGAGCACTAGTAGGAGTATATCTACCCTGTTGTGTGTTAATACTGCAGAGGCGCTCTTCTACACAACAAGGAGTACAATTAGGGGTATACCTACCCTGTTGTGTGTCTAAATATTGCAGAGGAGCTCTTCTACAAGACAAGGAGCACCAGTAGGATTATATCTATCCTGTTGTGTGTGTTAATACTGCAGAGGAGCTCTTCTACAAGACAAGGAGCTCCAGTAGGGGTGTACCAACCCTGTTATGTGTGTAAATACTGCAGAGGAGCTATTCAACACGAAGATGAGCACCAGTGGGAGTATACCTACCCTGTTGTGTGTGTTTATACTGCAGAGGAGCTCTTTGAAAAGACATGGAGAACCAGTAGGAGTATATCTACCTTGATGTGTGTGTTAATACTGCAGAGGAGCTCCTCTACCAGACAAGGAGCACCAGTAGGAGTATATCATCCGTGCTGTGTGTGTTAATACTGCAGACGAGCTCTTCGACAAGACAAGCAGAACCAGTAGGAGTATATCTACCCTGTTGTGTGTGGTAATACTGCAGAGGAGCTCTTCTACAAGACAAGGAGCACCAGCAGAGGTATACCTACCCTGTTGTGTGTGTAAATACTGCAGAGGAACTCTTCTACAAGACAAGGAGCACCAATAGGAGTATACCTACCCTGTTGTGTGTGTTAATACTGCAGAGGAGCACTTCTACAAGAAAAAGAGCACCAGTAGGGGTATACCTACCCTGTTGTTTGTGTAAATACTTCAGAGGAGCTCTTCTACAAGACAAGGAGCATCAGTAGGAGAATATCTACCATGTTGTGTGTTAATACTGCAGAGGAGCTCTACTACAAATTAGGAGCATCAGCAGGGGTATACCTACCCGCTTGAGTGTGTAAATACTGCAGAGGAGCTCTTCTACAAGCCAAGGAGCACCAGTAGGAGTATTTGTTCCCTGTCGTGTGTGTTAATACTGCAGAGGAGCTCTTCTACACGACAAGGAGCACCAGTGGGAGTATACCTACCCTGTAGTGTGTGTTAATACTGCAGGGGAGCTCTTCTACAGGACAAGGAGCACCAGTAGGAGTATAACTACCCTGTTATGTGTGTAAATACAGCAGAGGAGCTCTTCTACAAGGCAAGGAGCACCAGTATGAGTATATCTATCTTGTTGTGTGTGTTAATACTGCAGAGGAGCTTCTTCTTGTGGAGCGCTATGGTGCAGTGGTAAAGCATCGGACTCGAGATCGAGAGGTACCGGGTTCGATCCCCACTAACAGCAAGTGTTGTTTCCTTGAGCAAGAGACTTTATCCACATTGCTTAGTACTGGTTTCTACCCAGGAAAAAAGAGGGCCACATGGAAGATTAGTACCAAATTACTAAATGTGTTACCCTCTATAAATAAAGTCGATAATTATTATTATTATTATTATTCTACAGCGACAAGTAGCACCAGTAGGAGTGTATCTACCCTGTTGTGTTTGTATACTGTAGAGGAGCTCTTCTACCTCAGAGTCTTCTACAAGACAAAGAGCACCAGTACGAGTATACCTACACTGCACTGTGTGTTAATATAGCAGAGGAGCTCTTCTGCAAGATAAGGAGCACCAGCAGGAGTATATCTGCCCTGTTGTGTGTGTTAATACAGCAGTGGAACTCTTCTACAGGACAAGGAGCACCAGTATACCTACCCTGTTGCGTGTGTTACTACTGTAGAGGAGCTCTTCTACACAGCAAGGAGCCTAAGTAGGGATATATCTACCTTGTTGTGTGTGTTAATACAGCAGAGGAGCTCTTCTACAAGAGAAGGAGCACCAGCAGGAGTATACATACCTTGTTCTGTTTGTTAATACTTACACACTCCCTTGTTGTGTGTGTAAGTACTGCAGAGCAGCTCTTCTACAAGTCAAGGAGCACCAGCAGGAGTATATCTACCCTGTTGTGTGAGTTAATACTGCAGAGGAGCTCTTCTACATGACAAGGAGCACCAGTAGGAGTATACCTACCCTGTTGTGTGTGGTTATTCAGTAGAGGAGCTCATCTACACGACAAGGAGCACCAGTAGGAGTAGATCTACCCTGTTGTGTGTATTAATACTGCAGAGGAGCTCTTCTACAAGACAAGGAGCACCAGCAGGAGTATATCTACCCTGTTGTGTGAGTAAATACTGCAGAGGAGCTCTTCTACAAGACAAGGAGCACCAGCAGGAGTATATCTACCCTGTTGTGTGAGTTAATACTGCAGAGGAGCTCTTCTACAAGACGAGACGCACCAGCAGGAGTATATCTACCCTGTTATGTGAGTTAATACTTCAGAGAAACTCATGTTGATAAGGAGTACCAGTAGGAGTATATCTACCCTGTTATGTGTGGTAATACTGCAGAGGAGCTCTTCTTCAGTGACAAGGAGCACCACTAGGAGTGAATCTACCCTGTTGTGTGAGTTAATACTACAGAGGAGCTCTTCTACACGGTAAGTAGCAGCCGTGGGAGTATACCAACCCTATTGTATGTGGTAATACTGCAGAGGAGCTCTTCTACAAGACAAGGAGCACCAGCAGGAGTATATCTACCCAGTTGTGTGTGGTTATACTGCAGAGGAGCTCTTCTACAAGACGAGGAGCACCAGCAGGAGTATATCTACCCTGTTGTGTGTGTAAATACTACAGAGGAGCTCTTCTACAAGACAAGGAGCACCAGCAGGAGTATATCTACCCTATTGTGTGTGGAAATACTGCAGAGGAGCTCTTCTACAAGACAAGGAGCATCAGTGGGAGTATACCTACCCTGATGTGTGTCTTAATACAGCAGAGGAGTTCTTCTACAAGACAAGGTGCACCAGTAGGAGTAAACCTACCCTGTTGTGTGTGGTAGTACTGCAGAGGAGCTCTTCTACAAGACAAGGAGCACCAGCAGGGTTTATTCTACCCTGTTGTGCATGTTAATACTGCAGAGGAGCTCTTCTACACGACAAGGAGACCAGTGGGAGTATACCTATCCTGTTGTGTGTGTTAATACTGCAGAGGAAATCTTCTACAAAAAGAGAAGCACCAGTAGGGGTATACCTACCCCGTTGTGTATGTTGATAACGCAGAGGAGCTCTTCTACTAGACAAGGAGCCAAAGTGGGACTATATCTACCCTGTTGTGTGTGTTTATACTGCAGAGGAGCTCTTCTACAAGACAAGGAGCACCAGTAGGAGTATATCTACCCTGTTTTGTGTGTTAATACTGCAGAGGAGCTTTTCTACAAGACAAGGAGTACCAGTACAAGTATACCTACCCTGTTGTGTGTTAATACTGCAGAGGAGCACTTCTACACGACAAGGAGCACCAGTAGGAGTATGTCTAGCCTGTTGTGTGTGTTAATTCTGCAGAGGAGCTCTTTTACAAGACAAGGAGCACCAAGAGAAGTATACCTACCCTGTTGTGTCTGTTAATACTGCAGAGGAGCTCTTCTACAAGACAAGGAACACCTGTAGGAGTATACCTACCCCGTTGTGTGTGTTAATACTGCAGAGGAGCTCTTATACCCTGCTGGTGCTCTTAAATTTGTACAAGAGGTCCTCTAAAGTGCTGTTTTCCAGTTGAGACTAGATATACACTTGCTGGTGCTCTTCAACCTGTAATCTAGCACCTCTGAAGTGCTGTTTTATAGTCCAGACAAGAAATACCCCAACTAGTGCTCTTCAACCTGTACAAGAGCTCCTATGAAGTGTGTTGTTCAGTTAAGACTATATATACCCTTACTGGTGCTCTTCAGCCTGTACAAGAGCTCCTCTGGAATACTTTTTTGTAGTTAAGACAAGACATACCCCTACTGGTGCTCTTCAACCTGTAAAAGAGCCCCTCTGAAGTGCTATTTCATAGTAAAAGGCAAGATGTACCCCTACTACTGCTCTTCAACTAGTAAAAGAGCTCCCCTGAACTGCTCTTATACAGTAATTGCAAGGTGTACCCATACTGGTGTCCCTCAACCTGTAAAATAGCTCCTCTGAAGTGCTGTTTTATAGTAAAGGCAAGATGTACTCTACTGGTACTCTTCAACTTGTAAAAGAGCGCCTCTGAAGTGCTGTTTTATAGTAAAAGGCAAGATGTACCCCTACTGGTGCTCTTCAACGTTTAAAAGCGCTTCCCTGGAGTGCTATTATATAGTAAAAGCAAAATGTACCCCTACTAGTGCCCTTCAACCTGTAAAAGAGCTCCTCTGAAGTGCTGTTTTATAGTAAAGGCAAGATGTACCCCTACTGGTGCTCTTTGGCTTGTAAAAGAGCTCCTTTAAATTCCTGTTT
Organism: Anodontia alba; assembly: GCA_964016985.1. Taxonomy (NCBI): domain Eukaryota; kingdom Metazoa; phylum Mollusca; class Bivalvia; order Lucinida; family Lucinidae; genus Anodontia; species Anodontia alba. The sequence continues at coordinate 67,106,007 of OZ024823.1, read as the reverse complement.
TATAGTAAAATGCAAGATGTACCCCTACGGGTGCTCTTCAACCTGTAAAAGAGCTCCCCTGAAGTTCTATTATATATCAAATCCGAGATGTACACCTACTGGTGCTCTTCAACCTGTAAAAGAGCTCCTTTGAAGTGCAGTTTTATAGTAAAAGGCAAGACCCATACGGGTGCTCTTCAACCTGTAAAAGAGCTCCCCTGAAGTGCTATTATATATCAAATCCGAGATGTTCACCTACTGGTGCTCTTCAACCTGTAAAAGAGCTCCTCTGAAGAGCAGTTTTATAGTAAAAGGCAAGATGTACCCCTACTGGTGCTCTTCAACCTGTAAAAGAGCTTCCCTGAAGTGCTATTATATAGTAAAGATGTACCCCTACTGATGTTCTTCAACCTATAAAAGAGCTTCTCTGAAGTGCTGTTCTTCAGTAATATGCAAGATGTACCCATACTGGTGCTTTTCATCCTTTAAAAGAGTTCCTCTGGAGTGCTGTTTTATAGTAAAAGACAAGATATACCTTAACTGTGCTCTTCAACCTGTAAAAGAGCTCCTCTCTCCGAACATATCTGAATGAAGAAGGGCTGACTTCTTAAATATTCATGAACCCTGTAGCAGTGCTCCTCTCTCTCTCTCTCTCTTTTTTTTTTTTTTTTTTTTTTTTTTTTTTTTTTTTTTTTAGTGCATCATAGTAAAACATAGGAGCTCTTTTACAGGTTGAAGAGAACTGCTAGTGGGATCTCTTTTTTTTTTTTTTTTTTTTTTTGGGGGGGGGGGGTGGGGGTTCTTGGTGCATTATACTACTACAGAGGAGCTCTTTTACAGGTTGAAGGGTATTGCTCTGGGCAACTCTTGACTTTTTGCATGAAATTACTACAGAGAAGCTGATTAACAGGTTTAAGAGTGATGCAAGGGGGACCTCTTACCTTTGATGCATGAAAGTACTACAGAGGAGCGCTTTTACAGGTTGAAGGGCACCGGTGAGGTTACCTCTTCTTTTTGATGCATGATTGTTTTACAAGAGAGCTCTTTTACAAGTTGATGAGCACCAGTATGGGGTATTTTGGCTAGGTGCATGATAGTGCTACAGAAGAGCTCTTTTACAGGTTGATTTTGACCTAAGACCAGACAGTCGCAAATCCCTCACTATTTTTTTCATTTACTCATTTCAGACATCAGACCTGAGAGTAAAGTGTGGTTTTCAGATAAAAGAGGGGTGGTCCCAAACTTGGGATTACCTTTTGTTATTATATCACGTCTGGAACATGACTGTATTTTTTGGACGCGATAAACACAAGTCAGAAAAGTTAAAAAAAACAGGCTACTAGAGAAGCACAATTACAGGTAAAGGTTTTATTTTACAAATATGATAAGCAAACTGAACAAGTAATAGAAAAAACTGTGGACCTTTCTCCTATACTTTTGTAGGTAGCCAATGATGTCTCTCAAAATTTCCCATGGCTGATGTGTGCTAGTCTCCAATATGTTGACAAAATTACAAACATGTATCTTAAAGGGTGACTATGTAGCTGTCAAGTGATATGATAGAGGAATTGGCTATTGGAACTGGCCCTTTGGGCACAAATTTTGAACACAAATATTATATTCAGTTTGTCCTGTTCAGGTTTAGAAATTGCATTTCTATATGTTACCATAAAATCATTAATGTGGCATAGGTGCAGATGGAATGGCAGACAGTGTAAACTCTGATAGAAGCTGTCTCTGGGTTACGTTGTTTGTCTAGGCCTGCCTTTCCGAAAAGCAAAGGATCATTGTTGTAAACCATTTTGAATTTATTAAGAAAATCATGACCATATGTGTGAATTGTTTGTAATTCTATGTCACTTTTGTTTATTATGACGTTATATCGACTTCCATGCCTTGCCTTCCCCTTTTTGTTGGAGACCTTCCGATTAGTTTCCATCTGCCCAAAATTTTGGCGAGTTTCATCAGATATTTATTCTATGTGTAGGACAGACAAGCATATGCAAAAATTGCAGACCCATATCAGATTACTTCTAAAGGAGCAGTATGACCTGGGTCTTAACTGGTTACCATTTGCTGTTCATCTTTTGGACACAATTCTATATTGTGAGATTTATTTGTTCTAAGTTTATGATAACTACAGCAATTTGGGTATCCTGTTTGTAGGATTTTTATGGTAATTGACTCCTCTGTCAGGCACTTATAACCACGCCCACTTGAATTTCCTTAGACAAACTTTGTATTGATATACCTGTGCTTACCTGTAAAAAGCACGTTGATTTGTTTGTGTAACTAAAAACATTGACAATTACCTTAGTAGCTATTTTGAATGGTCGGTTGCGGTTGTCAGTTAAATGGTCAAGTGACTTGACAGAGGAGTCAATTGTTTGAAATTCACTTACTCAAAGAATTTTAAACTCTGCTTGCCTGTGGTTTGAGTAGTTATGGATGTATTAGTTGATCTTGAAAAAGACACATTTACATAATGTGACAACATTTTTACTTAGAAATGATGGCTGTATGTCATGTACATGTAATCTGACAGTAATAGGTACAGAGACAGAGCAGTTAATAAAGTTATTTCAAATGTACCTTAAGCAAAACGAGATTCCATGTTATCTTCACTGTAAAACTGATTAATGTCTAAAGAGAATCTTAAGCATTTGTCTTTTTTTAAATAGGAGGACCATCCGGTGCCTGTACCCATGAGAAGGAAGATCCAGGCTTCAAAGAAAAAGAACTGTCCCGCCAAAATTATTGTCCTGGAGGTCTTGACTTTTCCTGATTTCAAGGTATCATTTATTTGTTATTTTTACTGTCATGCTGTATAAATTTGACAAATAAATACATGGAAGATGAGCAATAATTGAGAATTTATACAATTTATACGATCAAATTTGAACAGGTATAAGACAACCAGCCATCAGGAACTGATAGTCTGATCCCAAACTCTGCCTCCAACATCAAAAGGAAAAGTATTCATATTACATTTTCAACGAGAAAATTCTCGTATTTGCAGGCAACAGAAAACTGGTGATTTGTTGTATGTCTTACCTTGTGCCATTGTGTTCTTGTGTTTTTCAGTCCTTTTAGCACGGCGATTAACTCTCTTGGGGAAGAGAGATTAATCTTAGTGCTAGGTGTCTGGGAAGAAATCTGATTTTCATGTATCCTTTCGCTCTTGTGTAGCTGCTTCTCTGCTCTAACAGTGCATGCCCAATACACACGCCTATTGCGACCAGGAGGACAGCTCATGCATTTAAAGGCAGGGGCAGATCCAGCCAGGGTGCACTGGGTGCAAGTGCACCCCCACCTCCTTTGTGTCCAACTATAATGGGTGCACCTAAGTTAACCATCAGAAGCTAAAGTGAGCCATAGCTGATCTACACAGTAGCCAGGATACACCTTCAAATTAAGAGTCAAACAACATTTATAGGTATGCACCCTGAGATTTAGACTTCAACAACTAGGCTGCGCATGGATGCATCCTTACAGTCCAAACATATTAATATTGACGATGGACTGATTTGAGGCTCTTTTTTTTTTTTTTTTTTTTAGTTTATTTATTTATTTATTTATTTATTTTTTTTTTTGGCAATCCTTTACATATTTTCTGGACCCGCCCCTGAAAGGGATTGAATGAATAAAATGTATGTAATATAATCATCAATTCACATAGATTTTAAAATACAGGAAATATTTCTCTCGAGACTTGCAAATCTGATAAACAAACTCGTGCTGCACACTCGTTTGTTTATCAGATTTGCAAGTCTCTCAGGAAATATTGCCTGTATTTTAAAAGTCAATGTGTACTAACAAATATTTTAGCTATGTCACACGATTGTGGTATTTGTTATGGTCGTCCAAAAGATTATTTTCAAACCTCCATGCCCAGTCAATTGTCAGGACTAGAAGCCGGATTTTAGACCTGACCTTTTGTCTAGTTTCAGTCAACATGTGTGGTAGCTTAGAAGGCACTTACAAAACTGCTGGCATGCACAGTCATGCATGAGCCTTTACTGGTGGCATTTGTGAAAAGTACATTTATCTTATGTGGTGGCTCATGTGATATTAATGCCAAGGCAGCAGTTTTCTACCAGGTTTGTGCTGGCTGCATTATAATTGACACATACATAAAGAAAACTGAAAAAAAAATAAGACAGTAAATTTTACACTGCACTTACTCTAAAGCACTTATATTATTTGGCACTATTGTCGGTCAAGGAAAAACACACCTAAACAAAATATAAAAACACCTCAAAAAAGGTTAAAGGTAACATAGTGGCAGAAATTTTATCCCGTCACACATGTGTGACGAAGAGCAACGCAATGTCAATCAGTCAAGGATATTATCTGTGAAAAAGGAAAACTACAAGAGATAATGACTGAAAATCTGTTTTGTTCTTGAGTAATTATGCTTAACAGGGTTTGCACTTTAGAATCACATGTTGTATTGCTCCAGGTTCCTTCGGTAGGCTACGTCAAATGACTAGCATTCCTTGGATCCTTCTGTTAAAGGCAGTGAGGCAGGAGTGGGGCATAAAGCATTTCACCGTGATGTTATGTCCATACGTGCGTATGTCAGAAAGCTTTACAGATGAGCTCTTTTTGTGGTTGAAGGAAATCAGAAGCAATGTCTCCCAAGCGACAAATGTTTTGAAAGAGATGTTGAACCTGATCAAAGTAAACTAGTTGAAGAGCACCACTATTGGTGTGTCCCGTCTTTGCTGCATGATTGCGCTACAGATGAGCTGTTTTAGATTCCAGAGACCCAAACCGCATCAATAGCCCATCAGAAGAAAGCAAGTCGCTTGGTCAGGCAAAGCTTAAAGTTCAATAAAGACAGTGTGAGGAGTGAAAGGCGATTTTACATAAGCCTACCTGACCCAGCTAAACATGGAGATGTTCATCCTGTTTCACAGATCTACTCCAATTTTATGATGATTACAGCAACATTTTAGGTGTCCAAATATTTAGGAAAATTACGGTATCTATTAAATGTAAATGTGACTGAGACTAAGGTTTTGTCACTGGTTTGGTCACAGTGAAAAGATTTATGTGCATTCAATAAAAGTTTGTGATTGTCTTTTCATCAAACAGCATTTATACTAAAATGTTACAAACCAAAGCACAAATCAAATGAGTATCTCATGAGTTAAAGAATCGTAGAGATGTTCAGTAAGTTTTTTTTAATCGTCCAGCACAGTAGCTCAATGGGTAGAGTGTGTGAGAAACAGAAGATTGTTGGTTTAACCTTACACTGACATGCCACAGTCGTTAAAATTGCTACAGTAGGTATTATATTGAAACTTTTGCTTCTCCCTCGGCAACATGTGTGTGATTGGTTGACTGGGTGTCAGTATGATGTAACTGGGTGGATTATTATATCAATTGCCTGTTGTATTATAATCAGGTGAGACAGTACTATTCAAGTTAGCATTTAGCTTCATCTCAAATGTAGATACTCTTCGATATGTCAGAGTGTTACAAGCAATGCTAAGCCCAAACTAGACACACTTCTAAATTATCTCACTTTATCAATTCTTTCTGTTACTTACAGGTGTAAGAAAAACAGTACTGCCCTTAAAGCCAGCAAGATCTCCACACTACCTAGGAATCTGATCATTACACTGAACAGGTAATTTGTATTTGCACTTGGTTGTAGCTGCAGACAAAAGGTAAAGAAATTCAGTAAAACAGAAAATGGTGACTTAAAGCTGCAGACAAAAGGTAAAGAAATTCAGTAAAACAGAAAATGGTGACTTAAAGCCATCAAGAGCTATAGCATTGCTGTGTATTAGTCCTGTTTAAGAAAAAATGCCAGTGGGTGTATAGTTTTTCTCAGTTCTGCTCCTAAGTCCATCCGTCTGTGATTCTGTCCTTTCACATCTGCTACGGCAGTGTTACTTCAAGGACACAGATACTTAAATATTGGCATAATGTCAAGGCATAGTAGCCTAAATTTCATGCTCCAGTGAGTCTGCATAAGTTTTAAATACACCTTTAAAAGAAGATTCTTTGGAGGAAAGAATCACACAAAATATGAACATGCAAGTGTGGAGTTATTTTATCTGAAACTTCTTGTGACAGTTGCATTTATGATGCTGTCTTCATTAAAACTGAATGACTTCTATATATATACATATATACTTTAAGTCCAGAATAAAGAATAAATGTTTCATTCTAGGTTTACACAGAATGGTATGAAAATACCCAATCCCCTAAAAATTCCACTCATCCTGAAGGTACGGGAGCATGTTGTTTCCTCAAAGGTAAGTCACCATGGTTTGAAAATTTGAAAGGGGAATGTTTCGTTACACATCCCTATTCTCTTAAAACGTTCTATTACAAGACACACGAGCACAAAAATTATCATTATGTCTCCCCCTTTTAGGGTTTGGAGCCATATTGTTTTCCCGCATTCATCTGTCAGTGTTAAAATCTATTCATCTGTCTGTCTGTTTATCTGTGTCACAAAATTGTGTCCACTCCATAACTTGAAACACATTTGAGATATTTTCATGAAATTTCACACAAATGTATAGTAAAATGATACGATGTGCATAACAGATGAACCTTAATTCTGGTATTTGATGCAGCAATCTGATATTTTTCATACACATTGCAGACATACTGCACAAATGCATGAAGAAGTTTCATGCTGAAAAATACTTTGGACCACCTTTTGAACAGACAATTTTTTATGTAATTTTGGTATCTGTATTTGGTTTGCTCTTAGATGATACAAGCTCAATGAAATCAACTTGTTTCAGTTTTTGATGAACCATTCTGATACTTGGTATGCACATTACAGACCTGTTGAACATGTGCATGAAGAGTGCTGCAAGCTGACAGTTTGCATACTCATTATAGACGTACGTCACATGTGCATGAAGAAGTTTCATCATGAAACAATATTTCCTGACAAAAAGGCTTTTGGAACTTAGCCATTTTATTCCCAGATCTGCACTTTATTTTTCTTCCCAGATCAGCACTTTGTATTGACAGTTACCTTGAGGGATGGCGGGAGTTGGGGAGGCGTATCTAATAAGCAGTGCTTATTCGCTTTTTTCATTTTTCATTGGGACTAGAGCTGCATAAAACATTTTTTGCAAAGATATAAAGATGCTTTGATTTAGGTCTAATTAGTAATAAGTTTACATATATGTACCTTTTATTCACAGATACTTGAAGACAAGCTTCGACTTTATGGATTTGTTCGACATTTCGGGACACAACTCGGCCAAGGCCATTACATTGGCTACGTTGAAATCGGCATGAAATGGTTTAGAATTGACGATATTGCGGTGGGTAAAATACTTTCTCTTACACACTGTTTTCCAATGCATATCAACGACGTCATATGATAAAACTGTTTACTACACATGTTAAAAGGCTCCATATATGTTGTAAGAGTTTCACTGTACAAATGAAAACAGATATAGCTGATTGTGAAGCTAAATGTGAATATATATTTTATTGTTAGGGAACATAGAATTTTCTGACATTGAATTTGCACTGATGTAAATTACTTCAGTTTAAAGTCTCACACAAAAATCAGAGAAGCTAGCAATCAAACTCATTGCTCCTGGTTAAAAAGGCAAGCAGCTTAACCACTGCACGTTGGAGGACCACTGCACAGTGGAGGTTTCTATGAGGAAGGTTTTCACATTTATTGGTCCCACATACATGTTAATTTTGGTAAATCATTTAACTTTGGCATTTAATTTTTGAGTAATTGGTCAGTTTACAATTCACAAAAATAAAATTCATTGCTTATGAAGAGGCTCAATAAAACAGAGACTCCCATTTTCTATCTGTAGTGTGTTCTTTGTTTCCAAAGGCAATCTTTTTGACGTTTGTATTACTAAAATACAAAACTCTAACAGATATTTACTATTAATTTTTTCAGATAACAGAAATCAGAGGAGACATCTCCAGAGAACTGGAACAGGCCTATGTCCTGTTCTATAAGCGGCTACCAAGACCATATGTTGATTAACTCTGAAAGGGCAACGCTTTCAATTTGTAGACAAGTTAAGATGGAAGGGCCTTGTTGCCAAAATGCCCAACAAAAGTTTGCAAAAGAAAATCCACTAAGGCTCAAGTGATTTATTAGTATACTAATTCTACGTCGTCCGTCCATCATCCATTACACTTTTGATAAAGTATATCGCAGAAGCCAGTGGGCCAATCTTGATCAAAATTCATGTGTAGCATCATTGGGCAAGGGGGAAGACTGGATACCGTTTTGGGGCAGATTTGATCAAAATTCTGGTTTCCATAGCAACTGAACGCTTCCTTTCAATTAAAATGGTGGAAACAGTGTTCGCCGAATACCTTGTTTAATTTTTCATCGGAGTGTCATTAAATTTGCAGGTAACTAGGACAGACATACAATCTCGAAGTAGTTAGAATTTGGACCAGGTTGGAATTTTAACTTCGAATTACGGCCCTTTGAAGACTGAAAAATGGGGGGAATGTTGTCTTATTAATAACTTTTTTATCGGAAGTGGATCAAACTTACTGATAACTGTGACAGGCATAGATTATTGGCTTTTGGAGTTTGACATTCAGCAATATTCGGCATTACATAATGGATTATTTGTCCTTGAGTACTAGAAAAGTCCACATTTGATCTTGTAAGTTGTTCAGGTGAGTGGTTACAGTGAATAGGCTCCTTGAGGCTCTTGTTATGAATTTTCCCTGTTTGTAATCTGTTATATAATGTAAGTTCTGCATCAATACTCAACAGATGTAACCTTAAGGTAGAGTAATTAACATAATACAGGACTTGTGGTCCCTTAAAATAGGCGTTAAAAGCCAACTGTATTTAGAGACCACCTATATTTAGAGACCACTTGAAACATGTAGTAAGAGATATAACAGACCACATAGAGTAAGACGCCACTTGCATTAAGAGATCAGCTGTGTAAAGAGACTGCCTTAAAAAAACCCAGACCATATGATGTTAGTAAGAGATCCTCTGCATTAAAAGATCAATTGTTAAGAGACCTTCTTTGTTAACAAACCTGTATGAAGAGACCACCTTTACAGAGAGAGCAATAAGGGGCCTATACTGAGACGTTCTATATGAAAAAAGACCAACTGTATTGAGGCAACTAGCATTTAGGAACCGCATTTGTTCAGATACCAGTTAAATCAACAGACCACAAGAGACCATTTGTATGAAGAGAACACTCGCAGAAAAGTACACCAGTATTTAGAGACAGCCTGTATGACAAAACCACATGTATGACAAAACCACCTGTATTAAGAGAAAACTTGTACTAAGAATCAGCCTGTATTAAATGACTTATCCAGAGATCAACTGCATTCTAATGCCACCTGTATTATAAAAATATGTGTTTTAAATGACCACTGTATTAAAAGAGTACAAATGTGGTAGCTTACCATAAGGGCTCTTTATAGAATTGGTCTCTAAAGTAGGTAACTAGAAACAGGTGACTTCTTAACATGGTGGTCTCTTATTGAAGGTGGTCTCATAAAGGAAGTGGTCTTGTTTTTTACAGGTAGCCTATATACAAGCAGTCTCTTAATACATGTTTTTTTTTTCACAGATAGTTTCATATTCCAAGTGGTACCTTAATACGTGTGACTTCAATACATGTTAACAAAGGTGTTCTCTTATTTCAGTTGGTAACTTAGAATATGTTACTTTTGCAAAGGTGTTCTCTTAATGTAGGTGGTCGGTGCTTATAACACAGACAGTTTCTTTACACATATACAGGAAGTCACCAAATGAAAGTGGTCTTTTGATATAGGTACTCTTTTTGTACAAGTGGTATCTTAATACATGTGGTCTTTTAATACATGCTGTGTCTTTATAAATATTGGCCTGTTAATATTGTTGACCGTTTAATGCATTTGGTCCCTAACACTGATTGTCTCTTTCTTCTTGGTTGTATCCTAACATAGATGGATGGTTTCTGTACACCTATGGTTTATATAGGCGGTTCCATATTAGAGGTAGTCTCACAATACATGTGGTTTCTAAAACGCGTTATTTTTTCACAAGTTGATTTATAAAATTGTCATAAATCAAGTAATTTCTTATTGGCCCATTTGCATGTCCTCGGTACAGCAGACCTTAAACTTGTAACTGGACCAGTAAGTAAATTCTTGATTAATAACATAATATTACTTGAATAACACGTAATGCCAGAGGGCTAAGTGCATAAAAAAAAATTACAGCAGCATTGCATGAATGTATTTAAAATTCTGATCTGCCTGACAACGTTGTGTAGTTCATAATAATACATGTATATGTTAAATTCTAATGCACTTGGAAATATAACAATGTCTGATTTGACGACTTATAGCATATGCGACAGTATATCCTGCATTATTCTACAGGAAGCCAGACGTCATTATTATAGGTTGGTTTTCATTGGATGCAATTAGGTTTTACACTTTTGACAACACTTGCTTGTTGTGCGAAAATAATCAAAATGTGTATATGTCTATAGAAGGGAAATAAATGAGTATCAGAATGGTGATAACTGTGTTGAAATTTGTCATTGGGTGAGGTATATCAGCATTTTTATGGAAACAAATTATGTTTTACAACTACGCTAACTTGTCATCGTAAACGGAATTTGCGACAATAAAACGCTGATATATCTCCCAAATTGCGAAATTTGAAGAGAGTTATACCCTAATTTATATGCTCAAAGTCTCCAGTGCAGGAAATAAAGTGGCAAGTTGGCATTTATTAACTTAGCTGAGCCGAAGACTCCAGTGAGTGTCCATGCTTTGGCGTCAATCGTCGTCGTTCACACTTTCAAATGACATCTCTGAAGCCACTGGCACTGGGCGGATTGAGCCCAAATTTTATCTGCAGCATCCTTTATTTACAGTTGTAAATCACATGTCAGTGTCATAGATTCTTCAATTTTGAGTGTCTTCTGATAACTCATATAAGTAGGCTGGGGATAAAGGCTCAGATAGATTTGAAAAGTGATAAGGCCGACCTATCTGTCATGGAGATTTGCTCCTTGATTGCTGAAAATGTCTATTTATGACATTGCCATCACCATAAGTCCTTAACCTTTTATCACATCTTCGTGAAATTTACATATATAGAGGTCAGGATAAAAGCTGTGATGAAGTTCGAAAACTGGTGAGGTCGACCTGTCTGACGTAATTGCTGAACCAGAGGACCATCTGACCTGAACCGATCACATGACAGCTGAAGAACTTTGGAAAAGCTTAAATGTTTGAAATATCAATGATTTGTAACACAGCATCCACAAACTTTGAAACAATATTGTGCAGTACTTTCTGAACAAGAAAATATAAGGTTTAGAGTGGGGATCTGACCAATTTCCGAGATATTAGGCCTTTTATGAAGTGAAGCGGGTGGGGCAAGTCCCGGGGATAGTCTGGAGGGATTTAAGGTCAGTGTCACTGAATGTGTCTTAAAATAAGAAACAAGAATATATATGGTTTAGGGGTTGGGATCTGAAGGGTTTCTGATATATTAGGCCTTTACTGAAGTTAATGGGGTGGAGCAAGCCCCCGGGGGAGTCTGGTGGGACTAAGTCTGTCTTTTCATAAGGAACAAGAATATATATTGTTTAGGGTTGGTAATTTGAACTGTTTGTAAGATATTAGACATTTTGACTCCCATACAAATGCCTATGTTACCGAAATTGACCTAGGGTTAAAAAGGTCAGGGTCATCCCAGGGTCACCATTTTAACAGTTCATTATGGGCTCAAATCCACCATGCTACATACCAAGTACCGTGTGAATCGGCCTAGCGGTCCGGAGAAGAAGATTTTGAAGGGTTTTTATCATATATGGGCATGGCGGCCATCTTTATCATGTGAGCTGGATTAGCAAACTTCGTTCACCAATCCCATGGAGGCTTCATATGAAATTTGAGTTAAATTGGCCCAGTAGTTTCGGAGGAGCTGTTTGAAAATGTTGAGGACAGACAGACAACAGACAAAACCAGCCTTGCCCTACCATAAGCTCACTAATAAGGCTTTGCCTCGGGTGAGCTAAAAATACCTATTTATGACCTTTTTCTCCTAAGTCCTTGAGTTTTGACTGGATCTTCCTGAAACTATTATCTGATAGCAAGGTATTTACTTGATTATATGATGTTCCGTTACGTTGTTTTGCTATTGACTGTGCTACCTAAAGGCTCCACTGCATTTGTACAACCATTTGCGTTGTTTGCATGAAAATTGACAGTTACAGGAAAAATCTACAAACTTATCCAACGACCCACAGATATAGATATGTCTATTTTTGAGGAATATAAAAAACTTCCATAACACTTAATTTGTTTACTATTTTAGAACACCCAGTTAACCTAAAATAACAAACACATTCCGCTGGATATAAAAAAATAAGAGAAAAGTCAAGGGAGTGGGGAGTGTAACAATCACAAACCGAGGCCTTTCCCAGACACCAAGAGGAAGAGGAAACTAACAAAACCAAACAAGCACAAATCAAACAAACGTACGAAAAGCACTAAGATTAGCCCTGTCTTCCCCGAGAAAGATAATCATAATGCTAAAAGGACTCAGCCTGAGTATTTCATAAACCTGAGCACTTCATAAAGACCTTAGAGATAGTGGAGCTCCTCTGCAGTATATCCAAACACAAAAGCGTAGATAAACTCCTACTGATGTTCCTTCATATGGAAGAGCTCCTCTGCAGCACTTCCACGCACAACAAGATATATCTATTCCTATGGTGCTCCTTGTCATATAGCAGAGCTCCCTTGCAGTAATTGCACACACAACAAAGATATACTCTTACTGGTGCTCCATGTTGTATATAAGAGCTCCTCTGCAGTACTACCACATGTAACAAACAACAGACAAAATATACTCCTATACTCCATGTCATAAGGTAGAGCAACTCTGCACTACTACCACACGTAACAGACAAGATATACTCCTACTGATGCTCCATATTGTATAGAAGAGCTCCTCTGCAGTACTACCACACGTAACAGACAAGATATACTCCTATGGTGCTCCGTGTCCTATGGCAGAGCTCCTGTGCAGCACTACAACACGTAACAGACAAGATATACTCGTATGGTGCTCCTTGTCGTATCGTAGAGCTTCTTTGCACTACTACGACACGTAACAGACAAGATATACTCCTACTGGTGCTCCTTGTTGTATAGAAGAACTCCTCTGCAGTACTACCACACACAACTGACATGTTATACTCCTACTTGTGCTCCTTGTCGTATACAAGAGCTCCTCTGTAGTACTACCAAACACAAGAGACAAGATTTTCTCTTACTTGTGCTCCTTGTCGTATAGAAGAGCTCCTCTGTAGTACTACCAAACACAACAGACAAAATATACTCCTACTGGTGCTCCATGTTGTATAGAAGAGCTCATGTGCAGTACTACCACGCGTAACAGACAAGATATAATACTATGAGGCTCCATGTCGTATGGTAGAGCTCCTCTGCAGTATTACCACACACAACAGATTAGATATACTCCTATGATGCTCCATGTCGTATAGGAAAGCCCCTAAGCAGTACTAGAAGAGCCCCTCAGCAGTACTGCTACACACAACAGGGTAGGTATACTCCTACTGTTGCTCCTTCTCTTGTAGAAGAGGTCCTCTGCACATTACTACACAAAACAGGGTAGGTATACTCCCACCGGTGCTCTTTGTCTGGTAGAAGAGCTCCTCTGCAGTATTACCACACACAACAGGGTCGTCATCCTCCTACTGGTACTCCTTGTCTTGTAGAAGGGCTCCTCTGCAGTATTAACACACACAACAGGGAAGATATACTTCCACTGGGGTGCTCCTTGTCTTGTAGGAGAGCTCCTCTGCAGTATTTACACACACAAAAGGGTAGATATACTCCTACTGGTGCTCCTTGTCTTGTTGGAGAGCTCCTCTGCAGTATTACCACACACAACAGGGTAGGTATACTCCTACTGGTGCTCCTTGTCTTGTAGGAGAGCTCCTCTGCAGTATGTACACACACAACAGGGTAGATATACTTCCACTGGTGCTCCTTGTCTTGTAGGAGAGCTCCTCTGCAGTATTTGCACACACAACAGGGTAGATATACTTCCACTGGTGCTCCTTGTCTTGTAGGAGAGCTCCTCTGCAGTATTAACACACACAACAGGGTCGTCGTCATCCTCCTACTGGTACTCCTTGTCTTGTAGAAGGGCTCCTCTGCAGTATTAACACACACAACAGGGTAGATATACCCCTACTGGTGCTCCTTGTCTTGTAGAAGGGTTCCTCTGCAGTATTAACTAACACAACAGGGTAGGTATACCCCTACTGGTGCTCCTTGTTTTGTAGATAGCTCCTCTGCAGTATTAACACACACAACAGGGTAGGTATACTCCTACTGGTGCTCCTTGTCTTATAGAAGAGCTCCTCTGCAGTATTAACACACACAACAGGGTAGGTATCCTCCCACTGGTGTTCCTTGTCTTGTAGAAGAGCTCCTCTGCAGTACTTACACACAACAGGGTAAGTATACCCCTACTGGTGCTCTTTGTCTTGTAGAAGAGCTGCTCTGCAGTATTACCACACACAACATGGTAGATATACTCCCACTGGTGCTCCTTGTCTTGTAGAAGAGCTGCTCGGCTGTAATACCACACACAACAGGGTAGGTATACTCCCACTGGTGCTCCTTGTCTTGTAGAAGAGCTCCTCTGCTGTATTACCCACACAACAGGGTAGGTATACTCCCACTGGTGCACCTTGTCTTGTAGAAGAGCTCCTTTGCAGTATTAACACATCCAACAGGGTAGATATACTCCCACTGGTGCTCCTTGTCTTGTAGAAGAGCTCCTCTGCAGTATTAACACACACAACAGGGTAGGTATACCCCTACTGGTGCTCCTTGTCTTGTAGAAGAGCTCCTCTGCAGTACTGTCACACACAACAGGGTAGATATACTCCCACCGGTGCTCCTTGTCTTGTAGAAGAGCTCATCTGCAGTATTACAACACACAACAGGGTAGATATACTCCTACTGGTGCTCCTTGGCTTGTAGAAGAGCTCCTCTGAAGTATTACCACACACAACAGGGTAGATATACTCCCACTGGTGCTCGTTGTATTGTAGAAGAGCTCCTCTGCAGTATTACCACACACAACAGGGTAGATATACTCCCACTGTTGCTGCTTGTCTTGTAGAAGAGCTTCTCTGCAGTATTACCACACAGCAGGGTAGTTATTCTCCTACTTGTGCTCCTTGTCTTGTAGAAGATTTCTTCTGCAGTATTAACACACACAACAGGGTAGGTATACCACTACTGGTGCTTCTTGTCTTGTAGAAGGGCTCCTCTGCAGTATTAACTAACACAACAGGGTAGGTATACCCCTACTGGTGCTCCTTGTCTTGTAGATAGCTCCTCTGCAGTATTTACACACACAACAGGGTAGGTATACTCCTACTGGTGCTCCTTGTCTTATAGAAGAGCTCCTCTTCAGTATTAACACACACAACAGGGTAGGTATCCCCCCACTGGTGTTCCTTGTCTTGTAGAAGAGCTCCTCTGCAGTATTAACACACAACAGGGTAAGTATACCCCTACTGGTGCTCCTTGTCTTGTAGAAGAGCTCCTCTGCAGTATTACCACACACAACAGGGAAGATATACTCCCACTGGTGCTCCTTGTCTTGTAGAAGAGCTGCTCTGCTGTATTACCACACACAACAGGGTAGGTATACTCCCACTGGTGCTCCTTGTCTTGAAGAAGAGCTCCTCTGCTGTATTACCACACACAACAGGGTAGGTATACTCCCACTGGTGCTCCTTGTCTTGTAGAAGAGCTCCTTTGCAGTATTAACACACACAACAGGGTAGATATACTCCCACTCGTGTTCCTTGTCTTGTAGAAGAGCTCCTCTGCAGTATTAACACACACAACAGGGTAGATATACTCCCACTGTTGCTCCTTGTCTTGTAGAAGAGCTCCTCTGCAGTATTAACACACCCAACAGGGTAGATATACTCCCACTGGTGCTCCTTGTCTTGTAGAAGAGCTCCTCTGCAGTATTGACACACACAACAGGGTAGGTATACCCCTACAGGTGCTCTTTGTCTTGTAGAGGAGCTCCTCTGCAGTATTACCACACACAACAGGGTAGATATATTCCCTCTGGTGCTCCTTGTCTTGTGGAAGAGCTCCTCTGCAGTATTACCACTCACAACAGGGTAGGTATACTCCCACTAGTGCTCCGTGTCTTGTAGAAGAGCTCCTATGCAGTATTAACACACACAACAGGGTAGATATACTTCCACTGGTACTCCTTATCTTGTAGAAGAGCTCCTCTGCAGTATTAACACACCCAACAGGGTAGATATACTCCCACTGGTGCTACTTGTCTTGTAGAAGAGCTCCTCTGCAGTATTAACACACACAACAGGGTAGGTATACCCCTACTGGTGCTCCTTGTCTTGTAGAAGAGCTCCTCTGCAGTATATTTCCACACAGAACAGGGTAGATATACTCCTGCTGGTGCTCCTTGTATTCTAGAAGGGCTCCTCTGCAGCATTAACTCACACAACAGTGTAGGTATTCCCCTACTGGTGCTCCTTGTCTTGTAGAATAGCTCCTCTGCAGTATTTACACACACAACAGGGTAGGTATATTCCTACTGCTGCTCCTTGTCTTGTAGAAGAGCTCCTCTGCAGTATTAACACACACAACAGGGTAAATATTCTCCAACTGGTGCTCCTTGTCTTGTAGAAGAGCTCCTCTGCAGTATTAACACACACAACAGGGTAGGTATACCCCTACTGGTGCTCATTGTCTTGTAGATGAGCTCCTCTGCAGTACTGTCACACACAACAGGGTAGATATACTCCCACTGGTGCTCCTTGTCTTGTAGAAGAGCTCATCTGCAGTATTACAACACACAACAGGGTAGATATACTCCTACTGGTGCTCCTTGGCTTGTAGAAGAGCTCCTCTGCAGTATTACCACACACAACAGGGTAGATATACTCCCACTGGTGCTCGTTGTATTGTAGAAGAGCTCCTCTGCAGTATTACCACACACAACAGGGTAGATATACTCCCACTGTTGCTGCTTGTCTTGTAGAAGAGCTTCTCTGCAGTATTACCACACAGCAGGGTAGTTATTCTCCTACTTGTGCTCCTTGTCTTGTAGAAGATCTCTTCTGCAGTATTAACACACACAACAGGGTAGGTATACCCCTACTGGTGCTTCTTGTCTTGTAGAAGGGCTCCTCTGCAGTATTAACTAACACAACAGGGTAGGTATACCCCTACTGGTGCTCCTTGTCTTGTAGATAGCTCCTCTGCAGTATTTACACACACAACAGGGTAGGTATACTCCTACTGGTGCTCCTTGTCTTATAGAAGAGCTCCTCTTCAGTATTAACACACACAACAGGGTAGGTATCCCCCCACTGGTGTTCCTTGTCTTGTAGAAGAGCTCCTCTGCAGTATTAACACACAACAGGGTAAGTATACCCCTACTGGTGCTCCTTGTCTTGTAGAAGAGCTCCTCTGCAGTATTACCACACACAACAGGGAAGATATACTCCCACTGGTGCTCCTTGTCTTGTAGAAGAGCTGCTCTGCTGTATTACCACACACAACAGGGTAGGTATACTCCCACTGGTGCTCCTTGTCTTGAAGAAGAGCTCCTCTGCTGTATTACCACACACAACAGGGTAGGTATACTCCCACTGGTGCTCCTTGTCTTGTAGAAGAGCTCCTTTGCAGTATTAACACACACAACAGGGTAGATATACTCCCACTCGTGTTCCTTGTCTTGTAGAAGAGCTCCTCTGCAGTATTAACACACACAACAGGGTAGATATACTCCCACTGTTGCTCCTTGTCTTGTAGAAGAGCTCCTCTGCAGTATTAACACACCCAACAGGGTAGATATACTCCCACTGGTGCTCCTTGTCTTGTAGAAGAGCTCCTCTGCAGTATTGACACACACAACAGGGTAGGTATACCCCTACAGGGGCTCTTTGTCTTGTAGAGGAGCTCCTCTGCAGTATTACCACACACAACAGGGTAGATATATTCCCTCTGGTGCTCCTTGTCTTGTGGAAGAGCTCCTCTGCAGTATTACCACTCACAACAGGGTAGGTATACTCCCACTAGTGCTCCGTGTCTTGTAGAAGAGCTCCTATGCAGTATTAACACACACAACAGGGTAGATATACTTCCACTGGTACTCCTTATCTTGTAGAAGAGCTCCTCTGCAGTATTAACACACCCAACAGGGTAGATATACTCCCACTGGTGCTACTTGTCTTGTAGAAGAGCTCCTCTGCAGTATTAACACACACAACAGGGTAGGTATACCCCTACTGGTGCTCCTTGTCTTGTAGAAGAGCTCCTCTGCAGTATTACCACACAGAACAGGGTAGATATACTCCTGCTGGTGCTCCTTGTCTTGTAGAAGGGCTCCTCTGCAGTATTAACACACACAACAGGGTAGATATACTCCCACTGGTGCTCGTTGTATTGTAGAAGTTTTTACCACACAGCAGGGTAGATATTCTCCTACTTGTGCTCCTTGTCTTGTAGAAGGTCTCCTCTGCAGTATTAACACACACAACAGGGTAGGTATACCCCTACTGGTGCTCCTTTTCTTGTAGAAGAGCTCCTTTGCAGTACTAACACACACAACAGAGTAGATATACTCACACTGGTGCTCCTTGGCTTGTAGAAGAGCTCCTCTGCAGTATTAACACACACAACAGGGTAGATATACTCCCACTGGTGCTCCTTGTCTTGTAGAAGAGCTCCTCTGCAGTATTAACACACAAAACAGGGTAGGTATACCCCTACTGGGCTCCTTGTCTTGTAGAGGAGCTCCTCTGCAGTATTACCACACACAACAGGGTAGATATACTCCCACTGGTGCTCCTTGTCTCGTAGAAGAGCTCCTCTGCAGTATTACCAGCACACAACAGGGTAGGTATACTCCCACTAGTGCTCCTTGTGTTGTAGAAGAGCTCCTATGCAGTATTAACACTTACAACAGGGTAGATATACTCCCACTGGTGCTCCTTGTCTTGTAGAAGATCTCCTCTGCAGTATTAACACACCCAACAGGGTAGATATACTCCCACTGGTGCTCCTTGTCTTGTAGAAGAGCTCCTCTGCAGTATTGACACACACAACAGGGTAGGTATACCCCTACTGGTGCTCCTTGTCTTGTAGAAGAGCTCCTCTGCAGTATTACCACACACAACATGGTAGATATACTCCTGCTGGTGCTCCTTGTCTTGTAGAAGGGCTCCTCTGCAGTATTTACACACACAACAGGAAAGGTATACCCCTACTGGTGCTCCTTGGCTTGTAGAAGAGCTCCTCTGCAGTATTAATACACACAACAGGGTAGGTATACCCCTATTGGTGCTCCTTGTCTTGTAGATGAGCTCCTCTGCAGTATTTACACACACAACAGGGTAGGTATACTCCTACTGGTGCTCCTTGTCTTGTAGAAAAGCTCCTCTGCAGTATTAACACACACAACAGAGTAGATATACCCCTACTGGTGCTGTTTGTTTTGTAGAAGAGCTCCTCTGCAGTATTTACATACACAACAGGGTAGGTATACTCCTACTGGTGCTGCTTGTCTTGTAGGAGAGCTCCTCTGCAGTATTAACACACACAACAGGGTCGGTATCCTCCTACTGGTACTTCTTGTCTTGTAGAATGTCTTGTCTGCAGTATAAACACACACAACAGGGTAGATATACCCCTACTGGTGCTCCTTGCCGTATAGAAGTGCTCCTCTGCAGTATCTACTCACACAACAAGGTAGGTATACTCCTACTTGTGCTCCTTATCGTGTAGAAGAGCTCCTCTGCAGTATTACCACACCCAATAGGGTGGATATACTCCTACAGGTGCTCCCTGTCGTGTAGAAGAGTTCCTCTGCTTTATTAACACACACAACAGGGTAGGTATACTCCTACTGGTGCTTCTTGTCGTGTAGAAGAGCTCCTCTGCAGTATTAACACACCAAACAGGGTAGATATACTCCTACTGGTGGTCCTTGTCTTGTAGAAGAGTTCCTCTGTTTTATTAACACACACAACAGGGTAGGTATACTCCCATTGGTGCTCCTTGTCGTGTAGAAGAGCTCCTCTGAAGTATTAAAAGACACAACAAGATAGATATACCACTGGTGCTCCTTGTCTTGTATATAACAGGGTAGATATACTCCTGCTGACGCTCCCTGTCGTGTAGAAGAGCTCCTCTACAGTATTTATACACACAACAGGCTCGGTATACTACTACTGGTACTCCTTGTTCTGTAGAAGAGCTCCTCTGCATTATTACCACACCCAACAAGGTAGATATACTCCTACTGGTGCTCCTTGTCTTGCAGAAGAGCTCCTCTGCTATATTAACAGGTATACACCTACTGGTGCTCCTTGTCTTGCAGAAGAGCTCCTCTGCTATATTAACAGGTATACGCCTACTGGTGCTCCTTGTCTTGCAGAAGAGCTCCTCTGCTATATTAACAGGTATACTCCCACTGGTGCTCCTTGTCTTGTAGAAGAGCTCCTGTGCAGTATTAACACACACAAGAGGGTAGATATACTCCTACTGGTGCTCCTTGTCGTATAGAAGATGCTACTACCCCTACCTGTGCTCTTCAACCTGTAAAAGCTTCCCTGAAGTGCTATTATATAGTAAAGATGTACCCCTACTGATGCTCTTCAACCTCTAAAAGAGCTCCTCTGAAGTGCTGTTTAATAATAAAATTCAAGATGTACCCCTACTGATGCTTTTCCTCCTGTAAAAGAGCTCCTCTGAAGTGCTGTTTTATAGTAAAAGACAAGATATACCCCTAACGGTGCTCTTCAACCTGTAAAAGAGCTCCTCGGAGACCGAACATATCCGAATCAAGAAGGGCGGACCTCTTAAATATTCATGAACCCTGTAGCGGTGCTCCTTTTCCGACTACCAGGAAAATCAAGTCAGCGAACAGTAGTGCGTACAGTAACTCATAGCGAACAGTTGGGAAGGATTTTTGGATTTCGCCCCTTGAATTGTACTTTCTTACGAATGCAAAACGTTTTTTGTATTAGAACCAATCGCAGTACAAGTATTAGCTTTTTCAAAAAGCTAGCGGGTCGTTTAGCTTCAACAATTGCACATACGCCTATGACGATTATACCGCACATGATGGCATACATATTAGTATTCACTGAACTAACCTGAATGACTCGTTATTTTCCGAATTCAGTTTCACTTCGAACTGTCGAAGTTACCTCTGTCGTATACACAAGTAATATGTGCCACGGTCTTTGTTTCTTGACTGTTACTTTTATCCTGTATTTTTCAACATTTTGACTATAGTAGATCACTAGATGGGGGAGTCCTGTGCTAGTATCTGCTAATTCAACAATGGAATGCTTTCATTTTAATGCCAGTAAAAGGTACTTTTAGGACAGGTTCATTTCATAGTTAAAGGGTGTCCGAATTGTTTTTTCTTTTTTTCTTTTTTCTTTTTTAAGGGGAATGGGTGACAGTGTGAGTAGACAAGTTTGCAAGTAATGTTCACTTCATCATTAACCAGAGATCAGACTTCCATCGGCTTTTCACTAAGCTACCTCAAAGACAGCACTAAGGTGTGATAAAATGATAGTGACATTGACCATTAGTTCAAGGTGAAGTTCAAGGTCCGAATGAGCTTTGAACTGCAAGTTTTAAAGAAAATAAGTTTTTTTCTATACTATGTCTGTGCACAAAATTCTTGCTTCTTGCCAGAATTCTTATTCATAGAAATACTCCACCATGAAAAAATAAATGATAATATTAATGAAACTTCTGTTTCATAGCGATATTCTTAAGGAACATTGGTTCACATAATCCATCTAGTATTTCATTTTCTTGCCTGTTACAAATGAACAAATGTCAGTATCTCGGAGGCCAGTAGGCTAATCCTGAACAAATATCATCCATAGCACTTTTTTGGATTTGTAAACATATTATGTTATTATGTTTTCCGGATTGTTTTGAAAGCCGATACTTGTACAAATAAATTTAAAAAAAAAACTGAATAGAGTATTCTCCCTTAATTCACATATATTATAAATAATGACTCTGATTATCGGGAGCTCTGTGTGGGCTGGGTGGCCTAGTGACAACACAAAGTTACGATAAATTACTATTATTTCATTAACACAAAGTTACGTTAAATTACTATTATTTCATTCAATACTACTGTTCATTCATGATTTACATAGTAAATAAATAGCAGTTATACATGTACCTGTATTACTTTCTATTTATAGCTGACCTGCACAATGTACACACATGAATTACAGTAAAAACGGCCCCAAGTCAAAACGGCCCCAAGTCAGAACGGCCCCATTTGGTCAAAACGGCCCCAAAAATTGGTCAAATCGGCCACACGTCAAAACGTTCCCATTTTTTTTTTTTTTTTTTTTTAGTAAATGCATAGACAAACAGACGGACAACTTATATAGTGTTTAGGAGTAGGAAATACTTGTAATGGCAAAATTATGTATATATTAAACAACAATGAAACAGGTGAGTATTATGTCACGTAAGCAATGAAATGTAATAAAATAAATGATACTGAAAACAGAGTTTGTATTTTGTTTTCTTTTGTTATATATAAAAAAAAGTTAACATCCATATCAGTGGGCCCCCTTCCAGATAGCTGGCTTGCTGCACGCATGACAGATCTCACACCAGATCTCCAGGTACGTCTATCATGAGGGTTGATAGCCGAAAGCTTCCACTCTCTGCAATCCTTCTCTGTCAGCTGTTTCCATGTCATCTTGGGCCTCCCAGGCCCACACTTTCCATCAATCTGTATGTCAAAGGCTGTCTTGACTGTACCACTAGTGCGTTCCACATGTCCATACCATCGGAGTCTTCTCTCCTTCAGAATGAGGTCCAGATCCTCAATGCCTAGTCGCACAAGTAGCTCAATGGATCTGGTGGTGACAATTTCTTGTGGCCTGACATTGCAGATCTGTCTGATCATTGCTCTGTCATTTTGCTGCAGACGCTGGAGGTTTGGCTGTGTCAATGTCTAAGTCTCGCAGGCATGGAGCATTGCACTCCGCACACAAGAGCTGTATACACGGCCACATGTTTTGAAAGAGATGGAGTGAAGAGAGAACTGGTAGCAGATCCTTGAACTTCTTCCAGGCGCTTTTCACACATGTTGTGGTTGAAAGTTCACAGCCTTCTGCTGCTGAGAGCATGTCTCCTAGATAGCAAAAGGAAGCTACCACCTCAAGCTTGTCAGGTCCGCCCTGGACCTCCTTCTGGGGTCTGCCATCCAAGGGGCATACAGTTCCTTGACACCGTGTACATCTGTAGTCAGGGTCTTTTTTCAAGCGCTTGAGCCCACTGCATTTCTTGTGCACCCAGTGCTTGCAGCCATTGCAGAAGATGCTGCTGCTGCCCACTCCAGTGCGACAGACGGCAATTGGACTCTGTGGGGCATACACAGACAAAAGGTAACCACACGCTGGCCCGACTATGAGTTTCACTAAAATGATTCTGTCGGAGACTCTCTGAACCTCAAAAACTTTCTCTATCCACTCTTCTGCCACAAACACTTCTATACCAGCAGTGCCTTTGTCATTTCCTGACCAGTAGAGCTTGTACCTGGTGTCCTTGCCCTTGATTGTGCGACAGTTGCCACCACGGTATCTGGTCTCCTGAATGCAGCAGACATATACTTTCCTGCGGGATAGTGTTTCCACTACCTCGCAAACTCTTCCTCTCAGGGTGTTCACATTGAGTGTTCCCACTCTGATTTTCCTCAAGTGCTTGCTTGATTCGCCACAATGGCCCGACCCTCTCTCGCACACCTGACAGGAGGCCAAGCCGGAGACGTTACCAACAGAACTTTGCTGTCTGTTGGCACCGCCTAACTGTGTACCTATTCTTCTGCTTGCCATATAAGATTTTGGAACAACTGATTTTAAGGGATCCTAGCTGACATCCCAGCTCGGTTCTTTTACGGCATCTGAGCATGCACGCCGTTCCCGCACTCGGGCTGTGTGCTTTGCCGTTGTCTTTATAAAGAAAGGATTGTCCGCCAAACCACAATAGCTAGAACACCAAGCTATCGGTCTGTAAATGATTGCTGCCTAGCTCTGCCACCCAGGTTGGCAGCCTCGTAACCCTGAAGGTGGGGAGGCAACTGTGATAGAGGGCAGCCTCATTCCCACACTCATGTTGAGTGTCACACCCAGGACTATACTATAACAATAATCACAGAAGTGTGAAACAGGATCAAATTGAAGATATTTTCAAACTTCCTTGTTATTACCAAGCTTTCTTTGCTTTTTAACGCGAAATAACCAATATCTATATTTTTAATCAGTGGCATTTGTTTAGCCATCATATGTCATAATCAAGTCTGGATACTGGAATACTCGCATACTGCAACTCTACAGTGTTAAACAAAAACGGAATCTTGTTATTTATATTACTTATGTTATTTATGTTACTGCAATATGAATATTGAATAATAAAATGTAAATTGTGCATTTTTTTATTTGCCTTAACAGATATTGTGATATTGTGAATCAATCCGCGTCAGAAAGGATCAGCGCCCAAAAATGACCCCATTTTCGACTATTTTTTTTTTTTTACAAAAAAGTTAATATAGACAAGATATATTCAGTTGAAATTGATTAGCGCTGAAAAATGCATTTACATACATTATTTTTTTTTACTTAAATCCTGTCGATTTTGGGGCCATTTTTGGGGCCGGTTTTTGGGGCCGTTTTGACCAATCTGCATCTGCAGTTGGGGACGTTTTGACCAATTTGAGGATGTTTTGACTTGGGGCCGTTTTGACTTGGGGTCGTTTTGACCTGATACCACACACACTGTGCAGGTCAATTAAATATATATTTATTCATATTATACAAACTAATTGTTGTAGACCTCTGGACCCTTTAGTGATTCAAAGGTCTACAAAACATAAATGTGCATTAAAACGGTTGGCCTGTGAACTGCTAACACAGAGCCTCGGACCTAATAATACCGTGTATATTGGGTCCAAGCACAGAACACAGGCCAACACAAAAGGAAACGGGGAAACTCTCTTTTATTTTTGAAGGCCCTAAAAAGGACCATGATCGGTTGGTACCTTCATCGATCAATAACGCATCACACGTCGCAGCCTGTTGATGTACTTGGGGATGCCGAACGAGTCAGAGCTCCCGTTTCAGTTTTCAGATTTTTAATCGTTGTGGAGGGAGAAGTACTGCATGTCATGGCTCTTTAGAGAAAGTACGAATTGCTTACTACTCCCAAAACTTGATCAAAACGAAAATAAGTTAATTTCTTATCTAGAACTCAGCCACATAATTAGGATCGCTTAATCGAGCTATAAATTCAGGTGGAAGTTAAATCAACACATGCTTAAATGGTGCTAGGTTGAAGCACTGGGATCGCCCGAGCGTAACTTTATCGACAACACAAAGTTACGTTAAATTACTATTATTTCATTGATTCCGGGACATCTCGGCCCCTAGCAAACTCGGCCCCTTACCAACTCGGCCCCCAACCAACTCGGCCCCTACTAGCTCGGCCCCGACCAACTCGGTCCCTAAAAATATTGTTTTATTTAGTGGATAGGTGGATAGTTGCACTGTATTTAAACACAGAATGTTTTGTTTGTTTGTTTTTTATTCGACCCTCTGACATCCCCAAAACATGCCATGACCATAGTCCAAATGTCTTAAATCAACTGTAAATTATATTGAGGCCCTCCAGTGGGTTCTGGGGAACAGGGGAATAATGTCATTTATTTCAGCGGAACAGGAGAACACAAGTCTAAAAATTAAGGGAACATGAGAAAAAAAAGGTAATTTCGGGGAGCAGGGCCATAGAAAATTAAGATTTTGATTTTGGAGAACAAGGTAAAATTCAAACAAGGGAACATGTGTCCCGACCCCCCATCCCCGGCAGGGCTTCTATATTAGGAAATTTCACTTTTTAGATCAACAATCTATATAGAATATATATAAGGCAATATTTCTATAGATGAGACAGTGTCCTCCAATCCGTTCATTGACTGAGACTATAGTGGGGCGGAGCTGTTTGCTTTGTATTTACCATAATGGTATTCAGAGAAAAACCCTGTCTTGAATAATGGTAATAAACAAAACGATGCATTAATATAATGACCATGACTTTATTCCAACAATGCAGCACATGCAAGAAAAAAGACAAATGATATGTGACACGAGATAATGGTACTTGTCGTCCTCCGTAAAGTCATTCTTCTAATGCACATGCTCATCCATCTAGTGGAGTTAGATATCTGATTCTTAGATTAAACCTACGTCTAGTTCTATACTATATATGTGCAAAGACTCTGTTGAGTCTGCGCGGATGCACCGGCGTGACTGAGCCTTCGCTGTTCGCACATGCGATAAGTACCATTATCCCATGTGCTGGCTTAGATAATGCACATGTTTCAGGACACGGCAAGGTTTTGGAAGAACAAATAATGCACATGTTTTATGACAATGCAGCACATACAAAAAAAATGCACACGTTTCATGACAATGCAGCACATGTAAGAAAAGAACAAATAATGCACGTTTTAAGAAAATACATTCATCTAAGCCTGCAAAGACACAATTAAGCAACTGCGCATGTCTTTACAGTAAAGATAAGGCTGTGAAAAAAAAATCAGATTAAAATAAAATTGCGCCAATCAAAAACTCAGATAGCCTGTACTTCAGTGCAGTCTATTAAGAGTCTTTGATGACACTCAATCATGAACTCATGTATAAGATCTAACTTAAAATAGCATAATAAATTTGAAGATAATATATATAGATACATGTATTATATTTAAAGTATTCAGATTCATAATATGTTCAAGTTAAAGCATAATTAATGATCATTAACAAATATTAGGGGCCGAGTTTGTTAGGAGCCGAGTTTGTGGGGGCCGAGTTGGTCAGGGGCCGACTTTGTCAGGAGCCGAGTTGTCCAGTATCCGGTGCCGGGTCTCGGTCACGGGGTTCCGGTCTGTGGGTTTCATACCCGACCACTAAATATATGTATAATTTATTAAATTAACCCATTCTGATGTAAGATGTTGGCAGAGGATGGTATTAAAACCGGACAACTTCTATTAACAGGGGAGGCAAAATTACTGTTGACAGACTTCCCTCTGCTGAAAGTGTATCCATTCCTCTTCACGTTTTTTAAATTAAAAAAGTTAAGACTTTCAGGGCCATTCTGATAAAGACGACATGGTACTGGTCTGAAAAAAGGGAATTGCACTTCACTGTTCCTAGTATGCATTATAGCTCACCTGAGCCTTTAGGCTGTTATATATAGGTGAGCTTATAGTATAGACCAGCTCCGACGGCCGTCCGTCGACCCGGATTAGACTCGGAGTTCTGCGGTGTCTACACTGTTTCTGGGTCTACACGGTTTGCAAATGTCTGACAGAACTACTTTATATTTAAGTGGTTTCAGTTTTGTTTTATTTGATATAAGATTGTAACCTGAAAAATGTAACTGAACAGTGACGCCGCGTTCTGCAATCAGGGTTTACACTGTTGGCAAAAGTCCCAAAAAGGCCTTTGACAGATCCATTGGTTTATTTACATTAATACTCGGTTTAATTACATTAATTGCATTCACTAGTGTAAGAGTTACACATGAAAAATAAAACTCGCTTTGTATTTTGCAAATAATTGATGCTAAGCGGCTGCGAACAATAATTTGGCCGAAAAAGTCCTGTCGCAATTCAGTTACGGCGTTTACAAGGGGGAGTAATTATTGTTGGGTTCTGGACTAGACTGCTCCACATGACCTCGTAGAACGAGGACTGTAGAAAAACAATTTTTACCGGGACAAAATACTCCCTGGTAATCTAGATCACATTGAGCGCTTGCTAATTCAAGCGTTTACTTCTGGTGTATAAATAGACGGGCTTCCCTAATTTGATCTATTGTGCAGCTACATTGAAACTGTAGCTTGCAATTTGTTATTTTAACCATAAAAGCGCCAAGCAAAATTTGTAGCAGACGACATTTTTTCTTCTTTTTTTTTTTTTTTCAAAGAAAACAAGCCTTGGTGTTTCATGTGAATTCTCTGCTGCAGAAATTCAAGACTTTTCTTATTTTGAAACCGTGATAAATCAAACGGTCATCTGCTGCAGTTGTGATAATTGGTGCTTTAAGCTTCTGTCAACAGGTACATGTCAGACGGTATTTCTATATATAGTCACCAGTGTAAACATTATGACTGCAATGAATGCTTGAACTCTTAAAGCGCCAGGCGAGTTTTTTGGAAGATGACATTTTAACCCCTCCCCCCCCCCACCCCCCCCCCCCCCCCCCACACACACACGTCAAAGAAACAAGATGAATCGTCTGCTAAAATAATATAAATGTCGTCTGCTGCAGTAGTGATTGGCAAAAATATCTTAAAAAGCATATTAGACTCTATTGGTTATACTAACCCATTTCACGCCTAATGTCTTCTAAACGATCATGTTATTTACTACCCAGATGATCCCAGATCAGATGCTGCAAAATTCAGAATCTGATCAGGGTTTAAATTGCTTGCTACACCAGGCATCTATAAAAATGTAAGTAATCAGACACTGATAGAGCTGCTGTTCTATAAATAAAACAGGGAGAATCCGATACCAATTTGTTTACAGGATGACGTGTTGTCATCGGCCAATGCCAGCGGCGGAATTGAACACGTGTTTATGGTTTACTACAGTCGTCAATCTTTACGATAGTAAATTTGTCGAACTGTGAAGCAGTCTAGTTCTGGACGTTAACTGGTTTCCTGTGTTCTATATGCGAAGTATTGAGCTATAGGGTGAGGGAACCAGTCAAGTTCTGGACGCTGTCTTCATATCTACATTTCAGTTAATTTTAACAATTTTGTTTTGAAATGGACCTGTACGAACAACATGATGACGGACCAGGCTTTGTCGGCATAAAGTTCTGTAAAGAATGGTAGGAAAATCAAAACTTATTATTTAACTTATATAAGATGCACACAAACGGGCCACTAGTTTTGTGTCATTAGTTTTCGTGGTTAACGCCATTAACTGATCTCTGTCCAAGCTCTTATGCTATTACTGACCAGAAAATCATTCATGAAATGAATCAACAGTATGGGAAAGAAAACTTAGATATTAAGCATACACAACCAGAATGGTACAATGAAGTAGAGAATTGTGTATCTAATGTTATAAAAAATACCAAAAATAGTCTGAAACAGACCAAAATAGATGATTTTGAAAATCAAGATTTATACTTAGAAGAAGTGTGTGCAGCTATTGAAAAAACTAGCATTTCTTCAGCACCAAGCCCGGAGGAGAAGGTCTTTACAGTCTTAATCAAAAAGGGTGGTGAAAGTTTAGCTGAAGCACTACTGCTTTTGTTCTCAGACCTAATAATACCCGGACGTCACTAACGGAACTGCCAAAATATGTTGTCGTGGCTTGATTTTAGTGCTATTTTACAGCACTATGGTCATTAAAAATTATTTTGGATAATAACTGAAGTTGTAATAAATTGTTTTTAATAGGTTTGGTTGAAAAATGTTAAGTCACAATTAATTAGATTGAAGTTATAACATCAATGTAGGTGAATTTCTGGATTTTCTGCTAAAAGTGCCAAAAAGAGCTAAAATGGGTACCTAGTTTTCTTGTTGATGTTTACAAAAACTGTTGGTTTTTCCTCAAATATAATGTTGCAGTCTTACAGGTAATATATTGACCTATTGCTTTTTGAAAACAAATGAGATATTTGGAAAAATAACTGAAATATGAGCATTTAAATTTCATCATACAAAATTATGAAAACTCAGCCACGACAACATATTTCCAATAAATACAATACCTGTACCATAGTTACTAGTCCAGTGTATATTGGGTTCAAGTTTTGTTCCAGAAATGTTGGGTCACTGGAGAGCTGTGTGAGAGCTTCAAATTGGATCCAAAAATGCCTAAACCTGGTAAAGAAAATTATAACTCTGTACATGCTTAAATCGTATAATTACACTGGAGAGTGTTATTAGTAAAATATTCCAAAGAACAGTAGCTAAAATGTTAATCTGGAGACTGGAGGTATCATCAGGTTTTGCAAGAACACAAGATGCATACAGAAGGCAACATTCATGTGTACAGGAAATTTTATCTAAAAATCAACAATGAAATCTCTGAGTGGCAGACATCAAAAGTAGGTATTCCTCAAGGTTCTGTATTGTCACCATCACTATGTAACCTATACACAAGTGATGCAATGGAAAAAATAAGGTCAAAGCTACATTCAGAGTTTGCTGACGACAACACCATACTATCACATGGGACTGACATGGATGAAGTAGTTGATGAGGTCACCAAAGATTGTGATGTTATACCGAACATACAAGCAGATTGCACACTGGGTTGTGTAGTACGCACCTGAATTTTGGAGCCAAATCGGCAGAAAAAACAGTTATCTCGATGCAAAATACGCACATATTTTTCCACCAAATCAATGCCGGATGTTGTCATTTGGAAACCAAAGTCAAATTGGATTTTCTTCCCTTGAATGTTACATTAAGGTAGCGACAATCGTATTAGGGAAAAAAAAAAGACCCGGGAATTAGCGATAAAAAAATAAAGTAAAGAAAATGAAATAATAAAATAGATCAATAAATATTGGACAGCAATCATTCGGTTATCTTTCTTGATATATGGTTGGTCCTGAAAAGTCTTTTTATATAAGTCAGTTGAGATGTTTGACACTTCTCAACTTCTCATCATTAACACCTCTACGCCACTTCAAAAAGGGAGCCGACCATGACATGAGTAATTCTGTTTACAACTACGATGGCCCAGTGATTGCAAATTATACCGGTCTAATTATCTACTGTCTTCTGGTGTTTTTCAAAGAACAAAATTAATATTTTCGGTCTACAAAGAATAATGAAAAATATTAAATAAGATGAAAAGAAAAGAAAAAGAAAATAAAAATTATCTGCGTTTTTTTGTTTATTTCTGATTTCTAAAGTCTGTTTTATTTTTTATATTCTTATATTTATTATTATTATTATAGTAATAGGGGAGTAAATAGGTAAATAGACCTTCATATATATTTCTTTTTTAAGCGTAATATTTTCACTCGATCTAATGATATTCGTTATGCTTATTGTATCATGAGTCAGCTTCTTCCGGTTTTGTTTCACGAGAAATTATGTGAACAAATAAACAATGCGAAACTATTCTAGGTATTTATTCCTTGAAACAAGTTTTTTTTTTATAAGAATACTCCATCTAATTTGTGAATATGACTTGTTGAGAAAACA
Source organism: Anodontia alba (assembly GCA_964016985.1). Taxonomy (NCBI): domain Eukaryota; kingdom Metazoa; phylum Mollusca; class Bivalvia; order Lucinida; family Lucinidae; genus Anodontia; species Anodontia alba. Next base: position 67,074,681 of record OZ024823.1, on the reverse strand, counting down.
CGGAAGACGTGGTATTGTTACTAGCAGTTTTTAGGATGCTCATCGCCGACTGTAATGATATTTCGCAACCCAAAACTTACCCGAAAAAAAAAAAAAAAAACAGTCTCTGTCTCAGTACCAAAAGATTACATGCAGGGGATATTTGGGCACAGTTTTGGGATGAAAAAGGTGCGGGTAATGCGCCTGTCAATACGGTAATAAATGAGTGGTGCCCCAAATGGAATATGCAAATTGAGACAGAAAAAAACACAAGCTGTGCTGGTTCCACCTCCAAATGTTGTAAAACCAACTGTGAATTTTAAAATCAGAGATAAAACCATTGAACAAGTGCCCCAGAAAAAGGTCCTTGACATCACCATTGATCAAAACCTTGATTTTAGTACACACATTCAAGAACGAAAGAGCAAAGGATTCAAGTCTCTAAAGGGAATTGAGCATTTTATTAATAGCAACAGAAGGTGTTCTCAAGAAATTTTTATGAGACTATACAAGTCTTTAGTTTTACCTACCATGGATTATGGTGTGGCAGCTTTGTCAACTGTCACAGAAAAGGCAAGTAAAGAATTTGGACAGGTGCAGAGAGCAGCATTATTAAAGGCCACGGGATGTCTATCTAATTCAAGCAACGAAGCCATAGAAGTCTTGTCCAACTGCATTCCTATCCATTTACATATATGTATTAAATTGAGACAGGCAGAAGAGTTGCTGCGAATTTACAGCAAGCATGATGTACAGCCCATCAAGGAAGAATTCAACAACAGTACAGATGACCCTAGTTTATGGGGAAAAAAGACAACATGTACATGTAACATGCTTATATCCGCTTTTGGAGAAATGAAAAGTAAATTTTCCTTGGAGAATGTAGCAAAGGAATTTGAGTACACAAACAAAATGATGTACATTTGCAGGAAATAAAATTTCAAGTGCGATTGGAGTGAAATAGAGTTGGACAAGACAGTACAGGAAGAAAAAATCAGTGATGTTATAGGCAAAATTGACTCTGAATGTGTGGCAGTTTTTACAGATGGCTCAGCACTAGGGAATCTAGGGCCGACCGGTTCAGGAGCAGTCATTTACTACCAAGGACTAGATCAAGAACCTGTTTGTCTTTCCAAACCTGTTTGTTCCAATGGTAACAACTACATTGGTGAATTGGTGGGCATTCTGATACATGTAGCTCTTCATCACATTTCTGAACAAGAAGAACTTCGAAAGGACATTCATTTCTTTATCGACTGCCAACCAGCAATTGTATCAGCCTTTGGTTCTGACACACCTAGGAATAAAGTAGATATCATCTTACAAATACAACAAATGACTGCATTTTTTGAGGATAAAGGACATATTTTATCAATACACTGGATTCCAGGCCACAGGGATTTCAAAGGTAATGAACTGGCAGATAACCTTGCTAAATCAGCAGCAAGAGAAATGGTAGGAAAGAAGGAAGATTTTTATGAGGGAGTAGCAGATAGCACCGAGCACAAATGATGAAAGGAAGCATACAGGATAAATGGCAAAAAATATATGACACTTCTACAAAGACAGACTTATTACAAGAAGTAATGTCGGAAGTAGGGAAACATCAACCGAATACTGGTGATAGAGAAGTTGAGTTAACTAGAAACCAAATCATAACGGGACAAGTTGCTCTTAATTATCTGAAGGCAAAAATTGACAGTACAAAATCAAACAAATGTGATTTTTGCGACAAAAAAGAAACAATACAGCACTACATTTTTGAGTGTGAAAAATACAATTCTCATAGAGAAGTACTGGAAAAAGAAGTAGAAAGAATTTTACTTAGAAATGACATTAAAATTACATTCATAAACTTAAAAGTTTTAACTGGAAATCTGGATGATACCAACAGACTAATCAATAATGAACTGAGATACATGTAACAACAACAACAATCCAAGTATCAAGTGTTTATGGGAAAGCAAATAACTCTTAAAGACTGAAAAATGTCACTGAATAGCATTTTCATTACCCTTTGGAATGTGCATAAACTTTTGAATTTGTCCTGTTTACGTGTATATGTTTTCATCTACAAAAAAAAAAAAAAAAAAATGAAGTGTGACATTGGGGGTCAAATTTCAAAATTGTTTTATTATGATATATATATATTTTTTATTATTTTTTGAACCAGGGTAGATAAAATTTTAAGAAACGAGTACTGGTATAGGGACCAAAAAGAAAAGAAAACAAAACAAAAGAAAACAAGACAGGAATATGTCTAAAATTCAATGTTTTAATCAATTCAGTATATTTTTGCAATTTTTTTTTGAGATAATAGACTAGATACAACACACAGGTATTAAGAAGAATGTTCAGTTTTCTTACTGTAACTTGGTGGACATACATATCCACCATTATAACACATTTTTCCTCACATAGTTAGACTTTAATTTTTCTTATGGGATTTTTTCATTATTTGATCCTTATATTTTAACTGCACAATACATTAACCTATAGATAATGTGCTATTCTATTCTGTATTTCACACCTTTCACAGAAAAAAACGACAGTTCAGTTGTCAAGGACAAAGTTGGGCGGTCAAAACCAGGGGCGGTTTTAACTGGTTAAACCGCCCCCGTCAATACTCCCAATGTGGTCAATACTGGTCGATTGAAATATTGAGTGGTCGATTGAATATTTTTAGTGGTCAGTTGGAGATTATGGTGGTCAGTTGGTTGTTTCAGGTTCAGATGTTATTTCTTCAAGTGGCCTCTTAGCAATACTTTCTGGCTTTTTTAGCCCTAGGTATTTTTGTCTATGATTGTTCAGTCTTAAGACCTTAGCACTAACTTCAGTATTACAGTCTTTGCATCTTGCACTGTTTTTTTTTTTTTTTTGTTATCTTCCAAAATAGTGAAGAAGTTCCAAATTGGGTCTTTAGGTTTCTTTTTTTGACACCTTCAGTAATAGCTTGATGGTAAGATACTATCTAGATAGGGGGGAAGAGAGACAGAGAGAGAGAGATGTGTGTAGTACAATCTGGTACAACAAATATTTTTTTTTCTGTCAAACAAAATAGGACCTTTCATAAATCCTTTAAAATCCATCATAAATTCAGCTTATTCATATTTGATTTCAAAATATGAACAATTAATCTAACCTATAAAGGATAATAATAAAGAGTGTTTGGTTGAAAAGAACAGACCTGTCTATAGTTCAGTGAGTCAATCAAGTCAACATTTTCAATTGACCAGCAATAATGTCTTTTGACTTATGATCAAATAAAAAAAAAGGACCTCAAATAATTACTGTTACATGTATTAATAAAAAACTATTTTGTCTTGTTCACTGATGAAAATATGGTCTAACCTCATGTACATGACATAGGGGGAAAGCTTTTTAGCAACAGGACAGAGCCATATACTCCAGTGATTTAATCGACCCAATCGACCAGTAATGACCAGTTAAAACCGGTTTTAACCACCGGCCTGGTCAATACTCATACTGACCGGCTTTTTGCCAACCTTGCTTAAGGAGTCTTAATCTACATATGTAGAAGGTCCTTAGGCAATAACCTGTGTGTCGTAACTCTTCCCGCTTTAATGATCATGTGCCAGTTTCTTTTCTGTGGAACAAAGAAAATAAACAGGATTTTTCACCATGTGATAAAAAAATCTAAATTTCTTTAATTTCTCCGGTCTATTTTCTTAGTTCCTGTTTTCTTATGTTCCTTTCTCATTCCTTTCACAGAAAATTTTATTACTTTCATTCAATCGATTTTGAATATCTTGTTACTGTTGATCGTCGATTTGCATCATACTTTTTCCCGACTCTCATATTCATTGGCACATCAGTCGTGTTCGTGTCGTGTTCGTTTCGGAAGTCATGCATAATGATTCAAATATTTTACTTGTTCTTTTTGTTCCAGGTTATTTATTGATGTGATCTGTAATAACTGGACTAGTATTGGTATCTTACAGACGACAATTTGGCTGAAGATTTCTATAGTGGAGAAGCTGATTAGTAAAGAACTTGTCAACCCTGTTGGGTTATACGACAATTCTTTACTGATGGGACACCACCCCACAGGGCTGTACTGCCAGGGGTAGGACCCATCTGGGTGGCATCTTTATGTATGCTATAAGTACTCAATAAAATCGAAGTCCATCAGTCACTGGTCAACCAGTCACCGGTCAACCAGTCACAGGTCATTCCTCATCAGCTTCACCAGGCACCGGTCATCCAGGTACCAGGTAAAATCACTGGTCACCGGTCATCCAGGCAATGGGTAAAATCACCAGTCATCTAATCACAGCTCATCCAGTCACAGGTCACCGGTCAATATCACCAGACAAAATCACCGGGCATCTAATCATCAGGCACCGGGTACCAATCACCGGTCATCGAGGTACTTATCATTATGTCGGATTACTAGTAACTGGATAATAGTCACTAGTCTCCAGACAACTAGTTTTTACTCACAAAGCATCAGAGATGAGTCAAGTTAATTGGTACAGATCATCAAATGACAACGTTTGGTTAGAATACCAGATAGCCATTTATATCAAGGAATTCTGTCCAGTCATTTATTTTAAATATATAAATATGTTCCTCTTAATACATTTTGAAAGAGATATGGATCCTCACCCCATTAGGCCTTACTGCAAGGGATGAGCTCCATAAATTTGTTTTATATTATATGAAGAAGGGTACGGCTCAGGTAAAAAAAAATCATTTTTTTTTACCAATTTTTTAATCTGCGATTTTCTGCCAAGTGGTTTGGAGTAAACCACTCCGAGTGAAAAAGTTTTACTCAAAGTTTTGCGCTCGATATACCGAGGACATTCCGTGGACCTCAATGTACCCATGATATTCGGAGTGTTTGCGAGTGGCGACAGATTATTCTGTACAGGTAAGCTTGACCACTCGGATCATTCTCTCTCTCATGACCATAACCAAACAAAAATTGTTACAACTGCGAATACAATAAATACCCTCTAAACTAGTGCTGCCAGCAGCAGGATCAGACTGCAAAATGTACACACTTACATAAATAGTTCTGCTTCCGACGGCCAACTCTGCGACTGATTTTTTTATGTTTCGGGCATGAGTATCAAAGGGTATATCCGAACAACAGCAGGTAGCCCCAATGTGCAAGGCCGGCGACGTATTTGGACCAAAGCCTCGGATTCTAATCGCCTAGTTTTAGTTTTGGATTTAGGGGTGGTGGTCGCCTGAGTCTTCCTGTATTCGTTTTCATGTGACAAGCGCTTTTATCCAGGCTGGCCTATTTTTCCCGTGTCACTTTGCACGTTCTGCTGCTGCCAAGAAAATAGCTTGAACCTCTGAAGCACAGCTGAAAATTCTAGAGGAGATGCCGATCTGTTTTAATATTTTACAGTGAAAATAAGGCTGAACATTTCATGTGAATCGTCTGCCCAGCAGACGATTCACATGTAATGTCACGCTTAATTTACACTGGAAGATAAGAAAAAAAATGAAAATGCCGTCTGCTGAATATGCTAAGCGCTTCAAGGGTTAAAGTATGGATACATTTCATTTGACAAGGGAGACAGCAGGCCCCAACCTAGGCCCAACAAGTAGGGAGAAGTGACTTCTCCCTCCAGCCCAAATAGGGAGAAGTGAAGGACCAGAGGGAGAAGTGACTATGACCGTTCATGCAAAATGGTGGATGATGCAATATTATGAATGAAAAAAAAAATCAAAAACTAATTTATTGCTTTATTAAAACCTTAAACATTTTAAAACTATCTATCCAGATATTAGATAAAGAACATGTACGTGTAACTTTTCATTATTTGATTCAGCTCTTTGGCGAATGGTTATTTTTTTTCTCACACAGCTCCAGATAATTCAGTAATAGTTTTCTGTGATTCTCTTTAAAAATATACATTGTTGGTACTCATAATTAGAACTGACTTGAACTGATTCTAACAGGTACTCACACAACATATTTTTTTAAAGAAGTAATAAAAACTATCCCTAAATTGTCACCATTTCCCCTTGTTTAACCCTTGTCCTGCTGAACCCGGATATACCCTTCCATTGCAAACAGTGTAGATCCAGATCAGGAAGCCAACTGATCTGGATCTGCACAATTTGCCATTAAGTATGTAAATTTATAGCAACATTCACAGCTACTGGGTTTGGGAGACCCAATTTTCAGCCAAGATGTGAGCGACATGACTGCCGTTTACGAGCTGATATACGAAGAGGAGAAAAAAAATGATTAAATTGATTAAACACTCATTTGAAAAACAAACAAACAGTTTTCAATTAAAGTCAAAGAAAAGACAAACTATTCAATTAGCATCTATTAATCGGTACGTTAATCCGCTTATCACCACAATCTGACATTACAATTTGCATCCGAAGAGTCGCTGCCTAAAGAGATCAAAGAGTTTTAACTTCGTAATACATTAACCTATAGATAATGTGCTATTCTATTCTGTTATTCACCCCCTCCACAGAAAAAACGACCTTTCAGTCGTTATAAAGTCTTAATTCAGAAGGTCCCTTTAACAGTTACCTGTATGACGTAGTTCCTCCCGCTCAAATGATCACGTGTCAGTTTCTTTTCTGTGGACTTTGAATGTTCAAGGATTATTATTCTGTGTTAGAAAAAATGGATTAAAATTATTCTACACGGTTAAAATTTTTATATCCTTGACTTTCTCTGGTTCTATATTCACTCCTCCTACTATCTATGTACTTATTTTCGAAATATCGATCTTAGATTTCTTGTTTTCTCAATGTTAAATTTCTTCCTTTGTTTCCGCGTCAGTCGATGCATTTCGCCCGCGGCAACTGTGGCCATTTAAAAGCTAAATGGGATACACATTTATCATGTCTAACTTGTAATTCTTGCACACGTATCTCTCCGTGTTATATTTGTAGTTCCTGGACAGAAAAAGTTTGGAACCTAGCAGAAAGAAGACGCCTTCATGCTACTAGAAAATCAGTTATGACGCAGAAGAGAAAACAGAAGAAATCAAAGAAATCCAAGAAGTCCCAGTCAGACATGTCTGACAACAGGACAGTTGATGGGAGCACCGCCCCTCATAGCTTTACTGCTCGGGGCAGGACCCATCAAGGTGGCAGCCTGGCGGACTTAGAGTCTGACCGGGCACTAAGCCCACCAGTCACCAGTCACCAGTCACCAGTCAACCAGTCACCAGTCATCCAGTCACTGGGCAACTTATCTCCGTTCATCCAGTCGCCAGTCAACCAGTCACCAGTCAGCCAGTCACCAGTCAACCAGGCACCAGTCAACTAGGCTCCAGTCAACCAGGCATAGGTTTACAGTCATTCCCGTATGACCTACAAACACAAATTCCGCCTGGTTATATTCCTATAAATGTGCCTGTACAAAGCTACGCTCCGTCCATAAGTAGCCATATTTCACAGGGTAGTGTCCACAGACTATCCAATGTCTTTATTCCTGGTTACGAACGTTCTAATAGACTAGAACTTCCTAATCCAGCTTCTTCCTCTAGACAGATTATTCCACTCGAACCTGATTTTTCGCAGGTCTCAGATCCGAGTGTAATGATTGAGCCTCCAAATTCAAATGATTTATCTATCTCCAGACCTTCAAGGAAGGATCAGTCTAAAAGAGAGCATAAATCTAAAAAGAGAAGAAGACATCGATCGTCCTCTTCTTCTATCTCTACTTCCAGATCAGACTCTTTGAGTTCTTCTCGGCGAAAGAAAAATTCAAAGAGATCTAAGCACTCTCATAAAAAGAGAAGAAGACGATCGATGACGCCTTCTTCTTCATCAAATTCCTCCCAATCTCAACTTGACATTGGTAGATATACAAGGGCTCATAAATCTCCCCAGGTTGTTCAAACGCCAACTCCAATACAACCTGAGGAGACTAACTTTAGTCAAATCACAAATCAACCTATTAATTACGATCAGATTCAGCCGAATCTCACTCAACAGAATAAGGAGTCAGATTCGGAAACTGAATCCGGTCTGGTCATTTGATCGTGCGATTAACGAGGTCTTCCGGCTTCTTCCTCCTGAGTTATGCCCCAAAACTCAGCAGGATCAAGCTCCATTAAAACCTCTCTCTGGGATCGAACAATTAATGGAGTCTCGTTCCACTCCATTACTTGTCCTCCCACAATCCAAATTAGTACAAAATACAACAAAATATATTCAAAATAGACTAGAATCGGACAAATGTTCAAGAGATTGGATTTGTCCGCAAAGCTTGGTTTCGGCTCTTGCTCCGACTAAATTCTACAAGAGCCAAAACCAATATTTGCCAACTGATAATATCCCTCAATTAGAAGCGGATGCGTCGCTCCTAGACATTTCTAATAAAGGAAGAGCTTCTATTCCGCTCAAGAATCTAGAAGCATGGGAAAGGAAGGCTAGAAAACTAGTCGCTATTAATTCTCATGCTGATCTATTTTCTTCAGCTGCCTTCCTTTCATTACAACAGGAATCGATGTCGGTTGCGGCCCTTTCCAGACTTCTGGAGGCCGTAGCCAAATCGATTAAACATGCTACTGCCATGTCTACACTTTTAACTACTGAATTATTCCAAGCTAGGAGGGACGCAGCCCTAGCTTCGTCTAAACTACTACTCGACAATTCCACATACGAGTTAAGGAACGCTCCTATTAACTCAAAATCCTTATTTGACGGCAGGATAAAAGAAATAGCTAAATCAAACTTCGAAGCTCAACAGCAAAGGTTTCTAGCTTCTACATCCATTCAGTCACAATCTCATTCTTATAAGCCTCCTTCGCAGAGCAGAGCTTTCAAGATACCTAAATATCCTGCTAAACAAACAACATCCAGACCTAAACCTACGCAGTCGTATAGGTCCAAAAATATTCCTCAAAGCTCATCTTCTCACATTAAGAAAGATAATATCAAGAGGACTGGTAACATCCGTCAGTTCCCCTCCTCTAAACCTGCCTCTTCCTCCGCAAGATTATGAAGGCCCGCCCTTTCCACTGCCTGCTCTTCCGCTCGCGGACATTCCAGTGGGAGGACGATTGGCCCATTTTGCGGAAAAATGGGAGGAAATAACAGACAACAAATGGGTCCTCTCTATCGTACGAAACGGATTCAGGATACCATTCATCAAAATTCCTCCTTTGTCATCTGTTCCGATCAGAATGAGTCAATCCTCCTCCCCGTTTCTCAGAGAAGAGATCGAAAATCTTCTCAACAAACGGGCAGTGGAAAGGGTACAGAATCCGGAAACTCCCGGCTTTTATTCCCGGATATTCCTTGTGCCAAAAAAGAACGGAAAGTTTCGTTTAATATTAGACCTGTCTTTATTAAACCGTTACATAGAGAAACAAGCATTCAAAATGGAGACAGTCAAATCGGTAAGACAAGCGATGAGACTCAACGATTGGGCTGTCTCCATAGATTTAACAGATGCATATCTACATGTGCCGATACATCGTCAATCCAGGAAGTATCTTCGTTTCGTACACGAAGATCAAGTATATCACTTTTCGGCCCTACCGTTCGGAATGTCCCTAAGTCCGTTAATTTTCTCGAAACTGATGGACGTTATTGCAGCTTTTCTACGCCAACGTGCCATATCAGTTTTTCCATACCTAGACGATTGGCTGATAAAAAATCTGATTCACAACCGTCTGATTACTCAGACAAAGATTTGCATTCAAACTATTCAAAGCCTAGGTTTTCTGCCAAATCTCAAGAAGTCAGACCTCTTTCCTGCTCAGAAATTCACCTTCATAGGTATGGAATTTCTGACGCAACAAAATTTAGTCAGGGTTCCAGCGGATCGTGTACAGAACCTAATTCTAACAATCAAGAAAATAATGTCAGCAAAACATGTATCGGCACGAACTTTCCTTTCTCTTTTGGGCAAACTCAGTGCTGCAGCAGACCTTGTTCTCCTGGGCAGACTGCACTTACGTCCTCTTCAGATGTGCCTGCTGTCAGTCTGGAAACCTCATATTCTTCCTCTCGATCACCCGATCTCGATAAACGGCATGATTCGATCTCACTTACAATGGTGGATAAACCCCATTCGATTCGAGACAGGGACTTCAATCCATCCTCCAGACCCCAAATTCTTCCTTTATACGGATGCCAGTCATTACGGATGGGGAGCTCATTTAGAGCCGACAACACTGTCCTTTCATGGTCGCTGGACAGAAAACCAATCCCAGCTCCATATCAATATGTTAGAAATGATGGCCATACGATTAGCACTGAAACAAGCCAAAACATTTATTCACCATTCTTGCATCATGATATCCACAGACAACACAACGGTGGTCTCATATATCAACAAACAGGGTGGCACTCATTCCCCCAATCTTTGCGTAGAAGTTTGGAAAATACTCAATTGGTGCCTGGAACAAGACATAGTTATCAGAGTACGTCACATCCCAGGCAAATTCAACATTCTTGCAGACCGCCTCTCAAGACTAGACAAACCTATCAAGACAGAATGGGCTCTGGATCAAACAGTTGCGAATTCAGTATTCCAGATGCTCAACTTCCCAAACGTGGATCTGTTTGCGACAAGATTCAACCACAGACTCCCATTATATGTCTCTCCAGTACAAGACTACAAAGCACTAGCGATAGATGCCCTGTCCATGGACTGGAATCATCTTCATGCATATGCTTTTCCTCCTTTTATTCTGATACCTGCTGTTCTAGAGAAAATCCGACAACATCAGTGCAGAATAGTTCTCATAGCTCCGTTCTGGCCACAGCAACAGTGGTTCTCAGAACTTCTTCTTCTATTAGTGTCAGCTCCGATTCGTCTGCCACTAATTCCAAGACTACTGACTCAATCCAAAGGAAGATTTGTACATCAAAATCTCCCAATTCTCGACCTTCACGCTTGGGAGTTATCAAACAATCAATCAGAGATAAGAAATTTTCACAAAACGTTGCAGATTTTGTCTCCAGATCAAGAAGAGCATCTACACAAAAAGTCTACGATGCAAAATGGACCATCTTCTCTAATTGGTGTCATACAAAAAAGGTTAATCCGATCTCGGCCCCTATTACAGTTATAGCCGATTTCTTAATCTTTCTTTTTTCGGAAAAGAAATGTCAGATTAGTACTATTAAAGGTTATAGATCTATGATCTCTAACACTTTAAAATTCAAAACTGGTAATAGAATCGGATCTAATCCAGTTTTATCTGAACTTATCAGATCTTTTGAACTTCAACGACCAGTACAAAGATCTCTTACACCTAAATGGGACATCATGGGTTTTAGTATGTCTACAAAAACCACCTTTTGAACCTCTTGATAAGGCTTCTAAATTTCACGTTACTATTAAGACAGCCTTTCTCTTAGCTCTTGCCACTGCTAAAAGGTGTAGTGAAATACATGCTCTAGCTATGGATTCACAACATTTAAGATTTAATCAATCTGATGGTTCAGTTTCCTTGATTCTTAAATCTGGTTTTTTAGCAAAAAACCAGCTTCCTTCTGTTAAACCAGATCCTATTGTTGTTCCTAGTCTTGCTCGAATATGTAAATGGGAACATACTGACAGACTTCTTTGCCCCGTTAGGGCTCTGAAATTCTATCTCAAAATGACTAGCTCTTATCGCCAAAATAGAACTAGACTTTTTCTTCCTATTAAAGGCAATAAGGATATCTCTAAAGATACTATCTCGAGATGGATATCTTACACTGTTAAACTTGCCTATAGGAAACTCACTAAACGAGATATCTCTTTCCTTAAAATCAAAGCTCATGAAGTTAGAGCTCTTTCCTCTTCTTGGGCTTTCTTCGACAAAGTTCCTCTCAATGATATACTTCAAGCAGCGGTTTGGAATAGTTCATCAACTTTTGCCAAATTCTATCTCAGAGACATGTCTCAACAAGCACAGAATCTCCAAAGTTTGGGCCCCATTGTAGTGGCCCAAAAAGTGGTGGGGGGCCAACAGCAATCAGCTATGGATGTGTAGACAACGTCAACAGCCCCCCTAGACCTGATGCTATACTAGAGAGGTACTAATTATATCTTTATTATATATATATGTTAACCCTGGATTACTTTATCCTTGGTTAAAGGATCTTATTATTGCCTTAAGCACTAATTATGTCCTCATTATATATATATTAAAAATAAATCCTTTTATTAAGCCTTAATTCAGAAGTTGGGACTAACTTATTAGGAGAAATCCTCCCTCCTATTCTACAAATTCTAGCACATTATCTATAGGTTAATGTATTACGAAGTTAAAATGAAGTTTTTTAAAAGTAAAACATATTTTAACGAGTAATACTTAACCTATAGATAAGTATTTATCGTCCCACCTCCCTTCCCTCGCTCCTTTCTCCTAATTGTGTATTGTTTTACACATAAAAGAAACTGACACGTGATCATTTGAGCGGGAGGAACTACGTCATACAGGTAACTGTTAAAGGGACCTTCTGAATTAAGACTTTATAACGACTGAAAGGTCGTTTTTTCTGTGGAGGGGGTGAATAACAGAATAGAATAGCACATTATCTATAGGTTAAGTATTACTCGTTAAAATATGTTTTACTTTTAAAAAACTTCATTTTTAGTTGTTTGTACTGTTGTTTGAGCACAGAAGCGTGTCATCCAGGCAATCCTTTTGATGGTTATTGACACATTGGCCCCGCCCACTAAACGGTAAAATTGTCACTCTTACATTGTCCACGTGGTGCTTTCGGCCAATCGTTTTGGTCAGTTATCATCACAGGTGATTGCATGGTATCTGATGACATCAACACTAGTGATTACTGGATTAATCAAAGGAATATGGACGGTTATGGATAATTACCAATCAAGGTAATTATATCATGTTTTTGTAAACAACGAGTTGTTGTAGGTGTATCGCCGTTAGCGATCATTAAAGCAACTGTCAGTGTCTGCTGTAAACAAGCAAAAAACCTACTCACCGGCGCAAGCAAAACCGAAAGTAGGTTTCGAAAATCGCCGAAAAACGGGGCGAAGTCGTCTTCTCCTTCCCGGACTGATAGGGCGAAGTCATAAGAATTTCGGCGACTTCTTCGCCCGAATCGCCCCCTCGGTGGAGGCCTGGACAGAAACTGTCAGGCTGAAATGTATCTACACTGCTCGGATCGAGGCCTGGACGGTTGATGAGTTGACCAGGATAAGGGCTGTCCATTTAAATCACCACTTGATGAGGATGGTGACTTGGTGTCTTATGTCTCTTTCAACAACAACAAAAAAAAAAAAAGTCATATTGAGATGATAGAACGTGGCGTCTGATCAGGGTATTCACTGTTTGCAAAAGCAGTTTAGCCATTTTTCTTTAGGAATATCTTAATCGCATAGCCGGATGTACCTAAAATGGACGAGCCAGAATCTTACAAGTTTTGCAATCTCTCTCTCTGGAATGCTCTTTCTTTTTACCCTCATGCAAATATGACATGTCTCCTTTCGAGCTAGAAGTTGTTTGCACTGACTTTATTGGAAGAAAATGATATTGCACCGGCGGTAATCGAACGCGAGACCTGATCGCGGATTCGATCCCCACAGATTGTAGCGATTTATCATGAAACACATGTATTTGCTACTGCCATTCACTCCTTCCACTGCTTCAAGATTGGCAGTTACAAGTTTCTGGCAGAAGGGTGTTCAGTGTACTAGTTAACCACTTATGTATAAGCATGCCCCCTCTTTATTGGCGCAATTCATAAAAAATACTGTTCGCCATCCCATTTCGCATGGGCCCCGACTCATAAAGCAATTGCAGTTAACTCCCTTTTAATAGTCAATTGCAATTAGCTCCCTTAAAGAGTAAAAACCTGCAGTGTGAGGATGTTACCCCGCATTTATCAGGATACATATGAATATTATGTTATGTTATTCTCTTCCAGTATATACATTAATAACATTATCTTTATTGGCTTACAGAGCAATCTTCAAAACTTTCGTTTCCATGTAAAGTGTTCTGCTTTTGTGTCTTCAAAATTCGATATGCAAAACCAAGACCGTAATTTATTTAATGAATAAAAGAGACGCATGTATAAACCTAGCATCGGTGGGAAAGTGTATTTCATGCGTCTTCAAAATGATATTTGTCCATAATATTCTCATATGCCTGTGCGGACATTCTATGCAAAGTCTTCCTGGGTAGAAACCAATACTAAGTTACGAGGGTAAAGTGTCTTGCTCAAGGACACAACACTTGGTGCTCGCGGGTATCGCATGCAACTTCTGGATTACCACTCTCTGGGCTAATTCAGCAGACGACAAATTCGTTATTTTTTTTATTACCAAGAAAACAGGATTTGACATTTCATGCAATGGAGACAATTTGCATGAAATACAAATCCTGTTTTCTTGGAAGAATGAGAAAAATATTTCAAAATGTCGTCTGTTGAAAATTTTACCCAGAGTGCTAAGCGTTATGGTTTGCACAAACATATTGTGCATGAGTCTGTGCATGGCAAAACCAACAATAAAACTTGTACGAAGAGACAGATCAGCCTGCACACACTGAGCCTGCACATCAGTAGTCTGAGCAGAGCCATCGCTAATCCTATATACCTCCTAAAATCTCTGGGTTTAACAAAACATCTTGTGCGACGAGCGAAGACTCAGGTCAGTCTGTGCAACTGCACATTCTGATAAAAGCATTCGCTGATTGAATTTACCTTCGATAGCCAGGCTGTCCAAAGCGGGACAAACAGTGCGACTGCAACAGCACATTCTGATCAGACCCTTCACTGATCGTACATTATGCACCTTCTTTGGACTCTGGTCTATCCAAGAAGCTTGCTTTACATAGTGGGTCGATGCACAGACTGACCTGAGTCTTTGCTGGTCTCACATACATTGTAGTATTGTACGTTTTGTCCGGTTCAGTGTACATACATTGTAAATCATACTTCAGACATGAGAACTTTTACCAATGTAATTTTGGTTTGAAATGGAGTTAAACGGCCCGGTCAACACTATTTCGGTCTTGTCGAGCCCGCACACTTTTCCGGGGTGGGCTTATTCATAAACTATTAATCATTTCAGCAGAAACTGATAACTGCCCTTCTTTTCTTCCATATACTTTAATGATAGAGCCTACTTTTGGAGTTACGGTCCTTGGAACACCGAAAATATTTTAGTGATTTCTGTAATATTGACAAAGCCGAACCTCCAGCATCTGCAGCGAAATGACAGGGCAATGATCAGACAGATCTGCAATGTCAGGCCGCAAGACATTGTCACCACCAGGTCCAATGAGCTACTTGTGCGGCTTGGCATTGAGGATCTGGACCTCATTCTGAAGGAGAGAAGACTCTGATGGTATGGACATGTGGAACACTCCAGTGGTGCAGTTAAGACAGCCTTTGACATACAGGTCGATGGAAAGCATGGGCCTGGGAGGCTCAAAATGACATGGAAGCAGCTGACAGAGAGGGATTGCAGAGAGTGGAAGCTCTGGGCTTATCAACCCTCATGAGGGGTGGTTGGGTGGTGCGAAGGTGTCCTTTATCTTACGTCACCGGGGCGCCCAACTGATATTGGCTTACAGCTGGGCAAGGCCTGCTATCCTTGTAGCAGGTAAGGGTAGAGGGGGATGTTTTTATTTCTTCTGTTTCTTCACTTTCATTCCTGTTCCTCTTTCTTCCCTGTCCCTCTCTTTCATCTCCTCTACTATCTCTTCTATCTTTTTTCTCCCTTTCTTTGGGAGACGACACAAAATGACCCACAAGGGTTGACGTGTCGTTAAACCCCAATTCAATCAAAATCAACCCTCATGATAGACGTACCTGGAGATCTGGTGTGAGATCTGCCATGCGTGCAGCAAGCCAGCTATCTGGAAGGGGGCCCACTGATGTGGATGTTGCCCTGTACTTGCACGTTAATCAAAAATCTGATTATGATATGATGATCATGTAATATATTTTTGTCGCTCTGTTACTTGAAAACTATTTGAGATATTTTCTTGAAACTTTATTAATTTATTAACAGAGTTATGGCACTTGCTTGATGTAAGTGCAGTGGCGGGTCATGGTGAAATGTCTGCAGCCCTTTTATTAGATATTTAACAGTATGAAATATTGGGAAATGGTGCCTCAGTGTTGTAGTGGTAAAGCTGCTCGTCTTGTCACCCAGGGGGTCATGAGTTCGATCCCAGGCTTCTCAAGCCTTTCATATGGGGCTTTAAACCAAAGGACGTAAAAAACTCACTCACTCATTTGAATTGTCATTAGCCTCTATTGCCCCTTGTGTGCATAAAGTGTGTTTTTGTGTGACAGACACCCTTTTCACATGGGCAGGCTTATTGATTCAATGTCTCTTTGATAGCAGAAGCGCCCCTTTAAGTAAATTTATATTGACACACGCGGTTGCTGCAAGAGAGTGCGGTTGCTGCAAGAGAGTGACCTCATTTATATTGAGCGCATGCGGTTGTTGCATGGGAAAAGGCAGTTACAGGAACACCAAATATAAATATGTTATTTCTCGATTGGGGGCAGATGTTTGATTCTCTTTCTGATTTTTGTGTGTTTGTTTTGTTTTCTATGGCACATTAAGTAAAAATGACCATACCGGACCCACTTGTGTGGCTGGGCCAGACTAAGCCACAGAATACGGTACTGTTTCATATGGAGCTTTGTTGAAGCCCATGTTACGTTCTCGAACAGTGAATGGGGCTACCGGGGTTTTCTGTGGACCAAGGGAGCACCCAAATATATTCAGGGAACAAGGCAGCATTGGTTAATATTTTAAGAAAACAAAGGAATGGACCTAATTTTGGGGGATCAGAATGTTGAAATTTGGAAAACACTTTTGGGACAATAAGACCTTTACGACCAGTGCAGACTCAGATCAACCTGCACATCCGCATGAGCGTGGACGATATAACCTTCACTCTGACTGTACTATATGATGGAAAAATAAATATAAATAAATATATTTATTAAATAAATAAGTAAATTTATTTATTAAATAAATAAGTAAAAATCGGACAGGTATTTCGTCAAATTACTCTGAGGAATTTCGCATAACTTCGCGATAAATATTGCCTCTGGGTACAATATTACGATTCCGAGTAACTTTGCGAAGCTTCATGTAATGCATACTTTGCGCGCACTTGCGAGTGTTGTCCGCCGAATATTACTTTTACTCGGTTTGATTCCGAGTGTGTTTGGGAAGTCCGCGAAACGCTGATATTTGGAGTAAAGAGTTTTTTGGTTCTTTTACCTGAGCTGTACTGTAGTTCGGCTTTTACCTATTTCTTCTTCTTCTTCATTTTTCTTTGTTCTCTGTACACAACAGAACAGAGACAAAGAAATCAGTATAGGTATACAAAAGAAAAGAAGTATCCGATCCTCTCTTCTTTTCTTTAAAATTTATTACCATGAAAGGTATGATAGATCTAAACTAAGGACAGTCTATGAATTAGATAGCTGATCCTTCGATAATCTGACTATGAAAATTTATTAAATTCCATGCATGTTTCTGAGAAATTTTCAGAAGATCATGCTTTCTATTTATTCTATCAGGAATTGAACTATTATGGTCGAGCTAATTTCCTTATTAATTATTTCCTATATAATAGATAGAAATAATTCCAAGTATATCCAGAGTTATATGGGATAGACTTGGTAAAACATACTCATCAATTGTTTTAAATTTGACTCGAGTATGTATTATATATATAAGTTAATTTAATCAAACGTCCTCTCTAGATTCTAACAATGAGCATAGAAAGTCTAGTAGAGGTAGATATTCTATTTCATAGAATATGGGAAACAGCCAGTAATATAGGCTATTAGTCCCATATTAGTTTATGCGTCGACAATTATTAATATCTGTTAAAAAGTAAATCGTTAATAAGATATTTATATATATATATTAAGGCATATTTAATTCGATACGTTCTTTTATTTTGCCTTACTTAAATTTTTGGATCATTTTAGTCAACACGAGAAATGTTCCAGTTAATTCAGTTCTCAGATTAAGAACTTACAACGCTAAAGTTTACTTCTTCTGAGAATAATAAATTAATATATTGGCTATGGTAACATTAGAAAACATTACAGCTGATAAACAGTCAGACCCAATTAAACGTATAGTATAGGTCTATATTAATCATAATTCTTACTTTAGTCTAACATAAAAACAAAAACAAATTTCTATGAGGACTATTTTGCTACCAGTAGTTCTAATATCTAATTACTTACACCTATAACAAGAGTCCATGTCAGTCAGGTCTTGTTCAGACTCTTGGAGTAGTTAAATAATCAGTAAGGCATTAATAAATTCAATAAGTTATTATTATTGCCTTAATCTGTTAGTTTAGTATCTAATTCTGAAATATAGAGTTTGGCTTCTTATGAAATATAGAATATTGGGCTATGGGACTATTTAGAAACCTATACACCTATACAGCCAATAATTATTTCAGACCTAAACAGACGTACAGTATAGGTCTAATATTTATTCCTTAAAGTATGATACAAAGGAAATTCCTAAGAGGAGAATTAACGTAATGAGTAGTTTACCTCCTCTAATCATCAGTGGCAGTTATAAGTCATAAATCATTTATTCCATTGTCTTTCTTCGTACATCAACAGTTATGACAATGTATTTACAAAACATTGACGAAATAAAGTCCTTTACATTATTCTATAATATTTAAGGACCAAATTCAATTACATTCCTCATCTAGTGTCCATTTCGATTATAGAAACCACAATTATATTCCTCATATATTGTCCATTCTGATAATAGGAACCAGTTTTTCTTCTTGTTATAAAGAACACAACATTCCGTTAACGAGTAATGGAAAGGGTACAAATCTGGAAAATTTAGATCTCTCCTGGATATCTTGTCCCCTAAATATAACATTGCAATATCCAATGATGGACAAACAAATCAGGACGTATCGATATGGTCATAAGACTGGACTGTCTAAATAAATTATAGTGGATTTCTTATACAATTAAGTTTTCCATATTAGGAAGTTCCACACTTACGTTTTCTATCAGATCTTCCTAGTTTTTTTGCTAAACAATTATGAATGTACCTTAAGTTGTACATTTATACATACTGTAAATGGACTTTATCGTTATGAATTTACGTTAATAGGTCATTAAACAATTATTTTGATAATAATTGGAGATATTATATACGATTCGAGATATATATATCTTCATATTGTCATTAATTATAATAAGTTAAACTTGTTTTAATAGTTAGATTGACCTATTACAGTTCGTTTTATAGGTTTAAAATCTTATTGATGCATTCTTAAACAAACAATTACTCACACTATTTTAAACTTCATAAGGCGTTTTTGAAATTTTATTGCAGACACAGTGCCTTGGTAGAAAAATACAGTGTCAGTCTGAAAACACTTCTGCAACAAGGTATATCGGAACCAGAATATTACTGTGACTTAGTGTACAGATTTAGAAAAATTGTAGGTAAATCTAACATTTCGGAGCAATTCAGAAAACTTATTAACCGTTATAAAAGAATTGTCTATAGCCTGGATATTATGTGGCAGACTGCATGCCTAGTTGTCAACCCAATCATTGTTGATGGCTATGCTTCACTCTTTAATTGCACGACGGCGGTTCGGGCCTCAGACTCAATGACAGCCTCTTTGTAAAATTTTAACCAGTGGGTTGGGGCTTGACGATATCTTTGGCTTGGCCTGCTGTGGTTCTACTATTGGTTTTCATTTACTCTGGCATACAGTAGAATTAGCCATGAGTACTCGTCTTTGTTTATTATAGTGATTAATTTGATTTTTATGTTTTCGCTTTGATGCATTGACTGAGTTGGGAGCCTTTATGCGAACCGAATTTTTATGTATTTCTGTATTAAGAGTAGCATCGGGACCCAGGGTGAAGTTGGCTAACTGTAAAAGTGCTTTAAACCCCCCGGTGGTTTGCTCTACCGACCGTTCTAAGGCGGTGGTCCCGGTGTTAGTCTTACTCTTTGTTGCTTTGTGGTTTATTCTACGAGGCGATTTGTTGTATGTCTTCCTGTGTGTCATTTTGTTCGTGTGTTTTTCAGTCCTTTTAGTATTCCGATTACCTCGCTTGGGGAAGAGAGAGCTAATCTTAGTGCTTTTCGTACGTTTGTTCGGTTTGTGCTTGTTTAGATTTGTCGGTTTCCTCTTCCTCTTGGGGTCTGGGAAGGGCTGCGGTTTGTGATTGTGGCACTCCCTGGACTTTTCTCTTACCTTTTTTGTAACACAATTGTGATTACTCTCCCATCTACATGTAGATCTTGAGAGTCCCTCATTCCTTCCTGAAGTCCGATACAAGTATAGAAAATCGTGATATTTCAGGAGGTTTCAACTATTAAGAAATTGTCTTAAACTATCTAAATGTTCAAAAAAAAAGGTAAGAGAAAAGTCCAGGGAGTGCCACAATCACAAAGCACAGCCCTTCTCAGACACCTATATATAACAAATGGATTGTTTATCATTATATACAATCCTTAGAGTTATTATACCCCGCCACATAATAGTTGGTCGTCCGTGTGTCCGTCCGTCTGCCTGTCCGTCCGTCTGTCATCCGTCCGTCCTTCTGTTTTTCGTTTCCAGATGATAACTTGAGTAGACATCAATGGATTTTCACCAAACTTGGTATGTGCATTGATATTGTGGAGATCTGGTTTGGGATTGCTAATGGACAAATTTCGTCAAATTTTTGCAGAGTTATCTGCCCGAGACACGCGCATATTTTCGTTTCCGGACGATAACTTGAGTAAATAACAAAGGATTTTAACGAAAAAATGCTATATGCATTGACATTAAGAAGATCTGGTTTGGGATTGCTCATGGGCAAATTTCGTCAAATTTTTACGGAGTTATCTGCCCAAGACACGCCCATATTTTTGTTTCCGGACGATAACTTGGGAGTAAATAACAAGGGATTTTAACCATACTTGCTATATACGTATATTGACATTAAGGGGATCTGGTATGGAATTGCTAATGGGCAAATTTCGTCAAATTTTTATTGAGTTATCTGCCTGAGACACGTCCATATTTTCGTTTCCAGACAATAACTTGAGTAAATAACAAGGGATTTTAACCAAACTTGCTGTATGCATTGACCTTAAGGAGATCTGTTTTAGAATTGCTAATGGGCAAATTTCGTCAAATTTTTACGGAGTTATCTGCCTGAGACATGCCCATATTTTCATTAGGACGATGAGTAAATAACAAGGCCTTTTAACCTGCACTAAGATTAGCTCTCTCTTCCCCAAGCGAGGTAATCGCAATGCTAAAAGGACTGAAAAACACAAGAACAAAATGACACAAGGTAAGACATAAAACAAATCGCTTCGTAGAATAAACCACAAAGCAACAAAGAGTAAGACCAACACCGTGACCACCGCCTTAGAACGGTCAGTAGAGTAAACCACCGGGGGGTTTAAAGCACTTTTACGGCCAGCCAACTTCACCCTGGGTCCCGATGCCACTCTTAATTACAACTAGTAAAGCAGAAAGCAAAATTGGAGATATTATATACGATTCGAGATATATATATCTTCATATTGTTATTAATTATAATAAGTTAAACTTGTTTTAATAGTTAGATTGACCTATTAGGGTTTATTTTATAGGTTTAAAATCTTATTGATACATTCTTAATAACAAACAATTACTCAGACTTCAGTTTGTAACGACTATGTCTAATTTCTCGCGACCCGTGGCCCGTGGGCCTCTTGTTTCAGTTTGTAAGGACTTTGTCTGATTACTCGGGAGCCTCCATTTGCTACTGTGCTTGCTGTCAAGCTACTGACAATCTTTCAGTTTATATCATGGATACACTCCTATTGCTCAGTTTAGGGAGAATACATCCATTAGGTTCCAATTGCTAGCTTATTTCATCGATACAATCATTATCGATAAGGAATTCATTTTCTATCTTCAAAAAGAAAAATAATGAGTTCCTATTCTTTACATTTCTGATTGAAGATGAATTTATATCTATCTTCAACTAATATTAATAGAATTAATGAATAAAAAACTGTACAATACATCTTTCACAATTGTGTTAAGAATTGTCTCTAACACAATTGCGATATAATTACTCTCCCGATCTACACATAGATCTTGAGAGCCCCTCCTTCCTTCCTGAAATCTGATACAAGTATAGAAAATCGTGATATTTCAGGAGGATTCAACTATTAAGAAATTTGTCTTAAACTATTTAAATGTTCAAGACTACATTATATATAATAAATGGATTGCTTATTATTATATACAATCCTTAGAGTTATATTATACTATATTATATCTGGTTTATTTGGATAATCTAACCGTCACAATTAATAATTTATCCATATCCCATAACATTTTATAGAACATTTTATAGATTATTATAATCTAAATTATTTTTCTACTTGTATAAATTATTTACGTTTAATGATTTATTCATAATAGGAATATCATATATATATATATATATATATTTTGATGACAAGATAATATATTCTCACTATTACAGTTATATTCATGCAGAATAGTTAATTATGTCTCTGAACCTCTATGTTTTATGTTATCAGAGATGGTAAAATTAGTATTATTTTGACTCAATATATATACATTTAAGTTATACTATGATGAGTTGAAGTTTGCGTAATAAACTCTATTCTCGTCATAGTAGGGAAGTTTGAAGCATTATGGAGTAAGAATCTCCTGTACTATACTATCTCATAGAAGGAAGTCGTATCGATATTACTTCTTTTTCTATCGTAGTCAAATTATTAATATACTGTCGGAATTTGAATAATAATTTTGATAAGAATTATTTAGGAATTAGATCCATGGTATATAATACTTAGACCTGGTAATAGAAATGATTCTAGCCAGTTCTTTCTAAATTAATTAGATCTTGATACATATTGTAAGATCTCCTTCTTAATTAGGAGGCTGTTTTACAGTAGGTTATGTTATCAGCCTTTCTTCTTATTAAAAAATGTTACGTCTGCCAAATTCTACGTGATGATGTTAGCACTCTTTCCTTTTGTTAAATTTGTTACGGATACGAAACGTTTCCTAAATCTTCTTTGATAGAAGCATTTTATTAAAATTATTAAGGTTGTCATTCTTCATCCGCAGAAGTAGACCATCTCTTTCTAACATCATTGCTGGGACTAAGATATGTTAATATAATTAGCCTAGCAATAGAAAAAATTATCAGTCATATGTTTGTTATCATTGATGGATAAACTGGGTATTCAGCAAGGATTAGTCCATTTACCCAAATTATTATTATTCCTCTTTAGGTTGAAATGCAAAAGGGAATAATTATAAAGCCTTATGGTTATTTAGGTATTATGAACTGGTTATTGGAAACAGTCAAATCGGTCCAATTAATCAGATTCTAATTAGATCATATTTATAAATAGTTTAGACTATTTACTAATTAGATAATATTTACATGTCTAGGATTTATAGGAAAATCTCGAGAAATGTAGGTTATCTATAGGAAACTCATCCGAGAAGACTTTTCCTTTTCGAATAATGCCCCTCTAAAGACAGACAACTATTTGACTAGACATCTGTTTTGACAAGTTTGTTTCAAACATATTATCAAACAGTGTTCTTGAGATTGCATTTAAAGTGCAATATTGAGGTTATGTCTCAATGACTCATTTATTCTTTTTTGGGCCAAGTGTTGTTACCCAAAAAAGAACAGGGGGAGGGGGGGTGGGGGGCAGTAATATGGCCTCTGAGGCTTGAGAAACTAGCAGCCTCTAGAGTCTATTATTAACATATAAGGTATTAACACCTTAAAGATATATTATTAGTGAATCTAGATCATTATAACTATTACAAAGAAATGGAAGTATCTGATTCCTTAGAGTTTCCGGAGTCTTAATCTAGAGGTATACGGATTCTGTATATTATCTGTGTTAGAACTAGGAGAGCTCCTCCCTCCTAATCTGCAAATTCTAGCACATTATCTGTAGGTTAATGTACTGTGCAGTTAAGATGAAGTTTTTAAAAGTAAAACATATTTTAACTAGCAATACTTAATTTATAGATAAGAGAGTCCCTCCTCCCTCCCGTGTGTTGTGGAGTTCCTTTTATATTCGCAAAATACTATTTACTCCCCGACAACGTGTAATTTTTAATAAATCCAACAGCATCTTTTGTTACCTTTTTAAATTCTTCCAGCACAATGATTCAAACACTTTTTGTTCTGTCCCTCAAATTGATGCACGATGCAGGGCTTATATACCCCAGACAAACTCCATTTTACTGAACGAAAAACATGCAAAAAAACATGCAAATCATCAAACTCCGACGGAGATGAAAAGAAATTCACGTGCAGACGTGACACTGAAGCTTTCACGTGCTGAGCATGAGTTTTAACTTCATAATACATTAACCTATAGATAATGTGCTATTCTATTCTGTTTTCACACCTTCCACAGAAAAAACGACCTTTCAGTCGTTAATTAAAGTCTTAAACCAGAAGGTCCCTTAGGCAGTTACCTGTGTGACGTAACTCTTCCCGCTCAATTTACCACGTGTCAGTTTCTTTTCTGTGGACAAAGAAATTCAACAAGGATTATTTACCTGTGATAGAAATTTGGATTATTTCTTTCCTCACGGATAAATTTATGTATCCTTGTGTTTCTTTTGTTTATTTATCACTCCTTTCACTTTCTGTGTTATTATTTAAAATTTTCAATTTTCGATTTCATGTATTTTTGACTGGTCTTTTTCCACATGCGTTTTGGCGACTTATGCTATTCGGCACAACGCTCGTGCGCGATCGGTTCGATAGTCGTGTTTATATATGCAGAATATTTTTGTTCTTTTCGTTCCAGGTTATTCAGCAATTACGATATGTTTTTCCTGGACTTTTGTTTGCAGAGATCTTCAGTTGGCTAAAGATTCTCATGGTGGAGAAGCTGATTGTAAAGAACTTGTCAACCCTTGATGGGTTATAAGACAATTCTTTACTGATGGGAGCCCCACCCCATATGGCTATACTGCCGGGGTAAGACTCATCAAGGTGGCATCTTTGGGTACTTAGTATCCTATAAAGTCTAAGTCCACCAGTCACCAGTCATCCAGTCACCAGTCAACCAGGCACCAGTCAATCAGCTTCACCAGTCACCAGTCAATCAGGTGCCAGTCAACCAGGCACCAGTCACCAGTCATCCAGGTGCCAGTCAACCAGGCACCAGTCACCATTCACCCAGTCACCCAGTCACCAGTCACCAGTCACCCAGTCACCAGTCACCAGTCAACTAGTCTCCAGTCAATAATTTAATTATTTTCTGGAAAGACTTAGTTTCTGACATTTTTCACCGGACAAAATAGTCACGTATACTAACTTCCGGTCATTATGTCTAATTATTAAAAAAAATTTTCACTGGGCAAAGTATCAGTAATATTTCTGATACTTATACCCGGTCATATTATTATATTATTTCTGATTTTTCACCAGGCAAACTTTTACAGAAAGTGTCTGGTCAATTTTTGCCTAATAATTAATTATCTTCGGGAAAAAGTTTCGAATACTTGTGCCCGCTCAGTTTTCATATATAATCTCCCTTTTTCATCGGACTAGAGTTACGAATACTACTATCCGATCAATTTGTCAAATTACTTGTAACTTTACCGGGCAACAGTTACGAATATTAGTGTCCGGTCATTGTGTCGGGTAACTAGTGTCAAAATAATGATTACTAATTCCCGAACAATCTATTATCGTTCATAGAGCTCCATTCACGTTTAAGTCAATGGATATAAGTTATTAAGTGAAATACATAATAACTTTTTATACAAAAAAATTCTGTACAGTCTTTCCCAAATCAGACTAGAATTTTTAATATCCCATTGACTTATTATAGGTGTGTAATTCCATTAATATTTTAAATTAACTTATGTTTTATCTCTTTTATCCGCTAGAAAGAGTTAAACTTCCGACTATAACAAAATTCTTACCGGGCAGCAGTTCGTAGACTAGTGCCAGGTCATTCAAATGATGTTTTATCTCTTTAATTCGCTAGAAAGCGGTTAAATTCCGGCTCTAACGAAAATTTCATCGGGAGGCACTTCGTAGAGTAGTGCCAGGTCATTCTAACGAAATTCCACCGGGCAGTAGTTTCGTAGACTTTGTGTCGGATTACTAGTGTGTTCCAGGCTCAACATATATTCATATATAACCACTATAGACATGTATAGTCTTGGATTATAGGTTATTGAATGACAGCGATGGGTTCTAACACCTAGTAGCCATTTATATTGTTGAATTCTGTCCAGTCACTTTTGAACTTGACTTAAATTCTATATATATATTTATTATTGAAAATGAATTAAGAATTATCGGTTACGATCAAATTCGCAATTCATTCACTAAGTGTAGAAGATACTTCCAGCTATAATTATATCTCGTTTGTTCGCTACAAAGAGATTAACTTCTTACATATTCACCTTATTCGGCTCTAGGGCAAAGGTGAACTATAAAACTATCGTTATTTATAAGAAGAAAAATATACACGAAATATAAAAAATTTTCTTCTTTCCTCCCCTGTTTTTCTTCTACATGCTCCGATAGGTAATCAGCATGTAATCTAAGGAGTAAATTGACAAGAAAGTAGCAATCGATCTTTTCTACTTTCTATTAATTTTTCATTCTTAAGGTATCGGAAATTTACACCAGCCAGATAAATAAATTAACAGTTTATTTATTTATTCGCTACCTCTCTAGATTACTACGATTTAAAATTCTAGTTGAGGTACATATTTTTCTTTTGCCTTTTCTACATGGAAAATAGTTGATCCGATAAGCTATTATTCTATTTTATACTATCTTTTGATTGATTATATTAGAGTCTAGGTCAGTCGTGCTCTGTCTAAACTCTGCTATAAAATAAAATCTTATATTTAGGCATAGATATAATTCGATACGTTCTTTACTTTGCCTGTTTTATTTTTTCTTCTGGATCATTTAAGACTACGATAGCAATATACCAGATATTTTTGCCTCAGTAAGAATCTATTACGCTGAAGATTCTTCATATTGGAATAATAATTTTATTATGATTATAATTGTAGACCCAATTAATCCTCGTATATTATAGGTCTACTTTATCTTATTGAGGAATAGTTTTGCTTCGACTAGCTCTATACCTCTAATATTTTATTTATAACTAGAGTCCATCTCAATCAAAATTTTCTTGCACTTTGGTATTGACAATGGATACATATTTAGTAAAGGCATTAATTATTCAGTACGTGACAGATTATTATTGCCTAAATTAGATTT
Organism: Anodontia alba; assembly: GCA_964016985.1. Lineage (NCBI taxonomy): Eukaryota > Metazoa > Mollusca > Bivalvia > Lucinida > Lucinidae > Anodontia > Anodontia alba. The sequence continues at coordinate 67,047,453 of OZ024823.1, read as the reverse complement.
TATATACAATACTTTCCTTTTGATATTTTGTTTTATTGACTTTGTAACTATTCAGAAACTGCCAAAGTCAATCATTTCCTTCCTCTAAACTTACCGAAGCTCTAGATTATGTTGATATATATTTTTGATATATGCTTAGAGGTTAATTAACGAGAGTTTACCTCATAATAGCAGATATTATTATAATTATATTAATCAATCTATAGTCTAGGCTTAGACAAAAGGGAAAACATCCTTAATTATTAGTATACGAGCCGGTAAAGAATTAAGACACTCTTAATTATCTCTTTACCCCTCCTTTATGTTTACATTCGTTAAAGGGATCATAGTAATTCTCGCTAAGAGTTCAAGTTCAGTTTGCGAATAATGCAAAGATTAATATCTTGATTTCCAGTCCGCATCAAAAATGGTCTATATATATAGATAAATATCTTTCCGAAACTGGATATTTATTAATTTTTCCACACAATAAGTCATTTCAAGATGTCGATGATTTTGAAATGCACTGCTTCAATTTATAATATAAAATATGTTTATATTAACTTCACAACTTAGTAAGTGCTGCACCTACGTTCCTGGTCAGATCTTACTTTTGTGATACGTTTTTGAACATACTGAAAGTTTTCTCCGATTATACATTCGGTAAATAAACTTTCGAGTAGTATTTATGCCTTTAAACATTCAGATTATTTGATAATTGTTGGAGATAATATATTATTCCGATATTTATATATCTATCTTCATTATTTATCTTTCTCATCTTACTTTTAAGTTAGATTGACCTTCTCGCTACGTTCCAGGTTTAAATCTAGCTAACATTGTGGAACAGTCACTTTTTTATTTCCTAAACAATATTTTAACATTTTTCTCAGTATTCAGAGCATAACGACTTCATGAATACTTGAAAATAATTCAGTTCTACGCTTGTTAAACTAAGCCTAAAACAAGCCCTAGTTTTTTAGAATGGATATTATCCTTCGATTCAGTTCATGGAGATACATCCTTTTAGATCCCATTATCTCTATTTCAATCATTCAAAATTCTAATGACTAAGTACTCCTTTTCTACGCACGAATACAGAATATCGAGTCACTGTTGCTGCATATTGGTTAAAGATTAAACAAATTTTATCTTAAACCTATATGACGTTAAATTAATTATTATCTCTTTCATATACATGTTTTTACCCTTCCGTCAGGGATCGCGGTAATAATATTATTACTCTCTATGGTTTACACATAGATCTCGAGAGTATATATATGTATTTCTTCCTGAACTCATTTGCGAGTACGTAATTTGATATTTCAGGAATTACCAATTATGCAGACATAGATTTTATTCTATTAATATTCAATTCTAAAAAAAAAAAAAAAATTTGATTGAATGTTTATCTATAAAATTTCCGGGCAGTAATTTTATAGAGAGTTATATGTTTAATAATTCCTTGCTTAAATAATAGTTACGCTTAACCTATGATTTATAGCGGGAATTTTGTTCAGTAGTATAATTTTTATTTAGTATTAATATATTTCTTACTATTCTTAAATATGCGTATAGAATAGTAATACTATCTCTTAACTTTTAAATTAAGTGTTTTTTGAGATTAATAATCAGTATTATTGTATAATCTTTCTTCAGAGATTATCACACTATTACTTTTTCTCTGAGTCCTTCTCTTTTTATGAACATTTTGATTCGTATCAAAGTGGATTTTTAACATTTCTTGATTTCCATGATTATTTACTCAGGAGTACTTTTCATGGCAATCTTCTGGTATAGAAAGATTCTATCCAGCTTATTTATTATTGTTTAATCTTATCAATACGGTAAGATTTAGCCAAACTATGACCGTCATACAGTTTGCTGCGATCAACCTTATTCTTATCTCTCTTATTCTCTGTCAAACTCTTTAGTTATGATGTTGACAGTTTATTCTTTATTTTTTGTCAGGACATCAAACGCTTTTATATGTCTATGACAAAACTAATTATCAATGGTTTAGGTTGTTTTTTCTTCCCAGCAGTTATATGCAAACTCTGTATTATTTTATTGCTTGACTAAAAATTCGTTATACAATTAGTCTAGCAATAGTTTTAACCATTATGTTTGTCTATACTTTTTTTCTTCTGATGGATAACTTAGTTATAGTTAACTCCATCTACTTTTATTATCTCCCCTTCTTTAATTTGATCAAGGGAAATAATTACACATTATGGTTATTTTAAGTCTGTGTCTGTTCATCGGAAACTGTCCTGTCGCTCCAATTAACAGAATTTAATTAGTTTATAATTCTAATAGCTTAGACTATTACAATTACATAGCTTCACATATCTAGTATTTTATCCAAAATATCTACATATGTCAGTTATCTATAGGAAACTCCACCGAGTAGACTTTTCCTCATTTATTCAAGATCCTACATAGACTACTTACAGTGTATGGTCTTGGCTTTTTGTTTTACAAATTTTGTTTTCAAAATTTTCTATATTCCTAGCTTACTTTGCGATGGAATATTTATGTTATGTCTCAATGACTCCCTTTTCTTTTTGAAGCCAATTGTTGTTTCCCAAAAAGAAAAAAAGAGGGGGGGGGGGGGCAATGTTAGGTCTCTGAGACTTAAGAACTGGCTTCCTCTAGAGTCTACTAATATATATAAGGTTGTTAGATCATAACACCTTAAAGCTATTTTGTGAATCTAGACCATTCTTTCTATTAAATATAGAATTAGAATGTATCTGATTCCTTTGAGTTTCCTGAGTCTTAACCAGAAGTGGTGAGATATTATTGGTGTTAGAATTAGGAGAGCACCTCCCTCCTATTCTGCAAATTCTAGCACATTATCTATAGGTTAATGTATTATGAAGTTAAAATGAAGTTTTTTAAAAGTAAAACATATTTTAACGAGTAATACTTAACCTATAGATAATCAATTATCTCCCTCCGCCCACCCTCGCTTATCTCTCCTAATTGTGTCTATTGTTTTACACATAAAAGAAACTGACACGTGGTAAATTGAGCGGGAAGAGTTACGTCACACAGGTAACTGCCTAAGGGACCTTCTGGTTTAAGACTTTAATTAACGACTGAAAGGTCGTTTTTTCTGTGGAAGGTGTGAAAACAGAATAGAATAGCACATTATCTATAGGTTAAGTATTACTCGTTTAAATATGTTTTACTTTTAAAAAACTTCATTTCGAAGATTATGTTTAACAGAGCAAAATAAAAACAAATATATTAATCGCACAATTTGTGACACTCCCGGCCTAGAAGTAGCCGAGCTAGTAAAGTTCATGTAATTCAATTACTCATATTACTCATATTTGTTCATAATTGTCATTCTGCAAATGTGTATTAACATCTACTATATTCCCATTGAGAAATTTGATCTTCCTGGTAATTGTAAACATGAATGTCTGAGTCTTTGTTATTACATAAGAAAGTTCTATAACATTAGATGGTTCATCATCATCACCACTATCAATGACAATGATATCATCTCCATGTGCCATGTGCTGAGCATGAGTTTCACGTGCTGAGCATGAGTTTCGAAGATTATGTTTAACGGAGCAAAACAAAAACAAATATATTAATTGCACAATTCATGACATTCCCGGCCTAGAAGCAGCTGAGTTAGTAAAGTTCATGTAATTCAATTACTCATATTACTCATATTTGTTCATAATAGTCATTCTGCAAATGTGTATCAACATCAACTATATTCCCATTGAGAAATTTGATCTTCCTGGTAATTGTAAACATGAATGTCTGAGTCTTTGTTATTACATAAGAAAGTTCTATAGCATTAGATGGTTCATCATCATCACCACTATCAATGACAATGATATCGTCTCCATGTGCCATGTTGTTGTCACTGTTTTCTTGTGCCATGTCACTGTATCCATGTGCAATGTTATTGTCACTATCAGTATATGTTGTATCATCACTGTAACCACTCAACCCATCTTGAGTATCACTATTAAAACTCAGTTCCTGGTGACCATCACTAGGATCACTAATACTGGCAATGTCATTATCTATAACACTTCCGGTCTCCCTGCTAATAACACTGACATCATCACAATTAACACCTTCACTTCCAGGCTTTGTACTAAACTGTCCCAAGTTAAAGTGTCACTGCTTCATCAAAAGACTGATTGTACATGGTTCCATCAGCATCCGCTAAAAGATAGTATCGTATCATCATCACTCACATCTTCATAATAAGCAGGAACTTGATAGACACCTCTGGTAGCACTTAACACGCACTCTCTTGCTGTGACGGTATCATATGCATGGCGAGTTATCAGATGTTTTGACAAGTAGCTTCTCAGCAGTACAATTCCAGTGTTCATGGTCTGTATGTTTCTCACAGGTATGCCTGGTAAGGTTCCGCTTATATTTATAACTCTTAGCACAGATATCACATAGAAAGGCATGTTTATTCACTACTGATTAACATACTGGAAATATTTTCACGATAGACTAGTTTTATATGAAAGTAGCACATGCAAGATATGACTTTGCAAGAGTGTCTCTGCCATAGTTTTATATGAAAGTAGCACATGCAAGATATGACTTTGCAAGGGTGTCTCTGCCAGGCCATGGACAAATTTCTGCATGAGTGACAATAAGTTGTCAACAAATACAAACTAATAAAACATTGCGCCGCCAAGTAAATATACTTTATTTATAGCAGATGACAGCATGTGCAACTTTATAGCAGATGACAGCACGTGCAACACTGTTGAAACTACCCAGTACACATTTATTTAAAGAATCACAGGTAACTATTTGCTCCGTTACGCTTCTATTTACATGAACAATAAAGTATCCTCGTAAAAATAGCCTATATACACTTCTAAGACATTTATTAGCTTGCCAGGAATATTTCCTTGGAGAGCTTATGTTGTCACCCAGTCATTGGCATTGGTGTCTGTCGGTGTCCACGTCCGTGTTAGCGCAATGGTTTTCAAAGGTGTGCATAGCTTTTTAACTGTTTAAGGTACTGCTTTCATATTTGGCCTACACCTACCTTAGGAGAAGACCTTTCAATAGCATACACCCCCATCCCCAAGTTAGACCCTTCATGTACATGTAGGTCAAGATTAGTTCTTACTTTGTCATTTACACCCATGTTTAAGTTTTGCATTTGAAGTTTTGAAAAGTGTACATAACTGCTGAAGTATTCAAGATAGTGCTTTTATATTTGGCCACACCAGCCTTAGGGTTAGACCTTTCAATAGCACACACCCCTTCCTCAGTTTTACCTTCAGCCTAGGTCAATGTCAGGTCGTACTTTGTCATTTGAACCCATGTTCGAGTTCTGCGTTTAAGTTTTGTAAAGTGTTTGTAACTGCTGAAGTATTCAAGATACTGCTTTATTATTTGGCCCACACCAGCGTTAGGGTAAGACCTTTCAATAGCACACACCCTTTCCTCAGTGTGACCTTCTGTTTGGCCTAGGTCAAGGTCAGGTCATACTTTGTCATTTAAACCCATGTTTGAGTTCTGCGTTTAAGTTTTGAAAAGTGTTCAAGATGCTTTAATATTTGGCCCACACCTACCTTAGGGTAAGACCTTTCAATAGTACACACCCCTTCCTCAGTTTGACCTTCTGCCTAGGTCAAGGTCAGGTCATACTTTGTCATTTACAGCTGTGTTTAAGTTTTGAAAAGTGTACATGACTGCTGAAGTATGTAAGATACAGCTTTCATATTTCTTCCACACCAACCTAAGGGATTCAGCATGTAAGATACAGCTTTCCTGTTATGTCCACACCAACCTAAGGGAAGATGTTTCAATGGCATATACCCCATCCCTCAGTTTGACATTCTTCCGACATCAAAGTCAGGTCATACTTTATCATTTACAGCTATGTTTGAGTTCTGCATTTAATTGTTACTATTTAAAGATTGTTTTCTTCTCGGATCAGCCCTTTCAGGTGAACTGCGTTGTCTTCTGACGACTCTTGTTTTTGATCTGTTTGTTGTTAACATACTCATACTTCTACAAATATACATATATAACACACACTATTTAAATGCACTGATAATGTTCAAAAACTTTAAGCCATACATAAGACTAAAGTGTCTGTTTTATTTTTTCTTTAGCACTTTCAACCGCTTCGCATATGGGACGCCATTTCGCTTTGTGTTTATTGCTGCGTGTATGGAATGCCATTTTAGCATTTTCATTTGATTGTACATCTTTTATCTGTCTTCACAAATACTGTCACTGTTCACTGACGTTTCAATGGGAAAGAGTAAACTTAAAGGGCGACCAACAACATACCCAGTGTGCGACTTTACTTTCGCAGAACAAATATTGCCATCCTTACTAGTGACTAAATTCACAATCTTGCCCATATTCCAGCAACATCTTGGTACATCGTCCTTTAATAAAACTACATCGCCAATATTTGGTGAAGTATCTGAAATGATTCTTCCTGACTTCAATCCTGATTTTCTCTGTTCACGTAAACTTAATAAATATTCATCCTGCCATATTTTCCAAAATACATTTAAGAACTTCTGTCCTTTTTTCCAGATTAACAACAATCTGTCAGCGGATGATTCATATGGATTGAAATCTGGATCATCCTGGTCACATTCAAATTCTGGGACACCGATGTTGGGGTTCATTGTTAAAAAATTTCCTGGTGTTAATGTTATATTAGATTCAATGTCGTCACCAACATACACAAGTGGTCGGCTATTAATGACTGATTCTATTTCTTTCAATAATGTCTGTAGCTGAGTTTCCTTTAGTAAATTCCTGCCTAACGATTTGCATAGAGCGTGTTTCACCAGTCCTACCAATCAATCTCTCATAGAATCTGCCCATCCATGGAGCCATTTCTATTATAAATGACCATTTTATACCAGAATTTGAAACAAAACACTGCACCCCTTCACACTTCGTTACATGTTTCCAAGCTTAATCCAAAACACTGCTGGCTGTTTTGAACTGTGATGCATTGTCACTTAAAATTTCGACTGATGTTCCTCTTATCGAAATAAATCTCCTTAAGCCTAGTAGAAATTCTTCTGCTGTCATATCTCATAAGTTCTAGGTGGATAGCACATGCCACTAGACAAGTAAATAAACATATCCACACTTTCTTTCTTTCTTGATCGGTCTTCATATACAGTGGTCCTAGGTAATCCAGACCTGTTCTGGAAAATGCGCACGCTTCCATTACGCGTGTTTTTGGTAAGGGGGCATCACAGGTATTTTGTAAGGGCCGTCTTCATGATGACGACATGTATAGCAGTGTCGCAATACTGATCGAACAGAAGCCCGACCTTGAGGAATACAGTATTTATGTCTCACACTTAATGTTTGAGAAATGCCAATGTGGAAGTTCTGCTTATATACACACTATAATAAGCTGTGTGAACCGGTCATTTTTTGGCAAAAGAATCGGGTGTCTGATGGCTTCACTTAAGGCTGCATTTTCTATCCTGCCTTTACACCTCAGAATACCATTATTAATTATGTGCTTAACATCAGGGGCACTGCACCGCATGTAAAGGAAAAGGAAGACTGGGTTTGGGATCATGTAGACCATTTATTAATTGTATAATGCAAAAGGCTGCAACAGGATAAATTAAAGCAAATAATGCAACATAATTGAACAGTCCTAAAACTGGCCAATATGGATTATGTTAAATTATGGCAGCATGTGGCCAGTCAAATCTCCATTTTAGAATGTCACATACATACTTCACTGTACATTGAGGCACTCAAATATTCCATATATGGCAACACTCTGGTTAAACACTGAATGAGTTAGTTATCCAGATAGAATGTCCACTGAAAGCCTTGCTTACCAGCCATGTCTTACTCCCATGCTGAGCAATAGTCCTCATACAATGACAGTTCATGTCTATCCTGTTGAGACCATAAACACATAATTTTAATGTGGAATCCATCAATCACGCAACAACAAACACTTTGTCAATTCCAAAATGGTCTACAAAACAAAAACTAATCTAACCACTAACTAACTAACTAAACTACAGTCATGTATTAAAAAAAAAAAAAAAAAAAAAAAAAAAAATTATATATATCTATAAATATAACCTGCATATGTGGCAAAGTCAATTACTGGGGGAGGCAGGTTAGGGTGGGGAAAACAAAATTTATTAGCAGTGAAAAAGATGTTGCTTGCTCGAGCGCTTAACTTAAAACTGATGCTACAGCCAAAAGATGCTTGATGCTGATTGGCTTTCCCAGGGTGGTGACGTGTGCAAAACCAGGAATTGCACACGGCACAACAATAGGAGAAGCTGCTGCAAAAGAGAAGGGGCCTGTGATGGCTGGTTATGCAAATGAATCAGGGGTTGCTTAGGGGCACCACAAAATTAATAATGGATTAATATGCTTAATCCTTACATTAATTATGTGCTTAACATCAGGGGCACTGCACCGCATGTAAAGGAAAAGGAAGACTGGGTTTGGGATCATGTAGACCATTTATTAATTGTATAATGCAAAAGGCTGCAACAGGATAAATTAAAGCAAATAATGCAACATAATTGAACAGTCCTAAAACTGGCCAATATGGATTATGTTAAATTATGGCAGTATGTGGCCAGTCAAATGTTAGTAAAATGATCTCCAAAAATCCCAAACCCAAGTAGAGTGGTAGGAGGCGGTAGCTAAATGGAGGGGACCAATCACTGGAGCAAATATACCACACAAAAGCGTATCACACAAAAAAAAGGAAACAACAGAAAAAAACAAAAACCAACAACATAATAATCTATAGCATGAAATTATTGTCCATTGACAAACAAAAACAGTAGCATTAACGGAGGAGAGCCCACTGACTCCCCAGAAAATAAATGGCCCCAGTGCGCTTATTAAAAGCCCACCACCACACAGATAGACTGGTACATGGTTAGAAACATGGAAAGGCTTCTCCCATAGTGTCAGCCAGTTTCTTTCGAAGGGAAAATGCTGGGTTTATATACCTTTCATACGCACTGCTGGCCCAGTCACCCTGTAACTTTATCAACTCAGTGGGAAGGCCACACTGTAGGGCAAAGGATGCACCCCCTTTCCGAAATGAATGCCCTGAGTACTTAGAAGATTCAATTCCTACTTTGGTTAAGGACTTTCTCAGGAAAGCGACAAAGTCAGAATGTGTTATGGGCTTGACACCAGAGGGAGACAGATAACAAAAGAGAGGGCGGGGGTTCCGAGTGGCCGGTAACAATGCAATACATAAGAAAAGGGCACTGGATGGGCAATAGGGGGACCCAGGTATGTGCGGCAAAAGGTATCTCTAGTATCCTCTGTCGAAATTGTATTGTTTTTGACCACCTTACACAGACTACAGCCCCTGAAGGAGAGAAATGGACATCTGAACAACACAGATGCTTGCTGGGATCAAACTTGTCTAAAGATGGTACAAGTAAATTGGACTTCCTGAAAAAGGAGAAGAACCCCACCAGGCAGGCTGCCCAAAAAGAAATATCAAAAGGTCAACTAAAATTCAGGACATGCCAGATACTGCCAAGAATCTCACGTGTGATAGGGAGTTTTTGGGTTGTAGAGTCACCTTTGTGCCTTCGCAAACCCTTGAGTACTGATGATAATACCCAGTTAACAGCCAATGGGTTATGATGCCCTGCTTCTATGTGCAGAAGATGGACTACATTTAGATATTGACGCACAGATGAATAACTAAGTCTGTCTGCCAAAAAGGCTACATAGCGGCACAGATCAGTTGGTGAAATAGGAACCGGGCTGATATTCAAATATGTACAAAACTGCAGAAACAAGGAAAGCTGACTGCTGTAAGTCCGGCGAGTAGACTCGGAGAATGTGAGCAGACGGAGCTTGGCCACCTCACTATCCAGGGACATTTCAAGTCTGTGTCTGGCAACAGGATCTGTGCAAAAGAAAGAAAAAGCTGGCCTGAGAATTGTGGAGGATAATAGGGAGGGATGAATAAATGGTATGATCTGGGCCCATTTATGAGGCTCGTGCAATCGAGAAATGGTGTCGGCCACAGTGTTGGACAAACCCGGTATATGTCTGGCTTTTATGTGAAAATTGTAACTGGCTGATAGCCAGAACATGACCCTTAGACAGGCCATCAAGAAGGGGTTCCTTGAGGTCCCCTTGTTAATGGTTGCCACTGTCACTACATTATCTGACTGAATACATATACGCTTATTTCTCCAAAATGGGGCCCAGCGACACACAGCAAGAAAGACTGCCAAGACTTCCTTTGAATTAATATGAAGGTTAGCCACAAGTGGCCAGTCCAACGCCCAGTTGCAATAGAACCAGTCGCCATCAAAGATGCCTCCAGCTGCCTGCTGACAACTGTCTGTAAATACTGAATTTATGGGCTGGTGGTCTAGCAGCAGTGACCTCCCATTAAAATCTGATATAAAGGATTGCCACCAGGAGATATCAGCCCTGATACTCCCTGAGAGCCTAATTTTATGGTTATCTGCCTTGAGCAAGTTGATTGTTTCAATGATGCGGCGCGAAAAAACTCTACCGCCATATACAACGCTTGCACAAAAGTTAAGTTTCCCTGCCAGGGATTGCAATTGTTTTCTGGACGCTCGTTTTCTGCCTCGAAAACGATCAAGTTCTTCCCTGATCTGAACGAGTTTGTCATCAGGGAGGCGAAGACACATAGCCAGAGAATCTATTTCAATGCCAAGAAAGGTGATAGTCGTAGAGGGGTCAATTACCTTTTTCCAGTTTATTGAAAAGCCCAATTTCCGCAAAAGAGAAATAGTGATATTCAGAGCTGCCAGGCAATCATGGAAAGAATCAGCCTTTATGAAAAAATCATCAAGATAGACAACAACAGCTGAAAGGCCACGTCGCTTGAGCATGCGTCTCACTGCTTGGGTTAGACGATGAAAGATTCCCGGTGCCAGCTTACTTCCAAACGGGAGTCGGGTATCGCGAAGGTAGACAGTTTGATTGCCAAACTGCCAACAGAGGCCTGTGACTTTCTGACTATGCCTACTTATCCGTACACTTCGGTAAGCATTTTTTAAGTCTATCTTTGCCATAAAGCATCCTTCTGTGACCAGTACCGCTGCCTCATCTACTGTTGAGAATTTTTGCCTCCACTGAGTTGTGCAATAGTCGTTTACTGCCATACCATCAGGCCGAGAGCGGACTCCTCCATCTGGCTTTGGGATCACACCCATGGGGCTAATTATACTGGGAGGGTCAGTAACCACCTCATAGTGGCCCATGTCAATCTCATTCTGCACCTGTTCACATGCTTGCTTGTATAGAAGGCTACCTGGTCTCGCTGAAGGATGGTTATGGCAAAAGACAGGATGAGGTGAAGCATCAGGATCTATTATATCAAATCCTTCTCTAAGACTGTTCAAGATAAAATCCTTATCCATATCATTTGACAATTCCTCCTCCCAAGCTGCTAGACACAAGCTCAAGCTTGGGCTCACTGGGGCCTTTACATGTTTTTTGTTTGGGCATGGGTAACTGCTGAATGTGTCTGCTGACACCCTGCATGAGAGCACTGATGGACGAATTTGCAGTCCTTGAAATGGCAGCCTGCCTTTGAGTTGAACAATTTGCATATGACCTTCCCATCTGCAGTGAAGGGCCCATGGTGGGATTGTTTTTGGTGTCCCATCAGGTTGTTCTTGCCAGTGTGAGGGAAGGTCTGTTTATTTAATCTAGGTTGAAGGTGTACCAACTGCAAATGAGGGACATCAGTTCCCCATCTGAAGCCATGTGCAGCCTGCAATCTTCTATATTCCCTGTCATACAGTAACACTGAGACTAAATTAAATTTTTGCACTAACTGGCAAATCTTAGTCGTATATGACAAGTAGTCTAGGATATTGGTGGCATTAAGCTTACCGTCCCCTGACAGACGATACAGTATAGCCAAATTAGCCACAGACCACTGTGCAAGTGTAATGGATTCAAGCTTTGGCTTTTTCAGTCCCGGTTTCAAGACAACCTGTTGTGACCCATTTCCCCCGACTACAAATTCTTCTTCCATGTTTCCAACCACAAACTCAGTAATATCATAAAAGGTGGTGATCGACTTACCCGAAGCAGCAGCGGCCAAATAGATCTGGGGATCACGCCAAGATTGGGTTTGTAGTGGCGAACTAGAAGCCAGCAGCGACTCTCGACTGTTAGGCTGCTGAGTGGCGTTGTCCTGCAAGTTCGACGATATGCCGTCCGCCAAGGGATGACGCGATCAAATTTTCACGATGCAAATTAGGCCCAACACTGGGTAAATTATTTTGTCCCTGTCCACCCCGGAATTGCTGTAAGAGCGCACTGATGTACGGATCCTCCACCCGTTGCGAGTCGCCATTTTGATTTTGACAAGCGGATGTTGAAGGCTGCGCATGGGTTGTTGTTGGCGCGCTTGTTTCATTTGTCGCCGCCGCATCGCCAGTCAATCGGATATCCCAGTGGGTGACACCAGTCTGCGCAGACGTGTTTTGCGCAGTGTTAACATCACAGCAGCCTCAGATTGGTCCAGCTGAACGATTGCCGCTTGTGCTAGAGCCTCGTCTTGAAGCAGTTTTTGAATGGAAGCCAGGATGAGCTTCTGCTGCCCCCTCGGTAGTTTTGCTTTCGCCAAATCATCCTTATCCACAAGTTTCAACGCTTGCATTGAGGTGAAACCATCCTGGCTTAACTTTTCAATTGCCTCCAGGCTGATTTTGTTATCTTTGGCCCATGCAGCCATGTATTCTTCGTCGGACATTGTCCTTATGTCTACAATGTTTGCTATGTTGTTCTGAGCCATTTTTTGTACACAGAATATGTCATTCAAACCTGAACTGCATAATTTAATGTTCTCTGATTAGTTCAACAACTTTTTCACAACACTGTGGGAACACTGGGGCGATATCCGAGCAGAAGAAGCACTCATCTCCTTCACAGAATGCCTCACAATCCAAATATCGTTCTAAAAGAGCGTCTTTTAACGTAGTATTTGAATAGAGATATCCCGATAACCGCCTAAATTCATTCTCGCTGAAAATATACCAGTTTGGGATACCAAATGCCCATTTCACGCTAGATTCACGAAGTCCTGTTCTGTTTGCTGTAGCCATTACATGTCCGTAAATTAAAGCACATTAATGACCGTTTTTTTCAATCACTTGATCACAAATTTTTTAATTCTCATGACGTTTTCTTTTTTCATTCCAGTATCTTATTCTGTGAGTGTTTACAGTAAATCCAGGGAAAACAAAACAAAATTTATTAGCAGTGAAAAAGATGTTGCTTGCTCGAGCGCTTAACTTAAAACTGATGCTACCGCCAAAAGATGCTTGATGCTGATTGGCTTTCCCAGGGTGGTGACGTGTGCAAAACCAGGAATTGCACATGGCACAACAATAGGAGAAGCTGCTGCAAAAGAGAAGGGGCCTGTGATGGGGGCTGGTTATGCAAATGAATCAGGGGTTGCTTAGGGGCACCACAAAATTAATAATGGATTAATATGCTTAATCCTTACATTAACTAGGTAAATACCCAGCTGTCTCTGCAGGTTGTTAGTTTTGTTACTTGTAATTGCAGTGAATACTTCAGGAAAGTGTTTCCTTTGTATGTATAGCAGCCACATGTTTTCAGCTTCAGTAAGCTCATTGTTGGTCAGGTACTTCGAATTGCTATCCTTTTTCACTTGATTGACGCCAGCAGATTTTCGTATCATTTTAATGAAACGAAGTACGTAAGCTGTTACTCTTACAACTTTGGTTACAGTTGAATATCTGTCACATTCAATGCCAAAGGGTGCACAGCTATCAGAGGAGTATGTAGAAAAATCTGAAATATTATCAGACACTTGTAGTAATGTACTTTCTTTGACTGATTTTCCTTTCTTTAACTCCGATTCATAATCTTGTTTCATTTTTTCATCTAATTCTTTGGTAGACTTTGGCCATTTTGTATCACTGAGCCATGTTGGCCCATGCCACCATAGGTGGTTGTCTCTGAATGTTCCCTAGAAGTGACAAATCCAAACACAATCCCGTTGTGACTCTTAATCTCTTTGACCCTGTTCTTCATAAACACTGATAAATCCTTGTCAGAATTGATCCACTTAAGAACACACTGAGAATCGGTCCATATATATGTGGTTTTGATTGGAAATTTTAACTGATCTTTAACAAACTTAACACATCTAACACCAATAACAATGGCCATCAGTTCTAGTCGAGGTATGGTCATTTCCTTCAAAGGAGTAAGTCTTGTTTTAGAAAAGATTATGTCAGCTTTTAATTCAGAATCATTGATAATTTGATGCAAATACACAGTAGTTGCATAAGCACATGCCGAAGCTTCACAGAAACACACTAAACTGTACATTACGGTTTCCTTTCTTTGACTCAAAGCGATATTCCATTTTATGCTGCACTCCGGTAGTTTTGACAAGTCTGAACTGATAGTCAACCAAACAGCTAAATCTTCGCTGCATATTACATCGTCCCACTCAAGTCTCCTATTCCATAACGTTTGAAGAAATAGCTTTCCTCTTAACAGTACCGGTGAAAATAATCCCAGTGGATCAAAAACAGATGCTGTTTCTTTCAACACATTTCGTTTCATTAGCTGTGTCTGTTCTAATTGACTATTTGATCTTTTCAAGGAAATTGTATCACTCCCAATGGTCCAAGTGTGACCAAGAACTTTTGTTGATTCAAGATTGCCATGTCCTCTTTCTATGATCTGATTTACCTGAGAATGATTCAAAACCCACTCACGGAGATTCATTGATGCTTTTCTGAATATTAACTTTGCTTTATGATAGAGATGAACTGCATCCTCGCTACTATTTATTCCTGTTATAACATTATCAACATAAATGTCATCTTTCAGTTTCATTGCAACCTCACTTCAATATAATTCCAAATGTGTTTCAACTGTTGCCCCTAGAAAAAAAGGGACTCGATATGACACTGAAAGGAACGTGACAGAAGCGGTACTCCTATATATTGGAATTATCAAATCTAATGTGTCCACAATCTTTCACTCAATCTGGTCATGTCTCTTTCACTCTGTTGTAAACCTATCTGGAGAAACGCTTTTTCTATGTCGGCTACTATAGCTAAATTGTGTAACCTGAATTGCATAAGTATACCTTACAGATCGTTCAACAAAACGGGACCTGTGTATAGACATTCCTTCAGCTCAAATTCTCCTTTCTTGATTTAGCTGATGCATCGTAAACTATTTGAAGCTTGGTTGTTGGCTTCAAGGGATTAATGACTGCATGGTGTGGAAGGTAATGTTTGGGACCTTGAGTGTATATCTCCTCCACCTTTTCAATGACATCCTTATCCAGCTGTTCTTGAATTATGGAGTCATACGATCATATCAACTCTGGTTTATTCTTCATCCTTAACACATTTGACTTCAAACGGCCTAGTGCGAATTCACGGTTAACCGGCAAGTCCGGGTTGTCATGCTTCCATGGCCATTTCACCTGATATTGCCCATCTTCAAATTTTAGAGTCTCTTTGAAATGTTTCTTCACCATTTCATTATTTATAGAATTCGATTTATCAAGGATTCCGATAGCTTCCACATTCCAGAAACCTTCCAGATCCGGTTTTCTAGGAGTTACACAGTCTATGTTTGTGAAAATACCTGCCTCTGTTAAGTTATTTCCATAGGTAAGAATAAGCATACTCTAGTAGAATCGGGTTCACTTGTACGACCAGTGAGAATCCATCCAAGCTTTGATGCGAGGAGGTAAAGTCCAGCTGAACTTCAGTCTTCTGTAAAAGAATGATATCCAGATAGTAATCATTTCCGATTAACAGTTCTACTGAAGAATATTCCGATTATCTTGGTATACTATCAGCTAGATCTAAACTTGATATCAGAGGATCTATATTTTCTGATAAACAGAATTTCATTGCTTTTCTCTGCATTGTACCACTGACTGGAACGATATTCACACTGATCTCCAGATATTTTTTTAGTGAATTCTTCTGATAATTTAGCACTTGATAGTTTTAATTTAAATTTCCTTGGGCACAAACTCCGATGGTGCGCATTTACCTCACCACAGTAAACACGTTTTGTTCTTTTACAGTCCTTTGACAGATGACCTACTTTTAAACATTTGAAGCAACTTTCCTTCAGCTGTTTCTTCCTCTCTTCTATAGTTGAATACTTTATGCATTCATCACTCCACTTTTTGCATTCATCACTTTTTGCATTCATCACTTTTTGCATTCATCACTACACTGATCATAGAATCTTCCAGTAGTACTTAGCTTCGTGTTTACAACTAGTTGAAAATTGTTTACCTACCGTTAGAGGATTGAACATTCTCCTGTCAGAACGTGTAATTTTAACAGCACAATACATTAACCTATTGATAATGTGCTATTCTATTCTGTATTTCAAACCTTCCACAGAAAAACGACCGTTCAGTTGTCCTAAAAGTCTTCATCCATAAGGTCCCTTAGGCAGTTACCTGTGTGACTTAACTCTTCCCGCTCTTTCAATCACGTGTCAGTTTCTTTCTGTGGAACAAAGAAAATAAACAGGATTTTTTACGGGGTGATAAAAAATCTAAATTTCTTTCTTTTTCTCCGGTCTATTTTCTTAGTTCCTGTTTTCTTTTTTTCCTTTCATGGAAAATCTTATTATTTTCATTAAATTGATTTTCTGTGTTTTGTTTTTGTTGATTGTCGTTTTGCGTCATGCATTTTTGCGAATCTCATATTTATCGGCACAACTCTCGTGTTCTTTCCGGAAGTTGTGCATAATGATTAAAAATATTTACTTATTTTGTTTGTTCCAGGTTATTCATTGACTATTTCTGTAATAACTGGACTACTATTGGTATCTGAAGAAGATTTCTATGGCGAAGAAGAGAATTGTCAACCTTCGGGTTATTAGTCAATTCTTACGGATGGGACACCACCCCACAAGGCCCTGCTGCATGGGGTAGGACCCATCTGGGTGGCGTCTTATGGGTACTATAAGCACTCAATAAAGTCTAAGTCCACCACTGCCTGGACATCCATCTACCTAACAGACGACGAAGATGTGATGAAGATTTCTGTGATGGAGAAGCTGTTTAGTAAAGAATTTGTCAACCTTGGGTTATACGACAATTCTTTACTGATGGGACATCACTCCACAAGGCCCTGCTGCCTGGGGTAGGACCCATCTGGATGGCATCTTATAAGTCCACCTCTGACCAGTCATGACTGGTCACGGGTCATCTTTATGGGTGCTAGAGGCACTCAATAAAGTCTAAGTCCACAAATCACCGGTCAACCTGTCACCGGTCACCAGTCAAAATTACTACCGAGCAATTAATTACCGGGCATCTTTTCACCAGGCAACAACCACAGGGTACCAACCACCGGTCATAGAAGATATAGTCATTTACCGAACTATTAGTGACGGAATAACAGTCACTAGTTCCCGTACAATTAGTTTTGACTTGCAGAGCCTGAGAGATGAGTCAAATTAATTGGCACAGATTATCAAATGACAACGTTGGTTAGAATACTGAGTAGACAGTTTTATCAAGGAATTCTATGCAGTCATTATCGAATTAGACTCAGAATCCTAGATACTTGTAATTGCAATCTGATATTTTTTTGTTATCGGACATCTAACAATACTTGAAGATTATAGATGCATTCCTCTTTTATATAACGGGAAAAGGATCTTTACCCCATCAGAGTTTACGGCAGGGGATAAGCTCCATGCTATGTCTTGATATTATAAGAAATGAAGATAAATGTATCATTTACCTATGTCTCCTTCTTCTTAATTTCTTTGTTCTCTTTCGGAAGAAACAAAGAAACGGAACTCAATATAATTATTTGAAAAGAAGTTACTGATTCTTTCCTCTTTTCTATGGTACATAGTTATGATCATTATGGTATCATATTCTAAACTTTTCCTTCAGGTTGTTACCGACAATGGGAGAGAGTGTTTTAAAAGTAACTAACTTATACAGGTTGTTTGCATTCATAACCTACAACCTGATAAGTTGGTAGAAAACCCTTAACTTTACCAGGTGGCTGTCATTAGAATAATATTGCGACCTGATAAGTGATATCAAGATTCCTTAATTATAGTTGAAATTGGTGAAGTCTAGGGTTCAGAATTAGTCTTTGAAGAGACTCCTGATCCTTTGATAAGATAATTATCGATCTTCTAAAGAAGTACCGGTCATATTTTTGGTAAATTTAGAAGATCATACACACTATATATATTACTATCAGGAATAGAATTATGTATGGATCACGTTAATTCCTTATTAGTTCTGTTCTATCTAATGATATAAAATTTTCAAGTATATCCAAATTATAAAGGATAAACTTGTCTTTTTATACATCAAGTGTCAAAGTTTTTTACTTTATCATGTGTAATAAAAATTATTATTACATAAGTCCTCTATAGATTTTATTTGCTTAGAAGTCTAATAGAGGTAAATATTCTTTATTTTGGGAAACAATAAGTTTTCAGACTTAATTCCCATGCTAATTGTTCAGCGACAATTATTTATTTCTGTAATAAGAGTCCACGTCAGTCATGTCTTGCCCAGACTCTTGGATAAAGAAAATAAACAGATATATATATATCGGAATCACAAGGAACTACAGCTCCTATTCTAATCAGTTCTTTGACCTCATATCAACTATTGTCCACTGCTCTGGTTCATAGGGATGCTCATCAAAATCAATACGATACCCAGTGATAGCTTGAAGCACCCAGGGATCATTTGTTATTTTTTCCCTATCTTTTACATGTTGTTTTAATTTACCAACAGCACCTACCTGAACTAGTTCTGTTTGTTTGGGGTTGCCGAAGTAACAGTAGCTGTCCTTCTAGCTCCACAAGCTCTCATAGGCTGTCTATATTGTCCTCTCTGAGGATAAGGTTGGTATCTCATATTGGCCCCATAGCCGTACCAATAATTTGAACCATATTCTGAACCATATCCATGTTGAGGGTAGCCATAACCTCCAGTATACCCATGTCGTGGGTAATAACTTCCCCTTCCTGCACCTCTCTGAGGTTTGGGATAAAAACCATAATTCTTGTCTTTTCCGAGACCATAGAGCGAATAACAAGTTTTTATATCTTTCGTAATGTCATCCCCAAATAATTTATCTGTTATGGGAGTTGAGATGTTACACAAACTGTAATATTTCTTCTTTAAGTATGGTCTGATAAAGTATCTTTGCCTGACCTAAAGCTGGAATTAAACTTGTCCTAGCAAAGTAAGAGAATCTGATAACAGAGTTTTTGCTTCAGGATTAGACATAATTTGTGGCTTCAGTATCTCTGCCAACTTAATAATTGGGGTAATCCCAGTCGCTACCAAATTTTGAATGTCCTGAATCCCCCTGTCCTGGGATTGAGACTGTTTATTCATAATTTTCCAAACCTCATTATTCACTAGAGGTGAACAAGCATGGTCACAGTAAAACTAAAGAATCTACATCACATTGTGAAGCACATGCCAGATTTACTTTTTTTGTCTTTTTTCGTTCTGACTGGTCTTAGGATTATCACCATCAGATAAATCTGCCTGGTCAAATTCTACCCGTAAAGGAGGTAAATTTTCTAATGAATCACCAAAAACGGATTGCATATCCTCCTCGTCAGCATATTGTTCACTTTCTGGCAAAATACCCGGGGCTTCTCTTAAATGATTAATGTCCTGCTGTGATAATTTGGATATGTCCGAAAGGGGGTTTTTATCTGAACTTTTCTTTTGTCCACGAGACTAATTCTGACCAGCTACCCTGGAAGTCAACATGAATTCTTTATTACTCGAACTTATAGAGCTCTTTTTCTTTGGTGCTTTGCGATTAGAAGACGCTGACTTTCCTTTCTTTCTATGCCGACAACTTTGAAAAAAGTTGGGGGGCATATTGCTTCTGGCTTGTCCGTTCGTTCTTTTGTTCATTTGTTTGTTCGTTCATTCGTCACGCTTTCTTGTGCATAGCATAACTTTAGAACCATGTATGCTAATGTTTTGAAATTTCATATATGGATTCCCCATGAAAAAATAAGTGACCCATATTTTTTTTCTTATCCGAATTATCTCCCATTTTAGAGTTATTTCCCTTTTTAATAAAATAACATTGAAATCTCTTAAGCAAGATATCTCAAAAAAGAATTTGAACTAGAGTCTTGATATTTGGTTTACTGATTGGGACTGAGGAGATAACCGGATTAAATTTTCAGCCAATTTAATGAAATTTGTTGGAGTTATGGTCCTTTTCAATTTTTGGCCATTTGTTGCTTTCATGTGCATAGTGTAAGTTTAGAACCATGTATGCTAATGTTTTGAAATTTCATATATGGATTCCTCATGAAAAAAATAGGTGACCCATTTTTTTCTTTTCTGAATTATCTCCCATTTTAGAGTTATTTCCCTTTTAATAAAATAACATTGAAATCTCGTTAGCAAGATATCTCAAAAAGTATTTTAGCTAGAGCCTTGATATTTGGTATACTGATAGGGACTGAGATCACCTGATTAAATTTTAACTGCACAATACATTAACCTATAGATAATGTGCTATTCTATTCTGTATTTCAAACCTTCCACAGAAAAACAAAACAAAAAAAGGTCAGTCGTCTTAAGGAGTCTTAATCCAGAAGGTCCCTTAGGCAGTTACCTGTGTGACGTAACTCTTCCGGCTTTAATGATCACTTGTCAGTTTCTTTTCTGTGGAACAAAGAAAATAAATAGAATTTCTTACCGGTGATAAAAAAAACTAGATTTCTTTCTTTTTCTCCAGTCTATTTTCTTAGTTCCTGTTTTCTTATGTTCCTTTCTCATTCCTTTCACTGAAGATTATATTATTTTCATTTTAATTGATTTTCAATTTCTTGTTATTTTTGATCATCGATTTGCATCATGCATTTTCGCAACTATCATATTTATTGGCACAACGCTTGTGTTCAGTTCGGAAGTCCTGCATAATTAATCAAGTATTTAACTTGTTCTTTCTGTTCCAGGTTATTTATTGATGTGATCTGTAATAACTGGTTGAGTAGTGATATCTTGCAGATAACTACAAATTGGCTGAAGATTTCTATGGTGGAGAAGCTGATTAGTAAAGAACTTGTCTACCCTTTTGGGTTATATGACAATTCTTTACTGATGGGACACCACCCCACAGGGCTATACTGCCAGGAGTAGGACCCATCTGGGTGGCTTCTTTATGGGTGTTATAAGTACTCAATAAAGTCTGATTCCACCAGTCACCGGTCAAGCAGTCACCGGCCAACCAGCCACCAGTCACTCTATATCAGCTTCACCAGGCACCAGTCAACCAGGCACTGGGTTACCAGGCAACCTGGGAAAAATCTCCAATCAGCCAGGCAATGTATTACCAGGCATCAGTCAACCAGGCACCGGGCAGCCAGTCACCAGTCAACCTGGCACCAGTCAACTATTCACCGGGCACCAGTCACTGGGTACCAGTCATCGGTCAGCCAGGGAGCGGTCATTATGTCGGATTACTGGTGACTGGATACCAGTCACTAGACTCCGGACAACCTATTACTGCTCACAGAGCATCATAGACAAGTCAAATCAGTGGGTACAGGTTATTGAATGACAGCGTTAGGTTCGAATACCGGGTAACCATTTATATCATGGAATTCTGTCCACTCATTGCCGAATTAGACTCAGAATCCTAGATATTTTTAATTGTAATTGAATCAGATTTATCAATTATGAATGAATTTCTGAATTCAATGATTAATAATATAAAGAGTTTTAATGTTATCAATATTGAGTATTGTTATTGAACTTCGAACAATACTTTGAAAATAGAAATATGTTTCTCTTTAATATGTTTTGAAAGAGATCAACGCTTTATGGATCCTCAACCCATTAGGCTTTTCTGCAAGGGTTGAGCTCCATAAATTGGTTTTATATTATATGAAGAAGGAAAATATAGTTGGACCTTTACTTATTTCTTCTTCTCCTTCAGTTTCTTTATTCTCTGTTTAACTTATTATTAGAGCACAGAGACAAAGAAATCAGTATAAGTATAAGAAAAGAAGTATCCGATCCTTTCTTCTTTTCTTTAAAAATTTATTACCATAAAAGGTATCATAGATCTAAGCAAAGAACAGTCTGTGAACTAGATAACTGATCCTTCAATAATCGAACCATGAAAATTTTATTAAAGTCCTAGCATGTTTTGAAAAAATTTCGGAAGATCATGCTTCCTATTTATTCTATCAGGAATTGAACTATTATGGTCACGCTAATTTCCTTATTTATTATCTCCTGTATAATAAATAGAAATAATTCCAAGTACATGTATATCCAGAATTATATGGGATAGACTTGGTTAAACATACTCAGCAATTGTTTTAAATTAACTCGAGTATATATTATATAAATAAAAGTTAAATTAATCAAATGTCCTCTCTAGATTCTAATGATGAGCATAGAAAGTCTAGTAGAGGTAGATATTCTATTTCATAGAATATGGGAAACAGTGGGTAATTTAAGCTTAGTACCATATTAATTTTATGCGTCGACAATTGTTAATATCTGTTAAAAGAGTACAGGTCAGTCTTGTCCTGTCCAGACTCTGGAAAAGTAAGTCGTTAATAAGATATTTATATATATATATCAAAATAAAAAATGTCTTAATATATATATATATATATATATATATATATATATATATATATATATATATATATATATATATATATATATATATATATACATTAAGACATATTTTAATTTGATACCTCCTTTTAATTTGCCTTACTTAAATTCTGGATCATTTTAGTCTACACGAGAAATGTTCCAGTTAATTCAATTCACAGATTAAGAACTTAAAACAATAAAGTTTACTTTTTCTGAGAATAATAATCAACACATTGGCTATGGTAACGTTAAAAACCCATACAGCTGATAAACAGTCAGACCTAATCAATGTATAGTAGAGGTCTATATTAATTATAATCCTTAAGTTCAGGGTTGCCACGGTCAGGGAAAAAAGTCTGGAAAATGAAAATTTTTCCAGGTCAGGGAAAAGTCAGGGAATTTTGGTTTGAGTCAGGAAATTAGACAAAAAACTGACAAAAGTCAGGGAAAAGTCTGAGAATTTCAAAATTTTCTGAAAACTGAGATGGCTGTGGCAGTCTTCCATTCTACATGTATGAACCCCTGGGTCTTGCCCCAGGGCGGGGCTAGAGGTAAAAATCTAGGACACCCAATAAAGTTGTATTTTGCAGTTTGTTTATACAAACAACCTCTTATTATACCCATGGCATACGAAGTATGCCGAAGAGGTATATAGTTTTCGTCCATTCCATTAGTCAATTTGTATGTCCGTCCTTCTGTCTGTCTGGATGTGATTCCGTCCATTAACCCTTTCTGTACTTCGAAGTTTTTTATGCCCCCACCATTTTCATTGGGGGCGCATATAGTATCACTGTTGTCCGTACATACATCCGTCCCATCCGTCCGTCCGTCCCATCCCGTCTGTCCCTTACTTAACAATTTTGGTTTCCGTGCGATGTCTTTTGAAAGGATTGGTGTATTGGATTGAAATTTTATACACAGGTATATAATCATAAAATTTAGGTCAAGTTCGACTTAGGGTAAAATCCACCTATTATTTTGGGAGTTATGGCCCTTTTCAACTTTGAAAAATTTTCAACTTTGAAAAATGGTTTCCGTGCGATATCTTTTGAAAGGATTGGTGTATTGGATGGAAATTTTGTACACAGGTATATAATCATAAAATGT
Organism: Anodontia alba; assembly: GCA_964016985.1. Taxonomy (NCBI): domain Eukaryota; kingdom Metazoa; phylum Mollusca; class Bivalvia; order Lucinida; family Lucinidae; genus Anodontia; species Anodontia alba. Next base: position 67,023,683 of record OZ024823.1, on the reverse strand, counting down.
AGGTCAAGTTCGATTTAGAGTAAAATCCATCTATCATTTTGGGAGTTATGGCCCTTTTTCAACTTTGAGAAATGGTTTCCGTTCCATAACTTTTGAAAAGATTAATGTATTGGATTCATATTTTGTACACAAGCATATAATTATAAAATATAGGTCAAGTTCAATTTAGGGTAAAATCCACCAATTATTTTTGGAGTTACAGCCCTTTATCAATGTTGAAAAATGGTTTCCGTTCGATATCTTTTGAAAAGATTAGTGTATTGGATTCAAATTTTATACACAGGTATATAATCATAAAATGTAGGTCAAGAACGATTTCGGGTAAAATCCACCAATTATTTTTGGAGTTATGGCCCTTTTTCAACTTTGAAAAATGGTTTCTGTTCCATAACATTTGAAAAGATTAGTGAATTGGATTCATATTTTATAAACAAGCATATAATTATAAAATATAGGTCAGATTTGATTTAGGGTAAAATCCACCTATTATTTTTGGAGTTATGGCCCTTTATCAGTGTTGAAAAATGGTTTCCGTTCGATATCTTTTGAAAAGATTAGTGTATTGGATTCAAATTTTATACACAGGTATATAATCCCCCAAATAAATGAGATTTACCTTGGTTAAGTCGATGTTTGTTTTGGATTCTTTGTGGTCATACACACACTGACGTGATCAGATGAGATGCGCGCTGGATATTGTCGTAGTATTCATTAGTCAGGATTTCAAAGCCTAAGGTTTTCAAAAAATCCATATAATGGACACCCATACAATACATATTACCTAGGGTGGGTATATCTTCATTTCAACTAGGTGGGCATCTGATCACATCAGTGTGTGTATGACTACAAAGAATCCAAAACAAACATTGACTTAACCAAGGTAAGTCTCGTTTATTTGGGGGGATTCTTTTACGTCAAAGCCAGATTTTTTGTAAAGCTTTTAAGAAATAATTAAGCTTAATTCTGGCATTCATTCACTCATTATAATAATCACTCCTTGTGATAACAATACACTCACAATAATGCAACTTTACGACAACACTGCATTAATAAATCTGTCATTTGTATTGTTGTCAATCTATTTGTCATAAAACCTGGCAAAAGTTTTTTCTGAAGACCAGCCAGCAGTACTCAAAATGTCCTGCAATGGCAGTGAATTTGATTCAGCTTTCGGTACTGCTGCGTTTATATATTGAAATATCAACACCTGCACTTATCATTACCGACTTTAACCACCTTCTGATGGTGTCTCTTGCCGCAGGTCCATGAGGTTTCATATGACTGATAAATAAGCATTTATTGTTACCACATAGAGTTTCTGTTCTTTTTAAGTACTCTTTCATTACAAAAACAGCACATAGCCTTCTGTCTGGTGGGTATGCACGAATTTCAGCAATAGGATTATTACGTCCTGATTTAGATTGCTTCAACAATCCACTATATTGTAATAAGTAAGAAGAGAAACCTTTCTTCATACCGTCAATACTAAGTAAATGTAATGACTGACATCGACTTGCTAAAATGAGTGCTAATAGCATGATTAACTTGAACGTCAACATTTTTAAGGACAACTTGGACACTGGAGATAACTTTCTCAAATATTGTAACACACAAGAAATATCCCAAGTTTTTGAATACCGCGTCTGCACAGGCCTCAAGTTATACACGCCCTTCATGAATCTCACTACTAGAGGAAGGGAACCTATCGAGAACCCGTCACATATAATCCCAATGGCAGACAAAGCAGCCCTTGCTGTGTTAATTGCACTATAACCTATGTTATTATCAAATAATTCACTCAAAAATTCCAATACATTATTTACATTTGTTTGAAATTTATCAATTTTCCTTTGACTACAGTAGTGAACCCATTTTTTGATGTAGGTTGAGTACTGCTTTTGTGTGCCATGTCTCCAAGAGGCCATAATGATACTGGTTGCTTTTTTAGAAATCTTTCTGCCTGTGAGGGCTTGCCGGACAGCCGACAAGCCAAGAGTGTTAACTTCTTGTGTAGGGGATGAACTTTCTGAGTCCCTGGTAGTGCAATAGGTTGTCTCTCTTGGGGAGAAGGTAAGGTGTATCCGTCATCATCTCCATCACTTGCGGAAACACTGTGTCACCCACATGGGCGATCAGGATACACTCTCCCTGGTCCAGATGTAACTTGGCCATGCATCGTGGTATCAAACTGAAACACGGAAAAGCATAGAAATAATACTTTGACCAATCACATGAAAAAGCATTTATGATTTCAGCATCAGGATCTGGATGCCAGGCAGCATACCTGCCCAGCTGTGTATTCAGTCTAGTTGCAAACATATCTATTTCTGGTGTGCCCCAGATCTCAAATATGTTTTGTACTATCTCAGGATCGAGTTTCCACTCTGTATTCTCTTTGTAATTGCGAGATTCAAAATCTGCATCATTCTGAGAATCGGGAATATGTTCTGCAGAGATCCGAATACTCCTATCTATGCACCACAACCAAATTTCCTTTGCAATTTCATTGTATTCTGGTGATTTTACACCACCCATCGAATTAATGTATGAACGAGCACAAGTGCTGTCTGTTTTAACTTGAACATGCATGTATGAACAACCCTTACAGAAAGATTTAAGACCATAATATATTGCAAGTAATTCGAGGTAGTTAATGTGATAGTTTGCTTCCTCAAAATTCCATCGACCACCAGTTTTCTGTTTTTTGCATTGAGCACCCCAACCAGATAGACTGGCATCAGTCACCACAACCAAGTCTGCATTTCCATGATAAATTTTTCTTACTTGAGTACTCAAATTTTCAATCCACCACCTTAAATCTTCCTTCATGGGTTTAGTTATCTTCATACATGCTTCAAAATTGCCTTGATTTTGTTTGAAAGCAACTATTTTCTCCTTCTCTAGCTCCCTGTAATACAGGGGTCCATACTCAACAGCCGAGAATGTTGAGACCATAACCCTACAACTCTGGCCACCTCACGAATTTCGGCTACACTGACTCTGCTTAGTTCTGAACATGCCAAAATAATTCGTTGTTTTTTGTCATCTGGTAAATAGACAATCATATCTTTTGAATTGATTCTGTTACCTAAAAATCCAATATCTTGAGTTGGAACCAAAACTGATTTGTTTTGGTGAATCAAGAACCCTACTGCTTCCATAACATGAACAGTGTCTTCGATGTTATTGTCACATTGTTCTACTGTCTCAGCTATCAAAATTGAGTCATCAGTGTAGCCAGAATGTGTGTGGCCCATTTGTCTGAGTCTAGAAAACACTGGTTTTAACAGCTTTGTAAAGTAGCACGGAGCACAAGCAATTCCATTTGGCAATGAACAGTACTCAAAGACTTTGCCTTTCTACATAAATCACAGAAATTTTCTTTCTTCCTCTGCTATTGGTACAGAATAATATGCATGCCTCAGATCTACTGAGGCCATAAAACAATTGGGTTTGATCAAATGTAAAGTAGTTTCAAATGTGTTTTACTTGAAATGATAGTATTTTATGTGGCTGTTCAAATCTTTCAAATTTAGTATCATATGGTATTCCCCTTCTTTTTTGGGCGAGTAAAAATTCGAGAAATAAGCTGTCCTTGGACATGGGACACTTCTTCAATGACTTTCATTTGAAGTAATTTTTGAATTTCTGATTCAATAATAAGCTTCTCATGCTGAATAAATTTTTGAAAAGGGATTTTTGTTTGCACAGGGACTTCAGTTTCAAAGTCTATATGACAATGAAGAGCTATATCTAAAATGTCAGGATCAGATGTTAAATTTCTCCAATTTTCCTCATAATCTTTGAGCCTACCCGCCTCAAATTGATCTGTACATTCTACTTCTTGTGCTCCGGTTTGGAGTTTTTTGACCCCGTAGGAAGCGGTGGTTTTGATACAGCAAAGTTGCTATTTGACGACCCTCTTTCTGTTGTACATGCCCCGGGAACGACCCCGGTATGTGACACTTCCTCTACCCCTTCCTCTTGCACCCCTACCCCTCACTCCGACCTGTCGACTGATTTTATTAAACTCCTGGGCATCTTTAATGTCTTTGATAATGGAATCTCCATATAGTTGGTCTGTTGACTGCAGAGATGAGGAGCACAGGTAATGAAGATTAGGGTCCATATCTCGCTTATGAAGCTCTTTACACCTTACGTTGAGCCACTTATTAGCCTGACCGAGAATGCCAATAGCGTCAGTTCCCCAATCCAACATTTTCTGATCAAATTTCTTAGCACCAGCGTTCTTCATTTTAGTAATGTTAACAGCTGCTTTCACCACTGCGTTCTGCACAACACATAACTTGGAATCCTCAGTTTGAGTGTTCGGTTTCAGAACTGTCCAGACTCCTTGATTCACTCTGGTTTCTTTCAAGCTTTCACAGTTGGATGGTCTGTTGATTCCTTTGATCAGTTCATTATAAATGTCATTCGGCATACCTTCCCTGAAGGCATTGTTCACAATATCAGCCAGCTGAGTATTCACCTCACTATCAACTGCATCTGAAGCCTTCTTAAATTTTTTCAAATAAGAAGAAAAGACACTTTCAGTGTCATCTTCCGCAGCCCTTTTGGGAGATGCTTGCTGGGAATGGCCAGACAGCGGGACAGCTGTGTCTTCCCTTTCATACTGAAAATTATTGTCATAGTCATATTGCTGGTAGTCTGGAAAGTCTTCACAATCATTTCCACTCATGTTTTCAGCTTCTTCAGATTGCAAGTTAAATTAATATAGTTTGTCAACTGTCTGATTCAATTGTTCAACTTTATCATTAGTTATGTTCTGATTTACATTCATCTGTCATAGGATTGAAATAGCCTCCTGGTTAAAATCCAGTACAGCCGGAGGGGTGGGGGCATTTGGAGTGGGGTTAGCAGCCAAAGCAGCTTTCACAACTTGAGTGTTAGTAATCGTAACCGGTCGTCTTTCGATGTGGAAGGAACAACTGGAGGTGGGGACACCTTCTTTCCTTTACCCTTAGACATGTTAGTGTCTTTTAATGTGTCTTTTGTCGCCGACATTGCTGCCGTTTTGCCTTCTTCAGAATGCAACATTGCATCCGCCATTGTTGTAGAGCATGTGAAGAAAGAAATTTTGCCTACGTGATACACAACATTGTGTACTACGTCATCTCTATTAGGCCTATTTGATTGGCTGTCCAATAACTAGGCTGCTGGGCCCCGATAATGGATATAAAAAATTTATCGTGGCTAACTATCAATCAATCAATACAACAATGATGTGTAAACAAATAAGTGACACGAAAATTAAAGTCGATACGTGTCATGTAATTTTTTTCAAAAAAAAGTAAGAGAAAAGTCCAGGGAGTGCCACAATCACAAACCGCAGCCCTTCCCAGACCCCAAGAGGAAGAGGAAACCGACAAATCTAAACAAGCATAAACCAAACAAACGTACGAAAAGCACTAAGATTATCTCTCTCTTCCCCAGGCGAGGTAATCGCAATACTAAAAGGACTGAAAAACACAAGAACAAAATGACACACGGAAACACATACAACAAATCGCCTCGTAGAATAAACCACAAAGCAACAAAGAGTAAGACCAACACCGGGACCACCACCTTAGAACGGTCGACAGAGGTAACCACCGGGGGGTTTAAAGCACTTTTACAGCTAGCTAACTTCACCCTGGGTCCCGATGCTACTCTTAATACAGAAATACATAAAAATTCGGTTCGCATAAAGGCTCCCAACTCAGTCAGTGCATCAAAGCGAAAACATAAAAATCAAATTAATCACTATAATAAACAAAGACGAGTACTCATGGCTAATTCTACTGTATACTTGAGTAAATGAAAACCAATAGTTGAACCACGGCAGGCCAAACCAAAGACATATCGTCAAGCCCCAACCCACTGGTTAAAGTTTTACAAAGAGGCCGTCATTGAGTCTGAGGCCTGAACCGCCGTCGTGCAATTAAAGAGTGAAGCATAGCCATCAACAATGATTGGGTTGACAACTAGGCATGCAGTCTGCCGCATAATATCCAGGCTATAGCCAATTCTTTTATAACGGTTAATAAGTTTTCTGAATTGCTCCGAAAAGTTAGATTTACCTATAATTTTTCTAAATCTGTACACTAAGTCACCGTAAAATTCGGGTTCCGATATACCTTGTTGCAGAAGTGTTTTCAGACTGACGCTATATTTTTCTAACAAGGCACTGTGTCTGCGATAAAAGTTCGAAAACGCCTTACGAAGTTTAAAATAACGATAGCCCTGCCTAAGAAGTTTGGCAGTAAGGGTTTTATTACGGTAGTTAAAGTCATTAAGATTTGAAGAAGCTCTGGCAAATCTTATAAGTTGAGATATGTATACCCCATATGAGGTATGCCGGGGGACATCGCCATTGAGAAAAGGAAATTGACTATATCAAAATCAAAATCATCCCATTTATCATAAATTTTGGTGGAAACTGTACCATTAGATATATATAGATTCAAATCCAAAAAAGGTGCCTCGGTATCGGAAGAATTTGCTCTATTTAACTGGAGTTCTGTAGGATATATCCGGTCCACTATTTGGTCAAAGTAAATATTGTCAATATTTTAAATCGTCAAGGTATCTTGAAGTTGAATTGAAAGCCTCAATAATGTCAGCCTGATTTTCACGTGAGAGAGACTTCATGAAATCTCTCTCATAACAAAAAAGAAACAAATCTGCCACAAGAGGAGCACAATTAGTTCCCATCGGAATACCAATAGTTTGTCTATAAAGTTTAGTTCCAAATCTAATAAAAATATTATCCAAAAGATAAACAAGGGCATCACAGACTTTTTGACACGACCATAAATTGTGATTATTATATACATCAGAAGTGAAAAAAGCACATTCTTCGTTACAAGCCAAATATTGGGTATTCTCCCGAATAAACGTTCGGTTAATTAAATCAATAAGTTTATCTTTTATAAGATGATGAGGTAACATAGTATACAGTGTAGAAAAATCATATGTAGACAATTTAGAAGCCTGAAAGTTTTTGGATTTAAATTTACTGAGAACATCATTAGAATTTTTAATTGACCAAAAATAGTTAATTCCGTCTTTTTCGTAAACAGTATCATAGTATCTAATCCAATGTTTTTTAACAGCAGTAAGGCATGAAGTTAGCAGTTTGGACAAAACAGTAGTCGTACAAGAACTAGAATTAGCAATGAAAGTGCTTTATAAGGTCGTTTATGAAGTTTCGGTAACCAATATAACGTAGGAAGTCTGTCTTGCTTTTCTTTAATACTCACTGCAAACTTAGCAGTAATATTGATAGAATGGGTATTGACAATAGATCTCTCGTCAGTAGAAATCTGTTCATATGTTTTGGTACTGCCAAGTTCTTGTTTTAGAGTATTGATATAATAAAGTTGTCACACAACAACAACATTATTAGCAGCTTTATCAGCTGGAGCCAAAACATACTTCCTATGAAATTCTTGGATACCTTGTTTCAAATATCGAAAAGATAATTTAGGCATAGGAGGGAGAAGATCAAGGTTATTAGAGTAAAATAACACACGTTCATCAATGATCTTAAAAATCTTTAATTTCCAATTATTTAAAGCATTAGACTCAACATGCTCTCGTTTACACCAACGCATACAATAATCATTTAAAGCACTGGCAATTGTTTCCCGACATTTATTGAAATCAATGTGGGCTGGGAATCTATATTTAGGTCCTTTTGAAATAACTGAACGGATTCGTGAATCAGTTATAATCTTCAAGTAACCAGTGACAATATGACCCGCTGGTTGATAACAAAATTTAGAATCTTTACACTCTCAAGAATCAGGGTAACTAGTTTCAGTATCAAGATCAGAAACTAATTTATTGAAATTAAGTATAGTATTACGGATATGTTTGTTATATTTATAACAAATAATAGGAGATTCCGTGTTTTCGAAATATGAAGGTATAGCTGATATAACATTATTATCTAGAAATATGCTAGGTAAATCTATGAATTCAATACCTTTATTAATGAATGGAATTTTGATGAAGTGTCTAATGTGGTTAATATCAGAATCAATGTAAGGACGAAGAGCATGTTGAGTATAACATCTAGTAAGGAGAGCTGCTTCATACAAATCATGTTTTCTGTCATAAAATTTATTCGCCTCATCATCTAACATACGTAATGAAGAAACAGACAGTGAATCTAGTTTAGAAAGCATTTGATGACGTCCAGAATTTAAGAGAATATTTAAATCAAAAAGAGATAAAACAGTTTTATGTTTTCGCTTAAAATTGCCATTTTTGCGCTTACCATGGGATCGTTTATTACGTTTTTTAATATCTAAAAGGGAAAAAACATCGAAATCCGGCATTTTTTGAAATATTTCCTTCATGGTAAATATTATCATTAAATCCAAGTGGAAAAGGGGTTTGTAAACATTTAATCCATTTAAGTTCAAGTTCATGTCTTAAAATATTTTTGAATCTTTCGGTAGAATTGGACGTGTATAATTTTTTCAACAGGTTGAACCAAAACTTTACTAGATGATCATGAATGACCATTACTTCGGAAATGTTGATAAAGAAACTTATCAATTTTCTTTGCTTTTTTGATTTTAAGCAAATGTTCCTTAAACCTTGTTTTAAGGGCCCGTTTGGTCTGTCCAACATACTGCATTCCTCAGCCTCCTTCGCTTCAAGTGAGAACATATATAACATCCTCTGATTTTCAGTCTAAATCAGAGTTGTTTACAACTGAAAATTGTCTATGATTAACTGAGGAAATTATAGTTGACCGACAAATTAAATGATTGCAGCAGGTGCAACTCTTGGCATTGCACTTAGAAATATTAGGGTACATACTGTTCCTTTTATACGGATTCTTATATTTTAGAAGTATAGGAGATTTAATTGGAGAAAGTCTTATTCTAAGGTGATTACTGAAAATATTATAATTGGAAGCGCCATATAAATTTATAGATGATACAGAGTGAAGTTTCAAAGGTGAAACGTTAACAGTAGGTAACAGAGAGTTAAATCTAGCAGTAGAACGGGGAATCTGTAGAGAAGAAGCAGAATGTAGCCCAATAGGAGAAATAGTAATTTTTAATCTGTAAGTGATACTCATATAGTTGTATAGGAAGTAATACCATTAGATAAAAAGCAGTATTCTTACCGGCTATTATAGGCAGTAAGTAGCGATGCAAACAGGCGGTAGGACCGATGCATACAGAGTATAGCAACAACCGACAATACATAACTAAGTCTAATACAAGTCCAAAGAAACGTAAAGTAAGAAATTGTTATAAACGGGATACGAATAGCGGTAAATATCTAACCTTCAGTGAGGTATAAATTAGAATCATGAGGAAGAGGAATACGAAAGGTGATTGTAAAGTGCAAACTCTGGCACTTGAAATAATAACACCATTAAATGAATGTACGAGGAGACTTTCTAGGGTCTCCACACGGCACAAACACAACAGGCGTGGTATGCAAAAAGGTAAGAGAAAAGTCCAGGGAGTGCCACAATTACAAACCGCAGCCCTTCCCAGACCCCAAGAGGAAGAGGAAACCGACAAATCTAAACAAGCACAAACCGAACAAACGTACGAAAAGCACTAAGATTAGCTCTCTCTTCCCCAAGCGAGGTAATCGCAATACTAAAAGGACTGAAAAACACAAGAACAAAATGACACACGGAAAGACATACAACAAATCACCTCGTAGAATAAACCACAAAGCAACAAAGAGTAAGACCAACACCGGGACCACCGCCTTAGAACGGTCGGCAGAGGAAACCACCGGGGGGTTTAAAGCACTCTTACAGCTAGCTAACTTCACCCTGGGTCCCGATGCTACTCTTAATACAGAAATACATAAAAATTCAGTTCACATAAAGGCTCCCAACTCAGTCAATGCATCAAAGCGAAAACATAAAAATCAAATTAATCACTATATTTAATAAACAAAGACGAGTACTGATGGCTAATTCTACTGTATACCAGAGTAAATGAAAACCAATAGTTGAACCAGGGCGGGCCAAACCAAAGACATATCGTCAAGCCCAAACCCACTGGTTAAAGTTTTACGAAGAGGCCGTCATTGAGTCTGAGGCCCGAACCGCCGTCGTGCAATTAAAGAGTGAAGCATAGCCATCAACAATGATTGGGTTGACAACTAGGCATGCAGTCTGCCACATAATATCCAGGCTATAGCCAGTTCTTTTATAACGGTTAATAAGTTTTCTGAATTGCTCCGAAAAGTTAGATTTACCTATAATTTTTCTAAATCTGTACACTAAGTCACCGTAAAATTCGGGTTCCGATATACCTTGTTGCAGAAGTGTTTTCAGACTGACGCTATATTTTTCTAACAAGGCACTGTGTCTGCGATAAAATTTCGAAAACGCCTTACGAAGTTTAAAATAACGATAGCCCTGCCTAAGAAGTTTGGCAGTAAGGGTTTTATTACGGTAGTTAAAGTCATTAAGATTTGAAGAAGCTCTGGCGAATCTTATGAGTTGAGATATGTATACCCCATATGAGGTACGCCGGGGGACATCGCCATCCAGAAAAGGGAAATTGACAATATCAAAATCAAAATCGTCCCATTTATCATAAATTTTGGTGGAAACTGTACCATTAGATATACATAGATTCAAATCCAAAAAAGGTGCCTCGGTATTGGAAGAATTTGCTCTATTTAATTGGAGGTCTGTGGGGTATATCCGGTCCACTATTTGGTCAAAGTAAATATTGTCAATATTTAATAAATCGTCAAGGTATCTTGAAGTTGAATTGAAAGCCTCAATAATGTCAGCCTGATTTTCACATGAGAGAGACTTCATGAAATCTCTCTCATAACAAAAAAGAAACAAATCTGCAACAAGAGGAGCACAATTAGTTCCCATCGGAATACCAATAGTTTATCTATAAAGTTTAGTTCCAAATCTAATAAAAATATTATCCAAAAGATAAACAAGGGCATCACAGACTTTTTGACACGACCATAAATTGTGATTATTATATACATCAGAAGTGAAAAAAGCACATTCTTCGTTACAAGCCAAATATTGGGTATTCTCCCGAATAAACGTTCGGTTAATTAAATCAATAAGTTTATCTTTTATAAGATGATGAGGTAACGTAGTATACAGTGTAGAAAAATCATATGTAGACAATTTAGAAGCCTGAAAGTTTTTAGATTTAAATTTATTGAGAACATCATTAGAATTTTTAATTGACCAAAAATAGTTAAACTGTCCCTTTCGTAAACAGTATCATAGTATCTAATCCAGTGTTTTTTAACAGCAGTAAGGCATGAAGTTAGCAGTTTGGACAAAACAGTAGTCGTACAAGAACTAGAATTAGCAATAAAACTTGCTTTATAAGGTCGTTTATGAAGTTTCGGTAACCAGTATAACGTAGGAAGTCTGTCTTGCTTTTCTTTAATATTCACTGCAAACTTAGCAGTAATATCGATAGAATGGGTATTGACAATAGATCTCTCGTCACTAAAAATCCGTTCATATGTTTTGGTACTACCAAGTTCTTGTTTTAGAGTATTGATATAATAAAGTCGTCACACAACAACAACATTATTAGCAGCTTTATCAGCTGGAGCCAAAACATACTTCCTATGAAATTCTTGGATACCTTGTTTCAAATATCGAAAAGATAATTTAGGCATAGGAGGGAGAAGATCAAGGTTATTAGAGTAAAATAACACACGTTCATCAATGATCTTAAAAATCTTTAATTTCCAATTATTTAAAGCATTAGACTCAACATGCTCTCGTTTACACCAACGCGTACAATAATCATTTAAAGCACTGGCAATTGTTTCCCGACATTGAAATCAATGTGGGCTGGGAATCTATATTTAGGTCCTTTTGAAATAACTGAATGGATTCGTGAATCAGTTATAATCTTCAAGTTACCAGTGACAATATGACCCACTGATTGATAACAAAATTTAGAATCTTTACACTCTCAAGAATCAGGGGAACTAGTTTCAATATCAAGATCAGAAACTAATTTATTGTATTGTTAATTGTATAGTATTACGGATAGGTTTGTTGTATTTATAATAAATAATAGGAGATTCCGTGTTTTCGAAATATGAAGGTATAGCTGATATAACATTATTATCTTGAAATATGCTCGGTAAATCTATGAATTCAATACCTTTATTAATGAATGGAATTTTGATGAAGTGTCTAATGTGGTTAATTTCAGAATCAATGTAAGGACGAAGAGCATGTTGAGTATAACATCTAGTAAGGAGAGCTGCTTCATACAAATCATTTTAACTTCGTAATACATTAACCTATAGATAATGTGCTATTCTCTTCTGTTTTCACACCTTCCACAGAAAAACGACCTTTCAGTCGTCAATTAAAGTCTTAAACCAGAAGGTCCCTTAGGTAGTTACCTGTGTGACGTAACTCTTCCCGCTCGATTGATCACGTGTCAGTTTCTTTTCTGTGGACAAAGAAATTCAACAAGGATTTTTTACCTGTGAAAGAAATTCGGATTAATTCTTTTCCTCACGGATAAATTTCTGTATCCTTGTGTTTCGTTTGTTTCTTTATCACTCCTTTCACTAACCATGTTATTATTTAAAATTTTCGATTGTCGATTTCTTGCATTTATTGACTGGCTATTATGACATGCGTTTTCGCGACTCTCACTATAATTGGCACAACGCTCGTATGCGGTCAGTTCGGAAGTTGTGTTCTTATATCAAAAATTTTAACTTGTTTCTTTTTGTTCCAGGTTATTCAGTAATGCGACATGCTATACCTGGACTATTACTGGATATCTTGCGAGTTGGCGAAGATTTCTATGGTGGAGAAGCTGATTAGTAAAGAACTTGTCAACCCTTATGGGTTATACGACAATTCTTTACTGATGGGAGCCCCACCCCATATGGCTATACTGCCGGGGTAAGACCCATCAAGGTGGCATCTTATGGATGCTTAAGTATCCAAAATAAGTCTTTAAGTCCACCAGTCACCAGTCACCGGTCATTCATTGTCAGCTTCATCAGGCACCAGTCACCGGGCATCCAGGCATGGATAAAATCACCGGGCATTCCTTGCCAGTCACTGGTCACCGGTCATCCAGTCACCGGGCATCCAGGCAAGGATAAAATTACAGGGCATTTATCATCCAGTCAATTATTCACGGGTACTAGTGTTTCGGTCATTGTGACGGATTACTTGTTACTCCTACCGGGCAACAGTTACGAGTACAAGTGTCCGGTCATTGTGTTGCATTATTAGTGACTCCAACTGGGCAACAGGTACGGGTACTAGTGTCCGGTCATTGTGTCGAATTATTAGTGACTTCACCGGGCAACAGTTACGAGTACTAGTGTCCGGTCATTGTGTCGCATTATTAGTGACTCCTATCGGGCAACAGTTACGAGTACTAGTGTCCGGTGATTGTGTCGAATTATTAGTGACTTCACTGGGCAACAGTTACGAGTACTAGTGTCCAGTCATTGTGTCGAATTATTAGTGACTTCGCTGGGCAAACAGTTAGGAGTACTAGTGTCCGGTCATATGTCCAGCTACTAGTGTATACCACTGGCAAATAGTTATGATTACTAGTATCCAGTCATTGTATTGGATTACTAGTGATGTCTACTGGGCAATAGTTACGAGTTCTAGTTTCCAGTCATTGTGTCGGATTACTAGTGATTGGGTAACAGTCACTAGTCCCCGAACAATCTATTATTGTTCATAGAGCTTTATAGATAAGTCAATGGATATAGGTTATAAAATGAAATACATAGTAACCTTTTATATAATAAATTTCTGTACAGTCTTTCCCGTATCAGACTAGAATTCTAAATATTCCATTGACTTATTATAGGAGTGTAATTCTATTAATATTTTAAAATAACTTACCGTATTCGCCCCATTTAGCACCCCGGGCGCTAAAAAAATTGGAAAGCGGGGGCGCCTATAAGGAACAACAATGTTGCAAGAACGGCGATTTCTTAAATCCAATACACGCGGTAGCTTCGTCATCAGAATATGTGTAAAGGTATACTGTGTACACACGGTGTAGTAAACACCGTCATAGTAGTTATTTATAGATGAGGGGGTGCTGACGCATATTGTAAAAAGAGGAGTTGATTAAACACGCGGCCACTATTGCAACTGGGGTCTGTAAACAGCCTGCAACCATCCGGTCGCAGGTATCGTTGATAGAGTTTAAAGGCTGATCGGGCATGTTGCTGTCTGCAACAGTTTACTGATGCGAGGGACTTTTTTTTTTCTTCTGGGTACGTTATTTTCCCTTCCGAGAGCCCCATTTGTAAAACAGTCAGTTTTGGACGAATCCAAATTCGGAAGGGTTGACAGCGTCCGTTTCTTTTCTTTTCTTTCTCTTTTTTTTTTTTTTTTTTTAAGTAACTAACTGGGCTGTGCGAAGTGAAATATCATGAAAAGTAGTTTTAATTTTGAGGCTTGCTAAAGAATTATTAGCGGGATATCGTTCTGCAGCAACGCTCTCTGTTGTGAAAGTGGGAAGTCTGCTTCCACAATTTGGGAAGCTGATTGTTTTGACCGCGAATTTTGGACACACAAAAGTTGTGACATTATAAAAGACGTTTGGACCCAAATGGAAGGAGAAATTCTTTACACTGCCAGGAAACTTAATAACCGACATGATAAATATGCAGGGGAAAAATCTCCGTTGGATATGTACCGCGTGAAATTAGTAAAACTGTTGCTTTTTTTCTTGAAACATAGTGGAAGCGTAAACGTGTAAAGTGACAAGCAGTCAACACAGATGCATTGAGATAGTGGAGGGCTTTAAAATGCCTTTTGTGTTTAGCTTTACAGCAGATCCGGCAATGACTGGAAGGCTGAAATCTTTACTTTCGGTAAGTGAAAAATATTTTTCTCCGACTGCAGAAGGGGGCGCTAATAACATTTTTCTTGGGAAAACTGTGAGGGGGCGCTTATAGGGGCAGGGGCGCTAAATGGGATGAATACGGTATGCAATTTATCTCTTTCATTCGCTAGAAAGAGGTTAACTTCCGATTCTAACGAAATTTCACCGGGCAGTAGTTTCGTAGACTAGTGCCAGGTCATTCTAACGAAATTCCACCAGGTAGTAGTTTCATAGACTAGTGCCAGAGCATTGTGTCGGATTACTAGTGACCGAGTAGTAGTCACTAGTCCTTGCTCAATCTATGTTTATTTATTGAGCACTATAGACATGTCTAGTCTTGGGTTATAGGCAATAGAATGACAGTGATGGGTTCTAATACCTAGTAGCCCCTTATCGGATTACTAGTGACCGAGTAGTAGTCACTAGTCCTCGCTCAATCTATGTTTATTCATTGAGCACTATAGACATGTCTAGTCTTGGGTTATAGGCAATAGAATGACAGTGATGGGTTCTAATACCTAGTAGCCCCTTATATTGTTGAAATCTGTCAAGTCATTTTTGAACTAGACTTAAAATTCTATATATATATATTTATTCTTGAAAATGAATTAAGAATTATTGGTTACGATCAAATTCGCAATTCATTCACTAAGTGTAGAAGATACTTCCATCTATAATTATATAATTTATATCTCTTTTTATTCGCTACAAAGAGATTAACTTCTTAGATATTCACCTTATTCGGCTCTAAGGCAGCTCTATAAAAATATCGTTATTTCTAAGAAGAAAAATATACACGAAATCTAAAAAATTTTTCTTCTTTCCTCCCCTGTTTTTCTACATGCTCCCGATATGTAATCAGCATGTAATCTAAGGAGTAAATTGACAAGAAAGTAGCAATAGATCCTTCTACTTTCTATTGATATTTCATTCATAAGGTATCGGAAATCTACACGAATCAGATAAATAAATTAAGAGTTTATTTATTTATCCGCTACCTCTCTAGATTACTACGATTTAAAATTCTAGTTGAGGTACATATTTCCTTTTGCCTTTGTACATGGAAAATAGTTGATCCGTTGAGCTATTATTCTATTTTATACTATCTTTTGATTGATTATATAAGAGTCTAGGTCAGTCGTGCTGTGTCTAAACTCTGCTATAAAACAATAAATAAGAAGAAAATCTTATATTTAGGCATATATATAATTAGATATGTTCTTTACTTTGCCTCTTTTATTTTTTCTTCTGGATCATTTAAGACTTCGATAGCAATATACCGGATAATTTTGTCTCAGTTAGAATCTATTACGCTGAAGATTCTTCATCTGGGAATAATAATTTGATTATGATTACGATTAGAAATTATTTAGGAAGGTTTAAAACTTATAATCACTAGACCCAATTAGTCCACGTATATTATAGGTCTACTTTATCCTTATTGAGGAATAGTTTTGCTTCGACCAGCTGTATACCTCTAATATTTTACTTATAACTAGAGTCCATGTCAATCAAAATTTTCTCGCACCTTTGATATTGACAATGGATACATATTTAGTAAAGGCATTAATTATTCAGTACGTGACAGATTATTATTGCCTAAATTAAATATTATATACAATACTTTCCTTTTGATTTTTTATTGACTTTGTAACTATTCAGAAACGGCCAAAGTCAATCATTTCCTTCCTCTAAACTTACCGAAACCTTAGATTATGTTTATATATATTTTTAATATATGCTTAGAGGTTAATTAACGACAGTTTACCTCATAATAGCAGATATTATCATATTCATATTAATCATCCTTTTGTTCGACTATGTACTTTCTAGGCTTAGACAAGAGGGAAAACATCCTTAATTACGAGTCGGTAAAGAATTAAGATACACTTCATTATCTCTTTACCCCTTTTTTATGTTTACATTTGTTAAAGGGATCATAGTTCTTCTCGCTAAGAGTTCAAGTTCAGTTTGCGAGTAATGCAAAGATTAATATCTTGATTTCCAGTTCGCATCAAAAATGGTCTATATATATAGATAAATATCTTTTCCGAAACTGGATATTTATTCTTTCCACACAATAAGTCATTTCAAGACGTTTCGATGATTTTGAAATGCACTGCCTCAATTCATAATATAGAATTTGTTTATATAAACTTCACAACGTAGTAAGTGCCGCACCTACGTTTCTGGTCAGATCTTACTTTCGTGATACGTTTTCGAACATACTGAAAGTTTTTCCGATTATACATTCGGTAAATAAACTTTTGAGTAGCATTTACGCTTTTAAACATTCAGATTATTGATAATAGTTGGAGATAATATATTATACCGATATTTATATATCTATCTTCATTATTTATCTTTCTCAACTTGTTTTTAAGTTAGATTGACCTTCTCGCTACGTTCCAGGTCTAAATCTAGCTAACATTATGGACCAGTCACTTTTTTGTTACAGATAAAATATTTGCTAAACAATATTTTAACAGTTTTTCTCAGTATTCAGAGCGTAACGACTTCATGAATACTTGGAAAAAAATTCAATTCTACGCTTGTTAAACTAAGCCTAAAACAAGCTCTTGTTTTTTGAATGGATATTATCCTTCGATTCCTTTCATGGAGATACATCCATTTAGATCCCATTATCTCTATTTCAATCATACAAAATTTAATGACAAAGTACTTATTTTCTACGTACGAATACAGAATAACGAGTCACCATTGCTGCATATTGGTTAAAGATTAAACGAATTTTATCTTAAACCTGTATGACGTTAAATTAATAATTACCTATATTATTTCATATTTATACATGTTTTTACCCTTGCGTCAGGGATCGTGGTAATAATATTATTTTATCACTCTCTATGGTTTACATATAGATCTCGAGAGTATATATATATATATATATATATATATATATATATATATATATATATATATATATATATATATATATATATATATATATATATATATATATATATATGTATTTTCTTCCTGAATTCATTTGCGAGTACGTAATTTGATATTTCAGGAATTACCAATTATGCAGAAATAGATTTTATTCTATTAATATTCAATTCTAAAAATTTAATTGAATATTTATCTATAAAATTCCGGGCAGTAATTTTATAACAAGTTATATGTTTAATAATTCCTTGCTTAATAAATAGTTACGCTTAACCTTTTATTTATAGCAGGAATTTGTCCCGTAGTATAATTTTAATTTAGTATTCATATATTTCTTACTATTCTTAAATATGCGTATAGAATAGTAATACTATCTCTTAACTTATAAATTAAGTGTTTTAGAGATTATTAATCAGTACTATTGTATAATCTTTCTTCAGAGATTATCACACTATTACATTTTTCTCTGAGACCTTCTCTTTTTCTGAACATTTTGATTCGTCATTACAAAGTGGACTTTTTAACATTTCTTGATTTCCATGATTATTTACTCAGGAGTACTTTTCATGGCAATCTTCTGGCATAGAAAGATTCTATCCAGTTTATTTATTATTGCTTAATCTTAGCAATACGGTAAGATTTAGCCAAAATATGACCGTCTTACAGTTAACTGCGATCAGCCTTATTCTTATCTCTCTTATTGTCTGTCAAACTCTAAGTTATGATGTTGACAGTCCCTTCTTTATTATTTTGTCAGGACATCAAACGCTTTTATATGTCCATGACAAAACTAATTATCAATGATTTAGGTTGCTTTTTCTTCCAAGCAGTCTTACGCAACCTCTGTATTATCTTATTGCTTGACTAAAAATTAGTCTGGCAATAGTTTTAACCGTTATTTTTGTGTATACCTTTTCTTCTGATGGATAACTGAGTTACAGTTAAGTTAACTCCATCTACCTTTATTATCTCCCCTTCTTTAATTTGATCAAAGGGGAATAATTATACAACATTATGGTTATTTTAATTCTATGTCTGTTCATCGGAAACGGTCCTATTGCTCCAATTAACAGAATCTAATTAGTTTATAATTCTAATAGCTTAGACTATTACAATTAGATAGCTTCACATATCTAGAACTTTATCCAAAATATCTACATATGTCAGTTATCGATAGGAAACTCCACCGAGTAGACATTTCCTTATTTAACTCAAGACCCTAGATAGACTACTTATGGTCTTGGCTTTTGTTTTACAAATTTTGTTTCGAAAATATTATCTCTATATTCCTAGCTTACATTGCAATGGAATATTTAGGTTATGTCTCAATGACTCCTTTTTCTTTTTGGAGCCAATTGTTGTTTCCGAAAAAGAAAAAAAAAAGGGGGGTAGGGGGGGTCCAATGTTAGGTCTCTGAGACTGAAGAATGTGCTTTTTTCACTTCTGATGTATATAATAATCACAATTTATGGTCGTGTCAAAAAGTCTGTGATGCCCTTGTTTATCTTTTGGATAATATTTTTATTAGATTTGGAACTAAACTTTATAGACAAACTATTGGTATTCCGATGGGAACTAATTGTGCTCCTCTTGTTGCAGATTTGTTTCTTTTTTGTTATGAGAGAGATTTCATGAAGTCTCTCTCATGTGAAAATCAGGCTGACATTATTGAGGCTTTCAATTCAACTTCAAGATACCTTGACGATTTATTAAATATTGACAATATTTACTTTGATCAAATGGTGGACCGGATATACCCCACAGAACTCCAATTAAATAGAGCAAATTCTTCCAGTACCGAGGCACCTTTTTTGGATTTGAATCTATGTATATCTAATGGTACAGTTTCCACCAAAATTTATGATAAACGGGACGATTTTGATTTTGATATTATCAATTTCCCTTTTCTGGATGGCGATGTCCCCCGGCGTACCTCATATGGGGTATACATATCTCAACTTATAAGATTCGCCAGAGCTTCTTCAAATCTTAATGACTATAACTACCGTAATAAAGCCCTTACTGCCAAACTTCTTAGGCAGGGCTATCGTTATTTTAAACTTCGTAAGGCGTTTTCGAAATTTTATCGCAGACACAGTACCTTGTTAGAAAAATATAGCGTCAGTCTGAAAACACTTCTGCAACAAGGTATATCCGAACCCGAATTTTACGGTGACTTAGTGTACAGATTTAGAAAAATTGTAGGTAAATCTAACTTTTCGGAGCAATTCAGAAAACTTATTAACCGTTATAAAAGAATTGGCTACAGCCTGGATATTATGCGGCAGACTGCATGCCTAGTTGTCAACCCAATCATTGTTGATGACTATGCTTTACTCTTTAATTGCATGATGGCCGTTCGGGCCTCAGATTCAATGACGGCCTCTTCGTAAAACTTTAACCAGTGGGTTGGGGCTTGACGATATATCTTTGGCTTGGCCCGCCGTGGTTCAACAATTGGTTTTCATTTACTCTGGCATACAGTAGAATTAGCCATGAGTACTCGTCTTTGTTTATTATAGTGATTAATTTGATTTTTATGTTTTCGCTTTGATGCATTGACTGAGTTGGGAGCCTTTATGCGAACCGAATTTTTATGTATTTCTGTATTAAGAGTAGCATCGGGACCCAGGGTGAAGGTAACTAGCTGTAAAAGTGCTTTAAACCCCCCGGTGGTTTGCTCTGCTGACCGTAGTAAGGCGGTGGTCCCGATGTTAGTCTTACTCTTTGTTGCTTTGTGGTTTATTCTGCGAGGCGATTTGTTGTATGTCTTTCCGTGTGTCATTTTGTTCGTGTGTTTTTCAGTCCTTTTAGTATACCTCTTCCTCTTGGGATCTGGGAAGGGCTGCGGTTTGTGATTGTGGCACTCCCTGGACTTTTCTCTTACCTTTTTTTTAGAACTGGCTTCCTCTAGAGTCTACTATTATATATAAGGTTGTTAGATCATAACACCTTAAAGATATGCTATATTGTGAATCTAGATCATTCTTTCTATTAAATATAGAATTAGAATGTATCTGATTCCTTAGAGTTTCCTGAGTCTTTAACCAGAAGTGGTGAGATATTATTTATTGGTGTTAGAATTAGGAGAGCACCTCCCTCCTATTCTTCAAATTCTAGCACATTATCTATAGGTTAATGTATGACGAAGTTAAAATGAAGTTCTTTTTAAAAGTAAAACGTATTTTAACGAGTAATACTTAACCTATAGATAATAAATTATCTCCCTCCTTCCACCCTTGCATATCTCTCCTAATTGTGTCTTTTGTTTTACACATAAAAGAAACTGACACGTGATCAATTGAGCGGGAAGAGTTATGTCACACAGGTAACTACCTAAGGGACCTTATGGTTTAAGACTTTAATTGACGACTGAAAGGTCGTTTTTCTGTGGAAGGTGTGAAAACAGAAGAGAATAGCACATTATCTATAGGTTAAGTATTACTCATTAAAATACGTTTTACTTTTAAAAAAACTTCATGTTTTCTGTCATAAAATTTATTCGCCTCATCATCTAACTTACGTAATGAAGAAACAGACAGTGAAGCTAGTTGTGAAGAAAGCATTTGATGACGTCCAGAATTTAAGAGAATATTTAAATCAAAAAGAGATAAAACAGTTTTATGTTTTCGTTTAAAATTGCCATTTTTGCGCTTCCCATGGGATCGTTTATTACGTTTTTTAATATCTAAAAGGGAAAAAGCATCGAAATCCGGCATTTTAAAAATATTTCCTTCATGGTAAATATTATCATTAAATCCAAGTGGAAAAGGGGTTTGTAAACGTTTAATCCATTTAAGTTCAAGTTCATGTCTTAAAATATTTTTGAATCTTTCGGTAGAATTGGACTTGTGTATAATTTTTTCAACAGGTTGAACCAAAACTTTACTAGATGATCATGAATGACCATTACTCCGGAAATGTTGATAAAGAAACGTATCAATTTTCTTTGCTTTTTTGATTTTAAGCAAGTGTTCCTTAAACCTTGTTTTAAGGGCCCGTTTGGTCTGTCCAACATACTGCATTCCTCAGCCTCCTTCGCTGCAAGTGAGAACATATATAACATCCTCTGATTTTCAGTCTAAATCAGAGTTGTTTACAACTGAAAATTGTCTATGATTAACTGAGGAAATTATAGTTGACCGACAAATTAAATGATTGCAGCAGGTGCAACTCTTGGCATTGCATAGTGAGATAAAAATTTCTTGAGTTGTGCTAAAATTTCTTGAGTTGTGCTGATTTTTTCTCCCAAAATTGGAGAAAGTCTAATTGTAAGGTGATTACTGAAAATATTATAATTGGAAGCGCCATATAAATTTATAGATGATACAGAGTGAAGTTTCAAAGGTGAAACGTTAACAGTAGGTAACAGAGAGTTAAATCTAGCAGTAGAACGGGGAATCTGTAAAGAAGAAGCAGAATGTAGCCTAATAGGAGAAATAGTAATTTTTAATCTGTTAGTGATACTCATATAGTTGTATAGGAAGTAATACCATTAGATAAAAAGCAGTATTCGTACCGGCTATTATAGGCAGTAAGTAGCGATGCAAACAGGCGGTAGGACCGATGCATACAGAGTATAGCAACAACCGACAATACATAACTAAGTCTAATACAAGTCCAAAGAAACGTAAAGTAAGAAATTGTTATAAACGGGATACGAATAGCGGTAAATATCTAACCTTCAGTGAGGTATAAATTAGAATCATGAGGAAGAGGAATACGAAAGGTGATTGTAAAGTGCAAACTCTGGCACTTGAAATAATAACACCATTAAATGTATGTACGGGGAGACTTTCTAGGGTCTCCACACGGCACAAACACAACAGGCGTGGTATGCAAAAAAGGTAAGAGAAAAGTCCAGGGAGTACCACAATCACAAACCGCAGCCCTTCCCAGACCCCAAGAGGAAGAGGAAACCGACAAATCTAAACAAGCACAAACCGATCAAACGTACGAAAAGCACTAAGATTAGCTCTCTCTTCCCCAAGCGAGGTAATCACAATACTAAAAGGACTGAAAAACACAAGAACAAAATGACACACGGAAAGACATACAACAAATCGCCTCGTAGAATACCCTCGTTGAAACAGTATTTAATAAATCTATGATTTATTCAGCAATAAAACTCTTGTCACAAAGACAGAATAGCGTTAGAAATATCTAACAGAAATTAGTCCACTGCGTAAACACCGTATACGTGTAGTATATATGTACGCTACGACACATGAACAAACCTACGTCCGTTCAGGTCGACAATTTAAAGCGCATTGACTAATGTATGCTACGACAATACCTAGCGCACATCTCATCTGAGAACGGAAGTGGTATCACATAAAAGAATCATAAAATGTATGTCAAGTTGGATTTAGGGTAAAATCTACCAATTATTTTTGGAGTTATGGCCCTTTTTCAACTTTGAAAAATGGTTTCCATTCCATAACTTTTGAAAAGATTAGTGAATTGGATTCATATTTTATACACAAGCATATAATTATAAAATATAGGTCAAATTTGATTTAGGGTAAAATCCACCAATTATATTTGGAGTTACAGCCCTTTTTCAACGTTGAAAAATAGTTTCAGTTTGATATCTTTTGAAAACATTAGTGTATTGAATTCATATTTAATACACAGGCATATAATCATAAAATAGAGGTCAAGATCCAATTAGGGTAAAATCAACCCATTATTATGGGAGTTATGGCCCTTTTTCACCTTCAAAAGATGTTTTCCTTCCGATATTTTTTTTAAAAAAAGATTGATTTGTGTATTGGATTCATATTTTATACCCAGGTATATAATCATAAAATATGGTCAAGTGCGATTTATGGTAAAATCTGCCAATTATTATGAGAGTTATGGCCCTTTTTTCAACTTCAATTTTTGCAAAATATCTGTGTGTGGGTGAGGATGGCCCTGGGCGGGGGCATCTGTGTCATACTGACACATGTCTAGTTGATTACTTATAACTCTGCAGCCACTGATCAAAAACTTTTCAGATTTGGTATGGAGGTACCTGGGATAGGAGGGTTCTCTTCCATTCTACATGTATGAACCCCTGGGTCATGCCCCAGGGTGGTGCTATAGGTCAAAATCTAGGACACCCCAATAAAGTAGTATATTGCAGTTTGTTTATACAAACAACCTCTTATTAAAGAAGTATGGACATCAGACATGTTTATGACATCAACATTCAGAGTAATAAGGTCAAGGTCATTGTGACCTTATTTTCATGTTTCAGTGATTTTACCTTATATTTTGAAGCCTATTTCATGGATTAATGCCTCAATAAAGTAGTATGTTGCAGTTTGTTTATACAAACAACTTCTTAAAGAAGGATTGGCATCAGACATATTTATCACATCAACATTCAGTGTAATAAGGTCAAGGTCATTGTGCTCATATTTTCATGCTCCAGCGATTTTGCTTTATATCTTGAAGACTATTTCATGGATTAATGTGATACTTGGAATATTGGTTCTGTGTGACACCACGATTGACATCATAACAAATGTAGGTCACCTTGACCTATATTTCATGGTCCAGTAATTTTGCCTCTTTTCTTGAATGTTATTTGATGTATGAATATCATTATTTTGGATTATGAATTAGTATGATCCAACATTTGACCTAAAAGTAAATGTAGGTCACTGTGACCTATATTTCATAGTCCAGTGATTTTATGTTACTTCTTTAAGACAATTTGATGTATTACTATCATATTTTGGGATATTGTGAACTATATTTCATAAGTGCATCCAACGGGAACTGTTTGCAGTTCCCCCAAAGGCTCTGCGGTTCGGCGTGCAGACGCACTATTATAGACTACCGATGTGACCAGTGATGTGTGTGACCAAAAATGTGATGGTCCAACAAACGCTTGGGTGGTACGGTGCTTATCCTGAAAAACAATAAGCGTTCTGTGATTTGGCAGAGACTATTGACATGGTGGCCGTGCCGATAATAGCAGCAAAACAGCCAATGACACCAAGTATTCCATTTGTAAAGGGTTGAATCACGAGACTTATGATGTCAGCCTACAAAATTTGGGAGCGCCGCCATTTTGAATTTTGTCTCACTTCGAATTTTATTTCTATCCGTCTATTTACAAGCTAAGCATGATTTGTTTTGTGCATAAGGTACACTTTGATGTAGATTTTTAGATAACACATAGACTTTACGCTCTTTTCATGTGATAAAATTAAAAAACTTCGACACAGGTAAGCAAACCTGTACCTTTCATCGGGATACATTAGTTTTCGGTATTCGAAAAGCATGGCGTCGCCCATCAGGGCCCGCGAAATAGATGGGTTGCCTAAAGCCTCCAAGGCAGAGCTGCTAGTAACTAAGCAGGACCCAAATTCATGTGATCGGGTCGGGTAAAAGTCCCACAAATTTGGAGGCAGTGTCTCTGAACTACTGAAATATTGTTGACTTGGATGTTATAGCGCAATTCATGCAGTGGATTAGAAGTCAAGCATGGTCTGAAATCAAATTCATTTAGATCTGGCCAACCCACCTATGAAGCATGTGATGATAATTTGGACACACAGATATAGTTAGCACCTATTAAATTCTTATTAGCCCTGTGATTTTGTCTTATATCTCCCACTATTTGATACCTAAATGTCATATTTACATATAATGACACAGTGTGACCCAGACTTTCACCTCAAAATAAATATAAATCAGTATGACCTATATTTCATGGTCTAGTGATTTTGCTTAATATCTTTTAGATTATATAATGGATTAACATCATAGTTGGTATAATGCATCAGTGTGACCATCAGATTAACTTCTCAAGTATATGTAGGTCAGTGACCTATATTTTATGGCCCAGCAAATTTGCTTCATGTCTTGACTATTTACTTCAGGAAAGTTGTACTTGGGATGATAGATCAGTGTCATTCAGAGACTGACATTGTAAACTATATCTTGCCTTATATCATTGTCAACTTTAAAATATTTTATAATTAAGAAATGGTGCCGGCCAGGGGTGTTCGTGACCCCCTTGGCACTTGCTCTAGTTATTTTAGACCTAAAAACATGTATCATATAGGTCTAATAATCTCTAATATAGGTCATTAACATCAATGGCAATTGTAAGTCATAAATCAATTATTCCATTGTCTACCTTCGTATGTCTACAGTTATGACAATGTGAGAAAGTTCGTATATTTACAAATAAGTGAGGAAATAAAGTTCTTTACATTATTCTATAATAATCTAGGACCAAATACAATTACATTCCTCATCTATGTTCCGTTCCGATAATAGGAAACACAATTACATTCCACATCTATTGTCTGTTCTGATAATAGGAATCAGTTTTCTTCTTGTTATAAAGAATACTACATTCTGAGTTAACGAGTAATGGAAAGCGTACAAATCTGGAAAATTGTGATCTCTCCTAGATATGTTGTCCCCTAAATATAACATTGCAGTATCCGATGGTGGATATTCCTAATTGAAGATAAAAGACAATCAAATTAGGACGTATCGATATTGTCATAAGACTGGACTGTCTCAATAAATTATAATGGCTTGACTGTTGTATACAAGTTCAGTATGGTGGCACTGGGAAAATATAGTTTACTTCAAAATACATGTTTTTTCTTGATAAAGGCCGCTGGCTGAAATATTGAATTAAGAGTAAAATAAAAAATATATATATAAATGGATTTCTTATACAATAAAGTTTACATATTAGGAAGTTCCACAATTACGCTTTTCTGTGAGTTCTTCCTAGTTCTTTTCGTTAAACAGTTAGGAATGTTCCTGAAGTTGGACATTTATACATACTGTAAATGAACGTTATCGTCAGGAATTTACGTTAATAGGTCATTAAAGAATAATTTGATAATAATTAGAGATATTATATATGATCAGATATATATCTATCTTCATATTGTCATTAATTATAATAAGTTAAACTTGTTTTAATAGTTAGATTGACCTACTTATGGTTCGTTTTATAGGTTTACACTCTTATTGACACATTCTTAAACAAACAATTACTCGGACTTCAGTTTGTAATGACTATGTCTGATTACTTGGGAACCTTCATTCGCTACTGCGCTTGTTAAGTCAAGCTACTGATAACCGTCCAGTTTATGTCATGGATACATTCCTATGGCTGAGCTTAAGGAAAATATATCCATCAGATTCAAGTTACTGTCTTATCTCATCGATACAATCATTATCGATAAAGGACTCAATTTCTTTCTTCGAACAGAGAAATAATGAGTTTCTATTCTTTACATTTCTGATTGAAGATGAATTTACATCTATCCTCAACTAATATGACATAGAATTTAACGAATAAAAATTCTGTACAATACATCTTTCACTCTTGTGTTAAGAATTGTCTGTAACACAATTGTGATGTATTTACTCTCCTGATCTACACATAGATCTTGAGAGTCCCTCCTTCCTGCCTGAAATCCGATACAAATATGGAAAATCATGATATTTCAGGAGGTTTAAATTATTAAGAAATTTGTCTTAAACTATTCAAACATTCAAGACTAAATTATATTATATCTAATTTTTTTGGATACTCTAACAGTTTATCCATTAAGTGAACATCTTATAGATTATTGTAATCTAAATTATTTTTATACTTGAATAAATTGGTTACGTTTAACAATTTATTCATAACAGGAATATCCTATTATTGTAGATATATTATTGATGATAAGATAATCTAATCTCACTATGTTAGTTATATTCGTGCAGAATAGTTAATTAAGTCTCTGAACCCATATGTTTTGTGTTATCAGAGAATACTAAAACTAGTATTATTTTGACTCGACATGTATACTTATTAATTATACTATGATGAGTTGAAGTTTGCATAATAAACTACCCTATTCTCGTCATAGTAGGGAAGTTTAAGGCAGTCATGGATTAAGAATTTCCTATATTATACTATCTTATAGAGGGTAGTAGTATCCATATTACTTCTCTTTCTATCATAATCAAATTATTAATATACTGTCGAAACTTGACTAAATATATTGATAAGAATTATTTTGGAATTAGATCCATGATATGTAATACTTAGACCTGTTAATAGAAACGATTCTAGTCAGTTCTTTCTAAGTTAATTAGATCTTGATAAATATTGTAAGATCTTAAGCTAATTAGTAGGCTGTTTTACAGTACGCTATGTTATCAGCTTTTCTTCTTATTAAAAAATATTACGTCTGCCAAACTCTATGTGATGATGTTAGCAGTCTTTCCTTTTGTTAAATTCTTATGGATACAAAATGTTTCCTAAATTTCCTAGAAGCGTTTTATTAAAATTGTCATTCTTCATCTGCAGAAATAGACAGTCTCTTTCTAGTATCATTGCTGGGACTAAGATACGTTAATACAATTAGCCTAGCAATAGATAAATTATCAATCATATGTTTGCTGTCATTGATAGATAAACTGGGTACTCAGCATAGATTAGGCCATTTACCCAAAATATTTTTCCTCTTTAGATTGAAATAAAAAAAGGGAATAATTATAAAGCCTTATGGTTATTTAAGTATTATGAACTGGTTATTGGAAACAGTCAAATCGGTCCAATTAATCAGATTCTAACTAGATCCTATGTATAATAGTTTACACTATTTATTAATTAGATAATCTTTACATGTCTGTTTTTAGCTCACCTGAGCTGAAGGCTCAAGGTGAGCTTTTGTGATCACTCACCGTCCGTCGTCGTTGTCGTCATCGTCGTCGTCCGTATGTCCGTCCGTCCACAATCTTTAAAGAACATCTCCTCCTAAACCACTGATTGGATTTTGACCAAATTTCACAGGAATGATCCTTGGTTGGTCCTCTTTCAAAGTTATTCAAATGGTTCCGGTCCGTTGCATATCTAGGTCACAGGAGCTAAAAATAGATTTTTTAACTAAAAACTTAAAAAATCTTCTTGTCAGAAACCACTGGACCAATTTCAATATAATTTTGCAGAAATGTTCCTTTGGTGATCCTCTACCAAGATTGTTCAAGCCATTCAGATTCGTCAAAAAACATGGCCGCCAGGGGGCAGGGCTTATTTTCCCTATATATCTATATAGAAAACTTTAAAAATCTTCTTGTCAGAAACCACTGGACGGATTTCAATATAATTTTGCAGAAATGTTCCTTTGGTGATCCTCTACGAAGATTGTTCAAGCCATTTGGATTCATCAAAAAACATGGCTGCTAGGGGGCGGGGCTTATTTTCCCTATATATCTATATAGAAAACTTTAAAAATCTTCTTGTCAGAATTCAATGGACCGATTTCAATATAATTTTTTCAGAAATGTTCCTTTGGTGATCCTGTACTAAGATTGTTCAAGCCATTTGGATTCGTCAAAAAACATGGCCGCCTGGGGGCGGGGCTTATTTTCCCTATGTATCTACATAAAAAACTTTAAAAATCTTCTTGTCAGAAACCACTGGATCGATTTCAATATAATTTTCCAGAAATGTTTCTTCGGTGATCCTCTACCAAGATTGTTCAAGCCGCCATGATTCGTAAAAAAACATGGTCGCTAGGGGGCGGGGTTTATTTTCCCTATATATCTATATAGAAAACTTTAAAAATCTTCTTGTCATAAACGACTGGACCGATTTCAATATAACTTGGCAGAAATGTTTCCTTAGTGACCCTCTATCAAGATTGTTCAAGCCGTCATGATTTGTCAAAAAACATGGCCGCTAGGGAGGTGCGGGGCTTATTTTCCCTATATATCTATATAGAAAACTTGAAAAAATCTTGTCGTCAGAAACCACAGGACTGATTTCAATATAACTTCGCAGAAATGTTTCCTTGGTGACCCTTTACCAAGATTGTTCAAGCCGTTATGATTTGTCAAAAAACATGGCCGCTAGGGGGCCGGGCTTATTTTCCCTCTATATCTATACAGAAAATTTTAATGATCTTCTTTTCAGAAACCACTGGACCGATTTCAATATAACATTGCAGGAATGTTTCTTATGTAACCCTCTATCAAGATTGTTCAAGCCGTCATGATTCGTCAAAAAACATGGCCACCAGGGGGTGGGGCTTATTTTCCTTATATATCTATATAGAAAACTTTAAAACTCTTCTTGTCAGAAACCAGTGGACCGATTTCATTATAACTTTGCAGAAATGTTTCCTTGGTGACCATCTACTAAGATTGTTCAAGTAATCATGATTCGTCAAAAAACATGGCTGCCGGGGGCGGGGCTTATTTTCCCTATATATCTATATATAAAACTTTAAAAATCTTCTTTTCAGAAACCAGTGGACCGATTTCAATACAACTTGGTAGGAATGTTTCTTTGGTGACCCTCTACAAAGATTGTTCAAGCCGTCATGATTCGTCAAAAAACATGGCTGCTAGGGGGCGGGGCTTATTTTCCCTATATATCTATATAGAAAACTTTAAAAATCTTCTCGTAAGAAACAGTTGGACTGAGTTCAGTGTAACTTGGCAGGAATGTTGCTTTGGTGACCTTCTACCAAGATTGTTCAAGCCTTCATGATACGTCAAAAACCATGGCCCCCAGGGGGGCGGGGCTTATTTTTCTTATATATCTGCATAGAAAACTTTAAAATTCTTCTTGTCACATACCCCATGACCAATTTCAATATTACTTGGCTGGAATGTTGCTTTGGTGACCCTCTACCAAGATTGTACAAGCAATCATGATTCGTCAAAAAACATGGCTGCCATGGGGTGGGGCTTATTTTCCCTATATATCTAAATAGAAAACTTTAAAAATCTTCTAGTCAGAAACCACTGAACAGATTTCAATATAACTTGGCAGGAATGTTCCTTTGGTGACCCTCTACCAAGTTTGTTCAAGCTGTCATGATTCATCAAAAAACATGGCCGTTAGGGTAGGGCTTTATAGCTGTATAAAACACTTTAAACCACTGGACCAATTTCAATATAACTTGGTGACCCTCTTTTAAGATTCAGTTCAAGTCGTCAAGATGCGTTAAAAAAACATGGACTTGGGTGTGGTGGGGGGGGGGGGTAGTGGTGGGAGGGGGTTGGTGCTAGAAAATTTATACAAAAATCCTAGAGCAGTGAACTTGGCTGAAACTTCAACAGTAAATATGCAAATCTGTTTGCTCAGGTGAGCGATATAGGACCATCATGGTCCTCTTGTTTATGAAAATCTCATGAAATGTAGGTTATCTGTAGGAAACTTGTCCGATAAGTCATTTCCTTATTGAATAATGCGCCTCTCAAGATAAACAGCTATTTGTCCAGACATCTGTTTGACAAGTTCATCTCAAACATATTATCAAACAGTATTTATGTCCCCCCACCATGAGGGGGAGGGGGGGGTGGGGGACATATTGTTTTTAGTGCAGATCCCGTCGGCGTCGGCGTAGCCTCTTGTCCGCACTCTATCTCCAATGGACATATTTTAGCCAAACTTACACAAATATATCATTAGGAGGGGGAAAAATGCTGATTAGATTTTGGTGACCTTGACCCCATTTTCAAGGTCACAGGAGGGCTTAGATTGTTGGAAAATGGCTTGTCCGCACCCAGTCTCTTGAAGGAATATATAGATTTTAACCAAACTTGCACATCTATATTGCTGGGACATGTAAAAGAACTGATTAGATTGTGGTGACCTTGACCCCATTTTCAAGGTCACAGGAGGGCTTAGATTGTTGGAAAATGGCTTGTCCGCACCCAGTCTCTTGAAGGAATAAATAGATTTTAACCAAACTTGCACATCTACATTGCTGGGACATGTAAAAGAACTGATTAAATTTTGGTGACCTTGACCCCATTTTCAAGGTCACAAGAGGGCTTAGATTGTTGGAAAATGGCTTGTCCGCACTCTATCTCTTATAGGGGGTGGTCGGGTGGTGCGAAGGTGCTGTGTATCTTACATCACTGGGGCGTCCTACTGATATTGGCTTACAGTTGGGCAAGGCCTGCTATCCTTGTAGTGGGTAAGGGTAGAGGGGGAATGTTTTTATTTCTTCTGTTTCTTCACTTTCTTTCCTGTTCCTCTTTCTTCCCTGTCCCTCTCTTTCATCTCCTCTACTCTCTCTTCTATCTCTTTTCTCCCTTTCTCTGGGAGACGACACAAAATAACCCTCAAGGGTTGACGTGTCGTTAAACCCCAACACAATCAAAATCTATCTCTTATAGGAATGAATAGATTTTGACTATACTTGCACATCTACAATGCTGGGACATGTAAAAGAACTGTAGATTTTGGTGACCTTGACCCCATTTTCAAGGTCACAGGAGGGCTTAGATTGTTGGAAAATGGCATGTCCGCACCCTATCTCTTTTAGGAATGAATATATTTTGACCAAATTTGCATATCTACAGTGCTGGAACATATAAAAGAACTTTTTAGATTTTGGTGACCTTGACCCCATTTTCAAGGTCACAGGAGGGCTTAGATTTGTTGGACAATGGCTTGTCCACACCCTATCTCTTGTAGGAATGAATAGATTTTGACCAAACTTGCACATCTACAATGCTGGGACATGCAAAAGAACTGATTAGATTTTGGTGGCCTTGACCCCATTTTCAAGGTCATGGGAGGGCTTAGATTTGTTGGAAAATGGCTTGTCTGCACCCTATCTCCTAAAAGAATGAATGGATTTTGACCAAACTTCTACATCTTAATTGTTGAGACATGGAAAAGAGCTGGTTAGATGTTGATGACCTTGACCCCATTTTCAAGGTCACACTAAGGTTTAGATTGGTGGAAAATGGCTTGTCTGCACCTTGTCTCCTGAAGGAATGAGTAGATTTCGACCAGACTTGCACAGCTATATTTTTGGGACATGGAAAAGAACTGATTAGATTTTGGTGACCTTGACCCCATTTTCAAGGTCACACTAGGGCTTAGATTGTTGGAAAAAGGGTTGTCTGCATTGTATCTCTTGAAGGAATGGATGGATCTTAACTAAACTTGCACAGCCAAATTGTTGTGGCATGGAAAATAACTAATTTTATTTTAGTGACCTTGACCCCATTTTCAAGGTCGCAGGAGGGCTCAGATTGTTGGATAATGGCTTGTCTGCACGCTATCTGCTGAATGAATGGATGGATTTTGACCAAACTTGCACAGCTATGTTGTTGAGACAGAAACAAGAACTGATTAGATTTTTTGTGACCTTGATCCCATTTTCAAGGTTACACAAGGGCTATAATTTTAGAAAATGGCTTGTCAGCACCCTATCTCATTGAGGAATGGATGAATTTTGACCAAACTTACATATAGGTATATTGTGACCTTGAGTTTATTATAGATACAATCTATTTTAACAATATGTCTGTTCAAACTGGTGGGGGGACATACGTTTTCCTCCGAAAACACTGTTCTAGTCTTGAGGTTGCATTTAATGTGCAATATTGAGGTTATGTCTCGATGACTCATTAATTCTTTTTAGGTCCAACTCTTGTTACCCAAAAAAGAAAGGGGGCCTTTAATTAGGCCTCTGAGGCTTGAGAAACTAGCAACCCCTAGAGTCTACTATTAACATATAAGGTATTAACACCTTAAAGATATGTTATTAGTAAATCTGGATCATTCTAACTATTACATATAGAAATAGAATGTGTCTGATTCCTTAGAGTTTCCTGAGTCTTAATCTAGAGGTATAGGGATTCTATATATTGTCTGTGTTAGAACTAGGAGAGCTCCTCCCTCCTAATCTGCAAATGTATTGTGCAGTTAAAATGAAGTTTTTAAAAGTAAAACATATTTTAACTGGCAATAATTAACCAAAAGATAAGAGAATCCCTCCTCCCTCCCACGCAGCTTTGTTTGATTTGTTTCTATTGTTTTTTTTTTATACATGAAAGAAACTGAAACTTGATCATTAAAGCGGGAAGAGTTACATCACACAGGTAACTGCCTAAGGGACCTTTTGGATGACTGAACTGTCGGTTTTTTTGGGGGGGGGGGGGTTTCTGTGGAAGGTTTGAAATACAGAATAGAATAGCACATTATCTATAGGTTAAGTATTGCTAGTTAAAATATGTTTTACTTTTAAAAACTTCATTTTCAGCCAATTTAATGAAATTTTGTTGGAGTTATGGCCCTTTGCAATTTTTTTGCCATTTGTTGCTTTATTGTGCATAGCATAAGTTTAGAACCATGTATACTAATGTTTTGAAATTTCAAATATGGATTCCTTATGAAAAAATAGGTGAATTGTATTTTTTTTCTTATCTGAATTATCTCCCATTTTAGAGTTATTTCCCTTTTAATTTTCACCATTTTGACGCAAATGACCCTCATGGGTTGATGCATCGTTAAACCTGAACTCATCATCACCCTTTTAATAGAATAACATTGAAATTTCTTAGCATGATATCTAGTATTTGAGCTAGAGCCTTGATATTAGTATACTGATTGGGACTGAGGAGGAGATCACCTGATTAAATTTTCAACCAATTAAATGAAATGTTGTTGGAGTTATGGCCCTTTGCTATTTCTAGCCATTTAAGATTGTTGCTTTCATATGCATAGCATAAGTTTGGAACCATGTCATCTAATATTTTGAAATTTCATATATGGATTCCTCATGAAAAAATAGATGACACGTATTTTTTTCTTATCCAAATAATTTCCCATTTTAGAGTTATTTCTCTTGTAATAAAATAACATTGAAGTCTCGTTAGCAAGGTACCTCAAAAAGTGTTTGAGCTAGAGCTTTGATATTTGGTATTCTGATTAGGACTGAGGAGGAGATCAGCTTATTAAATTTTCAACCAATTAAATGAAATGTTGTTGGAGTTATGGCCCTTTGCAATTTCTGGCCACTTAATATTGCTTTCATGTGCATAGCATAGGTTTAGAACCATGTATGCTAATGTTTTGAAATTTCATATATGGATACCTCATGAAAAAAATAGGTGACCCATATTTTTTTCTGATCCTAATTATCTCCCCTTGTACAGTTATTTCCCTTTTAATAAAATAACATTGAGATCTCCTTAGCAGGATATCTCAAAAAGTATTTGATCTAGAGCCTTGATATTTTGTATATTGATTGGGACTGAGGAGGAGATCACCTGATTACATTTTCAATCAGTTTAATGAAATTTTGTTGGAGTTATGGTCCTATACAATTTTTGGCCATTTGTTGCTTTATTGTGCATAGCATAAGTTTAGAACCATGTATGCTAATGTATTGAAATTTCATATATGGATTCCTCATGAAAAAATAGATGACCCGTATTTTTTTTTTCTTATCCAAATTATCTCCCATTTTAGAGATTTCTCTTGTAATAAAATAACATTGAAATCTTGTTAGCAAGATATCTCAAAAAGTATTTGAGCTAAAATTGCTAAAATGATTCTGCTCCACTGAACAAAATGGCCACCAGAGCTAAAAATAGAAAAACCTTAAAACAACATCTCTTAGGCCTATGACCCAATTTCAAAATTTCACAGAAATGTTCCTCTTGTGTCCCTTGACCAAAATTGCTAAAATGGTTCCCTTTGGCTTAACAAAATGGCCACCAGAGCTAAATATATGAAAACGGCATAGACTGTCATGCATCTGTCAACAGTTAAAAATAGAAAAAGGGTGTGGACATGCATCTGTCAACAATTTACTTAAGAGTCATCTTCTCCTAAACTGGTTAATGGATTTTGAAATAATTTTACAGGAATGTTTCTTGATTGACTCTCTACCAAAATTACGGGCCCCCGTAGCCTAGTGGATAAGAGAGTTCACTCTTAATCCATTAGGTTTCTCACCGCTGTGGTTCGAGCCTCGCTCGGGTCATATGTGGGAAAGCCAAGTTCTGCTTACGGATGGTCAGGTGGTTTTTCTCCGGGTTCTCCGGTTTTCGCCCACCTTCGATAAACGATCGGCTTGATATAAGTGAAATATTCTTGAAAGGGCCGTAAAACCCAAATCAAAAAAAAAAAAAAATCTACCAAAATTGCTAAAATGGTGCCGTTCTGCTAAACACAATGGCATCCAGAACAAACAAAAAAAAAAAAAGAATAAAATCTTTAAACAAAATCTCCTCCTAGGCCACGGGCCCGATTTCAAAATAATTTCACAGAACTGTTCCTCTAATACCCCTTTACCAAAATTGCTAAAATGGTTCTGCTCTGTTGAACAAAATGTCCACCAGAGCTAAAAATAGAAAAGCCTTTAAACAACATCTCCTCCTAGGCCTATGGCCTGATTTCAAAATAATTTCACAGAAATGTTCCTCTGATTAAGTCATATTCTCCTTGAGTGCTGTGATACTCAGGTGAGTGATATAAGGTCATCATGGCCCTCTTGTTTCTTTTCCGAATTATCTCCCAGTTTACAGTTATTTCCCTTTAAATAAAATAACATTGAAATCTCGTTAGCAAGATATCTCAAAAGGTATTGGAGCTAGAACCTTGATATTTTGTATGCTGATTTGGACTGAGGACGAGATCACCTGATTAAATTTTGAACCAAGGAAATGAAATTTTTTTGGAGTTATGGCCCTTTGCAATGTTTGGCCATTTAATGTTGTTGCTTTCTTGTGCATAGTATAACTTTAAAACCATGTATGGTAATGTTTTGAAATTTTTATGTATGGATTCCTCATGAAAATATAGATGACCATTATTTTTTTGTTATCCAAATTATCTCCCATTTTAGAGTTATTTCCCTTTTAATAAAATAACATTGAAATCTCTCAAAAAGTATTTGAGCTAGAGCCTTGATATTTGGTATACTGATTTGGACTGAGGAGGAGGTCACCTGATTACATTTTCAACCAATTAAATGAACTGTTGTTGGAGTTATGGCCCTTTGCAATTTCTGGCCACTTAATGTTGTTGCTTTCTTGTGCATAGGCTAACTTTAGAACCATGTATGCTAATGTTTTGAAATTTCATATATGGATATCTCATGAACAAAAAGGTGACCCATATTTTTTTTTTCTTATCTGAATTATCTCTTATTTTAGTTATTTCCCTTTAAATAAAAACAACATTGAAATCTCTTTAGCAAGATATTTCAAAAAGTATTTGATCTAGAGCCTTGATATTTGGTATACTGATTGGGACTGAGGAGGAGATCACCTGATTAAATTTTGAACCAATTAAATGAAATGTTGTTGAAGTTATGGCCCTTTGCAATTTAATTTTAATGTTGTTGCTTTATTGTATATAGCCTAAGTTTAGAACCATGTATGCTAATGTTTTGAAATTTCATACTGTGAACCCTCGTTACAACGACATCATTTGTTCCCAAAAATGTTGCCATTATACTGAATTTGCTGTTCTAAA
Organism: Anodontia alba; assembly: GCA_964016985.1. NCBI lineage: Eukaryota > Metazoa > Mollusca > Bivalvia > Lucinida > Lucinidae > Anodontia > Anodontia alba. The sequence continues at coordinate 66,986,621 of OZ024823.1, read as the reverse complement.
GAATCCTTACTGGACAGAATGATATGTAAGAAAGGTCTTGTTTTATTCTTATTTCTCGCAGAACATATGTTTTGGATATTTGTTGGAATCACTTCTCTGAGGCGATTCTAGCAAATATCCAAAACATATGTTGCTTGAAGATATTATGCAATGTTTTTGCATAATTTCTTGTTAACTGTCACCTCTTTAGCGAATGTTTCGTGACATTCAAATTGTCATTATAACGAATTTTGTCGTTTTATCGAGTGTCGGTGTAAAGAGGGTTGACTATATGGATTCCTCATTTTAGAGTTATTTCCCTTTTAACAAAATAACACTGAAATCTCGTATATTTGTACTGTTATTACCGTCTTGGGCAAGCAGTGTTGGAGTCAAGCAGTGTTAGAGTCAGGCAGTTGGGTGCATAGTGTTTTACAAACACCAGCTCTAGTTCTCTTTAGAAGTGGACGGTCTCGGGGACCCCTGAGGGGACTAAATCCGGAAAATCCCCCGAGCTTTCCCTTTCATTCTCATCATTCATACCTTGTCCCTGTCTGAATCCATTTATGTATCTTTCCTTTTATCTAGGAAAAAAATAAAATACCCTACACTTAATTTATTCGAAATCTTATCCATAAATCGTTTCACTCCCACTTCGACCGATACTTACCATGGGTGAAGTCAGGTAGATTGAGAGGTGTTTCCAACTCAACCGTGGAGCCAAATATGATTTGCAAATGGCCACTTTTACACATATGACAGTTGTCAAGTGACCAGTGTAGAGGTATACTTGTTTCTTTAAAACATGCATGTGTAGTCGCTTTTTGTCTCCACATAATGTGAAATAACTCTATCATCTTCTTTGAAACTGGAGTTCCTCCTGCTTTGTAGATCTCAGCAGGTATTGCATCTGATCCTGGAGCCTTGTCAGATGACAGAAGTTTTATTGCTTTCACTGTTTCAGAAATGGTTGGGAACTCGTCAAGCAGCAGATTACATTCCACCTGTGGTAGTCTGTTGATAGAGTCATCATTGATAGATGACGGCCGATTAAGAACACTATCAAAGTGCTCAGCCCATCTTTTCAAGATAGCCTCTTTGTCAGTCAGAAGACTAGTTCCATATGCACCGAGAAGAGGGGTGGTTCCTGAGCTCTGGGGACCATAAACTGTCTTTAGCGCATCAAAGAACTTCTTCATATCCTTTTTATCTGCAAAGGACTGGATTTCATCAGCCTTATTGCTCAGCCAGGAGTCTTGCATATCTCTGAGCCTAGTCTGGTCTGCCTTGCATACATTTGAATATGCCGCCTTATTGGATACTGAGCTGGTATCTCTAAGGTATGCCTTGTGTTTTTGGTGTTTCTCTTCAAGGAGTCCCTGGATTTCTTCGTCATTCTCGTCAAACCAGTCTTGGTGTTTACAAGACACTGGTCCTAGGGAATCCATTGATGAAGAGTAGACGGTGTCTCTGAAAACTGTCTAGTTCTCTTCTGGATCTTCTGAACAGAATTCCATTGCATCTAATCGGCTGCAGATATCATTGATGAAGGCTTGCCTCTTGCTGTCTTGTTTCAGCTTGGAGACATCCAGTCTCTTTGGCACTTTCTTGCCTTGTGGTCCCCATGCAGGCTGAATGTGCAGGTTCAGTTTGCTGACAACAAGTCTGTAATCTGTCCAGCAGTCTGCACCACACATAGTCTTTGTCACTCTGACATCCTGTCTGTCCTTCCTTCGTACTGTGACATAATTAATGAGATGCCAGTGTTTAGAGAGAGGATGCATCTATGACATCTAGTTGCCAGTTGGCAGATGGAAGACTGTGTTAGTGATCAGCAGTTCATGCTCTGCACATTTCTTCAAAAGGAGGAGGTCATTGATGTTGCACTTTCCTATTCCTTAGTCCCAATCACTCTTTCCCAGGTTTGGTGCCCACTCTAGCATTGAAGTCTCCCAGGAGGATGAGTTTGTCTGTCTGGTGTGTAGCAGAAATCACAGAATCCAGATCATCATAGAACTTGTCTTTGACCTCATCTTGGTTGGTCATTGTGGGTGCATAGGCACTTATAGTAGTTGCATGCCTCTTACCAGATAAGGGAAGTCTCAGCGTCATCAGGCGGTCATTATGTCCCCCACCATAGCGGGGGGACATACAGTTTTTAGTGCGGATCCAGTCGGCGTAGCCTCTTGTCTGCACTCCATCTCCTTAATGAATGGATGGATTTTGGCCAAACTTACACAAATTTATCATTGGGTGGGGGAAAAATGCTGATTAGATTTTGATGACCTTGACCCCATTTTTCAAGGACTTAGATTGTTGGAAAAAGCTGAAAAATTGCTTGTCTGCACCCTATCTCCTGAAGGAACAAATGGATTTTGACCATACCTGCACATCTAGATTGCTGGGACATGTAAAAGAACTGATTCGATTATGGTGACCTTGACTCGATTTTCAAGGTCACAGGAAGGCTAAGATTGTTGGAAAATGGCTTGTCTGCACCCTATCTCATGAAGGAATGGATGGATTTTGACCAAACTTGCACAATTATATTTTTGTGATAATTAGATTTTGGTGACATTGACTCCATTTTCAAGATCACACAAGGGCTCTGATTGTTGGAAAATGGCTTGTCTACCGCCCCCTCTCTTATGAAGGAATGGAATGATTTTGACCAAACTTGCACAACTATATTTATGTGACATGAAAAAAGAACTGATTAGATTTTGGTGACCTTGACTCCATTTTCAAGGTCACAGCAGGGCTCAGATTATTGGAAAATGGCTTTTCTGCACCCTATCTCCAGAATGAATGGCTGGATTTTGACCAAACGTACAGCTATATTGTTGAGACAGGGACAGGAACTGTTTAGATTTTGGTGACCTTGACCCCATTTTCAAGGTCACAGGGGTGGGGGGGGGGCAGATTGTTGGAAAATGGCTTGATGGATTTTGACTAAACTAGTACATCTATATTGTTGTGACATGGAAAAGAACTGATTAGATTTTGGTGACCTTGACCCCATTTTCAAGGTCACACAAGGGCTTAGATTTGTGAAAAATGGCTTGTCTGCACCCTGTCTCATGAAAGAATGGATGGATTTTGACCAAACTTGCACAACTATATTGTTGTGACAGGAAAAAGAACTGATTAGATTTTGGTGACCTTGACCCCATTTTCAAGGTCACAGGAGGGCTCAGATTGTTGGAAAATGGCTTTTCTGCACACTATTTCCAGAATGAATGGATGGATTTTGACCAAACTTGTACAGCTATATTGTTGAGACCGGGACAAAAACTGATTAGATTTTGGCGACCTTGACCCCATTAGATTTTTGTGACCTTGACCCCATTTTCAAGGTCACACTAGGGCTTAGATTTTGGAAAATGGCCCCCATCAACCACACACACACACAAAAAAAGATAAATTTTAGATACAACCTTTTTCAACAATAGGTCTATTCAAACTGGTGGGGGACATATGTTTTCCTTCGAAATTACTGTTCTAGTTTATGCCTTTTGGAAGTCCTGAGAGCTTGCTGACAAGGTGTGATTTGATGGCGAAATCTATTCCTGCTTCACGCCGCTCTTCTTTATTGCGTCCACTCCAGAAGAAAGTGTAGCCAGCACTAACTTCCACTGCAAGGCGAGTCTCACTCAGAGCTACAATCTCGACTTTGTACCGATCAAGTTCTCAACAAACTAGAGCTGTTCTACGCTGTGGTCTGTCTGAGCCAGCACTGTCCATCAAGGTGTGCACATTCCATGCGCTGATTGTCAAAGGTATCACCTTTATTCTTCTTCTTTCTTGCTCGACCGCTAAAGGGGATCCCTGCTGATCGCGGTTAACCAGCCAGGGGTTTTGAAGCAGGTAATTGATTAGGGCACCTTTTCTAGCTCCTTCCCCATGCTAAGTGAGCCGTGTGATCCTAAAAAAGGTCTGCTCAGTCACTCAGTTCGGCTGCCGAATTCCCCATACTGCTTCATTTTTGAGGAAAGCGACCATATAGAACTAAGCCGCCTGTGTGCAGGTCCGCAACTACAGCTTCCAGTGTTTCCTCACCTGCTGCTTCGCCACTCGCCCATCACCACAGGGCTTTTTGTGTGGCTTGCGTTATGTGTGCTTGCTGTTGCTGTGTGTATATGATTAAGATGACATACGCTATGAATTGGATTATAGTGAGGGAGAGGCACGCAGAGTCAACCTCACTCTCGTACTGACCTAGCTGGATCCAGAGGCAAGACAGTGTTAAGACATCTGGAGCTAAGCCCGGATGCAGTGGATGACCATGACGTCTTTAGTGCCTTGTCATGCTCTTCATGCACCACAACATGCTGCTGCATCGCCATTTGGGCCGTTGAGTCAGAAATGATTTCTTCCGCCCCAGCTACCGAAGCAGACTTTACATACATAGCTGGAACAGGCAAATCCAGATATGTAGATTTTTGTTTGGAGTTGCCTTCTCCTAGATGGATTGCCGACCAGGGCTTGAGGGCTCCATCTGCCCTAGTGACCAATCCTGCAGTGTGTAGGTGACTGTTTTCTACCTTAGCTACTAATTGTACTCTTGTACCAGTGCAAGAGACTCCGTAGCCATTTGAATGCGGTGCTGAAGTTTGCAGATTTGAGCCAAATTAAGACCATCAAGTTGGCATCAACTGAAAAAAAAAACTCTCACAGTTCACACAGGAGTGAATGGGTACCCTGCGGAGGAAGTTAAAGGCAAGGCAGGGAGAGGATTGGGTCAGTCTTTCACATGCTGTAGCCCAAGACTCTGTGGCCTCTAACTCCCATGATCCCATCACAGCTGTGGCTAATAGGACACATTTACTTTTACCAAAGCCTTTAAAACATCCAAATGTAGTGCAAACTTTGACTCTGTGTGGGAAAAGGGACAAACAGATAAAAAAATCAATCTTGCATATTGTGACATTGTTTGAAAGAATTTGAGTCTAGTACAATATGTATTCTGAATTCCTCTGTCAAAATCATAGCGCAACTTCCGACACTCACACACAGGCGTCATGCTTTCACCCATTAATGGCTGGATTCAAAGAATTCTTACATCATGTGAGCTGGAAAGGTCCATTATACATCATAATGGGCATTTTATAGAAAAGTACATACTTATTTCTGTTATTGTAACATAGTAGTAACATAGTAGTATCTTGGCAAAGAGTACAGACTCTGATCAGACACTATGTTTGTTTGCAGTCTGCAAATCTCCCAACTTAGTGACTTTAGGCATTAATGGGTAAACTGCATTAACACAGACAAAATTCATTGTGACAAGAATGTATTTCAAGAAGTATTGAGAAAAGTTTGCCAAAAGACATATGCATCTGTCATTTAAAATCTCTATGTTGCTGTAATTTTCATAGCAAAGGTTTCTGCAGAAACTTTCGGAGTGTGTATGTTTATCTTGTTATGGAAAATCGGTTTCCATTTGGAAAATTCTTGCTTTTATGTAGGCAGAGAATAGACATCTGTACCACTGCAAATATTTGTTTGGTTTTATTTATGAATTTCATTACGTGTATTTCTTCACCAGGGTGATAAATGAATGCTCGCATTGAAACTTTATGCTTGATTTATTTTTCATGTGCAAGGGTGGATCTAGTTTATGCAATGTATAATGTTTTGTTCCAACGATTTTATTATGGAAATAGCATTTCTTTTTCTTTAAAAATAGTAATCACGAGCTCTTCTTATAGATAAAAAAGAAGCTGTTGTAGCCACTTGTAAGTCTTTCCGATACAGTATTGTATGTCATATGAATCTGCCACTCTTAGTTTTTAATAACTAGTTATGGCCCCCCCCTACCGATGCTGGGTGGGGGTGGGGGGAAACATATTGTTTTAGGGACAGATCAGGTCGGCGTCGGTGTAAGACTTCTTGTCCGCTCTGTAACTTGAATACCCTTTGAAATATTTTGATGATACTTGGTAGAAATGTACAACAGGACCAAGACAACGTGTTGGTTACAAGAATGACAACTCTGGCTTTCTTACTTTTAGAGTTATTTCCCTTTGTTTAGTTTGAAATAGATTTTGTGTCTGCTCTGTAACTAGAATACCCTTTTGATGGTACTTGGTAGAATGTAGAACAGGATGAGATGACGTGTCGCGTATAAGAATGACAACTCTGCCTTTTTTATATGCCCGTTTTGAAAAAAACGGAAGTATTATGGCATGGCGCTGTCCGTCCGTCCGTCCGTAAACAGTTCTTGTACACTCCATAACTCAGTAACCGTTCAGGATATCATCATGCAATTTTATAGGAATATGTATTAGGTCAGGACGACGTGTCGCGCACAAGAATGATTGTTCCCCCTTTCTTAGTTTCCAAGTTATGCCCCTTTGATTAATTTTTAGCTCACCTGAGCACGAAGTGCTCATGGTGAGCTGTTGTGGTCAGTCAATGTTCGTCGTGCGTCGTCCATCGTGCGTCGTCCGTCGTGCGGCGTCAACAATTGCTTTAAAAGCCTACTCCTCCTACACCCCTGGGCCAATTGACTTGATACTTGGTAGGAAGCATCGGGGTGACTTGTAGATCAAAAATAGCTAAAATCGTTCCGATAGGAAATCCAAGATGGCCACCATGGCTGCCATCTTGAAGATCTATTTTTCGCTTCTTCTCCTGAACCGAAAGGCCAATTGACTCCAAACTTGCTAGGAAGCATCAGGGTGACTTGTAGATCAAAAATAGCTAAAATCGTGCCGATCGGAAATCGAAGATGGCCGCCATGGCGGCCATCTTGAAAATATATTTTTCGCTTCTTCTCCTGAACTGAAAGCCCAATTGACTCCAAACTTGCTAGGAAGCATCAGGGTGACTTGTAGATCAAAAGTAGCTAAAATCGTGCCGATCGGAAATCCAAGATGGCCACCATGGCCGCCATCTTGAAAATCTATTTTTCACATCTTCTCCTGAACCGAAAGGCCAATTGACTCCAAACTTGCTAGGAAGCATCAGGGTGACTTGTAGATCAAAAATAGCTATAATCGTGTCGATGGGAAATCCAAGATGGCCGCCATGGCCGCCATCTTGAAAATCTATTTTTTGCATCTTCTCCTGAACCGAAAGGCCAATTGACTCCAAACTTGCTAGGAAGCATCAGGGTGACTTGTAGATCAAAAGTAGCTAAAGTCGTGCCGATCGGAAATCCAAGATGGCCGCCATGGCTGCCATCTTGAAAATCAATTTTTCGCTTCTTCTCCTGAACCGAAAGGCCAATTGACTCCAAACTTGCTAGGAAGCATCAGGGTGACTTGTAGATCAAAAGTAGCTAAAATCGTGCTGATCTGAAATCCAAGATGGCTGCCTTGGCCGCCATCTTGAAAATCTATTTTTCGCTTCTTCTCCTGAACCGAAAGGCCAGTTGACTTGAAACTTGATAGGAAGCATCAGGGAGACTTGTAGATCAAAAGTAGCTAAAATCATGCTGATCTATGTCTAGCCTCTTTTCCTGCACCGAAAGGCCAATTGACTCCAAACTTGGTAGGAGACATTGGGGTGGCTTGTAGATAAAAAATAGTTAAAATCATGCCAATCGGATATCCAAGATGGCCACCATGGCAGCCATCTTGAAAATCTATTTTTCGCTTCTTCTCCTGAACCGAAAGGCCAGTTGACTTGAAACTTGATAGGAAGCATTGGGGTGACTCGTAGATCAAAGATATCTAAACTCGTGCCGATTGTAAATCCAAGCTGGCCGCCATTTAGAGTTTGTTCAAATGATCACGCTCCATTGACTGGCATGCCATATATATTCTTCTTCAAAATTAAGAACTGCTTAAATGATGATCTTTTCATTAGTTGCGATGACAGGATTGGAAAAATGTTGCATAACATCTGCATATCTGCAGTGGCTATGTCACTCAGGTGAGCGACCCGTGGCCCGTGGGCCTCTTGTTTTCAAAACATTCTTGTACGCACCATAACTCAGTAACCGTTCATATCTTCATGCAATTTTATAGGATTATGTATTAGGTCAGTACGACGTGGTGCGCACAAGAATGATTGTTCCCCCTTTCCTAGTTTCCAAGTTATGCCCCTTTGATTAATTTTTCCCAAACATTCTTGTACATGCCATAACTCAGCAACCGTTAGGGATATCTTCATGCAACTTTATAGGAATGTGTATTAGGTCAGGTCACAATCTCGCATATAATAACGGTTGCTTTCGGTTTCTTTGTTTCAGAATTATGTCCCATTGATTGTTTTTTATGCTAATTTTGTATATACAAATCTTGTGCATGCCATAACTTGATAACCAATTGAGAAAATATTGATGAAACTTTATAACAGTGTGTGTATGCCCATTTTTAAAAAAATGGACATATTATAGCATGGCGCTGTCCGTCTGTCCTTCCATCCATCTGTCTGTCCATCTGTATGTCCATAAACATTCTTGTACACGCCATAACTCAGTTACCATTCAGGATATCTTCATGCAAATTTATAGGAATATGTATTAGGTCAGGACGACGTGTCGCATACAAGAATGATTGCTCCCCCTTTCTTATTTTCCAAGTTATGCCCCTTTGATTTTTTCCAAATATTCTTGTATGCACCATCTCAGTAACCGTTGGGGATATCTGCATGTTATTTTATAGGAATGTGTATTAGGTTAGGACGACATGTCGTGTACAAGAATAATTGCTTCCCCTTTCTTACTTTCCAAGTTATGCCCCTTTGATTATTTTTTTCTAAACATTCTTGTATGCGCCGTAACTCAGTTACCTCTGTGTATCTTACATCACTGGGGCGTCCAACTGATATTGGCTTACAGTTTGGCAAGGCCTGCTATCCTTGTAGTGGGTAAGGGTAGAGGGGGGATGTTTTTATTTCTTCTGTTTCTTCACTTTCTTTCCTGTTCCTCTTTCTTCCCTGTCCCTCTATTTCATCTCCTCTACTCTCTCTTCTATCTCTCTTCTCCCTTTCTCTGGGAGACGACACAAAATGACCCTCAAGGGTTGACGTGTCGTTAAACCCCAACACAATCAAAAACTCAGTTACCTTTGGGGATATCCATGCAATTTTATAGGAATATGTATTAGGTCAGGAAACGTGTCGCATACAAGAATGATTGCTCCACCTTTCTTAATTTCCGAGTTATGCCCCTTTAATTTTTTCCAAACATTCTTGTACGCGCCATAACTCAGTAACCGTTGGGGATATCTTCATGTAATTTTATAGGAATGTGTATTAGGTCAGGACAACATGTCATGAACAAGAAAAATTGCTCCCCCTTTCTTACTTACTAAGTAATGCCCCTTTGATTAATTTTTTCTAAGCATTCTTGTATGCGCTGTAACTCAGTAACCGTTGGGGATATCTTCATGCAATTTTATAGGAGTGTGTATTAGGTCAGGACGACGTGTTGTGTACAAGAATGATTGCTCCCCCTTTCTAGTTACCAGTGGTCAGAGCTGTTAATTATTCCATAACTACCCAGATGCAAATTAATTGTTTGGGCTATTCTCATTCATTCCATAATGCCTTAACCCTTTGAAATATTTTAATGAAACTTTGTAGGAATGTGTATAATAATGGGGCAATATATAATGAGCAAGAACCACAACTCCGGCTTACTTATGTTCTGAATTATTTGCCCTATAACTAAATTTTCTTTTCCTTCTCTAATTCCTCAACTATTCTAAATATTTTAATGAAACTTAATGGTGGTGTGTATATTGCCAAGGGAATACATTAGGACCAAGAATGGTAACTCTAGTGTACTTAGTTTATAAATGATTTCCCTTGTTTGACTTCTGCATTTCTCAACATCTGTGCCACTTCATCCTGGAAGCTTTTTTATGTATACTAACAGTATTTAATATGTTAATTATTTTAATGTAGGTGCAATCATTAATTACAGAGTTGCTATTCCTGTTTGTCTGCCTGTCCATCTTTTAGCCATACACATAGTGTACATTGGTTACAGTTGCTTTAAAAATGTTGGCCCCACTGTCTAAGCAAACGGGCGTATAATGCGCCGCTGGCGAAGCTCTTGTTACTTCTGGCGTTATCTCCTTTTGTTATATTTGACAGTGATTATGCATTGATTTCGTTCCTGCTCTTTAAGTCGAATACCCTTTTGAATGTTTTTATGATACTTGGTAGAAATGTAGAACAGGATGAGATGACTTGTCGCTACAAGAATGACAACTCTGGCTTTCTTACTTTTGGAGTTGTTTCCCTTTGTTTTGTTTGAAATAGATTTTGTGTCTGCTCTGTAACTCGAATACCCTTCCGAATATTTTGATGGTACTAGGTAGAAATGTAGAACAGGATGAGACAACGTGTTATTTACAAGAATGACAACTCTGGCTTTCTTACTTTTGGAGTTATCTCCTTTTGTTAGCACGAAGTGCTCATGGTGAGGTATTGTGGTCAGTCAACATCCGTCGTCCGTAGTGCGTCGTGTGGCGTGCGGCGTCATCAATTGCTTTAAAACCCTACTCCTCCTACACCCCTGGGCTAATTGACTCGATACTTGGTAGGAAGCATCAGGGTGACCTGTAGATCAAAAATAGCTAAAATCTTGCCGATCAGAAATCCAAGATAGCCGCCATGGCCGCCATCTTGAAAATCTATTTTTCACTTCTTCTCCTGAACCGAAAAGCCAATTGACTCCAAACTTGCTAGGAAGCATCGGGGTGACTTGTAGATCAAAAATAGCTAAAATGGTGCGGATCGGAAATCGAAGATGGCCACCATGGTGGCCATCTTGAAAATCTATTTTCGCTTCTTCTCCTGAACTGAAAGGTCAATTGACTCCAAACTTGCTAGGAAGCATCAGGGTGACTTGAAGATCATAAAATAGCTAAAATCGCGCCTATCGGAAATCCAAGATGGCCGCCATGGCCGCCATCTTGAAAATCTATTTTTCGCTTCTTCTCCTGAACTGAAAGGCCATTTGACTCCAAACTTGCTAGGAAGCATCAGGGTGACTTGTAGATGAAAAATAGCTAAAATCGTGCCGATCGGAAATCCAAGATGGCCACCATGGCAGCCATCTTGAAAATCTATTTTTCGCTTCTTCTCCTGAACCGAAAAGCCAATTGACTCCAAAGTTGCTAGGAAGCATCGGGGTGACTTGTAGATCAAAAATAACTAAAATCGTGCCGATCGGATATCCAAGATGGCCGCCATGGCAGCCATCTTGAAAATCTATTTTTCGCTTCGTCTCCTGAACTGAAAGGCCACTCCAAACATGCATGGAAGCATGAGGGTGACTTGTAGATCAAAAATAGCTAAAATCGTGCCGATCGGAAATCCAAGATGGCTGCCATGGCCGCCATCTTGAAAATCTATTTTTCGCTTCTTCTCCTGAAATGAAAAGACAGTTGACTCCAAATTTGCTAGGAAGCATCAGGGTGACTTGTAGATCAAAAATAGCTAAAATAGTGCCGATGGAAAATCCAAGATGGCCGCCATCTTGAAAATCTATTTTTCGCTTCTTCTCCTGAACCGAAAAGCAAATTGACTCCAAACTTGCTAGGAAGCATTGGGGCGATTTATAGATCAAAAATACCTAAAATCATTCCAATCGGAAATCCAAGATGGCCGCCATGACAGCCATCTTGAAAATCTATTTTTTGCTGCTTCTCCTGAACTGAAAGGCCAATTGACTCCAAACTTGCTAGGAAGCATCGGGGTGACTTGTTTAAGCAATCATCATGAATCTTGCTCAAAATGTTTGTCTTGATGATTTCTAGGTCAAGTTCGAAACTGGATCACCTGGGGTCAAAAACTAGGTCACCTGGCCAAATCAGCAGAAAATATTGTTATCACTCTAGCGGTCACATTTTTCTAGCAATCATCATGAATCTTGCTCAAAATGTTTGTCTTGATGATTTTTAGGTCAAGTTCAAAACTAGGTCTCTTGGGGTCAAAAACTAGGTCACCTGGCCAAATCAGCTAAAACTTTGTTAACACTCTAACGGTCACATTTTTGAAGCAGTCATCATGAATCTTGCTTAAAATGTTTTGTCTTGATGAGTTCTAGGTCAAGTTTGAAACTGGAACACTTGGGGTCAAAAACTAGGTCACCGGGCCAAATCAGCGGAAAACTTTGTTAACACTCTAGCGGCCACATTTTTTAAGCATTTATCATGAATCTTGCTCAAAATGTTTGTCTTGATGATTTCTAGTTGAAGTTCGAAACTGGGTCACCTGGGGTCAAAAACTAGGTCACCTGGCCAGATCAGCGGAAAACCTTGTTAACACTCTAGTGGTCACATTTTTCAAGCAATCATCATGAATCTTGCTCAACATGTTTGTCTTGATTTCTAGGTCAAGTTTGAAACTGGAACACTTGGGATCAGAAACTAGGTCACCGGGCCAAATCAGCAGAAAACCTTGTTAACACTCTAGCGGTCACATTTTTGAAGCAGTCATCATGAATCTTGCTCAAAATGTTTGTCTTGATGAGTTCTAGGTCAAATTTGAAACTGGGTCATTTGGGGTCAAAAACTAGGTCACCAGGCCAGATCAGCAGAAAACTTTGTTTACACTCTAGTGGTCACATTTTTGAAGCAATCATCATGAATCTTGCTCAAAATGTTTGTCTTGATGATTTCTAGGTCAAGATTGAAACTGGGTCACAGGGGCTCAAAAACTAGGTCACCAAGCCAAATCAGCAGAAAACTGTTAACACTCCAGAGGTCACATTTTTTAAATAATCATCATAAATATTGCTCAAAATGTTTGTCTTGATGATTTCTAGGTCTAGTTTAAAACTGGGTTACTTGATTTCAGAAACTAGGTCACCTGGCCAAATCAAAGGAAAACATTTTTGAAGTGATCATCATGAATCTTGCTCAAAATGTTTGTCTTGATGATTTCAAGGTGATGTATATTTTTCTATCCAGTGACTTTCTTAAGTTTTTCCGTTTAGGTCAGTTTTTCAGTAATTATTGGTCCTACAGAATGATATTTGGTACTTGTGAAGTGTTTGTGTTTAGGTCAGTTTCTCAGTAACTATTGCTCCTACAGCCAGTGATACTTAATACATGCGTACATCTTAGCATGGCCTCTTGAGTGCAGTCATCCATATTTGACCTTGACCTTTATTTCACAGTCCATTAGACATGCTACATTGTCTTACTTGTTAATATAATCATTTTGAATTTTGATCAGAATGTTTGCCTTGATCAGTTCTAGATCAGGTTCTCAAAGTGCTATGATGCTCAGGTGAGCGTTACAGGGCCATCATGGCCCACTTGTTTTGTTTTTGAAATTGATTGCATGTCTGCTCTGTAACTCGAATACCCTTTGGAATATTTTGATGGTATTTCGTAGAAATGTAAAACAGGGCGAGATGATGTGTCACATTCAAGAATGACAACACTGCCTTTCTTACTTTTGGGTGCTGTCTGCCTTTGTTATATTTGACAGTGATTATGCATTGATTTTGTGTCCGCTCTGTAAGTCGAATACCCTTTGGAATATTTAAATGATACTTGGTAGAAATGTAGGACAGGACGAGACGACATATCACATTCTTACTTTAGGAGTTATCTCCCCTTCTTCGTGTCCGCTCTGTAACATGAATACCCTTCGGAATATTTTGATGATACTTGGTAGAAATGTAAACAGGATGAGATGATGTGTTGCGTACAAGAATGACAACTCTGGCTTTTTTACTTTTGGACTTATCTCACCTTCTTATGTTTGAATATGGTTTCATGTTCACTCTGTAACACCAGTACCCTTTGGTTTATTTTAATTTTACTTGATAGAAATGTAGAACAGGATGAGATGACATGTTGTGTACAAGAATGACAACACTGGCTTTCTTACTTTTGGAATTATCTCCCCTTCTTGTGTTTGAATTTGATTTCGTGTCTGAGCTGTAACTGGAATACCCTTCACAATATTTTGATGATACTTGGTAGAAATTTAGAACAGGACGAGATGACATGTCGCCGACGACAACTCTGGGTTTTGGCGGGGGAACATTTGTTGTTGTTTTTTTTTCTAAAAAAACCTTTTCTAGTTCTGATTATTTTTAGTTGATAGTCGAGCGTAAACTTTACTAGTCTGGGGGTGGTCGGGTGGTGCGAAGGTGCTGTGTATCTTACATCACCGGGGCGTCCAACTGATATTGGCTTACAGTTGGGCAAGGCCTGCTATCCTTGTAGTGGGTAAGGGTAGAGGGGGAATGTTTTTATTTCTTCTGTTTCTTCACTTTCATTCCTGTTCCTCTTTCTTCCCTGTCCCTCTCTTTCATCTCCTCTACTCTCTCTTCTATCTCTTTTCTCCCTTTCTCTGGGAGACGACACAAAATGACCCTCAAGGGTTGACGTGTCGTTAAACCCCAACACAATCAAAAATCTGTACTAGTCTACTAGTAAATCAGTAGTATATTTTTGTGAATACCTTTTTGAAGTCAATGCGATGAGTATTCAGGACATCTTTTCACACACTGTGTAATGTTTTTATTGGAGCAGGTGACATAACTGGCTTGTGTCCTTATCATCCCATTGATTATCTTATACAGGTAAAGAAACAAGTCGGAATTGATTAGGGGCATAATATGGTGAAAACAGACCTTTTGCAGTATAATAATGAAACTTTCACAAGACAATCAGAACGATTTTAGGGCAAAACCAAGGTGACTTGAACATCCCTTTTCTACAAGTTCTGGGCAAAGTGGGTTAGTTTTCCCAACTATTTCCCAACTGACAACTTCCCTTCTTGAATCAGCAGAAGGGAGAGAATTCAAGAAGGGCAGTTGTCAGTTTCTGGTGAAAGACTGTGCACAATACTGGTTAACCGCTTAGAGGACTAAGCCTGCCCAGTAAACGTGTGGTTAGGTAAACTGACCGCGCTTTTTCTATCAAAGCGTAAGTATGGATGTGGTATTTTAGCAAAAATTAAAAGTATAGGCCTTAAAATCATGTGCTAATTTTGGCTAAAACTATTAGTATGAGTTTACAAATAATACTTCCAGAATTATAAAAATGGATCAAGTTTTCAAATGCTTCAGCCACACTTCCCCTACCAAAAATATGCCAAGTTATGCCACCTATCCCCAACACACACACACACACACACACACACACACACACACACACACACACACACACACACACACACACACACACACACACACACGGCTGGCCTCGGTGGCTCAGTTGGATGCGCCGTCCGACTGGAGACCAGGAGGTCGCGGGTTCAACCCCCGCCGAGGTCAGCAGCATTCTTTCGTGGAGATTGATCATGAAATATTTTCTACGGTCAGTCTCTCCCTTCCGCTGATTCAAGAAGGGCAGTTGTCAGTTTCTGGCGAAGGAATGTGCACAATACTGGTTAACCGCTTAGAGGACTAAGCCTGCCCAGTAAACGTGTGGTTAGGTAAACTGACCGCGCTCGACATGACCCCATTGGGTTGACTGGGCCGTAAAACCTCAACACAAACAAACACACACACACACACACTTACAAACCTGGGAACAACTGTCTCTTACTGCATTCATAACTGAGAAACTTGCCACAATCATTAAGACTAATTTCTTTTTTCATTTTGCTTTACAGTAACAATATGTTGTATCCAAAAGAGGACAAGGAGAGCAGGAATCTGTTATATGCTGTAAGTAGAAAAGTTGTAATATTTCACTGTCAGTGTTCAAAGTAGAGGGAGTAGTTTTGGGAGGTATATAGTTCCTTTGAATAAGCTTTTTCACTAGTATTGAGAGTGAAATGAAATCGCATAGAACATAATGAGTAAAGTACATAGGTATGCTGTGAGTTAATCAGTCTTCAGCAATCATGCAGTATGTCCACATGATTTGTCCCCACCCTCTGACTGTACCATGGAAATGTGCATTTTGTCCAACCTCTAATCGTATTGATGTTTATAGAAACTTTTATGTATTTTGTTTTCACATTAGATGTCTGTGTGCCCATCCATCTGTCAACCATAGATATGTTGGCCAGTGCAATAATTCAGTTAATATGTATTTCTAGGATTGTATGGGAAGATATTGTATTGGGCTAATTTTTATACCCTGCCACATGATAGTGGCGGGGTATTATGGTTTCACGTTGGTCATGTGTGTGTTCGTCCATCTGTCGTCAGTCCGTTTGTATATGGCGTCGTCAGTCCGTCTGTATATGACGTACGTCAGTCCGTTCAACCGCCTATCGTAAGTCTGTCCGTATTTTGTTTTTAGACTATAACTTGAGTAAATATCAATGGATTTTTGCCAAACGGTATATGCATTGATATTGTGGAGATCTGGTATGGGATTGTTAATGGGCAAATTTTGTTATTTTTGACAGAGTTATCTGCCCACCACATGTATGTTTTCGTTTCCGGACAATAACTTGCACCAAACTTGGTATGTACATTGATATTATGGAGATTGTTTGGGATTGCTAATGAGCAAATTTCATCAAGTTTTAACAATTCTGGAGATCTGTTTGGGATTGCTAATGGGCAAATTTCATCAAGTTTTAACAGTTATCTGATTGCAGCACGATAGATATTGTTTCACATTTTTATTTATAATTATTTATGGACTTGTGGCATTGATGCTTGTTAAAATTGGTTTTCATGCCATAACTTCTGTTTGTTTCATCCAATTCAACCTAAATTCATGTGATGGCTTTATGGTGATTAAACACACATTCAATTCCAAAAGGGCTTGAATGATGGCCCCAAATAAATGTAAAAATTGACCGGTCCATATGACTCAGTTTGCAGTGTCAGACTTCGGATTGATAGGTTTCGGATTCGGTCCCCAGCTGGGTCAAACTAAGACTTTCTGAAATTGGTACTAGCCACTCTTTCACTTAGCGCTCAGTATTATGAAAAAGAGCTAGGACTGGTGTCAGTATAATGTGATTATATCCCTCCCCCCCCCCCCCCCCCCACACACACACACACACACACACACACAGAGAGAGAAGGGTGGGGGGACATATTGTTTTGGGACAGATCCCGTTGGCATCAGTGTTGGCATAAAACTTCTTGTCCACTTTGTAACTTGAATACAGTGTGGAATATTTTGTTTTGATGATAGAAATGTAGAAAAGGACAAGACAACGTGTTGGGTACTAGAATGACAACTCTGGCTTTCTTACTTTTTGAGTTATTATGTCTCCTCCATTTACGGTTGGGAGACATATTGTTTTCCCCCGGGCGTCTGTCTGTCTGTCACACTTGTGTCCGCTCTATAACTTGAAAACCCTTCAAGCTATCTTCACGAAACTTCATATAAATATCAGTCAACATAAGACGACATGCAGAGTGCAAGAACCATAATTCTTGCATTTATACTTTTTGAGTTATTTCCCTTGGAACTTTGTCTGTCACAAAATCGTGTCTACTCTATAACTTGAAAACCATTCAAGCTATCTTCATGTTACTTCATATAAATATCAATCAACATAAGACGACGTGCAGAGCACAAGAACTCTTGCATTTAAATTTTTTGAGTTATTTCCCTTGGACTCTGTCACAAAATTGTGTCTGCTCTATAACTTAAAAGCCGTTCAAGCTTTCTTCACGAAACTTCATATAAATATCAATCAACATTAGACGACGTGCAGAGCGCAAGAACCATAACTCTTGCATTTATACTTTTTGAATTATTTCCCTTGGACTCTGTCACAAAATCGTGTCTGCTCTATAACTTGAAAACCGTTCAAGCTATCTTCACGAAACTTCATATATATATATATCAGTCAACATTAGACGACATGCAGCGCGCAAAACCATAACTCTTGCTTTTATACTTTTTGAGTTATTTCCCTTGGAACTTTGTTCATCACAAAATCATGTCCACTCTGTAACTTGAAACCTGTTCAAGATATCTTCAAGAAATTTCATATGAATATCAATCAACATTAGATGACATGCAGAGCGCAAGAACCATAACTCTTACGTTTATACTTTTTGAATTATTTCCCTTGGAACTTTGTCATAAAAAAAAAAGTGTCCACTCTATAACTTGAAAACCATTCAAGATATCTTCACGAAGTTTTATATGAATATCAATCAATATTAGATGACGTGCAAAGCGAAAGAACCGTAACTCTTGCATTTATACTTTTTAAATTATTTCCCTTGGAATCTCATTAGTTAATATAAGTGTTCACTGAATGTAAAATACAATATAACACCAAAAAGTGGGGAGACATCTATGTTTTTGTAGAAAAACAAATTCTAGTTTTCCTTTGTTTTGTTTGAAATAGATTTCGTGTCTGCTCTGTAACTCGAATACCCTTCGCTATATTTTGGTGGTACTTGGTAGAACTGTAGAACAGGATGAGACGATGTGTCACGTACAAGAATGACAACTTTGCCTTTCTTACTTTTGGCATTATCTCCCTTTGTTATATTTGACAGTGATTTTGCATTGATTTCGTGTCCGCTGTTTAAGTCTATTACACTTTGGAATATTTTTATCCCCCGACCGGTAGGTTCAGGGGATATAGCGATCAGCATGGCGTCCGTCCTCAGAAGCATCCTTGTGCGCTCCATAACTTGGATACCCTTGGACATATTTGATAATATTTGGTAGGAATATAGAGGAGGACCAGTAGGCACGTTGCATGCAAAAGAGAGAACACTCACTGTCTTCATTATGTAGTTATCTCCCCTGAAGCTGAAATCTTGTGCAGGCCATAACTCCCATACTGTTTGAGATAATTTGATAATATTTGGTAGAGATGAAGAGGAGGACCAGTAGGCGTGTCCCTTGCAAGAGAGACAACTCTCACTACATTTGTTATGTAATTATCTCCCCTGAAACAGAAATATTGTAGCCTCATTTTTGTGCGCTCCATAACTTTGATACCCTTAGACATACTTTGATAATATTTAGTAGGAATGTAGAGGATGACCAGTAGGCTTGTTGCGTGCAAGAAGGACAACTCACACTGTCTTCATTATATAGTTATCTCCCCTGAAGCCGAAATCTTCTGCAGGCATAACTCCCATATTGTTTGAGATAATTTGATCATATTTGATAGGGGGGATGAAGAGGAAGACCATGTTTCATGCAAGAGAGACAACTCTCACTTTATTAGTTATCTCCCCTGAAGCAGATATTGTACTCATCCTTGTGCGCTCCATAACTTTGATACTCTTAGACATATTTTGGGAATGTTTGGTAGGAATGAAGAGGAGGACCAGTAGGTGTGTTGCGTGCAAGAGAGACAACTCTAACTGTCTTATATAGTTATCTCCCCTGAAGCCGAAACATTGTGCAGGCCATAACTCCCATACTGTTTGAGCTAATTTGATAATATTTGGTAGGGATGAAGAGGAGGACCAGTAGGCGTCTCACGTGTGAGAGAGACAACTCTAACTTAATTCGTTATGTAGTTATCTCCCCTGAAGCAGAAATCTTGTGCAGGTCATAACTTTGATACCCTTGGACATATTTTGATAATGTTTGGTAGAAGTGAAAAAGAGGACCAATAGGTATGTTGCGTGCAAGAGTGACAACTCTCACTGTCTTCGTTACATAGTTATCTCCCCTGAATCCGAAATCTTGTGCAGGCCATAACTCCCATACTGTTTGAGATAATATGATAATATTTGGTAGAGATTAAGAGGAGGACCAATAGGCTTGTCACATGCAAGAGAGACAACTCTCACTTTCTTCATTATGTAGTTGTCTCCCCTGAAGCAGAAATCTTGCACAGGCCATAACTTCCATACTGTTTGAGATAATATGATAATATATGGTAGAGATTAAGAGGAGGACAAATAGGCATGTCACATGCAAGAGAGACAAGATTCACTTTCTTCTTCGTTATGTAATTATCTACCCTGAAGCCAAAATCTTGTGCACTCCATAACTTTGATACCGTAAGACATATTTTGATAATGTTTTTATGCCCCCGTTGTTATGTCTGATAGTGATTGTCCATTGATTTCCTCTCCGCTCTGTAAGTCAAAGACCCTTGGGAATATTTTTATGATACTTGGTTGAAATGTAGAACAGGACCAGATGACATGTCATGAACAAGAATGACAACTCTGCCTTTCTTACTTTTGGCGTTATCTCCCTTTGTTATATTTGACAGTGATAATACATTGATTTCGTGTCCGCTCTGTAAGTCAAAGACCCTTTGGAATATTTTTATGATACTTGGTAGAAATGTAGAACAGAACCAGATGACATGTCGCGTACAAGAATGACAACTCTGGCTTTATTGTCCCCCGCCTTTTCGAAGAAAAGTGGAGGGACACTGTTTTTGGTTTTCCGTGGGGCGTCGTGCGTGGTGCGTGGCGCGTGGCGCGTGGTGCGTGGTTCCGAGTTTTTAGTGGGTACTTTGTCCCCTTAACTCCTCCCACAGTTTCTGTCCGATCCTTTTGAAACTTTACAGGTGTTTTAAGGATGGTCTGAAGATATGCATGTGGTTTTTTCAGAATCCTGAAATAATTTTTTATCACTTTTTCTGCATTTTTAACTTAGACATTTTTTGAGTTCTAATATTACAGAAGTCTATAGGGTGTAGGTACCTTGTCTCCTTAACTCCTCCCACAGTTTTTGGCCGATCGTTTTGAAACTTTACATGGGCTTTTAGGATGGCCTGAAGATATGCATGTGGTTTTTTCAGAATCCTGAAATAATTTTTTATCACTTTTTCCGCATTTTTAACTTAGACATTTTTTGAGTTCTAATACTACAGAAGTGTATAGGGAGTAGGTACCTTGTCCCCTTAACTCCTCCCACAGTTTTTGGCCGATCCTTTTGAAACTTTACATGGGCTTTTAGGATGGCCTGAAGATATGCATGTGGTTTTTTCAGAATCCTGAAATAATTTTTTATTACTTTTTCCGCATTTTTAACTTAGACTTTTTTTGAGTTCTAATACTACAGAAGTGTATAGGAAGCAGGTACCTTGTCCCCTTAACTCCTCCCACAGTTTTTGGCCGATTCTTTTGAAACTTTACAGGTGTTTTAAGGATGGCCTGAAGATATGCATGTGGTTTTTTCAGAATCCTGAAATAATTTTTTATCACTTTTTCTGCATTTTTAACTTAGTCATTTTTCGATTTCTAATACTACAGAAGTGTATAGGGAGTAGGTACCTTGTCCCCTTAACTCCTCCCACAGTTTTTGGCCGATCCTTTTGAAACTTTACATGGGCTTTCAGGATGGCCTGAAGATATGCATGTGGTTTTTTCAGAATCCTGAAATAATTTTTTATTACTTTTTCCGCATTTTTAACTTAGACATTTTTTGAGTTCTAATACTACAGGAGTATATAGGGAGCAGGTACCTTGTCCCCTTAACTCCTCCCACAGTTTTTGGCCGATCCTTTTGAAACTTTACAGGTGTTTTAAGGATGGTCTGAAGATATGCATGTGGTTTTTTCAGAATCCTGAAATTATTTTTTATCACTTTTTACACATTTTGAACTTAGACATTTTTTCAGTTCTAATTTTACAGAAGTGTATAGGGAGTAGGTACCTTGTCCCCTTAACTCCTCCCACAGTTTTTGGCCGATCCTTTTGAAACTTTACGTGGGCTTTTAGGATGGCCTGAAGATATGCATGTGGATTTTTCAGAATCCTGAAATATTTTTTTATTACTTTTTCTGCATTTTTAACTTAGACATTTTTTGCGTTCTAATATTGCAGAAGTATATAGGGTGCAGGCACCTTGTCCCCTTAACTCCTCCCACAGTTTTTGTCCGATCCTTTTGAAACTTTACAAGGGCTTTTAGGATGGCCTGAAGATATGCATGTGGTTTTTTCAGAATCCTGAAATAATTTTTTACCACTTTTTCTGCATTTTTAACAGACATTTTTTGAGTTCTAATACTACAGAAGCGTATAGGGAGTAGGTACCTTGACCCAGTAACTCCTACCACAGTTTTAAGCTGATCCTTTGAAACTTTACAGGTGCTTTAAGGATGGTCTGAAGATATGCATGTGGTTTTTTTCAGAATCTTGAAATTATTTTTTATCACTGGTTTCCTGCTTCAATACTTAGGTATTTGATACAGGACCAGTGGTCCTCTGGTTAACTTTAGCATTTTTAACACCTCAAATAAAAATTAGGCGGGGGACATAAATTCCCCATGGAATTTGCTTGTTACTTTTGGAGTTACCTCCCTTTGTTATGGCTGACAGTGATTATCCATTGATTTCGTGTCCGCTCTAAGTTAAAGACCCTTTGAAATATTTTTACGATACTTGGTAGAAATGAAGAACAGGACCAGAAGACGTGTCACGTACAAGATTGACAACTCTGCCTTTCTTACTTTTGGCTTTATCTCCCTTTGTTATATTTGACAGAGATTATCTTGTGTCCACTCTGTAAGTCAAAGACCCTTTGGAATATTTTTATGATACTTGGTAGATATGTAGAACAGAACAGATGACATGTCGCATACAAGAATGACGACTTTGGCTTTCTTACTTTTGGAGTTATCTCCCTTTGTTATGTTTGAAATAGATTTCTCATCTGCTCTGTAACTGGAATACCCTATGGAATATTTCGATGGTACCTGGCAGAAATGTAGAACATGACCAGATGACATGTCACATACAAAAATGACAACTCTGCCTTTCTTACTTTTGGCATTATCTCCCTTTCTTATATTTAACAGTGATAATCCATTGATTTCGTGTCGGCTCTGTAAGTCAAAGACCCTTTGGAATATTTTTATGATACTTTGTAGAAATGTAGAACAGGACCAGACGAGGTGTTGCATACAAGAATGACAACTCTGCCTTTCTTTCTCCTGGCGTTTTCTCCCTTTCTTATGTCTGACAGTGATTATCCATTGATTTCATGTCCTCTCTGTAAGTCAAAGACCCATTGGGATATTCTTGTGATACTTGGTAGAAATGTAGAACAGGACCAGACAACATGTCATGTACAAAATGAAAACTCCCTTTCTTATGCCTGACAATGATTATCCATTGATTTCCTGTCTGCTCTGTTAGTCAAAAACCCTTTGGAATATTTTTATGGTACTTGGTAGAAATGTAGAACAGGACGAGACGAGGTGTCGCGTACAAGAATGACAACTCTGGCTTTCTTACTTTTGGAGTTGTCTCCCTTTGTTTTGTTTTTTTGAAATAGATTTCTCATCTGCTCTGTAACTGGAATACCCTTCAGAATATTTTGAGGGTATCTTGTAGAACTGTAGAATAGGCAATACGACATGTTCCTTACAAGAATGACAACTCTGCCTTCCTTACTTTTGCTGTTATCTCCCTTTGTTATATTTGACACTGATAATGCATTTATTTAGTGTCTGCTATGTAAGTGGAACACTCTTTGGAATATTTTGATTATACTTGGTAGTAATGAAGAACAGGGCCAGACGACATGTCACATACAAGAATGGCTGGCCTCGGTGGCTCAGTTGGATGCGCGGTCCGACTGGAGACCAGGCGGTCACAGGTTCAACCCCAGGCGAGGTCGGTAACATTCTTTTGTGGAGATTGATCATGAAATATTTTCTACGGTCATTCTCTCCCTTCCGCTGATTCAAGAAGGGCAGTTGTCAGTTTCTGGCGAAAGAATGTGCACAATACTGGTTAACCGCTTAGAGGACTAAGCCTACCCAGTAAACGTGTGGTTAGGTAAACTGACCGCGCTCGACATGACCCAGTTGGGTTGACTGGGCCGTAAAACCTCAACACAAACAAACATACAAGAATGACAACTTTGGCTTTTTTACTTTTGGAGTTATCTCCCCTTCTTGTGTTTGAATATGATTTCTTGTCTCTACTCTGTAACACGAATACCCTACAGAATATTTTGATGATGCTTGGTACAAATGTAGAACAGGATGAGATGATGTGTTGCATTCAAGAATGACAACTGTGGCTGGATCAGGGGGACATTTGTTTTTTTCTAAAAAAGCCTTTTCTAGTTCTTGAATAAATTCTGAAAGTTACTTCATGAGTTACTACCCTATGTAATTTTAGGCATTTTTAGCTCACCTGAGCTATGCACAGGATGAGCTGTAGTGATCACTTATTGTCCATCATCCGTCTGTCCATCCGTCCGTTAACACTTTCAAATGTCAACTCCTCCAGTTAAATTGTGTTTTCTCCATCACCAGTGAAGTGATGTGGACCATATTTGGCAGTTATGATCACTGGATGATCGTCTACTCAGTTTATGTGTTTTATGACCAATGCCCGTTTGTTTGGTTGCCATGGCAACATTAAATTTTAAAAAAGGAATTTTTAATGAATTCTCCTCCAAAACAACTGAAGCAGTATGACTCTAATTTTGTTCAAATCTTGCTTGGGTAAGGACAATTCAGAATAGCTAAAATTATGGTGATCTGCCTCTTGGTTTGGTTGCCATGGCAACAGAAAGCTGCCATAGACTTATAATGGAAAAATGGTTAAATTGCATTTTCTCCATAACCAGAGAAGTTATGTGAACCATATTTGGCAGTTATGATCATTGGATGATTGTCTACCAAGTTTATGTGTTTTATGACCAATGGCTATTTTGTTTGGTTGCCATGGCAACATTCAATTTAAAAAAAAAAATGATTTTTTAAATGACATCGCCTCCAAAACCACTGAAGCAGTATGACTCTAACTTTTTACAACTGTTGCTTGGGTAAGGACAATTCAAAATAGCTAAAATTATGGCGATATACCTCGTGGTTTGGTTGCCATGGCAACAGAAAGTTCCCATAGACGTATAATGGGAAAATGGTTAAATTGCATTTTCTCCATAACCAGTGAAAAGAATGTGAACCATATTTGGCAGTTATGATCATTGGATGATTGTCTACCCAGTATATGTGTTTTATGACCAATGGCTATTTTGTTTGGTTGCCATGGCAACATTAAATTTAAAAAAGAAATTTTTTAAATGACTACGCTTCCAAAACCATTGAAGCAGTATGACTCTAATTTTGTTCAAATCTTGCTTGGGTAAGGACAATTCAAAATAGCTAAAATTATGGTGATCTGCCTCTTGGTTTGGTTGCCATGGCAACAGAAAACTCCCATAGACTTATAATGAGAAAATGGTTATATTGCATTTTCTCCATAACCAATGAAGTGATGTGAACCATATTTGGCAGTTGATTAATCATTGGATGATTGTCTACCCAGTTTTTGTATTTTATGACCAATGGCCATTTTGTTTGGTTGTCATGGTAACATTAAATTTAAAAAAAAGGTATTTTTAAATGACATCTCTTCCAAAACCACTGAAGCAGTAGGACTCTAATTTTGAACAAATCTTGCTTGGGTAAGGACAATTCAAAATAGCTAAAATTATGGTGATCTGCCTCTTGGTTTGGTTGCCATGGCAACAGAAAGCTCCCATAGATTTAAAATGGATAAATGGTTAAATTGCATTTTCTTCATAAGCAGTGAAGTGACGTGAACCATATTTGGCAGTTATGATCATTTGATGATTGTATACCCAGTTTGTGCGTTTCATGACAAGTGGCCATTTTGTTTTGTTTCCATGGCAACATTAAATTTGAAAAAAAAGTTGTTTTTTTTTTTTAATGACTACTCCTCCAAAACCTGTGAAGCAGTAGGACTCTAATTTGGTACAAAAGTTACTTGGGTAAGGACAATTGAAAATAGCTAAAAATCTGCCAGTCTATCTCTTGGTTTGATTGCCATGGCAACTGAAAACTCCCATAGACTTATATGAGAAAATGGCTAAATTGCATTTTCTCCATAACCATTGAAGTGATGTGAACCATATTTGGCAGTTATGATTACTGGATGATTGTTTACCCAGTTTATGCATTTCATGACAAGTGGCCATTTTGTTTGGTTTCCATGGCAACATTAAATTTGAAAAAAAGTTGTTTTTTTTAATGACTACTCCTCCAAAACCACTGAAGCAGTAGGACTCTAATTTGGTACAAAAGTTGCTTGGGTAAGGACAAATGAAAATAGCAAAAAATCTGCCAATCTATTCTCTTGGATTGATTGCCATGGCAACTAAAAACTCCCATAGACTTATATAAGAAAACGGCTAAATTGCATTTTCTCCATAACCATTGAAGTAATGTGAACCATATTTGGCAGTTATGATCATTGGATGATTGTCTACCCAATTTATATGTTTTATGACCAGTGACGATTTTGTTTGGTTGCCAAGGTAACATTGAATTAAAAAAAAAAAATATGAATTTTTTAAATGACAGCTCCTAGCAGTTTTGCAAACTTCATTACTGCTTATCAAGAGTCAATAAAACCGAGACTCCCATTTTTTAATCCGTAGCGAGTTCTATGTTTCCAAAGGCAATCTTTTTGATGTTTATTATATTTCCCTGCCCCTGTGCTGTTAACATGTATAAAATCATGATATTGTTAAACAACTCTTCAGAAACCACTTAGCCATTTTCCACCAAATTTCACATTGATTCTACTGTTGAAATGTGATTGAGGGTTTGTTCAAATGATTACGCTCTATTGACTGTCATGCCGATATATTCTTTTTCAAAACTAAAAACTGCTTAAATGATGATCCTTTCATTAGTTGCAGTGATAGGATTGGAAAAATTTTGCATAACATCTGCATATCTGCAGTGGCTATGTCACTCAGGTGAGCAAGCCATGGCCCGTAGGCCTCTTGTTTACCTTGTCAGTTAACTATCTCAAAAACTGTTGGAACTAGAGCCTTGAAACTGGTGAATTGATTGGTAATGATGAGTAGATGTGAGTAGATGACCTAATTAACTTTTGAATAAATTCTGAAAAATATTTCATGAGTAATGGCCCTTTGTAAATTTGGGCATTTTTCCTTTAACAGCAAAATATCTCAAAAACTATTGAAACTAGAGCCTTGAAACTTGATGAATAGATTGGCAATGATGAGTAGACAACCCGATTAATTTTTTAATAAATTTTGAAAAAAATTTCTGCAGCCCTTTGTAATTTTGGGCAGTTTTACCTTGTCAGCAAAATATCTGAAAACTGTTGAAGCTAGAGCCTTGAAACTTGGTGAATTGATTGGTAATGATGAGTAGATGACCTGATTAACTTTTGAATAAATTCTGAAAAGTATTTCATGAGTAATAGCCCTTTGTAAATTTGGGCATTTTTCCCTTGTCAGCAAAATGTCTCAAAAACTGTTGAAGCTAGAGCCTTGAAACTTGATGAATAGATTGGTAGTGATGAGTAGATGACCTGATTAACTTTTGAATAAAATTCTGAAAAATACTTCATGAGTTATGGCCCTTTGTAGATTGGGCCATTTTTACCTTATATTATCTTTAGAGGCAAGCATTTGGTTGTGGGCATAGTGATTTACAAACACAATTTCTAGTTGCCATGGCTTAATATACACATGCATTGGCCAATTATCCGATATGTAGAAATTTGCAGATTTCAAAGAGAAATATAAAAAAATTGCAAGCTGATAATGAAAAACTTCAGTATCTAATAACACAAACACTTCATGTATATAACAAATCTATAAAAACATTGTGTATATTTTTGTCCTTAGCAACCAGTTATGTCCTTAGCAACCACTACTTCAGAAAATCCCTAAAATTCCTCAATTTTGACATCAGACAACAGCTACATGTAAAACATAAATGCATTTTTTTTTAGCCATATTTGTTAAGGTCTGACTCTTATAATGTCAGATGTCATTGTAAAATCAGTGCATATGTTGTCCTAAGCTACCAAATTGCCCATGACAACCACCGCTGATACTAGACATTGTAGAAAACTATATTTTTCGGCATTAAAAAATCTTGTAAACCAATAATTTATAATGGATATCTCTGTATGCATTATGTCAGTGAGCTCAGACATGAAACGATCATTAACTTTTGGTGTGTCATATGCCCTAGCAATGAGGCATGGCCTTAGCAACCGTATTTACAAATGATCCTTGAATGTGAAAGTAAAAATGGTATGGACTGGGTTCTAAATGCAACTTATCAAGTGGCTTCAAAGAACTTATGATTTATATCAATGGTATAGCTATGCTGTAACTCATGCTAGTTTTATTGATCTTATGAGGGTCCTGCAAAAAGTTTTGTCGCTGGGTTTGGATTACTTCAGTGCTACGTTTTATCAAACATATACAAAGTGCTCATGGTGAGCTATTGTGGTCAGTCAATGTCCGTCGTCTGTCGTGCGGCATCATCAATTGCTTTAAAAGCCTACTCCTCTTACACCCCTGGGCCAACTGACTTGATACTTGGTAGGAAGCATCAGGGTGACCTGTAGATCAAAAAAAGCTAAAATCGTTCCGATTGGAAATCCAAGGTGGCTGCCATGGGCGCCATCTTGAAAACCTATTTTTCGCTTCTTCTCCTGAACCGAAAGGCCAATTGACTCCAAACTTGCTAGGAAGCATCGGGGTGACGTAGATCAATAATAGCTAAAATCGTGCCCATCGGAAATCCAAGATGGCCGCCATGGCAGCCATCTTGAAAATCTATTTTTCGCTTCTTCTCCTGAACTGAAAGGCCAATGGACTCCAAACTTGCTAGGAAGTATCAGGGTGACTTGTAGATCAAAAGTAGCTAAAATCATGCCGATCGGAAATCCAAGATGGCCGCCATGGCCGCCGTCTTGAAAATCTATTTTTCGCTTTTTCTCCTGAACCAAAAGGCCAATTGACTCCAAACTTGCTAGGAAGAATCGGGGTGACTTGTAGGTCAAAAATGGCTAAAATCATGCAGATCGGAAATCCAAGATGGCTACCATGGCAGCTATCTTGAAAATCTATTTTTCGCTTCTTCTCCTAAACCCAAAAGCCAATTGACTCCAAACATGGTAGGAAGGATTGGGGTGACATATAGACCAAAAATAGCTAAAATCGTTCTGATAGGAAATCCAAGATGGCCGCCATGGCAGCCATCTTGAAAATCTTTTTTTTGCCCCACTCCTGAACCGAAAGGCCAGTTGACTCCAAATTTGCTAGGAAGCATCGGGGTGACTTGTAGATCAAAAATGGCTAAAATCGTGCCGATCGTAAATCCATGATGGCCACCATCTTGAAAATCTATTTTTTGCTTCTTCTCCTGAACCGAAATGCCAATTGATTCCAAACTTGGTAGGAAGCATCAGGGTAACTTGTAGATCAAAAATAGCTAAAATCATGCTGATCGGAAATCCAAGATACACGGTGGCCATCTTGAAAATCTTTTTTAGCTCACCTGAGCAAAAGCTCAGGGTGAGCTATTGTCATCACCCTATGTCCGTCGTCCGTTGTCGTCCGTCTTCCGTCGTCAACAATTAGTTTGTTAACACTCTAGAGGTCACAGTTTTGACCCAATCTTGATGAATCTTGCTCAGAATGTTTGCCTCTATGAAATCTAGGTCAAGTTCGATACTGGGTTACTTGGGTTCAAAAACTAGGTCACCAGGTCAAATCAAAGGAAAAACTTGTTAACACTCTACAGGTCATAGTTTTGACCCAATCTTGATGAAACTTGCTCAAAATGTTTGCCTCTATTAAATCTAGGTCAAGTTCGAAACTGGGTCACCTGGGGTCAAAAACTAGGTCACCGGGCCAGATCAGCAGAAAACCTTGTTAACACTCTAGCGGTCACATTTTTGAAGCAATCATCATGAATCTTGCTAAATATATTTGTCTTGATGATTTCTAGGTCAAATTCGAAACTGGGTCACCTGGGGTCAAAAACTAGGTCACCTGGCCAGATCAGCAGAAAACCTTGTTAACACTCTAGCAGTCACGTTTTTGAAGCAATCATCATGAATCTTGCTCAATATATTTGTCTTGATGATTTCTAGGTCAAGTTCGAAACTGGGTCACTTGGGGTCAAAAACTAGGTCACCAGGCCAGATCAGCAGAAAATCGTGTTAACACTCTAGCGGTCACATTTTTGAAGCAATTATCATGAATCTTGCTCATTATGTTTGTCTTGATGAATTCTAGGTCAAGTTCGAAACTGGGTCACCTGGGGTCAAAAACTAGGTCACCTGGCCAGATCAGCAGAAAACCTTGTTAACACTCTAGCGGTCACATTTTTGAAGCAATCATCATGAATCTTGCTCAATATGTTTGTCTTGTTGATTTCTAGGTCAAGTTCGAAACTGGGTCACTTGGGGTCAAAAACTAGGTCACCTGGCCAGATCAGCAGAAAACCTTGTTAATACTCTAGCGGTCACATTTTTGAAGCAATCATCATGAATCTTGCTCAAAATGTTTGTCTTGATGATTTATAGGTTGAGTTCGAAACTGGGTCACTTGGAGTCAAAAACTAGGTCACCGGGCTAAATCAGCAGAAAACCTTGTTAACACTCTAGCGGTCACATTTTTGAAGCAATAATCATGAATCTTGCTCAAAATGTTTGTCTTGATGATTTCTATGTCAGGTTCGAAACTGGGTCACGTGGTGTCAAAAACTAGGTCACCAGGCCAAACCAGCAGAAAACCTTGTTAACACTCTAGCGGTCACATTTTTGAAGCAATTGTCATGAATCTTGCTTAAAATGTTTGTCTTGGTGAGTTCTAGGATATGTTTGAAACTGGGTCACTTGGGGTCAAAAACTAGGTCACTGGGCCAAATCAGCAGAAAACCTTGTTAACACTCTAGCGGTCACATTTTTGAAACAATCATCATGAATCTGGCTCAAAATGTTTGTCTTGATGATTTCTAGGTCAAGTTCGAAACTGGAACACCTGGGGTCAAAAACTAGGTCACCTGGCCAAATCAGCGTAAAATCTTATCACTCTAGCGGTCACATTTTTCAAGCAATTATCATGAATCTTGCACAAAATGTTTGTCTTGATGAGTTCTAGGTCAAGTTCGAAACTGGGTCACTTGGTATCAAAAACTAGGTCACCAGGCGAAATCAGCAGAAAACTTTGTTATAATCATTTTGAACTTTGATCAGAATGTTTGCCTTGATCAGTTCTAGATCAGGCTCTCAAAGTGCTATGTTGCTCAGGTGAGCGTTACAGGGCCATCATGGCCCTCTTGTTTCACTTCTTCTCCTAAACCCAAAAGCCAATTGACTTGAAACTTGGTAGGAAGCATCGAGGTGACTTATAGATTAAAAATGGCTAAAATCTTTCCAATTGGAAATCCAACATGGCCGCCATGGCGGCCATCTTGAAAATCTATTTTTCACTTCTTCACCTGAACCGAAAGGCTTATTGACTTTAAACTAGGTAGGAAGCATCAGGGTGACCTGTAGATCAAAAATAGCTAAAATCATCCCTATCAAAAATCCAAGATGGCTGCCATGACAGCCATCTTGAACTGGCCTCGGTGGCTCAGTTGGATGCGCCGTCCGACTGGAGACCAGGAGGTCGCAAGTTCAACCCCCGCCAAGGTCGGCAACATTCTTTCGTGTAGATTGATCATGAAATATTTTCTACGGTCATTCTCTCCCTTCCGCAGATTCAAGAAGGGCAGTTGTCAGTTTCTGGCGAAAGAATGTGCACAATATTGGTTAACCGCTTAGAGGACTAAGCCTGCTCAGTAAACGTGTGGTTAGGTAAACTGATCACGCTCGACATGACCCCATTGGGTTGACTGGGCCATAAAACCTCAACACAAACAAATGTCACTCAGGTGAGCGACCCGTGGCCCGTGGGCCTCTTGTTATTACAAACCGTCAAAGTATTCCCCCTTTACTGAAACACATTTTTATCGCACCTGCTTGTAGCAGGGTGCGATATAGGCATCCGATTTTCCGTCCGTCCATCCGTCTGTCAACATTTATGTCGACGTTCGACATGTATGTCAAAGTTAGTATTCTAATCAACTACAAGACTAAACAACCATCAAACCTTGCATGAAACATCTCCCTGACCTCCTGACTTTGCGACATAGACGTCAGCTTTTCCATATGTCTGTCCATTTGTCTGTCCGTCTGTCAACATTTATGTCGAAGTTCGACATTTATGTCAAAGTTAGTATTTTAATCAACTACAAGACTAAACAACCATCAAACCTTGCATGAAACATCTCCCTGACCTCCCGACTTTACGACATAGGTGCCCACTTTTTCATTCGTCTGTCTGTTCGTCCGTCCGTCTGTTAACAGTTATGTTATGTCGAAGTTCGACATTTATGTCAAAGTTAGTATTCTAATCAACTACAAGACTAAACAGCCATCAAGCCATCTCCCTGACCTCCTGACTTTGCGACATAGGTGCCCGCTTTTCCATTCGTCTGTCCGTTCGTCTGTCCGTCTGTCTGTTAACAGTTCTGTTATGTCGAAGTTCGACATTTACGTCAAAGTTAGTATTCTAATCAACTACAATTCTACAACAACCATCATACCTTGCATGACACATCTCCCTGACCTCCTGACTTGGCAGGTATGTTGACCCAGTGACCTTGACCTATGTTTTGCGCTCCATTGACTTTGACACAATTTACGTTGACATTCCAGATCTTCTCAACTATAACTGCAGGTGAAGCTGATGGGGCCACTGAGGATATCTGGAACAACATCAAGACTGGACTGCTCAAGACAACTGAGGAGGTATGTGGCACAACTCGGCCACACCGTTGGCATCGTGAAACCTGGTGGTGGAACGAACACGTGGAAAAGGCCATTGCTGCCAAGCGGACAGCTTTCAAGGCCTGGAAGGCTGGTAAAGGAACTAGGGCATCATACGATGCAGCCAAACGAAATGCCAGACATGCAGTGCACCATGCTCGTTAAGAAGCCGACAAGAAGGTCTACGAGAATATTGACCCCAAGTCTTCAGAAGTCTACCGCCTTGCTAACCAGTTTAGAAGAGAGAACACTGATGTTGTTGGTGACAAACCTGTGAAGAATGATGCAGGAGAGATGTCAATGAGCGAAGACTCAAAGCAGAAGGCCTGGCTGGAGCACTACCAAAGGCTTCTCAGTGTTGAGTTTGACTGGGACCCAGACCACCTGTCACATCAATCACCAGTGGAAGGCCCGCCCATCCCAATCACCATTGATATGGTTAAGAAGGCTATCTCGCAGATGAAGGCAGGCAAAGCACCGGGCCCATCAGGAATAGTGGTGGAGATGATAAGAGCGGCCGGTGACATGGGCGGTTGCAATCATTCGTGATGGCAAGGTACCCTCTGACTGGGAGCAGAGTTTCATTATCTGCCTCTACAAGGGAAAAGGGGATGCATTGGAAAGGGGCAACTACCGCGGTCTCAAGCTGACAGAACAGGTTATGAAAATCCTGGAGAGGATTGTGGACGGCCTCATCAGACAGTTGGTGTCAATTGACAATTCCCAGTTTGGCTTCGTCCCAGGCAGAGGCACTACAGACGCAATCTTTGTTGTCAGGCAGCTGCAAGAGAAGTATCTAGCTGCCAATAAGAGACTCTACATGGCTTTTGTAGACCTGGAGAAGGCGTTTGATCGAGTGCCTCGGAAGGTCATCTGGTGGGTGCTGAGAAAACTTGGTGTGGAGGAGTGGATTGTGCGACTGGTGCAGGGGATGTATGCAAATGCACGGAGCCATGTCCGTGTTGGTGAGGGGTACAGTGAAGAGTTTGAAGTGAAGGTTGGTGTTCACCAAGGATCAGTACTCAGCCCACTGCTCTTTATCATTGTGCTTGAAGCCTTATCACGAGAGTTCCGCTCTGGGGTCCCCTGGGAGGACCTCTATGCCGATGACCTTGTTATCATCGCTGAATCACTTGAGGAATGTGTCAGGAGGCTCTTGACTTGGAAAGAAGCAATGGAGAAGAAAGGACTGAGAGTAAATGCAGGAAAGACAAAGATCATGATCTGCGGTACGGGACTGGACCTCCTGCAGAGTTCAGGCGAGTTTCCATGCGCTGTCTGTCACACTGGAGTGGGCAGCAACAGCATCTTCTGCAATGGCTGCAAGCACTGGGTGCACAAGAAATGCAGTGGGCTCAAGCGCTTGAAAAAGGACCCTGACTATAGATGTACACGGTGCCAGGGAACTGCACGCCCCTTGGATGGCAGACCACAGAAGGAAGTCCAGGTTGGACCTGACAAGCTTGAGGTGGTAGCTTCCTTTTGCTACCTAGGAGACATGCTCTCAGCAGCAGGTGGCTGTGAACTTTCAACCACGACACGTGTGAAAACCGCCTGGAAGAAGTTCAAGGATCTGCTACCAGTCCTCTCTTCACGCCACCTCTCTTTCAAAACACGTGGCCATGTGTACAGCTCTTGTGTGTGGAGCGCAATGCTCCATGCCAGCGAGACTTGGCCATTGACAAAGCCGTACCTCCAGCGTCTGCAGCGAAATGACAGGGCAATGATCAGACAGATCTGCAATGTCAGGCCGCAAGACATTGTCACCACCAGGTCCAATGATCTACTTGTGCGGCTTGGCATTGAGGATCTGGGCCTCATTCTGAAGGAGAGAAGACTTCGATGGTATGGACATGTGGAATGCTCCAGTGGTGCAATCAAGACAGCCTTTGACATACAGGTTGATGGAAAGCGTGGGCCTGGGAGGCCCAAAATGTTATGGAAGCAGCTGACAGAGAGGGATTGCAGAGAGAGGAAGCTCTCGGCTATCAACCCTCATGATAGACGTACCTGGAGATCTGGTGTGAGATCTGCCATGCGTGCAGCAAGCCAGCTATCTGGAAGGGGGCCCACTGATGTGGATGTTGCCCCTGTACCTGCACGTTAATCAAAAATCCGATTATGATGATATGAAGGCGTACAACTACCAAACCTTGCGTAGTGCTTCTTCTAGATGTACTGACTTGACAGGTACCTTGACCCGGTGACCTTGACCTATATTTTGCGCTCCAGTGACTTTGACATATTTTGCGTCGACGTTCAATATCTCCTCAACTACCATCAAACCTTGCAAAGTGCTTCTTCTCAATGTACTGACTCTGCAGATACCTTGACCTGGTGACCTTGACCTATATTTTGGCTGCAGTGACTTTGACATAATTTACGTCAACGTTCCAGATCTCCTCAAGTGTAAGACCTCTAGCCACCAAACCTTGCATAGTGCTTCTCCTAGATGTACTGACTCGGCAGGTATCTTGATCCGGTGACCTTGACCTATATTTTGTGCTCCAGTGCCTTTTACATATTTTACGTCAACGTTCAATATCTCCTCAAATATAAGGCCTACAACCAACAAACCTTGCATAGTGCTTCTCGTCAATGTACGGACTCTGCAAGTACCTTGACTGGGTGACCTTGACCTATATTTCACGCTCCATTGACTTTTACACCTTTTACGTCACCCTTCCATATGTCCTCAACTGTAAGGCCTTCAACCACCAAACCTTATATAGCACTTCTTCTCGATGTACAGACTCGGCAGGTACCTTGACCTGGTGACCTTGACCTATATTGTGCACTCCAGTGACTTTGACGCATTTTATGTTGATGTTCGGTATCTCCTCAAATATAAGACCTACAACCACTAAACCTTGCATAGTGCTTCACCTCATTGCACTAGCTTGGCAGGTACCTTGACCCGGTGACCTTGACCTATATTTGACACATTTTACGTTGATGTTTGATAACTCCTCAACTATAAGGCCTACAACCACCATACCTTGCATTATGCTTCTCCTTGATGTACTGAATTAGCAGGTACCTTGACCGGTGACCTTGACCTATATTTCATGCCCCAGTGACTTTTACACATTTTACGTCAACGTTCCATTATCATTGGGCTGTATGATACTAAAAGTCAGTGCTGAAGATATAGCCATTAGAGGGAATGGGACTGGCCTGGAATATATGTGCCCCACTAGGCACTTTGTCTACATTTTTTTCAACCCAGTTTTCCGACTAAGCACTGCTAAGAATGAAATAAACTTATTTAATAATCACGTTCTGATTGTGGCTCCTGTGACTTTTGCCCCAGCAGGTGCGATGACGCCTTCCGCGGAATTCTTGTTGTAACCTATTTACCCAGCTGCGAAAAGCAGATAAATAGTCTTCTTTTGGTATCTGTTGGAGACACTGATAAATAGCACTGCCAAGAGAACTTCTAGACGTATACTTATTTCCTGAAAGCATTTTCTTAAGCCTTGGAAATAAAAAGAAGTCACAGGGACTCAGGTCAGGTGAATAAGGTGGATGGTTTAAAACTTTCACCTTTTCAGAAGCCAAAAAAGACTTAACAAACTTACACTTATGAGAGGAGGCGTTGTCATGTAAAAGGTGACTCCTGACCATCCTTTGCTTGGTCGTTTCTTATTGTAAAACTCTTTCACTTTCTTCAGTACAGAATTCTTGTAGAATCGGCCAGTGACTGTATGACCAGATGGACAAGGCACTTGAACGACTGGCCCACTTGAATTAAAGAAAATTGCGTACATCTTTTTCGAACTTATGGTTCTCTTGGCAATACATGGGCGTTTTTAGCTCACCTGAGCTGAAAGCTCAAGGTGAGATTTGTGATCACTCACTGTCCGTCGTCGTCGTCGTCGTCCGTATGTCCGTCCGTCCGTCCGTCCACAATCTTTAAACAACATCTCCTCCTAAACCACTGATTGGATTTTGACCAAACTTCACAGGAATGATCCTTGGTTGGTCCTCTTTCAAAGTTGTTCAAATGGTTCCGGTCCGTTGCATATCTAGGTCACAGGAGCTAAAAATAGATTTTTTAACTAAAAACTTAAAAAATCTTCTTGTCAGAAACCACTGGACCGATTTCAATATAATTTTGCAGAAATGTTCCTTTGGTGATCCTCTACCAAGATTGTTCAAGCCATTCGGATTCGTCAAAAAACATGGCCGCCAGGGGGCGGGGCTTATTTTCCCTATATATCTATATAGAAAACTTTAAAAATCTTCTTGTCAGAAACCACTGGACAGATTTCAATATAATTTTGCAGAAATGTTCCTTTGGTGATCCTCTACCAAGATTGTTCAAGCCATTTGGATTCATCAAAAAACATGGCCGCCAGGGGGCGGGGCTAATTTTCCCCATATATCTATATAGAAAACTTTAAAAATCTTCTTGTCCGAAACCACTGGACCGATTTCAATATAATTTTGCAGAAATGTTCCTTTGGTGATCCTCTACCAAGATTGTTCAAGCCATTTGGATTCCTCAAAAAACATGGCCGCCAGGGGGCGGGGCTTATTTTCCCTATATATCTATATAGAAAACTTTAAAAATCTTCTTGTCCAAAACCACTGGACCGATTTCAATATAATTTTGCAGAAATGTTCCTTTGGTGATCCTCTACCAAGATTGTTCAAGACATTTGGATTCGACAAAAAAACATGGCCGCCAGGGGGCGGGGCTTATTTTCCCTATATAATCTATGAAGAAAACTTTTAAAAATCTTCTTGTCCGAAACCACTGGACCGATTTCAATATAATTTTGCAGAAATGTTCCTTTGGTGATCCTCTACCAAGATTGTTCAAGCCATTTGGATTTGTCAAAAAACATGGCCGCCAGGGGGCGGGGCTTATTTTCACTGTATATCTGTATAGAAAACTTTAAAAATGTTCTTGTCAGAAACCACTGGACTGATTTCCATATGATTTTGCAGAAATGTTCCTTTGGTGATCCTATTGCAAGATTTTTCAAGCCATTTGGATTTGTCAAAAAACATGGCCGCCAGGGGGGCGGGGCTTATTTTCCTTATATATCTTTATGGAAAACTTTAACAATCTTCTTGTCAGAAACCACTGGACCGATTTCCATATGATTTTGCAGAAATGTTCCTTTGGTGATCCTGTTGCAAGATTGTTCAAGCCGCCATGATTAGTTAAAAAACATGGCCGCTAGGGGGCGGGTTAATTTTCCCTATATATCTATATAGAAAACTTTAAAAATCTTCTTGTCATAAACGGCTGGACCGATTTCAATATAACTTGGCGGAAATGTTTCCTTAGTGACTCTCTATCAAGATTGTTCAAGCCGACATGATTTGTCAAAAAACATGGCCGCTTGGGGGTGCGGGGCTTATTTTCGATATAATTCTATATAGAAAACTTGAAAAAATCTTGTCGTCAGAAACCACAGGACTGATTTCAATATAACTTCGCAGAAATGTTTCCTTGGTGACCCTTTACCAAGATTGTTCAAGCCGTTATGATTTGTCAAAAAACATGGCCGCTAGGGGGCGGGGCTTATTTTCCTATATAATTTGTCTATATAGAAAATTTTAATAGTCTTTTCAGAAAGCACTTTACCGATTTCAATGTAACTTTGCAGGAATGTTTCTTTTGTAACCCTCTATCAAGATTGTTTAAGCCGTCATGATTCGTCAAAAAACATGGCCGCCAGGAGTCATGGCTTATTTTCCTTATATATCTATATAGAAAACTTTAAAACTCTTCTTGTTAGAAACCACTGAACCGATTTCATTATAACTGCAGAAATTTTTCCTTGGTGACCCTCTACTAAGATTGTTCAAGTAATCATGATTCGTCAAAAAACATGGCTGCCTGGGACAGGGCGTATTTTCCCTATATATCTATATATAAAACTTTAAAAATCTTCTTTTCAGAAACCAATGGACCGATTTCAATACAACTTGGCAGGAATGTTTCTTTGGTGACCCTCTACAAAGATTGTTCAGGCCGTCATGATTCATCAAAAATCATGGCCGCTAGGGGGCGGGGCTTATTTTCCCTATATATCTATATAGAAAACTTTAAAAATCTTCTCGTAAGATACAGTTGGACCGAGTTCAATGTAACTTGGCAGGAATGTTGCTTTGGTGACCTTCTACCAAGATTGTTCAAGCCTTCATGATACGTCAAAAACCATGGCCCACAGGGGGGTGGGGCTTATTTTTCATATATATCTGCATAGAAAATTTTAAAATTCTTCTTGTCACATACCCCATGATTGATTTCAATATTACTTGGCTGGAATGTTGCTTTGGTGAACCTCTATCAAGATTGTACAAGCAATCATGATTCATCAAAAAACATGGCTGCCATGGGGTGGGGCTTGTTTTCCCTATATATCTAAATAGAAAACTATAAAAATCTTCTTGTCAGAAACCACTGAACAGATTTCAATATAACTTGGTAGGAATATTCCTTTGGTGACCCTCTACCAAGTTTGTTCAAGCTGTCATGATTCGTCAAAAAACATGGCCGTTAGGGCGTAGGGCTTTATAGCTATATAAAACTTTTTAAACCACTGGACCAATTTCAATATAACTTGGCAGAAATGTTCCTTTGGTGACCCTCTTTTAAGATTCAGTTCAGGTCGTCAAGATTTGTAAAAAAAACATGGCCAGGGGTGTGGTGGAGGGGGGTGGGGGTGGTTAGTGCTATAAAGTTTATACAAAAATCCTAGCGCAGTGAACTTGGCTGAAACTTCAACAGTAAATATGCAAATCTGTTTGGTCAGGTGAGCGATATAGGACCATCATGGTCCTCTTGTTTATCTTTTCGCTTCCATTGCTTACTATCAGCCCTTCTTTGTGGCTCAAACATGTGCACCTAGGTTTCATCACCTGTTAGCAAGTTAGAAATAACCCGACTATTACAGCCTTTGTATGTTTTCAAAAGTTCCCAGGCACATTTAAGGCGTTGTGTCTTGCTCCTCAGTGAGCAAATGAGGTACCCACCTTGCGCAAACCTTTCTCAGGTCCAAACGCTTTTTCAGAATTGTTTGACACTGCCTTTTGATATGGCAGTACAACTAGCTATATCTTTGACAGACAATCGCGCATCCTGTTCGACCACAATCTTTACAGCAGCGATGTTAGCCTTGGTTACAGAGGTTTTAGGCCTTCCAGGACGGGTATCATTTTCAACAGAAAATTTCCCAGTTTTAAAAGCTTTAACCCACCTAAAAACTGTGCGCATTGAAATGGTCTGAGGTTCATATATACCACACAATTCAGTAAATATCTGCTTTGAATCTATATTAAGACTATGCGGCATTTAATATAGCTATGAATTTTAGTCTTCAGGTCCATGTTCTAATGTAACAAGTAAATTGGTCAGTGTATATGACTGCATCTATTTCAATTTGAAATAACTCAGTCAGTTGGAAAGCAATTCACATGAAATAAACTGGTATCATTAGCTATTCAACACCCCATTCAAGTGCAGTGAAGCATTTTAAAATATATCTGGGATAAAACTAAGTAAGCCTATTAGTGACAGAACTTTTTGCATGACCCTCGTATGTCTCTCACTTGTGACTGCTGCAGCCCAGGTTGGATTCCCAGGACAGGCATAAAACAGGGTAGTCGGGTAGCCCATATATGTTCGATGGTTTTCCCTGGGTACTCTGGGTTCCTCTATCATGCTTCCACAAAGCGCCAACATCTGTGTCTTATAGAACAAATGTATAAGATTGCTGAGCTTTCTGTGCAATTGAAGTAAAAATAAATAATGTGTTAACTGGATAACTTATAAGTGATTATGCCACAATTTATAATACTTTGTTCAGATATATCCATATGAGTGACCCTGTCCACTTGTTTGAGCTATATTAAGTGAACATTTTTAAGAGTAAAGCTGTACTTTGATTTTTAGCTCACCTGAGCCGAAGGCTCAAGGTGAGGTATTGTGATCACTCACCGTCCGTCGTCGTCGTCGTCCGTCCGTCCGTCCGTCCGTCGGTCCGTTCACAATCTTTAAACAACATCTCCTCCTAAACCACTGATTGGATTTTGACCAAATTTCACAGGAATGATCCTTGGTTGATCCTCTTTCAAAGTTGTTCAAATGGTTCCGGTCCATTGCATATCTAGGTCACAGGAGCTAAAAATAGATTTTTTAACTAAAAACTCAAAAAATCTTCTCGTCAGAAACCACTGGACCGATTTCAATAAAATTTTGCAGAAATGTTCCTTTGGTGATCCTCTACCAAGATTGTTCAAGCCATTTGGATTCGTCAAAAAACATGGCCGCCAGGGGGCGGGGCTTATTTTCCCTATATATCTATATAGAAAAGTTTAAAAATCTTCTTGTCAGAAACCACTGGACCAATTTCAATATAATTTTGCAGAAATGTTCCTTTGGTGATCCTCTACCAAGATTGTTCAAGCCTTTTGGATTCGTCAAAAAAACATGGCCGCCAGGGGGCGGGGCTTATTTTCCCTATATATCTGTATAGAAAACTTTAAAAATCTTCTTGTCAGAAACCACTGGACCGATTTCAATATAATTTTGCAGAAATGTTTCTTTGGTGATCCTCTACCAAGATTGTTCGAGACATTTGGATTTGTCAAAAAACATGGCCACCAGGGGGTGGGGCTTATTTTCCCTATATATCTATATAAAAAACTTTAAAAATCTTCTCGTCAGAAACCACTGGACCAGTTTCAATATAATTTTGCAGAAATGTTCCTTTGGTGATCCTC
The DNA here is from genome assembly GCA_964016985.1 of Anodontia alba. Taxonomy (NCBI): domain Eukaryota; kingdom Metazoa; phylum Mollusca; class Bivalvia; order Lucinida; family Lucinidae; genus Anodontia; species Anodontia alba. The sequence goes on along the minus strand of OZ024823.1, from coordinate 66,945,463 downwards.
TATCAAGATTGTTCAAGCCATTTGGATTCGTCAAAAAACATGGCCGTCAGGGGGCGGGGCTTATTTTCCCTATATATCTGTATAGAAAACTTTAAAAATCTTCTTGTCAGAAACCACTGGACCGATTTCAATATAATTTTGTAGAAATGTTTCTTTGGTGATCCTCTACCAAGATTGTTCAAGACATTTGGATTGGTCAAAAAACATGGCCACCAGGGGGCGGGGCTCATTTTCCCTATATATCTATATAGAAAACTTTAAAATTTTTTTGTTAGAAACCACTGGACTGATTTCAATATAATTTTGCAGAAATGTTCCTTTGGTGATCCTGTTGCAAGATTGTTCAAGCCATTTGGATTCATCAAAAAACATGGCCGCCAGGGGGCGGGGCTTATTTTCCCTATATATCTATATAGAAATCTTTAAAAATCTTCTTGTCAGATACCACTGGACCGATTTCCATATAATTTTGCAAAAATGTTCCGTTGGTGGTCCTGTTGCAAGATTGTTCAAGACATTTGGATTCGTCAAAAAACATGGCCACCAGGGGGCGGGGCTTATTTTCCCTATATATCTATATAGAAAACTTTAAAAAATCTTCTTGTCAGAAACCACTTGACGGATTTCAATATAATTTTGCAGATATGTTCCTTTGGTTATCCTCAACCAAAATTGTTCAAGCCATTTGGATTTGTCAAAAAACATGGCCGCCAGGGGGCGGGGCTTATTTTCCCTATATATCTATATAGAAAAGTTTAAAAATCTTCTTGTCCGAAACCACTGGACAGATTTCAATATAATTTTTCAAAAATGTTCCTTAAGTGATCCTCTAGAAAGATTGTTCAAGCCATTTGGATTCGTCAAAAAACATGGCCGCCAGGGGGGTGCGGCTTATTTTCCCTGTATATCTATATAGAAAAGTTTAAAAATCTTCTTGTCCGAAACCACTGGACCGATTTCAATATAATTTTGCAAAAATGTTCCTTTGGTGATGCTCTACCAAGATTGTTCAAGCCATTTGGATTCGTCAAAAAACATGGCTGCCAGGGAGCAGGGCTTATTTTCCCTATATATCTATATAGAAAACTTTAAAAATCTTCTTGTCCGAAACCACTAGACCGATTTCAATATAATTTTGCAGAAATGTTCCTTTGGTGATCCTGTTGCAAGATTGTTCAAGCCATTTGGATTCATCAAAATACATGGCCGCCAGGGGGCGGGGCTTATTTTCCCTATATATCTATATAGAAATCTTTAAAAATCTTCAAAAATCTTCTTGTCAGATACCACTGGACCGATTTCCATATAATTTTGCAAAAATGTTCCGTTGGTGGTCCTGTTGCAAGATTGTTCAAGACATTTGGATTCGTCAAAAAACATGGCCACCAGGGGGCGGGGCTTATTTTCCCAATATATCTATATAGAAAACTTTAAAAAATCTTCTAGTCAGAAACCACTTGACGGATTTCAATATAATTTTGCAGAAATGTTCCTTTGGTTATCCTCTACCAAAATTGTTCAAGCCATTTGGATTCGTCAAAAAACATGGCCGCCAGGGGGCGGGGCTTTTTTTCCCTATATATCTATATAGAAAAGTTTAAAAATCTTCTTGTCCGAAACCACTGGATAGATTTCAATATAATTTTGCAAAAATGTTCCTTTAGTGATCCTCTAGGAAAATTGTTCAAGCCATTTGGATTCGTCAAAAAACATGGCCGCCAGGGGGGCGCGGCTTATTTTCCCTATATATCTATATAGAAAAGTTTAAAAATCTTCTTGTCTGAAACCACTGGACAGATTTCAATATAATTTTGCAAAAATTTTCCTTTGGTGATGCTCTACCAAGATTGTTCAAGCCATTTGGATTCGTCAAAAAACATGGCCGCCAGGGGGCAGGACTTATTTTCCCTATATATCTATATAGAAAACTTTAAAAATCTTCTTGTCCGAAACCACTAGACCGATTTCAATATAATTTTGCAGAAATGTTCCTTTGGTGATCCTGTTGCAAGATTGTTCAAGCCATTTGGATTCGTCAAAAAACATGGCCGCCAGGGGGGCAGGGCTTATTTTCCCTATATATCTATATAGAAAACTTTTAAAATCTTCTTGTCTGAAACCACTGGACCGATATCCATATAATTTTGCAAAAATGTTCCGTTGGTGGTCCTGTTGCAAGATTGTTCAAGCCATTTGGATTCGTCAAAAAACATGGACGCCAGGCGGGGGGGGGGCGGGGGGGGGGGGGTGGCGGGGCTTATTTTCCTTATATACCTATATAGAAAACTTTAAAAATCTTAGTGTCATAAAGCACTGGACGGATTTCAATATAATTTTACAGTAATGTTTCTTCGATGATCCTCTACCAAGATTGTTCAAGCCGCCATGATTCGTTAAAAAACATGGCCGCTAGGGGACGGGGTTAATTTTTCATATATATCTGTATAGAAAACTTTAAAAATCTTCATGTCATAAACGACTGGACCGATTTCAATATAACTTGGCAGAAATGTTTCCTTAGTGACCCTCTATCAAGATTGTTCGAGCCGTCATGATTTGTCAAAAAACATGGCCTCTAGAGGGTGCCGGGCTTATTTTCCATATATATCTATATAGAAAACTTGAAAAAATCTTGTCGTCAGAAACCACAGGACTGATTTCAATATAACTTCACAGAAATGTTTCCTTGGTGACTCTTTACCAAGATTGTTCAAACCATTATGATTTGTCAAAAAACATGGCCACTAGGGGGCAGGGCTTATTTTCCTATATATCTATATAGAAAATTTTAATAGTCTTTTCAGAAACCACTTAACCGATTTCAATGTAACATTGCAGGAATGTTTCTTATGTAACCCTCTATCAAGATTGTTCAAGCCATCATGATTCGTCAAAAAACATGGCCGCCAGGAGTCGGGGCTTATTTTCCTTATATATCTATAGAAAACTTTAAAACTGTTCTTGTCAGAAACCACTGAACTGATTTCATTATAACTTTGCAGAAATGTTTCCTTGGTGACCCTCTAATAAGATTGTTCAAGTAATCAGATTCGTCAAAAAACATGGCTGCCGGGGGCAGGGCTTATTTTCCCTATATATCTATATATAAAACTTTAAAAGTCTTCTTTTCAGAAACCAATGGACTGATTTCAGTACAACATGGCAGGAATGTTTCTTTGGTGACCCTCTACAAAGATTGTTCAAGCCGTCATGATTCATCAAAAAACATAGCTGCTAGGGGGCGGGGCTTATTTTCCCTATATATCTATATAGAAAACTTTAAAAATTTTCTCGTAAGAAACAGTTGGACCGAGTTCAATGTAACTTGGCAGGAATGTTGCTTTGGTGACCTTCTACCAAGATTGTTCAAGCCTTCATGATATGTCAAAAACCATGGCCCCCAGGGGGGCGGGGCTTATTTTTCATATATATCTGCATAGAAAATTTTAAAATTCTTATTGTCACATACCCCATGACCGATTTCAATATTACTTGGCTGGAATGTTGCTTTGGTGAACCTCTATCAAGATTGTACAAGCAGTCATGATTCGTCAAAAAACATGGCTGCCATGGGGTGGGGGCTTATTTTCTCTATATATCTAAATAGAAAACTTTAAAAAATCTTCTTGTCAGAAACCACTGAACAGATTTCAATATAACTTGGCAGAAATGTTCCTTTGGTGACCCTCTTTTAAGATTCAGTTCAAGTCGTCAAGATTTGTAAAAAAACATGGCCTGGGGTGTGGTGGAGGGGGGTGGGGGTGGTTAGTGCTATAAAGTTTATACAGAAATCCTAGAGCAGTGAACTTGGCTGAAACTTCAACATTAAATATGCAAATCTGTTTGGTCAGGTGAGCGATATAGGACCATCATGGTCCTCTTGTTATTTGTTCATATGTATACAGAATTTAACTCTCCAAATGAAATGAACACAACAAATCCCCAAAATTGATTGGTTGTCTTGTTACACATACCAGAATATGTATATATCACAATACAGTTGTATTTTGTCATCAGATTTTAGCACATTTATTAAAATAGACATGGTGTAATTTTTTTAAAGCAAACCCAATATTTTGTTCTTATTTCTTGCCAGTTATACAAGAGTTACATTATCAAATGAATTAAGTACCAAGAATCCTCAGATAAATGGATTATCTTTCCCCATCATTTAAGCTTTTCAAGAAAAAGATACATTTGTCTTGATGTCCATTTACTACACATGCTTAAGCTGTCCAGTTTGTGTGTGTGTGTGTGTGTGTGTGTGTGTGTGTGTGTGTGTGTGTGTGTCCAGTTTGGTCTACTTTTTATCGAATGACTTTATTTTAAGTGAATACTACTACTTACATATCTCCTAAAAATACTACTCTTTTCCCAGCAGTCTGTGTTTGTTATGCCCCCAACTTCAAAGAAGTTGGAGGGGCATATTGCTTCTGGGTTGTTCGTCCGTCTGTCCTTCTGTCCGTTCGTCACGCTTTTTGATGCATAGCATAACTTTAGAACCGTGAATGCTACTGTTTTGAAATTTCTTATATGGATTCCTCATGAAAAAATAGCTACACGTATTTTTTTTCTTGACAGGATTATGCCCCTTTTCTGAGTTATGGCCCTTTGAAAAAATATGGATGCAATCTTGTCAGCAAAATATCTCAAAAACTATTGAAGCTAGAGCCTTGAAACTTGATAAATAGACTGGTAGTGATGAGTAGACAACCTGATTAACTTTTGAAGAAATTTTGGAAAATACTTCTTGAGTTATGGCCCTTTGTAATTTTGGGCATTTATACTTTGTCAGCAAAATATCTCAAAAACTGTTTGAGCTAGAGCCTTGAAACTTTGTAAATGGATTTGTAGTGATGAGTAGATGACCTGATTAACTTTTGAAGAAATTCTGAAAAATACTTCATGAGTTATGGCCCTTTGAATTTTTGGGCAATTTTACCTTGTCAGCAAAATATCTCAAAAACCGTTGGAGCTAGAGCCTTGAAACTTAGTAAGTGGATTTGTAGTGATGAGTAGATGACCTGATTAACTTTTGAAAATATTCTGAAAAATACTTCATGAGTTATGGCCCTTTGTAATTTTGGGCAATTTTACCTTGTCAGCAAAATATCTCAAAAATCGTTGGAGCTAGAGCCTTGAAACTTGATGAATAGACTGGTAGTGATGAGTAGACAACCTGATTAACTGTTGAAGAAATTTTGAAAAATACTTCTTGAGTTATGGCCTTTGTAATTTTGGGCATGTTTACCTTGTCAGCAAAATATGTCAAAAACTGTTAGAGCTAGAGCCATGAAACTTAATAAATCGATTTATAGTGATGAGTAGATGACCTGATTAACTTTTGAAGAAATTCTAAAAAATACTTCATGAGTTATGGCCCTTTGTAATTTTGGGCATTTTTACCTTGTCAGCATAATATCTCAAAAACCGTTGGAGCTAGAACCTTGAAACTTGATGAATAGACTAGTAGTGATGAGTAGACAACCTGATTAACTTTTGAAGAAAATTTTGAAAAATACTTATTGAGTTATGGCCCTTTGTAATTTTTGACATTTTTATCTTGTCAGCAAAATATCTCAAAAACTGTTAGAGCTAGAGACTTGAAACTTGGTGAATTGATTGGTAATGATGAGTAGATGACCTGATTAACTTTTGTTTAAATTCTGAAAAATATTTCATAAGTAATGGCCCTTTGTAAATTTGGGCATGTTTCCCTTGTCAGCAAAATATCTAAAAACTATTGAAGCTGGAGCCTTGAAACTTGATGAATAGATTGGTAGTGATGAGTATATGACCTGATTATGCCCCCAGTTTCAAATGAAATTGATGCGGCATTTTATTTTGCCTTCGTTTGTCCGTCTGTCCGTTTGTCCGTTCGTCAAGCTTTTTTGTGCATGCCATATCTTAAGAACCCTGCATGCTAGGGTTTTGAAATTTTATATTTGGTTTCTCAATGAAAAAATAGCTGACCCGTATTTTTTTCCTTGTCCAGCATGTTTATTTAGAGTTATGCTCCTTTCAAAAAAAAATCAGAATTAAATCTTGTGAGCAAGATATCTTGAAAAGTATTTTAGCTGGGTTCTTGAAATTCGATATAGTGAGTGGGAATGATATGTAAATTACCTGATTATATTTTGAGAGAATTCCGTGAAAATATTGATAAAGTTACGGCCCTTTGTGGTTCTGCGCATTTTGACCTTGTCAGCAAGATGTCTCGAAAAGTACTTAAGCTAGGGTCTTGAAATATTATATGCTGATTGGGGATGATGTGGAGATTACCTGATTTGTTTTTTAGGGAATTCCATGAAAAATTGATGTAGTTATTGCCCTTTGTAGTTCCAGGCATTTTGACCTTGTCAGCAAGATATCTCAAAAAGTTTTTAAGCCAGAGCCATGATATTTGGTATACTGATTGGGATTGAGGAGGAGATCACCTGATTAAATTTTGAACCAATTAAATGAAATGTTGGAGTTATGGCCCTTCACAATTTCTGGCCATTTAATGTCATTGCTTTATTGTGTATAGCATAAGTTTAGACACGTATGCTAATGTTTTGAAATTTCATATTTTGATTCTTCATGAAAAAATAGGTGACCGGTATTTTTTTCTTCTCCCAATTATCTCCTATTTTAGAGTTATTTCCCTTTGATAAAATAACATTGAAATCTCATCTATTTGTTCTGTTGTTACCGTCATGGGCAAGCAATGTTGGAGGTCAAGCAGTGTTAGAGTCAGGCAGTTGGGGGGCATAGTGTTTTACAAACACCAGATCTAGTTATCTAAAGTAACACAAGGTAACAGGGTAACGCCTATTCATAGCCCAGGATTTATCCTTTATAAATCTATGCCAGCCATTCCAAATATAAAAACTGTTATATCTGTTAATATTTTCTGGGTAACAGCATAACGACATTTATGGCTTAGATGTCATGGCGAGGAGAATATATCGCAATAAAATAAAAAATGTTGGGTAACTGCAGGTAACACAGGGACATGAATACCTCAACTTAAATTGCAAATTAACTGAACTGTGTTTGGTAACAGGGTAACCCAAGGTAACATAGGGACACACATACATCCACTTAAATAGCCAATTTACTTGACTGTTTTGGGTAACAGGGTAACACAGGTAACCGCAGGTAACATGGGGGCACAAATGCCTCCTCTTAAATTGCAAATTTACTGAACTGTGTTTGGGTAACAGGGTAACACCGGTAACTGCAGGTAACATGGGGACACAAATACCAAAACTAAAATTGCAAATTTACTTGACAGTGTTTGGGTAACAGGGTAACACAGGTAACCACAGGTAACACAGGGACACAAATACTTCAATTTAAATTGCAAATTTACTGAACTGTGTTTGGGTAACAAGGTAACACAGGTAATTGCAGGTAACACAGGGACACACCTATCTCCACTTAAATTGCAAATTTACATGAATGTGTTTGGGTAACAGGGTAACACGTAGGTAACACAGGGACACAAATACCTCAACATATAATTGCAAATTTACAGAACTGTGTTTGGATATCAGGGTAACACAGGTAACACAGGTAACCGCAGGTATCACAGTGACACAAATACATCAACTTAAATTGCAAATTTACTGAATAGTGTTTGGGTAACAGGGTAACATGGATAACTGCAGGTAACACAGGGACACAAATACCTCAACTCAAATTGCAAATTTACATGACTGTGTTTGGGTAATGGTAACACAGGTTACCGAAGGTAACACAGGGACACAAATACATCCACATAAATAGCAAATTTACTTGACTGTTTTAGGTAACAGGGTAACATGGGTAACCGCAGGTAACACAGGGACACAAATACAACTTAAATAGCAAATTTACTGAACTGTGTTTGGGTAACAGGGTAACCACAGGTATCACAGGGACACAAATACATCTACTTAAATAGCAAATTTACTTCGCTGTTTTGGGTAACAGGGTAACACAGGTAACCGTAGGTAACACAGGGCACAAATGCCGCCTCTTAAATTGAAAATTTACTGAACTGTGTTTGGGTAACAGGTTAACACGGGTAACTGCAGGGAACACAGGGACACAAATACCTCAACTAAAATTGCAAATTTACTTGACAGTGTTTGGGTAACAGGGTAACACAGGTAACCACAGGTAACACAGGGACACAAATACTTCAACTTAAATTGCAAATTTACTGAACAGTGTTTGGGTAACAGGGTAACATGGGTAATCGTAGGTAACACAGGGACACACCTATCTCCACTTAAATTGCAAATTTACATGATTGTGTTTGGGAAACAGGGTAACACAGGGACACAAATATCTCAACTTAAATTATAGGTAACAGGGTAACATGGGTAACCGCAGGTAACACAGGGACACAAAAACATCAACTTAAATTGCAGATTTTAGTGACTGCGTTTGGGTAACTGGGTAACAAGAATATTCGCAGGTAACACAGGGACACAAATATCTCAACTTAAAATGCAAATTTATGTGACTGTTTGGGTAACAGTGTAACATGGGTTACAGCAGGTAACTCAGGGACACAGATACATCCACTTAAATTGCAAATTTTATGGACTGTGTTTGGGTAACAGGGTAACATGAGTAGCCACAGAGAACACTTAATTTGCAAATTTTTGTGACTTTGTTTGGGTAACAGGGTAACACAATGCAGGTAACACAATGACACAAAAACATCCACTTAAATAGCAAATTTGTTTGATTGCATTTGGGTAACAGGGTAACACGGGTAACAGCAGGTATCATGGAGGCACAAATGCCTCCTCTTAAATTGCAAATTTACTGAACTGTGTTTGGGTAACAGGGTAACACCTGTAACTGCAGGTACCACAGGTACACAAATACCTCAACTTTAATTGCAAATTTACACGACTGTGTTTTGGTAACAGGGTAACGCGAGTTACTGCAGGTAACACAGGGACACAAATACATCCACTTAAATTGCAAATTTTAGTGACTGTGTTTGGGTAACAGGGTAACTCAGGTAACCGCAGGTAACACAGGGACACAAGAATCTTCACTTAAATTGCAAATTTTTGTGACTGTGTTTGGGTAACAGGGTAACACGGGTAACTGCAGGTAACACGGGGACGCAAATACATCCACTTAAATAGCAAATTTGCTTGACTGCATTTGGGTAACGGTAACACGGGTAACACAAAATTTAATGCCTCCTCTAAATTGCAAATTTACTGGGACACAAATACCTCAACTTAAATTGCAAATTTACAGGACTGTGTTTGGGTAACAGGGTAACACAGGGTTACAAATACTTCAATTTAAATTGCAATTTACTAAACTGTGTTTGGGTAACAGTGTAACACAGGCAGGTAACACAGGAACACACCTATCTCCACTTAAATTGCAAATTAACATGACAGTGTAGGGCAACAGGGTAACGGGGGTAACCGCAGGTAACACAAGGACACAAATACCTCAACTTAAATTGCAAATTTACTAGAGGTGAAATGATTCACCAAATTTATGGTGCATTGCGGTTCAGTGGTCATGATTCGGCTCACTATTCTTTTTCTCCGAGTTTTGATACGGCTCGGTTCACTCAAGTGTAAACAAAAGTTGTCAATTAGCTGCCAATTAGATACTGCCTGCAGAAGAAATATTTTGCTTCATTCAGATCAATTTAGGATAGTTGTACCACTGTATGACTACTTTAGACAAGTTTTTAATGACTGTTACCAACAAAAACATGTATTTAGTGCTGTAAAGTCTACGTGTCATTAGTTTTCGCGACTTCCGAATTTCAAACATTTAATTATTCAGTCAACAAACACTGTTATGAATATTAAAAGAGCTCAAAACACTCAGGAAATGTTGTCAAACACTCTGTCATAGAATTTTCAATATTTTGCCATTTTGTCATTTTGCAGTAGTGATTTACTATAAAATAATAAGTCTGGCTCACACTGAATAAAAAGGAACACTATTCATTCCTGACAGACCCTGTTATACCCATTTTTGAACATCTAGGAAACGTTAATACTTAAACTTGGTTGCTTATATTAGGTTCTTTTCACTGAAGAAAAAAAAAAAAAGGAATAAACTTTTCGCATTATGAAACTTTTGCAAATTGGATTTTTAGCCTATGACTGTGAACCATTTCAAACAAACTTTGAAGTACATGTATGTGAGCACCTTAGTTGACCACCAGAGTATAATCTACATGCAGTTACTGATTATCTCGAGTCTGAAAAGCGTATCCCGATACGTATCATATCCTGAAGCAAGTATCACGATACGTATCATATCTTGAGGTGAGTGTATCGTTGCAGCCCTAAAATTTACATGAATGTGTTTGGGTAAAAGGGTAACACGGGTTACCGCAGGTAACACAGGGACACAAATACATTCACTTAAATAGCAAATTTACTTGACTGATTTGGGTAACAGGGTAACACGGGTAACTGCAGGTAACACAGGGACACAAATACTTCAACTTAAATTGGAAATAGACTGAACTGTGTTTGGGTAACAGGGTAACACGAGTAACCGCAGGTAACATAAGGACAAAAAATACATCCACTTAAATAGCAAATTTACTTGACTGTTTTGGTTAACAGGATAACAAGTGTTACGGCAGGTAACACAGGGGGCACAAATGCCTCCTCTTAAATTGCAAACACACTGAACTGTGTTTGGGTAAAAGGATAACACTGGTAACTGCAGGTGACACAGGGACACAAATACCTCAACCAAAATTGCAAATTTTCTTGACAGTGTTTGGGTAAAAGAGTAACAGGGGTAACCACAGGTAACACAGGGACACAAATACTTCAACTTAAATTGCAAATTTACATGACTGTGTTTGGTTAGCAGGGTAATGCGGGTAACACAGGACACAAATACCTCAACTTAAATTGCAAATTTACTGAACTGTGTTTGGATAACAGGGTAACATGGGTAACCACAGGTAACACAGAGACACAAGTACATCAACTTAAATTGCAAATTTTAGTGACTGCGTTTGGGTAATGGGGCAACACTGGTAACCGCAGGTAACACAGGGACAGAAATACCTCAACTTGAATTGCAAATTTACATGACTGTGTTTGGGTAACAGGGTAACACTGTTAACACAGGTAACACAGGGACGCAAATACATCCACTTAAATCGCAAATTTTAGTGACTGTGTTTGGGTAACAGGGTAACATGGGTAACTGCAGGTAACACAGGGACACAAGTATCTCCACTTAAATTGCAAATTTTTGTGAATGTGATTGGGTAACAGGGTAACACGGGTAACTGCTGGTAACACAGGGACAAATACATCCACTTAAATAGCAAATTTACTTGACTGCAATTGGGTTACAGGGTAACACAGGACTGCAAGTTACATGTAGGCACAAATGCCTCCCCTTAAATTGCAAATTTACTAAACTATTTTTGGGTAGCAGGGTAACACCGGTAACTGCAGGTAACACAGGAATACAAATCCCTCCACTTAAATTCCAAATTTACATGACTGAGTTTGGGTATCAGGGTAACATGGGTAACCACAGGTAGAAATACTTCCACTTAAATTGCAAATTTTAGTGACTGTATTTGGTTAACAGGGTAATACGGGTAACTGCAGGTAACACAAGGACACAAGTATCTCAACATAAATCGCAAATTTTTGTGTCTGTGTTTGGGTAACAGGGTAACACGGGCAACCCAGGTAACACAGGGACACAAATACATCCACTTAAATAGCAAATTTACTTGGTTGTGTTTGGGTAACAGGGTAACGTGATTAACCACAGGTAACACTGGGGCACAAATGCCTCTTAAATTGCAAATTTACTGAACTGTGTTTGGGTAACAGGGTAACACCCATAACTGCAGGTAACACAGGGACACAAATACCTCAACTTAAACCCGCCTCGGTGGCTCAGTTGGATGCGCCGTCCGACTGGAGACCAGGAGGTCGCGGGTTCAACCCCTGCCGAGGTCGGCAACATTCTTTCGTGGAGATTGATCATGAAATATTTTCTACTGTCATTCTCTCCCTTCCGCTGATTCAAGAAGGGCAGTTGTCAGTTTCTGGCGAAAGAATGTGCACAATACTGGTTAACCCCTTAGAGGACTAAGCCTGCCCAGTAAACGTGTGGTTAGGTAAACTGACCGCGCTCGACATGACCCCATTGGGTTGACTGGGCCGTAAAACCTCAACACAAACAAAACCTCAACTTAAATTGCAAATTTACATGACTGTGTTTGGGTAACAGGGTAAACTGGTTACCTCAGGTAACACAGGGACACAAATACATCGACTTAAATTGCAGATTTTAGTGACTGTGTTTGGTTAACAGGGTAACACAGGAGCACAAATACCTCAACTTAAATTGCAAATTTACTGAACTGTATTTGGGTAACAGGGTAACACTGGTAACTGCAGGTAAGACAGGGACACAAGTATCTCCGTTTAAATTGGAAATTTTTGTGACTGTGTTTGGGTAACAGGGAAACACGTTTTACCGCAGGTAACACATGGACACTTAAATAGCAAATTTACTTGACTGCATTTGGGTAACAGGGTGACACGGGTAACCACAGGTAACAGGGGGGCACAAATGCCTCCTCTTAAATTGCAAATTTACTGAACTGTGCTTGGGTAACAGGGTAACACCGGTAACTGCAGATAACACAGGGACACAAATACCTCAACTTAAAATCCAAATTTACATGACTATGTTTGGGTAACAGGGTAACACTGGTACCCACAGGCAACACAGGGTTACAAATACTTCAAATTGTATTGCAAATTTACTAAACTGTGTTTGGGTAACAGTGTTACACAGGTAATCGCAGGTAGCACAGGAACACACACCACTTAAATTCCAAATTTACATAACTGAGTTTGGGTAACAGAGTAACATGGGTAACCACAGGTAACACAGGGACACAAATACCTTAACTTAAATTTACATGACTACCTATCTCGACTTAAATTGCAAATCTACATGACTGTGTTTGGGTAACAGGGTAACATGGATAACCGCAGGTAACACAGGGACACAAATACCTTAACTTAAATTTACATGACTGTGTTTGAGTAACAGGGCAATACAGGTTACCTTAAAACAGGGACACAAATACATCCACTTAAATTGCAAATTTTAGTGACTGTGTTTAGGTAATAGGGTAACATGGGTAACTGCAGGTAACACAGGGACACGAATACATCCACTTAAATAGCAAATTTACCTGATTGTGTTTGGGTAACATAGTAACACGGATAACCGCAGGTAACACTGGGGCAATAATGACTCCTCTTAAATTGCAAATTTACTGAACTGTGTTTGGGTTACAGGGTAACACCAGTAGCTGCAGGTAACACAGGGACACAAATACCTCAACTTAAATTGCAAATTTACATGACTGTGTTTGGGTAACACAGATTACCGCAAATAACACAGGGACACAAATACATCCACTTAAATTGCAAATTTTAGTGACTGCATTTAAGTAACAGGGTAACACAGGTAACCACATGACACAAGTATCTCGACTTAAATTGCAATTTTTGTGACTGTGCTTGGGTAACAGGGTAACACAGGTAACCGCAGGTAACACAGGGACACAAATACATCCACTTAAATTGCAAGTTTACTTGACTGCGTTTGGGTAACAGGGTAACTGCAGGTAACACGGGGGCAGAAATGCCTCTTCTTAAATTGCAAATTTACTGAACTGTGTTTGAGTAACAGGGTAACAAAGGTAACTGCAGGTAACACAGGACACAAATACCTGCAGCTAAAATTGCAAATTTTCTTGACAGTGTTTGGGTAACAGGGTAACACAGGGAACCACAGGCAACACAGGGACACAAATACTTCAACTTAAATTGCAAATTTACTGAACTGTGTTTAGGTAACAGGGTAACCGCAGGTAACACAGGGACACAAATACATCCACTTAAATTGCAAATTTTTGTGACTGTGTTGTGGAACAGGGTAACTGCTGGTAACACAGGTACCCACATGCCTCCACTTAAATTGCCAATTTTTTTCCAGTTGTTGTAGAGCCCATGGCTGTGTTCAGGTAACCTAGACGTTCGCGGTCACTTGAAAACAAGCTGTCTTTTGGCACAACCAAGATGGCGGCCTATGTGAATAAAATTTTTTATTCAATCTAACATCAAATCCTGTATACAAAATTAGAATGATGAGTTTTAATTCATCTTTATTATTAACCAATCACAGGTCGCCTTACACAAAGTAACTACCCCGGGCTTCCCTACACTTTTTATGCTCCCCGAAGGGAGAGCATATAGTTGCCGCTTTGTCCCTCCTTCTGACCGTCCATCTGTCCGTCACACTTTTGTTCTGAGCATATCTCTAAAAGTATTGAAGGTAATTTAATGAAACTTGATACACTGATAGAGGGCCATGAGGGGAATTGCAGAATGCAAGAACCATAACCCTGTCGCCGGTATTTACGGAGTTACTTTCCTTCTTAATTTTTGCAGTAAAAAGCTTGTCCGGAGCATATCTCTGAAAGTATGGAAGGGAATTAAATGAAACTTAATACATTGATAGACGGCCGTCAGAGGAAGTGCAGAGTGCAAGAACTGTAACTCTATGACAAGTTATTACAGAGTTATTTCTCTTTCTAATTTTTGCAGTAGTAAGCTTGACTGGAGCATATCTGTAAAAGTATTGAAGGTAAATAAATGAAACTTGATACAGTGATAGAGGGCTATGAAGGGAATCGCAGAATGCAAGAACCATAACCCTATCATCAGTATTTATGGAGTTACTTCCCTTCTTAATTTTTGCAGTAAAAAGCTTGTCTGGAGCATATCTCTGAAAGTATAGAAGGGAATTAAATGGAAATTGATACATTGATAGACGTGCAGAGTGCAAGAACCATAACTCTGTCAAAAGTAATTTCTAATTTATGCAATAGTAAGCTTGTCCGAAGCATATCTCTAGAAGTATTTAAGATAAATAAATGAAACTTGATACACTGATAGAGGGCCATGAAGGAAATTGCAGAATGCAAAAACCATAACCCTGTCACCATAATTGACGGAGTTACTTCCCTTCTTAATTTTTGCAATAAAAAGCTTGTCTGGAGCATATCTCTGAAAGTATAGAAGGGAATTAAATGAAACTTGATACATTGATAGATGGCCATCAGAGGAAGTGCAGGTGCAGGCAAAGGTGCCTGAGCATCCGTCTGTCTGGCCATCTATCCGTCTGGAGTTATCTCCCTTAGTTATACTCTAGATGCACACGTTATTTTTTTCATGATTTTAACATTCTTTGTTGAAAATCACTTACTAGGGAACACAAAACTGAGTTTCTTAGTCTTATGGTTTAAGAGTTACAGGCCTTGCAGGGAAAGGGCCTTACATTTCTCCTTATTTTTGCATTCTTTGTTGAAAACCACTTACTAGGGAACACAAAACTGAGTTTCTTAGTCTTATGGTTTAAGAGTTACAGGCCTTGCAGGCAAAGGGCCTTATATTTCTCATTATTTTTGGATTCTTTGTTGAAAATAACTTACTAGAGAACACAAAATTGAGTTTCTTAGTCTCATGGTTTAAGAGTTACTGACCTTGCAGGCAAAGGGCCTTATATTTCTCATTATGTTTGGATTCTTTGTTAACTAGAAATATGTCCAAAGTACACAGATGCCCATGCATTGATGTAGGCTAATTTGGCAAAGTTTGCAATGTTTTATAGAGGTACCCAAAGTGGGGGCATCCATGTACTGTGGACACATATCTATTTTTTTTTTTTTTTTTTTTTTTTTGTACATTTTACAGGCTTTCAAATGGATCTCTAATCATTTGTCATTCAGGGCCATCTGATGGGGCTGAATCTTTGCACAAGTCATTGGGGACGAGAGGTCTACCAAAGTTGCTAAAATAATTGTTGTACATTGACGTTTGACCTTTTTACGGTGAGGTCAAGTTTGCTTCCCTATGCATTTGTATGGGCACCATACATTTGTATGGGAAAACTGTTGAGAATTTCAAACGACTTCTCCCCTGAAGCCTCTTGGCCAATGTTGCTCAAATTTTATGTGGAGCCTCCTTAGGTTGTGGGAATGAAAGATTGCTAAAATGGTCGCGGTCCATTGACCAGGATGGCTGCAATGCCCATATATGGTAAAAACCTTTAAAACTCTTCTTCTCCAGAACCGAGGATGCCTTGGGGCTGAATCTTTGCACAAATCATCAGGGATGGGAGGTCTACCAAAGTTGCTCAAATGATGGTCGTACATTGACGTTTCACATTTTTAGGGCGAGGTCAAGTTTGCTTCCCTATGCATTTGTATGGGCACCATACATTTGTATGGGAAAACTGTTGAGAATTTCAAACGACTTCTCCTCTGAAGCCTCTGGGCCAATGTTGCTCAGATTTCATGTGGAGCCTCCTTAGGCTGGGGGAAAGAAAGATTGCTAAAATGGTCGCAGTCCATTGACCAAGATGGCTGCCATGCCCATATATAGTAAAAACCTTTAAAAATCTCCGGAACCAAATAAGCCCTCGGGCCTTACCTTTGCACAAATCCTGGAGGACAGGAGATCTACCAAAATTGCTAAAATGATGGTCCTACTTTGACCTTTTAGGGCAAGGTAAAATTTGCTTCCCATGCATTTTTATGGGCCTTATACATTTATATGGGAAAAATGTTGAGAATTCATATTTTGGACATCTCTATAATCCAGTTGAATCAAAACTTGATGATGAGCATTAGCACGCTTATGAGACACAAAATAGCTAAATGAGCCAATAGAAAAATCCAAGATGGCCACCACAGCCACCATCTTGAAAATCAATTTTTGACATCTCTTCTCAAACCTTAGATCGTTTTGAGCCGAAACTTGCTCTGTGGCAACAGGAAGACTTCTGGATCGAAACAAGCTAAAATTGTGCCGATCGAAAATCCAAGAAGGCTGAAATGGTTCTGCTCCATTGAACAAGATGGCCGCCAGAGCTGAAAAATAGAAAATCTTCAAATGACAGCTCTTCCTTGGCCAATGGCCTGACTTCAAAATATTTGCACAGAAGTATTGCACCAATGGCCCTCAACCAAAATTACTAAAATGGCTCCGCTTGGCTGAACAAAATGGTGGCCAGAGCTAATAATAGAAAAACCTTTAAAAGACTTTTCTTTGCAGCCAGTGTCCTGATTTCAAAGTAATTTCACAGAAGTGTTCCTCTTATGGCCCTATACCAAAATTTCTAAAAAAGTCTGCTCGGCTGAACAAAATGGCCAAAAGAGCTAAAAAAAGAAGAAAAAAAAACAAAAAACTTTAAACATCTCTTCCTTGGCCAATGGCCTGATTTCAATATGATTTCACAGAAATGTTCCTCTTATCCCCCGTTACCAAAATTGCCAAAATGGTTCTGCTCTGCTGAACAAAATGGTCACCAGAGCTAAAAATAGAAAAAACCTTTAAACAACATCTCCATGGCCAGTGGCAAGATTTCAGAATAATTTCACATCAATGTTCCTCTTATGCCCCTTTGCCAAAATTGCTAAATTTGGTTCTGCTCTGCTGAACGAAATGGTTGCCAGAGCTAAAAATAGAAAAAAAAAAAAAACCTTTGAAGGACAGATAGGTAGATGAACCAAATGACTTCTGAAAAATATCTGAACTTTTTTTTTACTTGTGACGTTTTGAGAATTTGAGCATTTTAACCTTGTAAGCAAGATATCTCAAAAACTGTTTAAGCCATTGCCTTGTCATAAGAGTATTGGAAAAATGTTGCACGCCATCTGCATATCTGCACTGGCGGTTTCACTCAGGTGAGCGAGTTGTGGTCCGTGGGCCTCTTGTTTTGAATTGCCATCTTGAAAGTAGTCCGGTTCTGTACCCAGGATGCTGAAATCAGATAGGTCAGTATTTGAAAAATGCCACCTAGCGGAAGATAATGGCTCATATTATAGACAGGCTCCGTTTAATAGTTTGTTCAAATGAGGACCCTAGGTTGACTTTGACCTATTTTAGGCCAAGGTCAAATTTGGTCGCTTAGGCTTATGTTTTGGAAAAAGTGAAAACAATGGATTTTTTTCAGAAACTATTGAGCCTTTGATCTGAAAGTTGGCAGATACGTCAACTGAATAAGTAAACAAAGCTACATGAGTATCAGAGGTCAAGTCATTCCTTGACCTTGGCCCATAGATATCAAAATTAGATGGAGGATGTCACACGAGCGCTCATGTACTATCTATTAAATGAGTTGAGGAGAAAGAGAAAATGCAGGGCTTTGCCGAATATTTTATCTTATTTACCTGAACAAGTTTAATAAATTTCAATAGTATATGAGCACGAATGTAAGATTTTAACTTCATAATACATTAACCTATAGATAATGTGCTATTCTATTCTGTTTTCACACCTTCCACAGAAAAAATGACCTTTCAGTCGTTAATTAAAGTCTTAAACCAGAAGGTCCCTTAGGCAGTTACCTGTGTGACGTAACTCTTTCCGCTCAATTGACCACGTGTCAGTTTCTTTTCTGTGGACAAAGAAATTCAACAAGGATTATTTACCTGTGATAGAAATTTGGATTATTTCTTTCCTCACGGATAAATTTATGTATCCTTGTGTTTCTTTTGTTTATTTATCACTCCTTTCACTTTCTGTGTTATTATTTAAAATTTTCAATTTTCGATTTTTTATGTATTTTTGACTGGTCTTTTTCCACATGCGTTTTGGCGACTCTCGCTATTCGGCACAACGCTCGTGCGCGATCGGTTCGATAGTCGTGTTTATATATGCAGAATATTTTTGTTCTTTTCGTTCCAGGTTATTCAGCAATTACGATATGTTTTTCCTGGACTTTTGTTTGCAGAGATCTTCAGTTGGCTAAAGATTCTCATGGTGGAGAAGCTGATTGTAAAGAACTTGTCAACCCTTGATGGGTTATAAGACAATTCTTTACTGATGGGAGCCCCACCCCATATGGCTATACTGCCGGGGTAAGACCCATCAAGGTGGCATCTTTGGGTACTTAGTATCCTATAAAGTCTAAGTCCACCAGTCACCAGTCATCCAGTCACCAGTCACCAGTCAACCAGGCACCAGTCAATCAGCTTCATCAGTCACCAGTCAATCAGGTGCCAGTCAACCAGGCACCAGTCACCAGTCATCCAGGTGCCAGTCAACCAGGCACCAGTCACCAGTCACCCAGTCACCAGTCACCAGTCACCCAGTCACCAGTCACCAGTCACCGATCAACCAGGCACCAGTCAACTAGTCTCCAGTCAATAATTTAATTATTTTCTGGAAAGACTTAGTTTCTGACATATTTCACCGGACAAAATAGTCACGTATACTAACTTCCGGTCATTATGTCTAATTATTAAAAAAAAAAAAAAAAAAAATTCACTGGGCAAAGTATCAGTAATATTTCTGATACTTATACCCGGTCATATTATTATATTATTTCTGATTTTTCACCAGGCAAACTTTTACAGAAAGTGTCTGGTCAGTTTTTGCCTAATAATTAATTATCTTCGGGAAAAAGTTTCGAATACTTGTGCCCGCTCAGTTTTCATATATAATCTCCCTTTTTCATCGGACTAGAGTTACGAATACTACTATCCGATCAATTTGTCAAATTACTTGTAACTTTACCGGGCAACAGTTACGAATATTAGTGTCCGGTCATTGTGTCGGGTAACTAGTGTCAAAATAATGATTACTAATTCCCGAACAATCTATTATCGTTCATAGAGCTCCATTCACGTTTAAGTCAATGGATATAGGTTATTAAGTGAAATACATAATAACTTTTTTATACAAAAAAATTCTGTACAGTCTTTCCCAAATCAGACTAGAATTTTTAATATTCCATTGACTTATTATAGGTGTGTAATTCCATTAATATTTTAAATTAACTTATGTTTTATCTCTTTTATCCGCTAGAAAGAGTTAAACTTCCGACTATAACAAAATTCTTACCGGGCAGCAGTTCGTAGACTAGTACCAGGTCATTCAAATGATGTTTTATCTCTTTAATTCGCTAGAAAGCGGTTAAATTCCGGCTCTAACGAAAATTTCATCGGGAGGCACTTCGTAGAGTAGTGCCAGGTCATTCTAACGAAATTCCACCGGGCAGTAGTTTCGTAGACTTTGTGTCGGATTACTAGTGTGCGAGTAGTAGTCACTAGTACTAGCTCAACATATATTCATTTATAACCACTATAGACATGTATAGTCTTGGATTATAGGTTATTGAATGACAGCGATGGGTTCTAATACCTAGTAGCCATTTATATTGTTGAATTCTGTCCAGTCACTTTTGAACTTGACTTAAATTCTATATATATATTTATTATTGAAAATGAATTAAGAATTATCGGTTACGATCAAATTCGCAATTCATTCACTAAGTGTAGAAGATACTTCCAGCTAAAATTATATCTCTTTTATTCGCTACAAAGAGATCCTTCTTACATATTCACCTTATTCGGCTCTAGGGCAAAGGTGAACTATAAAACTATCGTTATTTATAAGAAGAAAAATATACACGAAATATAAAAAATTTTCTTCTTTCCTCCCCTGTTTTTTCTTCTACATGCTCCGATATGTAATCAGCATGTAATCTAAGGAGTAAATTGACAAGAAAGTAGCAATCGATCTTTTCTACTTTCTATTAATTTTTCATTCTTAAGGTATCGGAAATTTACACCAACCAGATAAATAAATTAACAGTTTATTTATTTATTTGCTACCTCTCTAGATTACTACGATTTAAAATTCTAGTTGAGGTACATATTTTCCTTTTGCCTTTTCTACATGGAAAATAGTTGATCCGATAAGCTATTATTCTATTTTATACTATCTTTTGATTGATTATATTAGAGTCTAGGTCAGTCGTGCTCTGTCTAAACTCTGCTATAAAATAATAAATAAAAAAAAAAAATCTTATATTTAGGCATAGATATAATTCGATACGTTCTTTACTTTGCCTGTTTTATTTTTTCTTCTGGATCATTTAAGACTACGATAGCAATATACCAGATATTTTTGCCTCAGTAAGAATCTATTACGCTGAAGATTCTTCATATTGGAATAATAATTTTATTATGATTATAATTCTAGACCCAATTAATCCTTGTATATTATAGGTCTACTTTATCTTATTGAGGAATAGTTTTGCTTCGACTAGCTCTATACCTCTAATATTTTATTTATAACTAGAGTCCATGTCAATCAAAATTTTCTTGCACTTTGGTATTGACAATGGATACATATTTAGTAAAGGCATTAATTATTCAGTACGTGACAGATTATTATTGCCTAAATTAGATTTTATATACAATACTTTCCTTTTGATATTTTGTTTTATTGACTTTGTAACTATTCAGAAACTGCCAAAGTCAATCATTTCCTTCCTCTAAACTTACCGAAGCTCTAGATTATGTTGATATATATTTTTGATATATGCTTAGAGGTTAATTAACGAGAGTTTACCTCATAATAGCAGATATTATTATAATTATATTAATCAATCTATAGTCTAGGCTTAGACAAAAGGGAAAACATCCTTAATTATTAGTATACGAGCCGGTAAAGAATTAAGACACTCTTAATTATCTCTTTACCCCTCCTTTATGTTTACATTCGTTAAAGGGATCATAGTAATTCTCGCTAAGAGTTCAAGTTCAGTTTGCGAATAATGCAAAGATTAATATCTTGATTTCCAGTCCGCATCAAAAATGGTCTATATATATAGATAAATATCTTTCCGAAACTGGATATTTATTTATTTTTCCACACAATAAGTCATTTCAAGATGTCGATGATTTTGAAATGCACTGCTTCAATTTATAATATAAAATATGTTTATATTAACTTCACAACTTAGTAAGTGCTGCACCTACGTTCCTGGTCAGATCTTACTTTTGTGATACGTTTTTGAACATACTGAAAGTTTTCTCCGATTATACATTCGGTAAATAAACTTTCGAGTAGTATTTATGCTTTTAAACATTCAGATTATTTGATAATTGTTGGAGATAATATATTATTCCGATATTTATATATCTATCTTCATTATTTATCTTTCTCATCTTACTTTTAAATTAGATTGACCTTCTCGCTACGTTCCAGGTTTAATTAAATCTAGCTAACATTGTGGAACAGTCACTTTTTTATTTCCTAAACAATATTTTAACATTTTTCTCAGTATTCAGAGCATAACGACTTCATGAATACTTGAAAATAATTCAATTCTACGCTTGTTAAACTAAGCCTAAAACAAGCCCTAGTTTTTTAGAATGGATATTATCCTTCGATTCAGTTCATGGAGATACATCCTTTTAGATCCCATTATCTCTATTTCAATCATTCAAAATTCTAATGACTAAGTACTCCTTTTCTACGTACAAATACTGAATATCGAGTCACTGTTGCTGCATATTGGTTAAAGATTAAACAAATTTTATCTTAAACCTATATGACGTTAAATTAATTATTATCTCTTTCATATACATGTTTTTACCCTTCCGTCAGGGATCGCGGTAATAATATTATTACTCTATGGTTTACACATAGATCTCGAGAGTATATATATGTATTTTCTTCCTGAGCTCATTTGCGAGTACGTAATTTGATATTTCAGGAATTACCAATTATGCAGACATAGATTTTATTCTATTAATATTCAATTCTAAAAAATTTGATTGAATGTTTATCTATAAAATTTCCGGGCAGTAATTTTATAGAGAGTTATATGTTTAATAATTCCTTGCTTAAATAATAGTTACGCTTAACCTATGATTTATAGCGGGAATTTTGTTCAGTAGTATAATTTTTATTTAGTATTAATATATTTCTTACTATTCTTAAATATGCGTATAGAATAGTAATACTATCTCTTAACTTTTAAATTAAGTGTTTTTTGAGATTAATAATCAGTATTATTGTATAATCTTTCTTCAGAGATTATCACACTATTACTTTTTCTCTGAGTCCTTCTCTTTTTATGAACATTTTGATTCGTATCAAAGTGGATTTTTAACATTTCTTGATTTCCATGATTATTTACTCAGGAGTACTTTTCATGGCAATCTTCTGGTATAGAAAGATTCTATCCAGCTTATTTATTATTGTTTAATCTTATCAATACGGTAAGATTTAGCCAAACTATGACCGTCATACAGTTTGCTGCGATCAACCTTATTCTTATCTCTCTTATTCTCTGTCAAACTCTTTAGTTATGATGTTGACAGTTTATTCTTTATTTTTTGTCAGGACATCAAACGCTTTTATATGTCTATGACAAAACTAATTATCAATGGTTTAGGTTGTTTTTTCTTCCCAGCAGTTATATGCAAACTCTGTATTATTTTATTGCTTGACTAAAAATTCGTTATACAATTAGTCTAGCAATAGTTTTAACCATTATGTTTGTCTATACTTTTTTTCTTCTGATGGATAACTTAGTTATAGTTAAGTTAACTCCATCTACTTTTATTATCTCCCCTTCTTTAATTTGATCAAGGGAAATAATTACACATTATGGTTATTTTAAGTCTGTGTCTGTTCATCGGAAACTGTCCTGTCGCTCCAATTAACAGAATTTAATTAGTTTATAATTCTAATAGCTTAGACTATTACAATTACATAGCTTCACATATCTAGAATTTTATCCAAAATATCTACATATGTCAGTTATCTATAGGAAACTCCACCGAGTAGACTTTTCCTTATTTATTCAAGATCCTACATAGACTACTTACAGTGTATGGTCTTGGCTTTTTGTTTTACAAATTTTGTTTTCAAAATTTTTCTATATTCCTAGCTTACTTTGCGATGGAATATTTATGTTATGTCTCAATGACTCCCTTTTCTTTTTGAAGCCAATTGTTGTTTCCAAAAAAAAAAAAAAAAAAGAGGGGGCGGGGCAATGTTAGGTCTCTGAGACTTAATAACTGGCTTCCTCTAGAGTCTACTAATATATATAAGGTTGTTAGATCATAACACCTTAAAGGTATGCTATTTTGTAAATCTAGATCATTCTTTCTATTAAATATAGAATTAGAATGTATCTGATTCCTTTGAGTTTCCTGAGTCTTAACCAGAAGTGGTGAGATATTATTGGTGTTAGAATTAGGAGAGCACCTCCCTCCTATTCTGCAAATTCTAGCACATTATCTATAGGTTAATGTATTATGAAGTTAAAATGAAGTTTTTTAAAAGTAAAACATATTTTAACGAGTAATACTTAACCTATAGATAATCAATTATCTCCCTCCGCCCACCCTCGCTTATCTCTCCTAATTGTGTCTATTGTTTTACACATAAAAGAAACTGACACGTGGTCAATTGAGCGGGAAGAGTTACGTCACACAGGTAACTGCCTAAGGGACCTTCTGGTTTAAGACTTTAATTAACGACTGAAAGGTCGTTTTTTCTGTGGAAGGTGTGAAAACAGAATAGAATAGCACATTATCTATAGGTTAAGTATTACTCGTTAAAATATGTTTTACTTTTAAAAAACTTCATTTTACTGATCATTTGACATTAAATTATGTTATTCCCGATCTTGATACCAAAACGATAATACTCTGCCATTAGTAAATTCCACGTTGTTAAGGATGATGTCACATAATGTTACCGAATGTTCCTTAACCAGTTTGCATATTTAATCAGATTATTGTTTTATTACACTCTCAGACGCAATGCCATGTGATAAGACCAGAGGACCATTGGTCCTGAATCTCTAACCTGACCACTGAAGAGCTGTTGAAAAGATTCAATGTTAGAAATTTCAGTGACCTTGGGTCAAGAGCTAAGAATGATCTTGACCTTCATACTCATCTTCATTTAAGTTCATTCAATAATTTACAACAATGCATCTACAAATTTTGACATAAGATTCTGCAATAGTTTCTGAAAAATCCATTGTTTTCACTTTTTCCCATACAAAAGCTTAGGTAACCAAAACTGACCTTGGCTTAAATTAAGTCAAGGTCAACCCAGTGTTATCATTTGAACAACTGTGATTATATGATATTATATGGTAAAAAAATTAAAAAAAAAAAATGCTCTCAGAAACCAATGAGCCGATTGTCTTGAAACTTTCTGTGTAGCTTCAAAGATTCGTGGCCATCATAGTTTTTAAAAGTGATGACCCTGGTTTTGTTTTTGTTTCTGTTGTAGCAACATTAGAGACTGTAATGATAGGTGTCTTTGGATTTATAGAAATTCCCTTTGCTCCTTTGACAGCTATCAGCTTCTTACCCACTATCCCCCTATGGCTGGCAACATGATTCTAGGTGACTTTTAGTCTGTTTTCTTGTAGTAGTCCAATTAGCTTCTTCCAGTCCTCTTTGTTTTTGGCATTCTGTGCCGCTTGAGTTTTTCCAATTATTCTTTTGCCACTGACCAATCCACTGAGTTATTCCCAATACAACGTATTTACTGTCCGAGTTGATGACTAGATGTTCCAGTTTATGTTTGCATGCGAAATCACCTCTAGAATTGCTGCCTGCTGTTCATCATTATGCCCCCAACTTCAAAGAAGTTGGAGGGACATATTGCTTCTGGGAAGTTTGTGTGTGCGTCCGTCCCTACGTCTGTCCGTCCCTCCGTGCGTCCGTCCTTTACGCTTTTATATGCATAGCATAACTTCTGAACCATGCATGCTAGGGTTTTGAAATTTCATATATGGATTCTTCATGAAAAAATAGCTGACCCGTATTTTTTTCCCATCAGGATTATGCCCCTTTCCTGAGTTATGGCCCTTTGAAAAAATATAGATGAAATCTTGTCAGCAAAATATCTCAAAAGCTATTGAAGCTAGAGCCTTGAAACCTGGTGAATAGATTTTGTATTGATGAGTAGATGACCTGATTAACTTTTGAATAAATTCTGAAAATTTCTTCATGAGTTATGGCCCTTTATAACTTTGGGCATTTTTACAATTGCACACTTTTTGATGCATAGCATAAGTTTTGAACTGTGCATGCTAGGGTTTTGAAATTTCATATATGGATTCCTCATGAAAAAATAGCTGACACATATTTTTCTTCTTATCAGGATTATGCCCCTTTCCTGAGTTATGGCCCTTTGAAAAAATATGGATGAATTCTTGTCAGCAAAATATCTCAAAAGCTATTGAAGCTAGAGCCTTGAAACATGGTGAATAGATTGGTATTGATGAGTAGGACCTGATTACTTCTGAATAAATTCTGAAAATTACTTCATGAGTTATGGCCCTTTATAACTTTGGGAATTTTTACAATTGCACACTTTTTGATGCATAGCATAAGTTTTGAACTGTGCATGCTAGGGTTTTGAAATTTCATATATGGATTCCTCATGAAAAAATAGCTGACACGTATTTTTCTTCTTATCAGGATTATGCCCCTTTCATGAGTTATGGCCCTTTGAAAAAAATATGGATGACGTCTTGTCAGCAAAATATCTCAAAAACTATTGAGGCTAGAGCCTTGAAATTTAAGGAATAAATTGGTAGCCATGAGTAGATGACCTGATTAACTTTTGAATAAATTCTGAAAAGTACTTCTTGAGTTATGGCCCTTTGTCATTTTGGGCATTTTTACATTGCACACTTTTTGATGCTTAGCATAGGTTTTGAAATGTGCATGTTAGGGTTTTGAAATTTCATGTATGGAGTCCTCATGAAAAAATAGCTGACACATATTTTTTTTCCCCCATCAGGATTATGCCCCTTTCCTGAGTTATGGCCTTTTGAAGAAATATGGATGGAGTCTTGTCAGCAAAATATCTCAAAAACTATTGAAGCTAGAACCTTGAAATTTAAGGAATAGATTGGTAGCAATTAGTAGATGACCTGATTAACTTTTGAATAAAATTCTGAAAAGTACTTCTTGAGTTATGGCCCTTTGTCATTTTGGGCATTTTTACATTGCACACTTTTTGATGCATAGCATAAGTTTTGAACTGTGCATGCTAGTTTGAAATTTCATATATGGTTTCCTCATGAAAAAGTATTTTTTTTCCTATCCAAATTATCTCCCATTTTAGAGTTATTTCCCTTTTAATAAAATAACATTGAAATCTCGTATATTTGTATTGTTGTTCCTTGTTCGTCTGTCATTACTGACAATGACCAATCCTAATCAACTGTGTGATGTGTTATTATTTATGTGTTCTAAGATGGTTGATGAGACCAATCTTAGTTCTAAACTGCCTGTTGCAGATAGAACAAGAGAGGTCTGAGGAAGAAAGCTCTGTTGGTGATGCCTTAGCTCTGGCTTTCCGCTGTGCACGTTTCTGCTCGGCTTCGCAGATTCTTTTTGCTTCGTATTCACCAGCTCCCCTTTTTATGAGGTCTCGCCACTTTGTACGATCTTGTGCAATCTGTTCCGATGACTCTGTTGGTATGTTGATGTCTTTAAGGGAGAGGCTTTGAGGGTGTCCTTGTATCGCTTCTTCTGACCACCATGGGAGCGCTTTCCTACTTGAAGTTCTCCATAGAGGATTTTCTTTGGCAAACGTTCATCAGGCATTCTGGTAACATCGCCTGTCCATCTTAACTGTGCCAATTTCAGAAGAGTATGTATGCTCTGCATCCCTGCCCTTTTCAGGACTTCTGTGTCTGGAATCCTGTCTTGCCACTTGATCTTTAGAAGTTTTCTAAGACAGCTTGTATGGAAGTGGTTCAGTCTTTCGGCATGCCGTTGGTAAACTGTCCAAGTTTCGCATGCGTATAATAGTGTTGGCAGCACTACCGATCTATATACTTTCAGCTTTGTGTCAAGTCTGATTCCACTTCGGTCCCAAATACTTCCACGTATCCGGCCAAATGCTGCACTAGCTTTGGCAATTCTAGCATTGACTTCATCATCAATGTGCACAACTCTAGACAATGTGCTTCCAAGGTAGGTGAACTTGTCTACCACTTGCAGTCGTTGACCTTTCACTGTGATGGTAGGCTCCTTGTAAGGCTTTCCAGGTGCTGGCTGATAAACTACCTCAGTCTTTTTGATGCTGATTGTGAGATCATAGCTATCACATGAATCAGATACTTGATCCACACCTTTTTGCATTTTCTCTTCTGTTGGAGCACCCTTTGCCATGTCATCAGCAAAGAGGAACTCGTCTAGCACCTCTGTCTGCACCTTAGATTTAGCTTGCAACCTTCTTAGGTTGAAAAGTTTCCCCATCAAAGCGATACCTAATAGGTATACCATTGTCACCATCCTGGAAAGCATCTGTAAGCATGGCAGAAAACATCATGCTGAACAGTGTTGAAGCTAGTACACAGTTGTTACCATCATGGGCAAGCAGTGTTGGAGTCAAGCAGTGTTAGAGTCAGGCAGTTGGGGGCATAGTGTTTTACAAACACCAGCTCTAGATGTTCTTTGTAACTGCCTGTGCATCACCCAGTATCAGTGTATTACTAATATTCCATGGGTGATTATTTCCCCAATAAAGACCAATACCTGCTGTAATTCCCAATAAAGCTACCATCTATGTATACAGAATGGATATGTGATTTCTTGTTTGATTATTTCCTGAAGCTGAATTGTTCTGTGTTAAATTTACACTGTCCATGTTTTCATCTGTTTGTATAATAGAAAGAGGTGCCGCATCCTGAAAATCAGCGTGGTTTGTCATATTTTGCTGTCTTATGTCTTCATATTCAGCCCTATAAAAAGCATTTTTGCCCATCAAAAATGTTGAAGTCAATCAATCCTGCACACTCCATAGCAGATGCAGCGTCACTAAAATTTGTAAATCCTTTGTACTTAGCTTTTGCAAAGCCTAAGACTGAATCACTTGCCTGAGTCCAGTTGGTGAAAATACCATTTTCCCTGGCATATGTAACTGCACAGGGAAAAAGACTAATAGGAGCCCAGTGCTCATGGCTCCTAAATTTTTGGCCGAGCCCCTAACTTTTCAGAGAAAATATCTATACTGCTAATGTTAAATATTCATTTTTATAAGCCCGTTTGAAAAACGGGACGTATTATGTTACGGGGTATGGCGTCCGTCTGTCCGTCCGTAAACTTTTTCCTTTCCGGCTAACTCCTCCTAGAGTTTACATCCGATCAAGCTGAAACTTGGTATATAGTTAGACCATGATGTGGCGCAGCGCATATTGTTTCAGGAATACAGTCCACCAAATGTTTGCAGAGTTATGCCCCTTAGAAAATTTCTGTAAACTTTTCATTTCCGGTTAACTCCTCCTACATGTAACATCCAATCAAGCTGAAACTTCATCTATAGTTAGACCATGATGTGGAGCAGCGCATATTATTTCGAGGTTACAATCCACCAATTATTAGCAGAGTTATGCCCCTTTGAAAATTTCAGTAGACTTTTCGTTTCCGGCTAAATCCTACAGTTTACATCCAATCAAGCTGAAACTTCATGTACAGATAGACCATGATGTGGAGCAGCACATATTGTTTCTAGGTTACAGTCCACCAAATATTAGCAGAGTTATGCCCCTTTGAAAATTTCAGTAAACTTTTCGTTTCCGGCTAAATCCTGCTACAGTTTACATCCTATCAAGCTGAAACTTGATTTGTAGTTAGATAATGATGTGGAGCAGCGCATATTGTTTCAAGGTTACAGTCCACCAAATATTAGCAGAGTTAAACCCCTTTGAAAATTTCAATTAATTTTTTGTTTCCGGCTAAATCCTCCTACAGTTTACATCCGATCAAGCTGAAACTTCATAAATAGTTACATGATAATGTGGAGCAGCACATATTATTTTGAGGTTACAGTGCACCAAATATTTGAAGATTTATGCCCCTTTGAAAGTTTTTGTAAACTTTTTGCAGCATATTGTTTAGAGGTAATAGTGTGCAAATTTTATTTTATAATAGGTATATTTTTTGCAAATAACTAAAGTTTTGGTCATATGGGCTAGATATTGATTTTTTTTTTTTTTTTAACATCTTCTTTTATTAGATTTGCAAGGAAAAAGGTTGCCATTATTAAATCTTTATAAATACGTAATTCTTTTTGGATTTTTTTTTAAATATTCTTCTGATTTGGCTCCCTTGAAGAACAAAAATAAAATCAGTATTAAACAAGTTAAAGGTTTACAAAAAAATTCTTGCAGCATTTTTTTTTTTTTTTTTTTTTTTTGTTTGTTTATTTTTGTTTTGTAATTGTTTGGTCCGATATTGAAGTATAGGAAAAACATATCAGCCAAAGGCTCATATGAGCTTATAATATAGCCACGAGTCTGTGGTGTGTCCTCTGTCAGAAAGCACTTCTCCCTAGAAGCAGCAAACTTCTCCCTTAATTTCTGGGCCAGCTTGGACCCTTAGGTTACAGTTCACCAAATATCAGCAGAGATATGCCCCAATGAATTTTTTTTAATTTTTTTTTTTTTTATAATTCCACTTACAGTTTATATCCGGAGCACTGAATTATACAGGAGCCAGTTTATGTCCTACATAATTATTACTTGCCACGGGCGTATAATGCCCCGCTTGGCGGAGCTCTTGTTGGCAGTCTGGGCCCCTAAATCAAAATTGTTAGTCTTTATCCCTGCTGCATAGAAATTACACTTCAGCTGTGTGCCCATCATTTTATCAAATTACATAAAAATGGGCTGAATTATGTAAAATAAAGTACAATACTATCAATTCTTACATAAACATCCGTTTATCCATTGTCTTCTTGTTACTATGTCTTCTTCCTCACTCTAATCCCATATTAAAAGTTCTAGACATTCTCCACTTTTAAAAACAGAGCCATCATGTTTATTCGGACATGACATTGCGATGTTTGACAGGAAGTCAGTCTGTATGCACTCTGAGAATTCTGTAAAATTTCCGTGTTTCCCCTGAAGAAGTGGGTACTGCCCCTGTAAATTAGGATATACAGAGTTGACTTACTAGTGTATTAAACTGAAATTCAATTAGAAATGTTGAAAATGGGTTTCCCAATGATAACTGGACTTCTTTCATCCAAAATTTATACTTACTTAAACAAAGGTTTAGTTCAAAAATACCATTTTATGTAAATTCTGACAGGAGTTATGGCCCCTGATAGATTAAACACTTTGGATGGTTCCTTGCAATAATTTGAGTTTTATTCATACACCCACTTACACGAAATGTATTATTATTTGCATAGGATGTCATGTAAATACTGCTTAATACTGACATTTCTAGGTTCAGCACATCCAGTGGCTAGGTATTATACAGTGCTTTGCAGAGACTTTATTTTTAACTGCACAATACATTAACCTATAGATCATGTGCTATTCTCTTCTGTTTTCACACCTTCCACAGAAAAAAACGACCTTTCAGTCGTCAATTAAAGTCTTAAACCAGAAGGTCCCTTAGGCAGTTACCTGTGTGACGTAACTCCTCCCGCTCAGTTGATCACGTGTCAGTTTCTTTTCTGTGGACAAAAAAATCAACAAGGAATTTTTACCTGTGAAAGAAATTCGGATTATTTCTTTTCCTCACAGTTAAATTTCTGTATCCTTGTGTTTCTTTGTTTTCTTTATCACTCCTTTCACTATCTACGAGGGATGTTCGAAATGAATTGCTTATTTCTATCTGGAGACTTCAAATTTCAAGTTAGCCCAAAAAGTACTCATTTCATGCCCTCGAAGTACTCCCCGTGGCTAGAAATGCAAAGTTTCAGCCGATGTATCCACTTCTTGAAGGAGTCACGGTACGTTGATTTGGGCACAGTAATAAGGTACTGATGAATGGCAGATCCAAGTGCCTCTCGGGACTGGTATTTCCGCCCAGCAAGGAATGCTTTCAATTTCGGAAACAAAAAGAAATCACATGGGGCAAGGTCTGGGGAATACTGGGGGTGAGGCAAAACAGTTACTTTTTCTTTCTTCAAAAACACCGTAACTATTGCGGAGGTATGAGCTGGGGCATTGTCATGTAGAAGACGGACATGTTTAAAACCAGTGGCAGGGCGTCGTTTCTGATAATACTTTTTCAGTTTCTTCAGTACTACGTCTTTGTAGTACTTTCCGGTGATGCTTTTGCCCTTTTTCACTGGCACTTTTATTGCGACTCCTTCACCAGAGAAGAAGATTACATACAAAACCTTCTTTGTACTCAAAGAACGTTTGGCAATTATTGGGCGTTTGCTGTGTTTAGTGGCCCAGATCTTATTGCTAACCTTTCTGACGGGCTCAAAATAATGGACCCAGGTTTCATCACCTGTGACGACATTGGCAAACTGCTTTTTGTCATATTTTGGAAATATTTGAAGCAGCTTTTTGGCCACTAACCCGTTGCCTCTTTTGCTCGTCAGTCAACAGATGTGGCACCCATCTAGCAGAAATCTTTCTGACTTTCAAATGCTTCTTCAAAATAAGGTGAACCGTTGAAAGTGATATGCCTACCTTTCGTGCAATATCACGAACTGTAAATCTGGCATCTCCTTCAATGATTTCCTTTATTTTGGAAACGATTTCTTTACGAGATGCAGATTTTGGCCTACCTGATTTTGGTGCATTTTTGATGGACTCTACACCAGACTCAAATTTCTTTTTCCACCGCCGAACTGTTTCATAAGACACACAAGAAGGTCCAAAAGCAGTAGAAATTTCAGTCATCAGCTTCTTCAAAGAACAACCAAGTTTTGAGCGAGGTTTGATATAAGCCCGTATTTCATCTTTTTTGTCGACGCTTCTACCAACCATTTTTACTGCAGTGGTCAATGACTGCATGTATTCAAATGGCAAATTTTATGTCTTACACTTAGTCTAACATGTACATTTATACACCATTGTGTAGATATTGAATAACCCTATACAGGTATGTATTGGTTTTTATCGTGCCCCACGTGGATATCGAGCTAGAGGACAATAAGCAATTCTTTTCGAACATCCCTCATATGTTATTATTTGAAATTTTCGATTTTCGATTTCATGTAATTATTGACTGGCTTTTCTTGACATGCTTTTTCGCGACTCTCGCTATTCGGCACAACGCTTGTGTGCAGTCGGTTCGGAAGTCATGTTTATATATTCAGAATATTAACTTGTTCTTTTTGTTCCAGGTTCTTCAGCGATTACGATATAATATACCTGGACTTTTATTGCATATCTTGCAGAGATCTTCGAGTTGGCTGAATGTTTCCATGGTGGAGAAGCTGATTGTAAAGAACTTGTCAACCCTTGATGGGTTATACAACAATTCTTTACTGATGGGAGCCCCACCCCATATGGCTATACTGCCGGGGTAAGATCCATCAAGGTGGCATCTTTGGGTACTAAGTATCCGAAAAAGTCTGTCCACCAGTCACCAGTCACCAGTCACTGGTCAACCAGTCACTGGTCATCCAGTCACTGGTCAACCAGTCACCGGTCATCCAGTCACCGGTCATCCAGTCACCAGTCAACCAGTCACCAGTTAACCAGGCACCAGTCAATCAGCTTCACAAGTAAACCAGGCACCGGTCAACCAGGGCCTGGTCAACCAGTCACCAGTCACTGGTCAACCAGTCACCGGTCAACCAGGCACCAGTCAACCAGTCTCCAGTCAATAATTCATTATTCAATTATTTTCTGGAAAAACTTAGCCTTTCTGACATATTTCACCGGGCAAAATAGTCACGAATGCTAGTTCCCGTCATTATGTCTGATTATAAATTTCACCGGGCAAACAGTATCGATACTTATGCCTGGTCATTTTATCACATTATTTATGATTTTTCACCGGGCAAGATTAACCAAATAGTGTCTGGTCAATTTTTGCCTAATAATTATTTTCTCACCGGGAAAAAGTTTCGAATTCTTGTGCTCGGTCAATTTCTCATAAAATTTCTGTTTTTTCATCGGACTAGAGTTACGAATACTGCTGTCCGATCAATTTGTCGAATTATTAGTAACTTTCACCGGGCAACAGTTACGAATACTAGTGTCCGGTCATTATGTCGGGTAACTAGTGTCAGAATAGTAGTCACTAATTCCCGAACAATCTATTATTGTTTATAGAGCTTTATACACAAGTCAATGGATATAGGTTATAAAATGAAATACATAGTAACCTCTTATATAATAAAATTCTGTACAGTCTTTCCCGAATCAGACTAGAATTCTAAATATTTCATTGACTTATTATAGGAGTGTAATTCTATTAATATTTTAAATTAACTTATGTTTTTCTCTCTTTCATTCGCTAGAAAGAGGTTAACTTCCAATTCTAACAAATTTTCACCGGGCAGTAGTTTAGTAGACTAGTGCCAGGTCATTATGTCGGATTACTAGTGACCGAGTAGTAGTCACTAGTCCTCGAACAATCTATTATTATTCATTGAGCACCATAGACATGTCTAGTCTTGGGTTATAGGTTATAGAATGAAAGCGATGGGTTCTAATACCTAGTAGCCCCTTATATAGTTGAATTCTGTCCAGTCATTTTGAACTAGACTTAAAATTCTAAATATATATATATATTTATTCTTGGAAAATGAATTAAGAATTATCGGTTACGATCAAATTCGCAATTCATTGACTAAGTGTAGAAGATACTTCCATCTATAATTAAAATAACTTATATCTCTCTTTATTCGCTACAAAGAGATTAACTTCTTAGATATTCACCTTATTTGGCTCCAAGGCAAAGGTGAATTCTATAAAACTATTGTTATTTCTAAGAAGAAAAATATACACGAAATCTAAAATTTTTCTTCTTTCCTTCCATGTTTTTCTACATACTCCCGATATGTATCAGCATGTAATCTAGGGAATAAGTTGACAAGAAAGTAGCAGTCGATCCTCTCTACTTTCTATTAATATTACATTCATTAGGTATCAGAAATCTACACGAATTAGATAACTGAATTAAGAGTTTATGTATTTATCTGCTACCTCTCTAGATTACAACGATTAGAAATTCTAGTTGAGGTACATATTTCCTTTTGCTTTTGTACATGGAAAATAGCTGATCCGTTATGCTATGATTCCATATTATACTATCTATTGATTAATTATATAAGAGTCTAGGTCATTCGTGCTCTGTCTAAACTCTGCTATAAAATAATAAATAAGAAGAAAATCTTATATTTAGGCATATATAATTCGATACGTTCTTTACCGTGCCTTTTTTTATTTTTCTTCTGGATCATTTAAGACTACAATAGTAATGTACTAGATAATTTTGTCTCATTTAGAATCTGCCGGCCTCGGTGGCTCAGTTGGATGCGCCGTCCGACTGGAGACCAGGAGGTTGTGGGTTCAACCCCCGCCGAGGTCGGCAACATTCTTTCGTGGAGATTGATCATGAAATATTTTCTACGGTCATTCTCTCCCTTCCGCTGATTCAAGAAGGGCAGTTGTCAGTTTCTGGCGAAAGAATGTGCACAATACTGGTTAACCGCTTAGAGGAAGCCTGCCCAGTAAACGTGTGGTTAGGTAAACTGACCGCGCTCAACATGACCCTATTGGGTTGACTGGGCCGTAAAACCTCAACACGAACAAACTCATTTAGAATCTATTACGCTGAAGATTCTTCATCTGGGAATAATAATTTTACTATGATTATGATTGGAAATTATTTAGGAAGGTTTAAAACATAATCAACTAGACCTAATCTACATATATTATAGGTCTACATTATCTTTTTTGAGGAACAGTTTGGCTTCGACTAGCTCTATACCTCTACTATTTCACTTATAACTGGAGTCAATGTCAATCAAAATTTCTCGCACTTTTGGTATAGATAGATATTCAGTAAAGGCATTAATTTATTCAGTATGTGACTGATTATTATTGCCTAAATTACATATTATATACAATATTTTTCCATTTGATTATTTATTGGCTTGTAACTGTTCTGAAACTGTCAAAGTCAATTATTTCTTTCCTCTAAACTTTCTAAGGCTTAGATTATATTTATACAGTAGAACCTTGATAATTCAAACTCCAATAATTCAAAATTCTCAATAATTTAAAATCATTCTGAAGTGCCGACTTAATTATATGTATGCATTTTAACCCTCAATTATTCAAAGACTCAATAATTCAAATAAAACTGTTTGATCCCTTGGACTTTGAATTATCGAGGTTCCACTGTATTTTAAAAATGCTTAGAGGGTAATTGACGATATTTTACCTCATAATAGCAGTTATTATTATACTCAAATTAATCATCCCTTTGTTCTGCTCTTTACGTTGTAGGTTTAGACAATGGGGAAAACATCTTTAATTACGATTCGGTAAAGAAATAAGATACATTTCATTATCTCTTTACCCTTTTTTATGTTTACATTCCTTAAAGGGATCAATAGTTCTTCTCGCTAAGAGTTCAAGTTCTGTTTGCGAGTAATGGAAAGATTAATATCTTGATTTCCAGTTCACATTAAGAATGGTCCATATATAGATAAATATCTTTTCCGAAACTGGATATTTATACTTTACAGACGATAAGTCATTTCAAGACGTTTCGATGATTATGAAGTGCACTGTCTCAATTCATAATATAGAATTTGTTTATATAAACTTCACAACGTAGTAAGTGCCGCACCTACATTTCCAGTCAGATCTTACTTTTTTTGATATGTTTTCGAACATAGTGGAAGTTTTACCGATTATACATTCGGTAAATAAACTTATGAGTAGCATTTATGCTTTAAAACATTCAGATTATTTGATAATATTTGGAGATAATATATAATACCGATATTTATATATCTATCTTCATTAATTATCTATTTCAGGAATTATCAGTTATTCAGAAATAGGTTCTACACTATTCATATTCAATTCTAAAATTTAATTGAATATTTATCTATTAAATTCCGTGCAGTAATTTTATAACAAGTTATATGTTTAATTATTCCTTGCTTAATAAATAGTTACGCTTAACCTTTTATTCATAGCAGGAATTTGTCCCGTAGTATAATTTTAATTATGCCCCCGCCTATTCGAAGAATAGCGGATGGGCATTAAGTATTACCCCTGTCCGTCCCGTACGTCTGTCTGTCCGTCCGTCTGTCTGTCCGTCCGTCTGTCCGTCCGTACGTCCCACTTCGTGTCTGGGCCATAACTCCCAAACTGTATGGAATATATTCATGAAACTTCACAGGTGCATACATCACATTGAGACGATGTGTCATGAACAAGGAAGACAACTCTTGCATTTTTGGTTTTTGAATTATTTCCGCTTGACTTAGTTCCATATAGTTAACTGTGTCCGGGCCATAACTCCTAAACCGTATGAAATATATTCATGAAACTTTACCAGTGCCTGCATCACACTGAGACGATGTGTCATGAACAAGGAAGACAACTCTTGCATTTTTGGTTTTTGAATTATTTCCGCTTGACTTAGTTCCATACAGTTAACTGTGTCCGGGCCATAACTCCTAAACCGTATGAAATATATTCATGAAACTTTACCAGTGCATGCATCACACTGAGAAGATGTGTCATGAGTAAGGAAGAAAACTCTTGCATTTTTGGTTTTTGAATTATTTCCCCTTGACTTAGTTCCATATAGTAAACCGTGTCCGGGGCCATAACTCCTAAACCATATGGAATATATTCATGAAACTTTATGGGTGCATGCATCACATTGAGACGATGTGTCATGAACAAGGAAGACAACTCTTGCATTTTTTGTTTTTGAATTATCTTTCCTTGACTTAGTTCCATATAGTAAACCGTGTCCGGGCCATAACTCCTAAACCGTATGGAATATATTCATGAAACTATACAGGTGCATGCATCACATTCAGACGATGTGTCATGAACAAGGAAGGCAACTCTGGCATTTTTGGTTTTTGAATTATTTCCCCTTGACTTAGTTCCATATAGTTAACCGTGTCCGGGCCATAACTCCTAAACCATATGGAATATATTCATGAAACTTTACAGGTGCATGCATCACATTGAGACGATGTGTCATGAACAAGGAAGACAACTCTTGCATTTTTCGTTTTTGAATTATCTTCCCTTGACTTAGTTCCATATAGTAAACTGTGTCCGGGCCTTAATAATAACTTCATGGTATACCTGTTACAATTACATATAAACCCTTTTTCTGAATGGCATTTGGCGGGGGCATCCGTGTCCTATGGACACTTTTTCTAGTTTAGTATTCATATATCTTTCTTACTATTCTTAAATATGCGTATAGAATAGTAATTCTATCTCTCAACTTATAAATTAAGTGTTATAGAGATGATTAATCAGTACTATTGTATAATCTTTCTTCAGAGATTATGACCCTATTACATTCTTTCTGAGTCCTTCTCTTTTTCTGAACATTTTGATTCGTCATTACAAAGTGGACTTTTAAAATTTTTCTTGATTTCCATGATTATTTACTCAGGAGTACTTTTCATGGCAATCTTCTGGCATAGAAAGTTTCTATCCAGTTATTTCCTATTGCTTAATCTCAGCAGTATGGTAAGATTTAGCCAAAATATGACTGTCTTACAGTCAGCTGTGATCAGCCTTATTCTTCTGTCTCTTTTTGTCTGTCAAACTCTACGTTATGATGTTGGCAGTCTCTTCTTTTATTATTTTGTCCAGGACACGAAACGCCTTTATATGTCCAATGACAAAAGTATTTATCAATGATTTAGGTTGCCTTTTCCTCCCAGCAGTCTTAGGCAACCTCTGTATTATCTTATTGCTTGCCTAAAAATTCGTTAATATAATTAGTCTAGCAATAGTTTAAACCATTAATTTTCTGTATACCTTTTCTTCTGATGGATGACTGAGTTACAGTTAAGTTTAATCCATCTGCTCAATTATTATCTCCCCTTCTTTTAACTTTTCTCCTGCTGAATTGATTTTGCCTAATGTAGTCTCACTGCTAAATTGTTTTATGTAATTGTGAAAGAGTGTAATTATAAGCAAGATGGTACAGTAAAATTGTTATTTTTGGAGAACAGAGTATCCTGAAATTTGGTACACTAACAAGATATGATTTTTCCATTGAAATCACAGTAACTTCTATCTGCTATTAATATTGATTGCCATGGTAACCATGGCAGTAACCGTAAGTTTAAATGAATTTATATGAGAACAAGATCAAAGGAGCCCCTCTCCATAACTATCATAGGGTTCTGTTTGAAATTTGCCAGGAGTACTTCCCAGTGACCAATTGTCATATTTCTTTAATTTCATACCAAACGTCTTTTTACTTTGGTTGTCATGACAACTGTAAAGTACGAATGTAAAATGTTCAAAATATATGTATGATTGCTTTTGATGTTATGAAGTTGGATTCTGTGTACTTTTGTAGGAACAAACTTTAGCTCTCTTTGGTATTCTAATGTACTTAAATTATCATCAAATTCATAAGCAGTCACATCAGGTTTTAAATTAGTTTCCATGGCAACCATAACTGTTAAGGGACAAATTAAGGGAAAATAATAAAAAACTATCTCCTTCAAAAGCACAAACAAAAGTTTAATGTTAAGAATATTTGCAATGTTCTCTGGCTACACCTCTACCATATACTTGCAGCTAAATTTCTTTTGTTTACTTTAGTTGCCATGGCAATGATAGATATTGAGCTGGAAAACATTTAGATGACACCATCTAGAAAGCCACCGAAAAGTTTTCATTGATTTTTTACTTGAATGTGTCTTCAGTGCCCTTGACACACCAAGTCAGTTTTCAATTTTCTTCAAAGTTACAGACTGTTCTCCATTTACATTTGTTGTCATGGCAACAGTCATTTTCCATAGACATACAAGGAAAATGACAAAAATATTTAGCATTCAAATAAGCACTGAAGAGATTTGAATGGAAAAAAGTAAAAAAAAAAAATGGAACTTTAACAGTAACCCTCGTGTGTTGATCTTCTGCCATACTTCAGTATTCATCATAACTCTAGATAAGGTGCATTTACAAACTGAAATGGATGAGTATTTCTCATTTCTTCTCAAAAATGTGTTATGGGTGCTCATTACAAGACTGACTTCTGAGTATAGTGATGAGAGAATATTTGATGAGTCTTAAATATTTTGGGACTAGACCAAGCCAGGGGCAAGAAGGCATGATGGATGGAAACATCAAGGACCCAGGATGAATTTCGGCTTCATTATGTTTTAAAAGGGCAGCCGAGGACAGACCAAAATAGAAAGAAACAATCGCTCTCAAAAGTTATCAGTGGTGCCTCAGTGATATATGGTTACGGGGCTGAAATGAAGTGAAGTATATTAGCACAGAAAGTTGCCGCCCACAGGTTTGTTAATGCAAGCTATGCAGACAAAATTCTGGAAAGCAACTTTAGCTACCGTATTCGCCCCATTTAGCGCCCCGGGCGCTAAAAAAATTGGAAAGAGGGGGCGCCTGTTAGGAACAGCAATGTTGCAAGAACGGCGATTTCTTAAATCCAGTACACGCGGTAGCTTCATCATCAGAATATGTGTAAAGGTATACTGTGTACACACAGTGTAGTAAACACCGTCATAGTAGCTATTTATAGATCAGGGGTGCTGACGCATATTGTAAAAAAAGGAGTTGATTAAACACGCGGCCACTATTGCAACTGGGGTCTGTAAACAGCCTGCAACCATCCGGTCGCAGGTATCGTTGATAGAGTTTATAGGCTGATCAGGCATGTCGCTGTCTGCAACAGTTTACTGATGCGAGGGACTTTTTTTTTCTTCTGGGTACGTTATTTTCCCTTCCGAGAGCCCCATTTGTAAAACAGTCAGTTTTGGACGAATCCAAAATTCGGAAGGGTTGACAGCGTCCGTTTCTTTTCTTCTCTTTATCTTTTTTTTTTTTTAAAGTAACTAACTGGGCTGTGCGAATTGAAATATCAAGAAAAGTAGTTTGAATTTTGAGGCTTGCTAAAGAATTATTAGCGCGATATCGTTCGGCAGCAACGCTCTCTGTTGTGAAAGTGGGAAGTCTGCTTCCACAATGTGGGAAGCTGATTGTTTTGACCGCGAGTTTTGAATACACAAAAGTTGTGACATTATAAAAGACGTTTGGACCTAAGTGGAAGGAGAAATTCTTTACACTGCCAGGAAACTTAATAACCGACATGATAAATATGCAGGGGAAAAATCTCCGTTGGATATGTACCGCGTGAAATTAGTAAAACTGTTGCTTGAAACATAGTGGAAGCGTAAATGTGTAAAGTGACAAGCAGTCAACACAGATGCATTAAGATAGTGGAGGGCTTTAAAATGCCTTTTGTGTTTAGCTTTACAGCAGATCCGGCAATGACTGGAAGGCTGAAATCTATACTTTCGGTAAGTGAAAAATATTTTTCTCCGACTGCAGAAGGGGGCGCTAATAACATTTTTCTTGGAAAAACCGTGAGGGGGCGCTTATAGGGGCAGGGGCGCTAAATGGGATGAATACGGTATATTTATCAGTCTATCTGTTCAATATGATTTGGTTGGTTTGGAGTTTATCAGCCCAGTCAACACTATTAAGGTCATGTCAAGTTGGTCAATTTACCTAACCACACTTTTCATGGGCAGGCTTAATCTTCTAAGGGGCTAACCAGTACTTGTGCACATTCTTTCCTATAAACTGACCCTTCTTGAATCAGTGTGAGAGAATGACTGTAGAAACTATTTCATTAACAGTCTCTATGAAAGAATGTTGCCAGACCTTTAGGATTGAACCCGCGACATCCTGGTCACTAGTCCAACATGCATCTGACTAAGTCACTGAGGCACCAGCTCTACTTTATATGAAGTGACTTTATTTGTTTATAAACCAGAACGCAATAAGATTTGCACCAGAATATCTAACTTTTTTCCTAGTTTTTAGTTTAAATTTGTAATTTTTGTTACCTCATTCAAAGAACAATGAGCTGCCATTTTAAATACAGCTGTACTATGTTACACAATAGTTACTGTTATTCTTTGGTGAGGCTTGAGAAAGCTCAGATATTAGGCCAACTCAGATATCTATCATACGATTCATCTAGAGCTTCTTTAATTTCATCATCATGATGTTTTTTTTTTTGGATTTAAACTGAAAGGTATACCAATGTAAATAAACACAGAAAGCATTTATCATTAAAAGCACAGACAGCACCTACTTTGCATAAATTATGATTCTGATTCAGACTCCATTTTATTGCCAAATGTATAGAATTATGTCAGACACTGCAAAAGTAAACTGGAAACTACCCAGGAGTAGTCAGGGAACATACATGTTCATTTCCAAAAACAGAAAGAACAACCGAAGAGCTGGCCAGCAGCCAAACCCTTGGTGTTCAAACCGGGCCCCATGGATGTTATTCTAAATCCAGATAAAGCTCCAACAACACACAACAACCCCCATGGTACCCAGCAGATTTCTATCATATTTATTTACCCGAAAGTATTTGCCATTCAGACATAAATATTTAACTCCTAACCATACTTACCCTAAAAATTGTCCATTTGGCGAAAATAAAAAAATTGTTTGTTTGCCCTCTCCCTACCTGCACAAAGAAAAGCTGCTGCCTCAAAAAATTTTATTGGAATTCTAGAGTGCAATTTCTTTTTCTTTTTCAATAATTTCAAAAGTAAAGAAGTTCTGAATAAAGTTTTGAGTATATGCTCTCCGTAAATTATGGCAGGCATGCTGCTTTTAATATTGCTATTTTAGACAGATGTATTAAATTTATGTAAAAAGCTGTTGATTTTCATTTAAACATGTTTTTCGATTCTGGCATTTCTGGCAGATTTTATACAATAAATTTTCAGGGAAAAAAAAAAAAAAAAAAAAAAAATACCGGTACTTACCTCACCAAAAATATCTTACTGAGTTGGGAGAGGGCAAACAAATAATTCTAAATGTGGCCTTTTACTACCAAACTTGCTGGATATGTGGATAACAATGCTGACCTTGATCAGGCACTGTGTGCTGCTGTGTCTGACCTTGAACTACACTGTCTGTCTGGTTGAGACTTTCTGTCTGAATACCTAGCATCGATTCATTGGAAAAAATAAAGCTTGCTTCTTACACTTCACTCAGTCTAAATTTTAACAATCAAAGCTGCAAGACCACAAAAGTTTTCTCATTTCAATCATGATGCTTGTCAGGTCTGTCAGCCTGGTTAGCTTAGCCCAGCAGGTTATCAGCTTTACAAGCAGGAGGCTGTGGGTTCAAGTTCTCAATCAAGTACAGTGTCCCAAAATCCTTATAAAATTAAATGTGCCCAATGTAAATAATACATAGGCTTGTGCTGTCATGATTTTTCAAAATAAAGATTTTTTTTTTTCTTTTTTATTTCATTTGTGTGTGTGTGTGTGTGTGTGTGTGTGTATGTGTGTGTGTGTGTGTGTGTGTGTGTGTGTGTGTGTGTGTGTGTGTGTGTGTGTGTGACTCAGATACAAGTAGGGGCCCATATTACTGCAAGTGTAAATGATCAAGTTTTAATGCAGTAAACATAAAACTAT
Organism: Anodontia alba; assembly: GCA_964016985.1. Lineage (NCBI taxonomy): Eukaryota > Metazoa > Mollusca > Bivalvia > Lucinida > Lucinidae > Anodontia > Anodontia alba. The sequence continues at coordinate 66,902,153 of OZ024823.1, read as the reverse complement.
TGTGTCTAAAATTTGATGCCTTGCTAAGAGTGGAGATCTTGTTAAGATGTTGTATTCTGAAGTGTCTGATCTGGATCTACACTGTTTACGCAGACCTGTCTTTCCAAATACTTAGGGTAAATACAGTGGCCACTGAAAACAAAAAATTGATGTGCTCACAACAGCTCACCCTGGTGCTAATGAAGAAAATGTTAGTTTGTATATATAACTGCTAATATCTGGCTATCAAATGATAGATGGGGAAGAAGTTTGGTAATCATTTGGACTGGCTATTCTGTGAGTGTTATCAGGGTGATTAAGTAACTGTAGAGCATCTGATTTGCAAGCAAGAGGTCATGGGTTTGAATCATACAATGGGAATGAATGGGTGCAAACTTTATCTCTTATTTTTACTTTAACATCATTGTAGGGCCAAGTTCCTGCACTTTGTTTAGCAGCACGTAGTTTATTATTGCAGCGACACACAGAAACATTATGATCTAGGCTTCTTTCAAATGTGCTGGACATCTTTATCGCTTATTAAAATTCAGTCGCAACATTTTTGGAAAGCCTTACTTGTACATCGGACCTTAGCGAAAGCATCTTTTTCGGTACAACTTTGCATTTGTTTCAAAGTCCAGAAAAGAGAAAAGAAAATCAATCATATAAGGGAAAAGACTGAAAATAAATTTTCTTTAAAATAAACTGTACTGAAATTACTTCGGAGGCATGTGTAAGGAGATATTTGTTCGGATCGTTAAAAGCGCATCAACACGTATGGACGAAATGAGTCCTTCACAAAAGTGGGGGAGAACGGTGCCGACTTTTGCATCAGCAAACAAATAAATGGCAGCTCTCTTTGAATTTCAAACAGCACTACGTTTGTACATGGAAAAACACAAGCAAAACCATCACAAATCAACTAAATTTTGACTTACTTTTCGTCTTTTCCGCGCTGGTAATCAGAGCATTCGGAACGAGGCTACGTATTTAGAAATGGATTTTCCGAAAATTATGATGACAAACTAAACTATATTTCTGTTATCTTTTCATGTAAAAATGCTTTTGTTTGTGTGATAGCAGCGTTAGAAAGATAAAAATAAGTTTATAAGGTCGAATAAATTTCAATATGCGTTTAGTGAAAGTTATTTATTTATAGAATTACTCCTGGTAACTTCCGGAAGTGGTGAGGCTTTTTCAGACGACACTCGGCAAATCAGCAAAATAAATAAAATAAATTAATAATTAATGACTTTTAAAACCTGAATATTATAAAAAAAATAATGAATTTATATACTCTTTATTATTTTCTCACAACGATTTTTATGTCAAGACTTCTTTTGATGTTTATTTCTGAGTTTTAATTTATCTATTTTTAGAATCGGAAAATCCGCTCATCCAAGTTTAGCTCAGCTGCGCTTCTGGTCATTTTTTAATAAAATTGACTTTTTAAACGCATCTTATTGCTAAGATGTTCCGCTAAATATATAATTAAATTCATATCTTATGCATTCTTCGTGTATTCGTTAGGTTTTGGAACCGCTTAAGCTCTCATGACGTTTTAGAAAAAATGACATCAGAGTGCAACCTGGAAATTCCCACTGACCGAAAATTTTCAGGTTCAGCAGTCAACGTTTTGCACGCGCTACCGAATATATTCGGGTGCCGCAGGAGAAGGGTTAATTTGATCAAAGGGGAATAATTATACAACATTATGGTTATTTCAAGTCTATGGTCTGTTTATCGGAAACGGTCCTATCGCTCCAATTAAACAGACTCTAATTAGTTTATAATTCTAATAGCTTAGACTATTACAATTAGATAAGCTTCACATATCTAGAATTTTATCCAAAATATCTACATATGTCAGTTATCTATAGGAAACTCCACTGAGTAGACATTTCCTTTATTAAATCAAGCCTCTAGATAGACTACTTATAGTCTAGGCTTTTGTTTGACAAATTTTGTTTCGAAAATATTATCACTTTATTCCTGAGCTTACATTACAATGGAATATTAAGGTTATGTCTCAATGACTCATTTTTCTTTTTGGAGCCAATAGTTGTTTCCCAAAAAGAAAAAAAGGGGTGGGGGCAATGTTAGCTCTCTAAGGCTTAAGAACTAGCTTCCTCTAGAGTCTACTATTATATAAAAATGGTAGTTAGATCATAACACCTTAAAGATATGTTATATTGTGAATCTAGATCATTCTTTCTATTAAATATAGAATTAGAATGTATCTGATTCCTTAGAGTTTCCAGAGTCTTAAACCAGAAGTGGTGGGATATTATTTATTTGGTGTTAGAATTAGGAGAGCTCCTCCCTCCTATTCTGCAAATTCTAGCACATTATCTATAGGTTAATGTATTGTGCAGTTAAAATGAAGTTTTTTAAAAGTAAAACATATTTTAACTATCAATACTTAACCTATAGATAATCAATTATCTCCCTCCTCCCACCCTTGCTTATCTCTCCTAATTGTGTCTATTGTTTTACACATAAAAGAAACTGACACGTGATCAATTGAGCGGGAGGAGTTACGTCACACAGGTAACTGCCTAAAGGACCTTCTGGTTTAAGACTTTAATTGATGACTGAAAGGTGTGAATACAGAAGAGAATAGCACATTATCTATAGGTTATGTATTGATAGTTAAAATATGTTTTACTTTTAAAAACTTCAAATTTGTTCAGTTTCCTTTCTGTTCAGTTCAGTGTGTATTTTTAACGTTGAACTAATGTATCAGAAGTTTTCTAAGTAACTGATTCAAGACAGAATCTTAGAATGTGGTACACAATTAGACAATATGTTGCTGTATAAAGGGATTGACAGCAGGGCTTGTTTTTAGTTTGTCTATGGCTGATATAATTTGCATGTTAAAATTTACCATAAAGGTTTGGTAAACATGTTTAACTTCTGAATACTGGGTGGATTTACTTGTAGTTGATACTTTGTTTAGTACAAGCCACATCCCAACATTGATCATCACTGACTTAAAATTAATTTCGTATATAATGGACCAGTGTGATTTCAAGTGAACCTTTTCTTTACTGTGTGTTGTTTGTTTGGGCAGGTATCCATACCTATAGAGAATTAGGTCTCACCCACCCATACCCAAAGCATCTTGGTGGCCTAGTGGTAGTGCTCCTGACTTCCTGTCAGGAGTTACTGGGTCTGAATTCTGCTGGAGGCAGAATTCAGCTCAAGACTGTACGGTGCTTCATTGCACAGTATGTTGTATTATCACCCTTTCATTGTTTCAGTTTGACTTAAATTATGTTAAAAAAAGTACATAAAACACCAAATCATCCCATGACCCAATGCCCAAGTCCTTGATTCCATGCCCAGTAGGGGTCCTTATGGGTCAGCTGATAAACATAGCCATATATGTTATATTAAATCAAAGGTCTTGGATGAGAAGTTTAACAAAACATGACTTAAATAAGTCTCACGTTAGTCATACCTGACCCTGACACCATCCCCCAAATGGCCACCTTCAAACATTGCCATGTTTGGTTTAAAATCCAAGAATTTAAACAATACATTACTTAAATGGGTGTCGCCCACATTTAGTCTTAACTTCAACCCCAAAAAGGAACAAGCCTCAAAACACTTCAGTTTTGCCATAACACAGCTAATTTATATATATATATATCTTTTTTTTTTCAGTGTAGAAATTGTGATTACCAACAGATAGCAGACAATCCTTGCATATATGTGAACAAAATAACACATGAAGTCGAGTAAGTATATCCGCTTAATTTGAAATTTTATTGTCACTGAGATGTATATACATTTTAGTGATTTCAGATGTTAACGGAGTAAAGGACTTTGCATTGGACTAACCCTTTGCACTTTGATTGTTGGCTTTTCTGACCTCGCCTGAGCAAAGCTCAGGATGAGCTGTACTGAACACAGTGATCACTTTATCTGTCATCAGTCCATCCTAGCCAAATAATTTTGTTTTATTATTTTTATAATGTTTGGATCTTCTTATTCATGCCACCAAAATGCAAACCAGTTTACAAGAACTGCGGTAACACTGCCTTGCATACATACAGAATTACAACACATTAATTTTGCAGATTTGTTCTCCACTGGGATTTGCCTTTGTACATTTCACCTTAATTGCACTTTTGTGCCAGGTTCATGTGAAAAGTATCCATCGGCAGGTGGATTGGCCATGTCCAGGTCTTGTTCAAATGATGATCATAGTTTGACCTTTGACCTTTTTATGGCAAGGTCAAATTTGCTACTCCATACATTTGTATGGGGGAAAAGTTGAAAAATCTTTTTATTTTCAATATATATTTAAGACTAATGGCTGAAACTTACAATATATGATTAAAGTAGTAAAACTTTTTAATTAGGATCAAAATTTTGCCCCCATGGGTTATCTGCTCTTGCCCTAGGCTATCTACCGGCCTCGGTGGCTCAGTTGGATGGGCGTCCAACTGGTGATCAGGAGGTTGCATGTTCGACCCCCACCAGGTCGGCAACATTCTTTCGTGGAGATTGATCATGAAATATTTTCTACGGTCATTCTCTCCCTTCCACTAATTCAAGAAGGGCAGTTGTCAGTTTCTGGCAAAAGAATGTGCACAATACTTGTTGTGGTTAGGTAAACTGACTGTGCTTGACATGACCCCATGGGGTTGACTAGGCCATAAAACAATGTATGATTAAAGTGGTAAGATTATTTAATTACCATCAAAATTTTAGGGGGTTATCTGCCCTTGCCCTGGGCTATATGTATAAAATCATGGAATCTTTGAACGTCTTCTCTGAAACAGCTTGACCAATTTTCACCTGATTTCACATGGGGCCTTCTGTTGAAGGGATGTTGACAATTTTTAGCTCACCTGAGCAAAAGCTCAGGGTGAGCTATTGTCATCACCCTCTGTCCGTCGTCCGGCGTCCGTCATCCGTCGTCCGTCGTCAACAATTAGTTTGTTAACACTCTAGAGGTCACAGTTTTGACTCAATCTTGATGAAACTTGCTCAGAATGTTTGCCTCTATGAAATCTAGGTCAAGTTCGATACTGGGTTAGTTGGGGTCAAAAACTAGGTCACCAGGTCAAATCAAAGGAAAAACTTGTTAACACTCTAGAGGTCACAGTTTTGACCCAATCTTGATGAAACTTGCTCAGAAAATCCTCTATGTAATCTAGGTCAAGATCTATACTGGGTTACTTGGGGTCAAAAACTAGGTCACCAGGTCAAATCAAAGGAAAAACTTGTTAACACTCTAGAGGTCATAGTTTTGACCCAATCTTGATGAAACTTGCTCAAAATGTTTGCCTCTATTAAATCTAGGTCAAGTTCGAAACTGGGTCACTTGGGGTCAAAAACTAGGTCACAGGGCCAGATCAGCAGAAAACCTTGTTAACACTCTAGCGGTCACATTTTTGAAGCAATCATCATGAATCTTGCTCAGTATGTTTGTCTTGATGAGTTCTAGGTCAAGTTCGAAACTAGGTCACTGGGCCAAATCAGCAGAAAACCTTGTAAACACTCTAGTGGTCACATTTTTGAAGCAATCATCATGAATCTTGCTCAAAATGTTTGTCTTGATGATTTCAAGGTCAAGTTCGAAACTGGGTCACTTGGAGTCAAAAACTAGGTCACTGGGCCAAATCAGCAGAAAACCTTGTTAACACTCTAGCGGTCACATTTTTCAAACAATCATCATGAATCTTGCTCAAAATGTTTGTCTTGTTGATTTCTAGGTCAGGTTTGAAACTGGGTCACATGGGGCCAAACCAGCAGAAAACCTTGTTAACACTCTAGCGGTCACATTTTTCAAGCAATCATCATGAATCTTGCTCAAAATTTTTGTCTTGATGAGTTCTAGGATATGATTGAAACTGGGTCACATGGGGTCAAAAACTAGGTCACCGACCCAAATCAGCAGAAAATCTTGTTATCACTCTAGCGGTCACATTTTTCAAGCAATTATCATGACACTTGCTCAAAATGTTTGTCTTTATGATTTTTAGGTCAAGTTCGAAACTGGGTCAGTTGGGGTCAAAAACTAGGTCACCAGGCCAAACCAGCAGAAAACCTTGTTAACACTCTAGCGGTCACATTTTTGAAGGCGTCATAATGAATCTTGCTCAAAATGTTTGTCTCGATGATTTTTAGGTCAAGTTTGAAACTGGGTCACCTGGGGTCAAAAACTAGGTCACCTGGCCAGATCAGCAGAAAACCTTGTTAACACTCTAGTGGTCACATTTTTCAAGCAATCATCATGAATCTTGCTCAACATGTTTGTCTTTGTGATCATCATAAATATTGCTCAAAATGTTTGTCGATGATTTCTAAGTCTAGTTTAAAACTGGGTCACTTGATATCAGAAACTAGGTCACTGGTCAGATCAAAGGAAAACCTTGTTGATGCCCTAGAGGTCACATTTTTGAAGTGATCATCATGAATCTTGCTCCAAATGTTTGTCTTGATTATTTCAAGGTGATGTATATTTTTCTATCCAGTGACTTTCTTAAGTTTTTCTGTTTAGGTCAGTTTCTCAGTAATTATTGGTCCTACAGAGTGGTATTTGGTACTTGTGAAGTGTTTGTGTTTAGGTCAGTTTCTCAGTAACTATTGCTCCTACAGCCAGTGATACTTAGTACATGCTACATCTTAGCATGGCCTCTTGAGTGCAGTCATCCATATTTGACATTGACCTTTATTTCACAGTCCATTATACATGCTACATTGTCTTACTTGTTAATATAATCATTTTGACTTTGATCAGAATGTTTTCCTTGATCAGTTCTAGATCAGGTTCTCAAAGTGCTATGTTGCTCAGGTGAGCGTTACAGGGCCATCATGGCCCTCTTGTTTTCAAATGGTTCTGCACCATTTAACAAGATGGCTGCATGCCCATATATGGTTAAAACATTTAAAAATCTTCTTCTCCAGAACCAAGAAAGCTTTGAGGCTGAATCTTAGTATGTACGAGAGGACTCAAGGTCAAATTTGAAAATGCTCAAGGTCTTCCAAGAAATAATGAGACCAGGGTGATCTTTGAGCTTTTTGTGGTTTGGTCAGATGTGTGTCCAATTGCTGTGGCAATACTGGAAGAATGTTGCATGGCAAATATGCAATAGCCATTTTTATCATGTGAGCGAATTGTGGCCCATGGGCCTCTTGTTTGTCATTTCCATTTGTCCTTGTGTGTGTGTGTGTGTGTGTGTGTGTGCGTGTTTTTGTAACAATGGTTGTCCTTGTGTGTGTAAACTTTTTTTCCGTCAAGGATTTCGCAGGAACTACTGCATTTGGAAATTTTGTACAAACATTGTGTATGACTTGTTGTATTGTGTAAGGGAGAATCAGCATCCTCGTGCTTATCATTCCCTGTATTTGTCCATTTTTAGCTCACCTGAGTATAACATGCTTGGGGTGAGCTATTGTGACCATCCTGTGTCCAGCGTGCGTCATCGCGCATCGTCGACAATTTGCTTCATATGACATCTCCTCCGTAACTACTGGGCGGATTTCAACCAAAGTTGATAGGATTGTTCCTTTGGAGGTCCTCCACCAAAATTTCTGAAATGGTTCCGCTCCGCAACACAAAATGGCCGCCAGAGCTAAAAATAGAAGAACCTTTAAATGACATCTCCTCCTAGGCCAGTGGCTTGATTTCAAAATAATTTCACAGAAATGTTCATTGGGTGACCCTCTACCAAATTTGCTAAAATGGTTCTGTGCGACTGAACAAAATGGCCTCCAGAGCTAAAACTAGAAAAACCTTTAAACAACATCACCTCCTAGACCAGTGGTCTGATTTCAAAATAATTTCACAGAAATGTTCTTTGGGTGACACTCTACCAAAATTGCTAAAATGGTTCAACTCCGCTGAACAAAATGGCCTCCAAAGCTAAAAATAGAAAAACCTTTAAACGACATCTTCTAGGCCAATAGCCCAATTTCAAAATAATTTCACAGAAATGTTCCTTGGGTGACCTTCTACCAAAATTGCTAAAATGGTTCCTCTCCGCTGAACAAAATGGCCAAGAAAATAAGAGCTAAAAATAAAAAATACATTTAAACAACATCTCCTCCTAGGCCAATGGCCCAATTTCAAAACAGTTTCACAGAAATGTTCTTGGGTGACCTTGTACCAAAATTGCTAAAATGGTTATGCTCCGCTAAACAAAATGGCCACCAAAGCTAAAAATAGAAAAACCTTAAAACAACATCTCCTCCTAGGCCAATGGTCCAATTTCAAAATAATTTCACAGAAGTGTTCCTTGGGTGACCCTCTACCAAAATTGCTAAAAATGTTCCGCTCCAGTGAACAAAATGGCCACCAGAGCTAAAAAAAAAAGAAAAACCTTCAAACGACTTCTAGGTCAATGGCTCAATTTCAAAATAATTCCACAGTAATGTTCCTTGGGTGACCCTCTACCAAAATTGCTAAAATGATTCTGTTCCGCTGAATAAAATGGCCGCCAAAGCTAAAAATAGAAAAACCTTTAAACAACATCTCCTCCTACACCAATGGCCCAGTTTCAAAATAATTCCACAGAAATGTTCTGTGGGTGACCCTCTATCAAAATTGCTAAAATGGTTCCGCTCCGCTGAACAAATCATTTGACTCATTAGGACCTGGCACACTATGGAACTGTGTAAAATCACCAGCACCCCATGCTATTTCTCAACCAGAGCAAAAACTGGAAAAAACTTTTAACCCTGGTCCTGCTAATCCTTTGCAAACAGTGTAGCTCCAGATCAGTTGGCTTCTGAAGAAGCCAACTGATCTGGATCTGCACTGTTTGCCATTCAGTCTATGAATTTGTATCAACAACCTGGATCAAGCAATTTGATTGGCTGAAAATTAGAAGTGGGAGTGGCATCTTAATTTATTCAGCAGGACAAGGGTTAATTAATAACTGGGCAAATTTAAAACAAACTTCACTGGATTGTGCCTTGGATGGCCAGTAATGTCTTGAGATCTACATTGCATTGGATAAATCATTATGTGCCAAGACTAAAGCATTTAAATATGAAGGGGGTGGTGCGAAGGTGTCGTGTATCTTACGTCACTGGGGCATCCAACTGATATTGGCTTATAGTTATCCTTGTAGCAGGTAAGGGTAGAGGGGGAATATTTTTATTTCTTCTGTTTCTTCACTTTCATTCCTGTTCCTCTTTCTTCCTTGTTCATATCTTTCATCTCTTCTACTATCTCTTCTATCTCTTTTCTCCCTTTCTCTTGGAGATGACACAAAATGACCAACAAGGGTTGACATGTCGTTTAACCTCAACACAATTTAAATATGAATATCAAGTCTTGCACTTAAAGCAGACGTTCTCAGGTGAGCAATTTCAGAGGCTGTGGCCTCTTGTTTTCTTTCTCTCCATAAAAAATTTTTCATCACAGATTTCTCAGCTCCTAAGAGAGCCAGTCTTCAAATTTTGTATACACCTACAGAGGGTTGAAGTATATTGTGTAAAGGAAAACCACAATGCTGAAATTTGAGGTGGTTGGATGTGGTGAAGGTGTCGGGTATCTTATGTCACCAGGGCATCCAACTGATATTGGCTTCCAGTTGGGCAAGGCCCGCTATCCTTGTAGCAGGTAAAGGTAGAGGGGGAATGTTTTTATTTCTTCTGTTTCTTCATTTTCATTCCTGTTCCTCTTTCTTCCCTGTCAATCTCTTTAATCTCCTCTACTTTCTCTTCTATCTCTTCTCCCATTCTCGACACAAAATGACCCACAAGGGTTGACGTGTCGTTAAACCCGAACACAACAATGCTGAAATTTATTTTGCCTTCTTGTTTCCTTTTTTCCATCTCTCACTCCAATGTAATGCATAGGGAAATATGTGTCAAGGATTTCTCAGGAAATACTGCACTTAGGATTTTGAAATTTGGTTCAAACATTGGGTATAACTTGTTGTATTGTGTATGAGACAATCAGCATCCTCATGCTTATCATTCCCTTTATTAGCTCACCTGAGCACGAAGTGCTCATAGTGAGCTATTGTGGTCAGTCAATGTCCGTCGTCCATTGTGCGTCATTCGTCGTCCATCGTGCATCGTTCATCGTGCGGCGTCAACAATTGCTTTAAAAGCCTACTTCTCCTACACCTCTGGGCCAATTGACTCGATACTTGGTAGGAAGCATCAGGGAGACCTGTAGATCAAAAATAGCTAAAATCGTGCCAATCAGAAATCCCAAGATGGCGGGCCATGGCCGCCATCTTGAAAATCTATTTTTCGCTTCTTCTCCTGAACCGAAAGGCCAATTGACTCCAAACTTGCTAGGAAGCATAGGGGTGACTTGTAGATCAAAAATAGCTAAAATCGTGCCGATCGGAAATCCAAGGTGGCCGCCATCTTGAAAATCTATTTTTCGCTTCTTCTCCTGAACCGAAAGGCCAATTGACTCCAAACTTGCTAGGAAGCATCGGGGTGACTTGTAGATCAAAAATAGCTAAAATCGTGCCGATTGGAAATCCAAGATGGCCGCCATGGCGGCCATCTTTAAAATCTATTTTTTGCTTCTTTTCCTGAACCGAAAGGCCAATTGACTCCAAACTTGCTAGGAAGCATCGGGGTGACTTGTGGATCAAAAATAGCTAAAATCATGCCGATCGGAAATCCAAGATGGCTGCCATGGCAGCCATCTTGAAAATCTATTTTTCGCTTCTTCTCCTGAACCCAAAAGCCATAAAATCGTTCCGATTGGAAATCCAAGATGGCCACCATGGCAGCCGTCTTGAAAATCTGTTTTTCACTTCTTCTCCTGAACTAAAAGGCTTATTGACTTTAAACTAGGTAGGAAGCATCAGGGTGACCTGTGACAGCCATCTTGAAAATCTATTTTTCGCTTCTCCTGAACTGAAAGGCCATTTGATTCGAAACTTGGTAGGAAGCATTTGGGAGACTTGTAGATCTAAAATAGCTTAAATTGTTTAGATCGGAAATCCAAGATGGCCATCATGGTGGCCATCTTGAAACTCTTTTTTTCGCTTATTTTCCTGAACCAAAGGGCCAGTTGATTTGAAAATTGGTAGGAAGGATTGGGATGACTTGTAGATATAAAAATAGCTAAAATCATTCCAATCGGAAATCCAAGATGGCGGCCATCTTGAAAATCTATTTTTCCCTTCTTCTTCTGAACTTGTTGATGGTGCTGATATTGAAAATAGAACAAATATGTTTACATTTGCTCCTGGAGAAGGCCAGCGACCATTCAGTATATATCAAGATACAGATTCAGAGTTTCTCTGTTTTCCAACAATTTATTGTGGACAAAGGAGAACTGAGAATTCAGATAGATTAATTCCAGTAAGTTACAGTGACATTGCCAAATGTCAGGAGTAGTGACAGGAGGGCTGCAAATAGTGTACCAAACATATTTTTCAAGATGAAGAAAATACAAATGAAGCAACTAAACGACAAAATCAATTTGGCTGTTAGGAGAGGACAATTTGAAAGTAAATATTTGACTGCTAGACAAGTTAGAGATTCTTGCTATGTTGAAGAAATGATTTGTAAAGATGAAGGATACTGTATATTGAAACAGCTTTGAAATTCTCCTGCATATTTAGAAACAAGGAAAAAAGATGTCTTTGCAATGATAAGACAACTTGGTCTTCCAACATGGTTCATGTCACTTTCATCTGCAGCTACTAGATGGTCAGATTTATTGAATATGTTATCAGCTCTTAATCATGGTACTGATTTGTCCGAAGAGGAAATAAGTAGTATGACATGGGAACAAAAAGTAAAATTAATATAGAAAGACCCTGTAACATGTTCACGCTATTTTGACCACAGAGTGCAGCAATTCATAAAAGTTGTTTTGAAAAGTTCTCATGATTTCTTAGGTAAAATAACAGATTATTTTTATAGAGTTGAATTTCAACAAGAGGTTTCTACACATATCCACATGATTGTTTGGGTAGAAAATGCCCCAAAATACAACAGTAGCACCAATGAAGAAATAACAACCTACGTTGACAAGTATTTGAAATGCTGCTCAGATGAAGCACACTTGCATGATTTGATTCAATTACAAATCCATAAGCACTCAAGAACATGCCGCAAGAAGGCAGATAAGATATGTAGGTTTGGTTACCCATTACCACCACTAAATAGGACAATAATTCTAGAACCACTAGATACTGATGTTGAAAAATATAAAAAGATGTATGAGACAAAGAAAATGAACACAGAAAAAGAGGGCTTTGACATGACATATGAACAATTTCTTTCTGGTATCATTGAAATGAATGAAGATGATTATATTAAATGCATACGAAGTTCACTCAAAGCATCCAAAGTGTTTCTCAAAAGAAGGCCAAAAGATATTCGTGTAAATCTGTACAGTGAGACTGTTTTAAGAGCATGGAAAGCAAATATAGACATACAGTTTGTTTTAGACCCATATGCTTGTGCTATGTACTTCATATCATACATAAGTATGAGTGCATTGTTGTATGCTGCTGCAAAAGAGGCCAGAAATGGTAACATGGATATAAAAAGACAGGTTCGACATATTGGAAATGTGTTCTCTAACAGTGTTGAAGTAAGTGCCCAAGAGGCTGTGTATCTGGTGCTGCAAATGCCTTTGACAAAGAGCACAAGAGATGTAGTGTTCATAAATACATCTGAACCAAGTCAGCGCATACAGCTGCTAAAGGAAAAAAGTGCACTTGATGAAATGCCAGATTCTTCAACAGATATCAGTAATTCTTTATGTCAGGTTTAATTCCAAATCAAATGAACAGAATTATGAATTATTTTCGAGAAAAAATCCTTCTTTTCTTGCCATGGAGAAATGAAGCTACAGATTTGTTTGGATGTTATAAAACATACAAGCAACAATATGAAGCAAGAAAATATGAAATTGACAACAAGTGCAAAATATATGAACATCATGTTGAAGAATTAGAAATGGCATGATTAGCAGCAGAGTGTGACGACAGTGCATATGATGATGTAGCACCCAGTGCACAAGAGCAAGAAGCAGAGGCAGCAATGGAGGAACCTATAGAATCTGAGGCATTTGTATATTTCAATCCCGATAGAGCTATAGAGCACAGAGAATATGACATTGGTATTGAACTGGGCACAAGTGTATCTAGAGCAACAGTTGAAGTTAATGAAAATTTGATAGCAGATGGAAAGTATAGAGAGCTTATGAGATGTTTGAATGTCAAACAAAGGCACTTTTTTAATCATGTTGTTCATTGGATAAAAACTAAAGATGCCCTGTTATATACTTTCCTGACTGGAGGAGCTGGGGTTGGGAAAAGTGTAGTCATAAGAGCTTTATATCAAACTTTATACAGGTATCTAAATCTTGCTGAAGGTGAAAACACAGATGAAAAAAGGATATTGTTGTGTACTTATACTGGAAAAGCAGCTTACAATATTGGTGGTTCAACCATTTCAACAGCTTTCCGTCAAAAGTTCAAGCAAAAGGAACAAACTTTAAATTGTGACACCCTCAACACATTTAGGTCTAAATACAGAAACCTGTCTGTTGTCATCATTGATGAAATATCCATGGTTAGTAATTCTATGTTGAAATTCATAGATCAGAGACTTCAAGAATTGACTGGTACACGAATTCCTTTTGGAGGTAAAAGTATAATAGCTGTAGGAGACTTGTTTCAACTTAAACCGGTAGCAGGATTTTGGATATTTCAAGATCTTACTGATGATGCTTCTTCACTGGCTTCCAATTTGTGGGAAGATCACTTTAGCATGTTTGAGCTGACAGAGATCATGCGTCAGAAGGATGGCAGTGCATTTGCTGAGTTATTGAACAGACTACGTCACAATAAAATTACAGATCAAGACAGAGAGCAAATCAAACTAAGCGAGATTGATACAAGCTCGGTTAGTTACCCACAAAATGCACCTCACTTATTTGCAGAAAATTGGTTTGCGCAAGCTTTTAATGACAAAATGATGAACAATATTGATTCCCAAAAGATTGAAATTTCTTGTCATGATTCCATAGTGGCAGCTAACATTTCAAAGGAAAGGCAATATATTTTGAAAAGATTACCTCAAGATGAATGTAATACAATGGGGTTACAGTACATGCTTACTGTAGTTGTTGGCATGATATATGTCTTGACAGTTAATCTTGATACAGAAGATGGTCTAACAAATGGTGCACCATGTGTTGTAAAGTTTGTAGAATATAAACAAGCTGGAACAGATCGACCAAGCATTATATGGGTGAAGTTTGATGCTAAACATACAGGCTTTGAAAGAAGAAGGAAATACCAGAATAGAGGTTTTATCATATTGGTATAGATGACAGCTGGACACCAATATTTGACATAGAACAAACATTTGCATATAGACGGAATACTATTCAGAGAATACAATTTCCATTACAACCATCTGCAGGAAGAACTGTTCATAGAGCTCAGGGAATTCCTCTTGACGAAGTAGTGATAGATTTGTCACAGAAAACAGTAAAAAAAAAATCCCCATATTCACTATGTTGCTTTAAGCAGAGTGAGGTCTATAGAAGGTCTTTACATTTTGAATTTCAGTGAGCAAACGCTGTCATTGGATGACAGGGTAGTTAGAGAAATGGAGAGACTTGAATCAGAAGCAAAACTTCAACTTTGCTATACCCCACTTGACACAATTAATTCTGATGAACACTTCAAAATTGTTTATAACAATTGTAGATCTTTACATAAATATTTTCCTGATGTTGCAGTTGAACAGAATATTATTTCTTCACATGTAATGGGCTTTGCTGAAACAAGGTTAATGCAAAAAAGATGAAAACTCTGTCTACATAATACATGGATATCAGCTTATTAGAAATGACCAGAACCAAAACCAGCAGACAGTCCGACCTCCTCATGGTTTAGCTTTGTATGTTAGAGATGATGTCATTATTTCTAAATGCAAATGCTGCAGCACAAACAAGTTTAAATGTGTTGTTCTAGAGACCATACATCAACTAAAGCAGATGCAGATTGTAATGATATATAATTCACCTGGTCATTCCTTTCAAAATCTTACTTCAATGCTTCAAAATGAACTGGTTGAGCATGTTGATCCTCAAAACCCCTTAGTAATTATGGGAGATTTTGATATAGATGTGTCACAGAAAGAATGCAGTCTTGAAAAGTTTATTGCAGAAAAATTTCATTGCTACCAACTGATACACGAACCAACAACTGACCAGGGATCAAACACTAGATTTGGTATTCACAAACTGCACTGGCAGTGTGGGAGCTGTAGAGACATATTGGTCTGATCATAAACTTGTCTACTTCTATACATAGGTCTTTCTAAACATAACAGTTTACCGGATATTTCCTGTCACAGAGTTGTTCTCAGTGTAGTTTTTTATCACCCATAGTTCAAAGTACAAGGCGGTGATTAGTTCTTGGTGGTTCTTATTGAGAAGGGTGGCCACCATATTAATGCCTTTCCTACATACAGCAAAACTGCAGGTCAGTCAACTTTAAAAACAATCAAACAAAAATATAGGAATATTATATAAATAAAAGTGTAAAAATTTAACAGAATTGTAGACATTAAAAAGAAATGAAGCAATTTCTCAAAAAAGCAATATCTTTTTGTGTCAACAATGTTAACCTCATTACTGACATACCAAACTGCAAGTCTGATTCTTGCAATATGTATTCTGTTCACAAAAAATTCAGGATTTTTTTTAAATGGCAATTAGAAAACTAAAAAAAAAAAACAAACAAAAAAAAACAAAAAACTTGAACATATTGAATATAACATCTTTTTGAAGCTGACCTGTGTTTTAACTTCTGTAACTATTTGCATTACTTCCATTATAATTTCTAGATTTGTGTATAAACATTAACAGTGCTTATTTATTTTTCGCAGTATGTTTTTTTTGTTTTTTTTTTTACAAAAATTGCCTGCATTATAGAAAGACTTGAACCTTTTCCCTTTTGCAGTATTTGCAAATGGGTTCAGGACAACTCGGCCCAAAGACAAGTCGGCCCAGGACAACTCGGCCCATAAAAAAGTCGGCCCAAGACAACTCGGCCCAAGTCGTCCCAATTTCAGAAGCCAACTCGGCCCAAATTGAATAAGACCACTCGGCCCATAAAAATTAGACCACACACCTCTTAATGTACTAAAATAATTGGATGGTGGCACTTTTATTTCTCTGTATCTTATGGGTTCAGATAGCGAAACAAGTTTGATCACAAGCTAAGGAAGATAAGTATATTTATAACTGCATCCTACCCATCACGCACACATGCAATGTGCACGCAACTGAACAGTCTCAAATCAAATGAGTCACGCCAGTAGCCATTTCCTTAGTACTATTGGCTTGTATTTACACAGATCATGTCGGCAAATAAAAGAAATTATTTAAACAAAAGTTGGCAATTTGTGATTGTTCAAACTTACTTATCATTACCCTTTGTCGGTTAAAGGATGACAATTAACACTTTTGTTGCGAATTAACTCTTAGTAAATTTCAGTGCTGGTCGTTAGTTTATCAGTTAGCTTAACATATAATTAAATCAAACATTTAAATAGTTTAAGTTTGAATTAAATGATTAAAGGAGATTAACTGCTGATTACTGATCAAAGGTGATTAGCCGCTGTTTACTACCATTCATG
This sequence comes from Anodontia alba, assembly GCA_964016985.1. NCBI lineage: Eukaryota > Metazoa > Mollusca > Bivalvia > Lucinida > Lucinidae > Anodontia > Anodontia alba. The sequence goes on along the minus strand of OZ024823.1, from coordinate 66,885,560 downwards.
GAAGTCTTTAATAATTTTTCTTTGTTTTTTTAGCTCGCCTGAACAACGTTCAGGAAGAGCTATTGTACTACCCCCAGCGTCGGCGTTGGCGTCGGCATCCACAAATGTTAAAGTTTTAAAGTTTTTAAGACCTCATTATTTCCTAACCTTATCACCGATTTGATTCATCTTTGGTATGATGATACATATTGGTCCAAAATTTTGCGCAGTACCATCCCCACCACTCTAGGTCATGTCAAGGTCAAGGTCACAGACTTATAATTTTCATGTTAAAATTTTATGTCTAAGTTTTTAGGATCTCATTACTTCTACACTAAATGATGGATTTTGTTCCTATTTGGTATTATGATAGACACTTGTCAAAAGTTTTTATCAGCACCATCAGCACTCATGATCGTGACCTTGAGGTCGAGGTCACAGACTTAGGATTTAAATGTTAAAGTTTTCGTTAAAGTTTTTAAGACCTCATTATTTCCTAACCTTATCACCCATTTGATTCATCTTTGGTATGATGATACATATTGGTCCAAAATTTTGGGCAATACCATACCCACCACTCTAGGTCATGTCAAGGTCAAGGTCACAGACTTAGAATTTAAATGTTAAAGTTTTCGTTAAAGTTTTTAAGACCTCATTATTTCCTAACCTTATCACCGATTAGATTCATCTTTGGTATGATGATACATAGTAGTCCAAAAGTTTGCGCAGTACCATCCCCACCAACTTAGGTCAAGGTCAAGGTCACAGAGTTAGTTTTCATGTTAAAATTTTACGTCAAAGTTTTTAGGATCTCATTACTACTAAACTAAATGATGGATTTAGTTCCTATTAGGCATCATGATAGATACTGGTCAAAAGTTTTCATCAGCACCATCAGCATTCATGACCATGACCTTGAGGTCGAGGTCACAGACTTAGAATTTAAATGTTAAAGTTTTCGTTAAAGTTTTTAAGACTTCATTAAATCCTAACCTTATCACAGATTTGATTCATCTTTTGTATAATGATACATATTGGTCCAGATTTTTATGCAGTACCAATCCCCACCACCCTAGGTCATGTCAAGGTCAAGGTCACAGACTTAGAATTTTGATGTTAAAATTTTACGCCAAAGTTTTTTAGGATCTCATTACTTCTAAACTACATGATGGATTTAGTTCCTATTTGGTATAAAGACAGATACTGTGCCCCCTCCCCCCCCACACACACCAGGTCATGTCAAAATCAAGGTCACAGACTTAGAATTTTCCAGGAACAAAATGTGCAATATCAGGCGAGCTATCCTGTCTGGGGACAGGTCTTGTTAAAAGTTCGATTTTTCACATTTTTCATGACTGAATTCAAAGAATAGACAGACAGATAGACAGACAGAGACAGACAGAGACAGACAAACAGACAGACAGATATATAGATAGATAGGTGAGTTGGATGAATCTCACGCACTTTTATTTTCAACATTGAATAAATTGTTTCGGTCACTTACATTATGCTGCTATAGCCATCAGATGTCATTTAAGTTAGAATATGTACTTTAGTGATCTGATCTAAGACGTCTGCATATGCTTTTTATACATCAGGTACAGAGCAATAAAAGTACCACCATCCAATTATTTTTAATGCATTAAGAGATGCCTGGTCTGATTTTCATGGGCCAAGAGGTCTTCTAAAGTTGGGGTGATTTGGGCCGAGTTGTCTTCTGAAATTGGGACGACTTGGGCCGACTTGTCTTGGGCCGACTTTTGTTTGGGCCGAGTTGTCCTGGGCCGACTTGTCTTTGGGCCGAGTTGTCCGTAATTCTTTGCAAATGTTGTGTACACTTAATAAAATAAAAAATATGGTGTTATATCCATTGTAGATTACTATACATAGTGTAGTAAGTAAACTGTTTTGTTGTACAATCTTATTCAATATGTTGTACAATTTTATTTGATCTGTTTTCAGCAAAACCATCAGTAATCTTTAGAAAAGGTTTCAAGTCTTAACAAATAGCTGAGTAGTTATGAAATAGAATGATAAACTATAACTGAAAAATGAAATATGTTGCCAAGAATGTGTGATGTTTACTTGTTAGTAGTTATTTGAGTTATAGATTCAGTAGAATATGATTTATTATTTAGCAGGTTTTGATAGAATTGAAATGTGGCTGTGCACCTGGCCATAGTGAGATGGCTGGCAGAAAGGCCTTTTTGATATTGAAACATGGTTCCACATAGTTTTTTTAGTATGATTCTTTTACTCCAATACATAGTATGTACATAGGGCCTCTGCTGCAGGCATGTTTGTAGATGCAGAGATTGTAGAATAGTCAAGGGACATAATTATTCAGCATTCGAATTCAAAATGGCTAATTGGGTAGTTCACCTTATGGCTTTTATCAATACAAGCTATTTATAAATTAGGTAAACCAAATCAAAATTTACATTTTTATCCCCCGACCGAAAGGTTCCGGGGATATAGCGATCGCCCTGGCGTCCGTCTGTCCGTCCGTCTGTAGACAAAACCTTGTGCGGCCCATAACTCCTATACCCTTTGAACTATTTTCATGAAACTTTGTCAGGTTGTAGAGGGCATTGGGTAGGAGTGTCGTGTGCAAGAATGACAACTCTAATCGACTTGGTTCAGGAGTTATCTCCCATAGTCTCCCAAAATTGTAAAATTTTGTGCAGACCATAACTCTGAAACCCTTTAAGATATTTTCATGATACTTCATCAATATTAGAGGACATTGAGTAGGTGTGTCACGTACAAGAAAGACAACTCTAGCTGACTCCGTTTTGGAGTAACCTCCCATAGTTGTTAAATCTTGTGCGGCCCATAACTCTAAAACCTTTTAAGATATTTTCATGATACTTCACCATCAGGTAGAGGACATTGAGTAGGCGTGTCGCGTACAAGAAAGACAACTCTAACTGACTGCGTTCTTGAGTTATCTCCCATAGTTATAAAATCTTGTGCAGGCCAAAACTCAATAACCCTTTGAGATATTTTCATGATATTGATCAAGTTGTAGAAGACATTGAGTAGGTGTGTCACATACAAGAACAACAACTCCAGCTGACTCTGTTTTGGGAGTTATCTCCCATAGTTGTTAACTCTTGTGCGGCCCATAACTCTAAAATCCTATAAGTTATTTTCATGATACTTCACCAATAGGTAGAGGACATTGAGTAGGGGTGTTGCGTACAAGAATGACAACTCTGACTGCGTTCTTGAGTTATCTCCCATAGTTATGAAATCTTGTGCAGGCCATAACTCAATAACCCTTTGAGATATTATCATGATACTTGATCAAGTTGTAGAGGACACTGAGTAGGTGTGTCACATACTAGAACAACAACTCTAACTGACTCAGTTCTGGAGTTATCACCCATAGTTGTTAAATCTTGTGCAGGCCATAACTCTTAAACCCTTTGAGATATTTTTATGATACTTCATCAAGTTGTAGAGGGCATTGAGTAGGCATGTCATGTACACAAAAGACAAGTCTGACTCCATTTTTGAGTTATCTCCCATAGTTGTTAAATTTGCTGACAGTCATAACTTCTCTGCCATTTGAGATTTTTTGGTGATAATTAATAGGGATGCTTAGAACATTAAGAAGGAGAGTTGCATTTAAAAATTGTAACTTTGGGTTACTCGTTACTCCATTTATTTTCAGTTATCTCCCCTGGTGGTAAAATCTTGTGCAGGCCATAACTCTTTAACCAGTGGAGACATTTTAATGCTAGTTAGTAGAGATGCTAAGAACATAAACTAGGTGTGTCTCAATATGTAAGGACAACTCTGACCTACAGAGTGTTGGAGTTATCTCCCTTACTTATACTGCAGATGCAGATTTATCAACAATGCAAGCAGCAGGCTTTATTTTTCTCATAATTTTTGGATTCTTTGTTGAAAATCATTTACTAGTGAACACAAAATTGAGTTTCTCAGACTAACGGTTGAAGAGTTACAGGCCTTGCAGGCAAAGGGCCTTATATTTCTCATTATTTTTCTCATTATTCTTTGTTGAAAATCACTTACTAGCGAACACAAAATCCAGTTTCTACAACTTACAGTTTGAGAGTTATAATCTTTGCAGGCAACAGGCCTTATTTTTCTCATTATTTTCGGATTCTTTGTTGAAAATCACTTACTAGCAAACAAAAAATCCAGTTTCCATGACACGGTTTGAGAGTTATAATCATTGCAGGCAACGGGCCTTATTTTTCTCATTATTTTCAGTTTCTTTGCTGAAAAACACAAAATCCAGTTTCCACAACTTATGGTTTTAGAGTTCTATGTCTGATTCACAGTTGTGGAGTTATCACCCACTGCAGGGTTAAACAAGTGTATCCCTTGATAAAATTACATCTCTGATGCCCTAGATTGAAAAAAAGATGGCCATTTGCGGTGCGGTCGGGGGATCTGCCATCTCTTCTGATGGCTATTTTTATGCCCCGCCACCCAAAAAGTCGCAAGGTATTATGTTATACCCTCTGAAATTTTGAGTGTCCGTCTGTCCGTCCATCTGTCTGTCTGTCTGCCCCCACCATTCGTGTGCCCGCAACTCCTCCTACAGTTTTAGGCCAATCCTTTTCAAACTTTACAGGCGCTTTTAGGATGGTCTGAAGATATGCATATTGTTTTTTCAGAATCCTGAAATTATTTTTTATCACATTTTTTTTCATTTTTAACTTAGACTTTTTTTGAGCCCTAAAATTACAGAAATGTATAGGGAGTATGTACATTGTGTGCGCAACTCCTCCTACAGTTTTAGGCTAATCCTTTTGAAACTTTACAGGTGCTTTTAGGATGGTCTGAAGATATGCATATTGTTTTTTCAGAATCCTGAAATTATTTTTTATTACATTTTTTGCGTTATTAACTTAGACTTTTTTTTGAGCCCTAATCCGTCCGTCCGTCAGCGCCCCCACCATTGCACAACTCCTCCTACAGTTTTAGGCCAATCCTTTTTGAAACTTTACAGGCGCTTTTAGGATGGTCTGAAGATATGCATATTGTTTTTTCAGAATACTGAAATTATTTTTGATCACTTTTTATTGCATTTTTAACTTAGACTTTTTTGTGTTTTTTTTTTTGTTTTTTTTTTTTTTTGAGTTCTGAAATAACTGTTTATTGCTTCTCTTCCTGTTTAACTTAGATTGTTTTCAGCCTTATACTACAGAAGTGCATAGGGAATATGCAGCTTCCCTTTGATTTCACATTTGATGCATTTATGTCACTTGCTTGATACATTGCAGTGGCGGGGCATGGTGCATGGCTTGCAGTTTTATTTCATGATGTCATACACATCTTTTACATCGTCTGCTAAAAATGTAAACATTGTTAGCAGAAAAATGTGATAGGTAGAAAAAGCAAAGAATTGAGCAGTGAGGTTAAGGAATTAATTGTGGAAAGCAATAAAAGTAACAAAAATAAATCACAATTGGCAAGAATTTTTGGAATACCCAGGAGAATAGTAGGATCAGTTATAAAAAAAAATTGAAGAATTTGGATCAACAGAAAATCAAAGTAGGAGGGGTAGGAAGAAATTGTTCACTGACTCAATCCAACTTTCCCGAGTACCTAAACTAAATAGAAGGAGATCATTTCAAGATATAACCAGCACCATAAATAAAGGCAAGGAACAAAGTTTCTGTAAGAAACTATTCAGTGAAAGTTAGCTGATTCGGAGTATAAACAGAGAGCTGCAAAGAAACAGGTTGTAGTTAGGGAGGTGAACAAGAAAAAGAGGGTTGCCTGGGCTAGGGAGAGAAAAAAAACTGGACTGTTGATGCAGAATGGAAACACTGGATATTCAATGATGAAAGCCAGATTATTATTGGAAAGAATAACTGTATTTTTATCTAGAGAGAAGATTCGGAAGTGAACAGCCCCCACCCTAGGAGGAGGGTCAGTTTAATAGTGTGGGGATGCATGTGTTTTAATGGTGTCAGAACTTTGACTCGTGTTGAAGGCAACATTGAAGCTAAAAAATACATTTAGATCATTGACAATAACTTTTGGCCTGTTATTGCATGTCATTTCCCAGATGATAACTACACCTTCATGGATGACAATGCCCCCATATACAGAACCCATACTGTTCGTCAGTACATGGAAAATAATAATATCCATCATACAGAATGGCCAGCACAATCCCTTGATGCCCCATAGAAAATGTTTGACTAAAGCTCAAGAGAGACATAGAACCCCAAGCTGTAAACATACACTTCTCAAATGACTTGTTAGCTGCTGTGCGCCATAGCTGGGAAAACATCCAGCCAGCCAATGTTCAAGACCTGTATGCCACAATTCCAGCCCGGTTAAAGGAAGAGATAAGAATGAAGGGCAATTTGACCCAAGTATTACGGTAAGACATTAACTAGTTACTTAGTTACACTTGTTTGAAATTAGCCTGTTGTTCAGCTGTTGTTGTCAGCCATCTTGAAACTGGCGAGTAATTATGTCCCGGTATTTATGTACTATTATATCATATTTATCTAGCAATAAACATCAATAACCCAGTCAGTGTGTTGTGTACTTCTGTTAAGTACCAATCTTTTGAACGAAGGAACATAGACAATTTCTGGTAATAAACTCAGGAGAGCGATATATTCGGAGAAAAAAATTCCTCATGATGTGTGTGTGTGTGTGTGTATATATATATATATATATATATATATATATATATATATATATATATATATATATATATATATATTTGATGTCACTTTTGTACATAAAATTCATACAAAAATCTTAAGACCATCATGCCATTCTTGAACATAAAATTTATTCAAAAATCTTAAAGCAATCTACTTGTGTGAAACTTCAATAATAAGTCTGAAAATATGTCAGCTCAGGTGAGCGATATAGGACCATCATGGTCCTCTTGTTCACTTCTTCCCCTGAACCGAAAGGCCTATTGACTCAAAATTTGGTGGGAAGCATCGGGGTGACTTGAAGATCGAAAATAGCTAAAATCGTTACTATCGGAAATCCAAGATGGCCACCATGGCGGCCATCTTGAAAATATATTTTTCGCATCTCCTGAACCAAAAGGCCAGTTGACTTGAAACTTGGTAGGAACTATCGGGGTGACTTTTGTAGATTAAAAAATAGCTAAAATTGTTTTGATGGGAAATCCAAGATGGCCACCATGGCCGCCATCTTGAAAATCTATTTTTCGCTTCTTCTCCTGAATCGAAAGGCCAATTAACTCGAAACTTGGTAGGAAGCATCGGGGTGACTTATAGATCAAAAATAGCTAAAATCATTCTGATCTGAAACCCAAGATGGCCACCATGGCAGCCATCTTAAAAATCTATTTTTCGATTCTTCCCCTGAACTAAAAGGACAACTAACTCAAAACTTTGTAGGAAGCATCGGGGTGACTTGTAGATAAAAAAACAGCTAAAATTGTTCCTGTCAGAAATCCAAGAAATCCAGCAGAAATCCAAGATGGCCGCTCTTCTCCTGAACCCAAAGGCCAATTGACTTGATGTAGGAATCATCGGGGTGACTTGTAGATTAAAAATAGCTAAAATCATTCCGATGGGAAATCCAAGATGGCCACCATGGTGGCCATCTTGAAAATCTATTTTTCGCTTCTTTTCCGGAAGGAAAGACCAATTTACTTGAAACTTGGTAGGAGGCATCGGGGTGACTTGTAGATAAAACAAAAAGCTAAAATCGTTCAGATCAGAAATCCCAGATGGCGGCCATGGCAGCCATCTTGAAAATCTATTTTTCACTTCTTTTCTTGAACCGAAAGGCCAACTGACTTGAAACTTTGTAGGAAGCATTGGGGTGACTAGTAGATCAAAAATAGCTAAAATTGTTCTGATTGGAGATCCAGCATGGCCTCCATGGCAGCCATCTTGGAAATCTATATTTCACTTCTTCTCCTGAACTGAAAGGCCAATTTACAGGAAACATGGTAGGAAGCATCGGGGTGACTGGTAGATAAAAACTAGCTAAAATCATTCCTATCGAAAATCCAAGATGGCCACAATAGCGGCCATCTTGAAAATCTATTTTTCTCTTCTTCTTCTGAACCAAAAGGCCAATTGACTCGAAACTTGGTAGGAAGCATTGAGGTGACTTGTAGATCAAAAATAGCTAAAACTGTTCCAATCGGAAATCCAAGATGGCCACATGTGCCATGGTGGCCATCTTGAAAATCTATTTTTAGCTCACCTGAGCAAAAGCTCAGGGTGAGCTATTGTGATCACCCTCTGTCCGTAGTCCGTCGTCGTTCGTCGTCATTAATTAGTTAGTTAACACTCTAGAGGTCACAGTTTTGACCCAGTCTTGATGAAACTTGCCCCAGAATGTTTGCCTCTATGAAATCTAGGCCAGGTTTGATACTGGGTCTCTTTAGGTCAAAAAACTAGGTCACCAGGTCAAATCAAAGGAAAAGCTTGTTAACACTCTAGAGGTCACATTTTTGAAGCAATCATCATGGATATTGCTCAAAATGTTTGCCTTGATGATTTCTAGGTCAAGTTCGAAACTGGTCACTTGGGGTCAAAAACTAGGTCACCAGGCCAAATCAAAGGAAAACCTTGTTAACACTCCAGTGGTCACAGTTTTGAAGCAATCATCATGAATCTTGCTCAAAATGTTTGTCTTGATGAGTTCTAGATCACTTGGGGTCAAAAACTAGGTCACTGGACCAAATCAGCAGAAAACCTTGTTAACACTCTAGCGGTCACACTTTTGAAGCAATAATCATGAAACTTGCTCAAAATGTTTGTCTTGATGATTTCTAGTCAGGTTCCAAATTGGGTCACTTGGAGTCAAAAAGTAGGTCACCAGGCCAAATCAGCAGAAAACCTTGTTAACACTAGCAGTCACAATTTTAAAGCAATCATCATGAATCTTGCTCAAAATGTTTTTCTTGATGATTTCTAGGTCAAGTTCAAACCTAGGTCACGTGGGGTCAAAAACTAGGTCACCTGGCCAAATCAGCGGAAAACCTTTTTAACACTCTAGCGGTCACATTTTTGAAGCAATCATCATGAATCTTACTCAAAATGTTTGTCTTGATGATTTCTAGGTCAAGTTTGAAATTGGGTCACTTGGGTTGAAAAACTAGGTCACCAGGTTAAATAAGCAAAAAACCTTGTTAACACTCTAGCAGTCACATTTTTGAAGCAATCATCATGAATCTTAATCAAAATGTTTTCTTGATGATTTCTAGGTCAAGTTTGAGTCTGGGTCACTTGGGGTCAAAAACTAGGTCACCGGGCCAAATCAGCAGAAAACCTTGTTAACACTCTAGCGTGCACATTTTTTAATGAATCATCATGAATCTTGCTCAAAATGTTTGTCTTGATGATTTCTAGGTCAAAACTGGGTCACGTGGGGTCAAAAACTAGGTCACCTGGCCAAATCGGTGTAAAACCTTGTTAACACCCTAGGGGTCACATTTATGAAGCTATCACCATGAATCTTGCTCAAATGTTTGTCTTGATGATTTCTAGGTCAAGTTTGAAACTGGGTCACTTGGGATCAAAAACTAGGTCACCAGGCCAAATCAAAGGAAAACCTTGTTAACACTAGCAATCATCATGAATCTTGCTCAAAATGTTTGTCTTGATGAGTTCTAGGTCAAGTTCGAAACTGGGTCACCTGGGGTTAAAAACTAGGTCACTGGGCCAAATCAGCAGAAAACCTTGTTAACACTCTAGCGGTCAGATTTTTGACTGAATCATCATGAATCTTGCTCAAAATGTTTGTCTTGATGATTTTTAGGTCAAAACTGGGTCATGTGGGGTCAAAAACTAGGTCACCTGTCTAAGTCAGTGTAAGACCTTGTTAACCCTCTAGCGGTCACATTTATGAAGCAATCATCATGAATCTTGCTCAAACTGTTTGTCGATGCTAGGTCAGGTTTGAAACTGGGTCACTTGGGGTCAGAAACTAGGTCACCAGGCCAAATCAAAGGAAAACCTTGTTAACACTCTAGCGGTCAAATTACTGAAGCAGTCATCATGAATCCTGCTCAAAATGTTTGTCTTGATGAGTTCTAGGTCAAGTTCGAAACTTGGTCACAGGGTCAAAAACCAGGTCACTGGGCCAAATCAGCAGAAAACCTTGTTAACACTCTAGCGGTCACATTTTTGAATGAATCATCTTGAATCTTGTTCAAAATGTTTGTCTTGATGATTTCTAGGTCAAAACTGGGTCATGTGGGGTCAAAAACTAGGTCACCTGGCCAAATCAGTGTAATACCTTGTTAACACTCTAGCAGTCACATTTATGAAGCAATCATCATCATGAATCTTGCTCAAAATGTTTGTCTTGATGATTTCTAGGTCAAGTTTGAAATTGGGTCACTTGGAGTAAAAAACTAGGTCACCATACCAAATCAAAGGAAAACATTGTTAACACTCTAGCGGTCACAAATTTTGAAGCAATCGTCATGAATCTTGCTTAATATGTTTTTCTTTATGATTTCTAGATCTAGATCAAAACTGGGTCACTTTGGGTGAAAAACTAGGTCACCAGGCCAAATCAAAGTAAAACCTTGTTAACACTCTAGCTGTCACTTTTTTGAAGCAATCATCATGAATCTTGCTTAATATATTTGTCTTGATGATATTTAGGTCAGGTTTGGAACTGGGTCACTTTGGGTGTAAAACTAGGTCACAGGCCAAGTCAAAAGAAAACCTTGTTAACTATCTAGCGGTCACATTTTGTAGTAATCATTATGAATATGATTTAAAATGTTTGTCTTGATGATATCTAGGTTAAGTTTGAAACTTGGCTACTTCGAGTCAAGAATTAGACCATCTGGCCAAATCAAAGGAATACTTTGTTAACACCCTAGCAGTCACATTTTTGAAGCAATCATCATGAATCTTGCTCAAATTGTTATGATTTTTAGGTCAAGTTCGAAACTGGGTCACTAGGGGTCAAAAACAAGGTCACTAGGCCAAATCACAGAAGACCTTGCTAGCACTCTAGAGGTCACATTTTTGAAGCAATCATCATGAATATTGCTCAAAATATTTGTCTTGATGAATTCTAGGTCAAGTTCAAAACTGGGTCACTTGATCCCTCCATCCAGAAACTTTTCTTTTCCAGCTCACCTCTCCTACTTTGTGTCAGAATAGATGCTACATCTTATTACTTGCCACAGCTATAAATGTCCTCCTTTCCAACCTCATTAAATCATATTCTCCTTTAGTGCTATGATACTGAGGTGAGGGATACAGGGCCATCATGGCCCTCTTGTTATTAGCTCACCTGAGCCGAAGGCTGAAGGTGAACTACTGTGATCACCCACCGTCCGTTGTCGTCGTCTATCCGTCCGTCCGTTCACAATCTTTAAACAACATCTCCTCCTAAACCACTGATTGGATTTTGACCAAACTTCAGAGGAATGATCCTTAGTTGGTCCTCTTTCAAAATTGTTCAAATGGTTCCGGTCCATTGCATATCTAGGTCACAGGAGCTAAAAATAGACTTTTTAACTAAAAACTTAAAAAATCTTCTTGTCAGAAACCACGGAACCGATTTCAACATAATTTTGCAGAAATGTTCCTTTGATGATCCTCTACCAAGATTGTTCAAGCCATTTGAATTCGTCAAAAAACATGGCCGCCAGGGGGTGGGGCTTATTTTCGCTATATATCTACATGGAAAACTTTAAAAATCTTCTTATCAGAAACCACCAGACAGATTTCAAAATAATTTTGCAGAAATGTTCCTTTGGTGATCCTTTACCAAGATTGTTCAAGCCATTTGGATTCGTCAAAAAACATGGCCGCCAGGGGGCAGGGCTTATTTTCCCTATATATCTATAAAGAAAACTTTAAAAATCTTCTTGTCAGAAACCACTAGACCGATTTCAATATAATTTTGCAGAAATGTTCCTTTGGTGATCCTGTACCAAGGTTGTTCAAGCCGTCATGATTCGTCAAAAAACATGGCTGCCAAGGGGCGGGGCTATTTATCCCTATATATCTATATAGAAATCTTTAAAAAATCTTCTTGTCAGAAACCACTGGACCGATTTCAATATAATTTTGCAGAAATGTTCCTTTTGTAACCCTCTACCAAGATTATTCAAGCCGTCATGATTTGTCAAAAAACATGGCCACTAAGGGGCGGGGCTTATTTTCCTTATGTATCTAAATAAAAATCTTTAAAAATCTTCTTGTCAGAAACTACTGGACTGATTTCAATATAACTTTTCAGAAATGTTTACTTGGTGACCCTCTACCAAGATTGTTCAAGCCGTCATGATTTGTCAAAAAACATGGCCGCTAGGGGGCGGGGCTTATTTTCCCTATATATCTATATAGAAAACTTTAAAAATCTTCTTGTCAGAAACCACTGGACCGATTTCAATATAATTTTGCAGAAACGTTCCTTTTGTAACCCTCTACCAAGATTGTTCAAGCTGTAATGATTTGTTAAAAAACATGGCCACTAGGGGGTAGGGCTTATTTTCCATATATATCTGTATAGAAAACTTTAAAAATCCTCTTGTCAGAAACCACTGGACTGATTTCATTATAACTTGGCAGAAATGTTTTCTTGGTGACCCTCTACCAAGATTGTTCAAGCCGTCATTATTTGCCAAAAAACATGGCCCCTAGGGGGCGGGGCTTATTTTCCTTATATATCTATGTAGAAAAACTTCAAAAGACTTCTTGTCAGAAACCACTGGACTGATTTCAATATAACTTAGCAGAAATGTTTCCTTGGTGACCCTTTATCAAGATTATTCAAGCCGTCATGATTTGTCAAAAAACTTGGCTGCTAGGAGGCAGGGCTTATTTTCCCTGTATATCTATATAGAAAACTTTAATGATCTTCTTGTCAGAAACCACTGGACCGATTTCAATATAACATTGCAGGAATGTTTCTTATGTAACCCTCTATCCAGATTGTTCAACCCGTCATGATTTGTCAAAAAACATGGCCGCCAGGGGGCGGGGCTTATTTTCCCTATATATCTATATTGAAAATTTTAAAAATCTTGTTTGAAACCAATGGACCGATTTCATTATAACTTGGCAGTAGTGTTTCCTTGGTGACCCTTTTCCAAGACTGTTCAAGTAATCGTGATTTGTCAAAAAACATGGCCGCTAGGGGGCGGGGCTTATTTTCCCTATATATCTATATAGAAAACTTTAAAAATCTTCTTGTCAGAAACTAATGGACCAATTTCAATATAACTTGGCAGGAATGATTCTTTGCTGACCCTCTACCAAGGTTGCACAAGCTGTCATGATTCGTCAAAAAGCATGGCTGCTCTGAACTCTTATTATAAGGACACCATTTGATCCCAAAGATGTTGCATTTAAAATGAATTTGCTGTTGTTAATAAACCTTAATGAGCTGAATGATATGTAAGAAAGGACTTGTTTTATTCTTATTTCCTCCAGGAACATTAGTTATGGATATTTATGAGATCTTTACTATGTACTGAGTATCGGTGTAAAGAGGGTCGACTGTATTTACAACTTAACAACTTACCACACATCATAGCTCATGATAAGAGGGGGAAGCCATAACATTTTTTTTTTTTTGTTAAAAAATTAAATGCACCTTATGGAGCTTTGCAAGGCATACTTGTTCTAAAATCTTACTATCTTTTGATTCTGTTCTGCAGAATTTGATTTGAGTTTACACTGTTTGCTCTGCCATGTTCCCTTGGTGACCCTCTATGAAGATTATTCAAGCCATTATGATTCGTTAAAAGACATGGCCGCCAGGGGTTGGGGCTTATTTTCCCTGTATATAGGAAACTAAAAATTTTCTTATCAGAAACTACTGGATCAATTACAATATAATATCGCAACAATGTTTCTTTGGTGACCCTCTACTTAGATTGTTCAAGCCATCATGATTCATCAAAAAACATGGGCGCTAGGGATGAGGCTTATTTTCCCTATATAGCTATACAGAAAATTTTAAAAATCTTCTTGTCAGAAACCACTTGACTGATTTCAATATAATTTAGCAGAACTGTTTCTTTGATGACCCTCCACCAAGATTGTTGAAGCCGTCATGATGGGTAAAAAACATGCACCTCCGCCCCCATGGCCCATATAGGGCATTGCTACTCCATTTTATAGGACCGTCATGTCACTCTTGTCTTGTTAGTTCACCTGAGCTGAAGGCTCGTGGGGAGCTATTGTGATTGATCACCATCCATCGTCATTGATCAGTCCATCTGTCCATCCAGAATTTCTCCAAATGACGTCTCCAAAACCACCAGATGGAATCTAGCCAAACTTGGCAGAAATGATCTTTGGATGGTTCTCTTTGAAATGCATTCACAGAATTCCATTCTGCCATGGCAACAAAAAGACAGAAAGAAGCAAAGATCTAATCTTCTTTTTTGCAACCAGAAGGACCAGGTCTTTTAAATTTCATATGTAGTATCATCAAGTGACGTCTACCAATATTCTTCAAATTATAGCCCTCAGGTCAAAATTGGCCCAGCCCAAGGGCTCACATTGTTTTACATAGCCACATATAGGGTAAAAACTTTGATAGTCTTCTTTTCAGAAACTAGAAGACGCTGACCTTTGATACTTGGTATGTAGCTTCCTGCAGTGGACTTCTACCAAAATTGTTCAAATTAAAGCCCTGGCACATGCTGGGCACATCTAGTGACCTATGGATTATATATTGCCTTCTGACAATGCTTGTTTTTGTTTGTCATATATCTCTATTTTCAGGTGATGAAGTTGAATAATGGAACCATGTTCATGGGTTTTACTGAACTAGATCAAGATGCATGGCTACAATTTTGACAATACTCTTATTGTCTTTTCTATATGCAAATGCAGGAATTTCCAGAAAAAAATGTTTATCTCCCGACATACAAAGTATTGGTTGGGTATACAGTTTTCATGTTGTCTGTCCATCAGTTACACTTGAGTTTCCATTCAGCATCTTGAGACTGAATGAATGGATTTTGATCAGTCGGTATGTGAAATTCTATAGACATCATGTTGCATAGGCTAATTAGTAGGCATTTGTCATCAGTTTTCAAAAGAGTGTACTGCCCTTGATTGCTTACAAAGAATGGTGCCACTCAATATCTTAGAAGAAGTGGGTGAATTTTTATCGCATCTTCCAGTGAATGATATTGATATCTGAACTGGGAATGTTGTTTGCACTGATTTACTACTGAAATGGTTTACAGTCAATATTTTGTGAAGTAATTGATTTGTTTGCAGATGTTACGATATTGACAATTTCTAGCTTTTTTTTTTTTTTTTTTTTTTTGTTACTCAGCATTTTTCGTCAATTTTCACAAGGGTTGCTGCCCTTGATTTGTGTCAGAAATGGTTCCTGTTCAATATCTTGGAAAGGCATTGTGGAATTTCAGTCAAATATTGCATACTAATTGATATTAACAGTATCGTGCTTGGAATTATTACTCAGTCCATTTTCAACAGAGTTACTGCTCTTGTTTTTACAACAAAAATAGTTTCTGTTAAGTATCTTTAGGAGGAATTGATGGATTTTGATTAAATTTTGCATGAAATGATTTTGACAATATCTGACTTGGGGATATCTAGTAAGTTTTGCTAACTGAAATGCTATTATTACCTGCATGTACCTAATGCAATAAATATTGTTTAACTCATTTCCTGATGTAGTATTTTCCAAATGAAAAGTGCCTAAAGAATAGAAATTAAAAGCTGAAAACATTAAAGGGAAACTTTTAAGATTAAGAAGAAAGATTATGGTAAAGGAAAAAAATTGCCATTTGTGTTCATTTTTGCTTTTTGCACAATATTTATGAAAATCCATTTGCTGCTATCCTATCAAAAGCAGTTTTCATCAGGCAAAGAGTTAAACACAGGCATCAGCTCATCAGCATTCTTTCGTGGAGATTGATCATGAAATATTTTCTACGGTCATTCTCTCCCTTCCGCTGATTCAAGAAGGGCAGTTGTCAGTTTCTGGCGAAAGAATGTGCACAATACTGGTTAACCGCTTAGAGGACTAAGCCTGCCCAGTAAACATGTGGTTAGGTAAACTGACCGCGCTCGACATGACCCCATTGGGTTGACTGGGCCGTAAAACCTCAACACAAACAAACAAACAAAAGCATCAGCTCATACATGTACCGGGTAGGTACTTGTGATTCCGAAGTGCAATAGGATTCAGTTTATAGCTGCAGTAATGAGGCCAAGATAATGAATATCTGATGGAAGAATTTTTATATTTTAATTTAACTAACATCAGACACAAAACAGATAAAAAAGACAATTTTATTTCAAATATAAAATGATATGTCAGGTTTGATAAAGAAGAGCCTCTGCCTTTGATAAACTGCCTTATTGATCATGGTATTATTGAAATATCATTTTTTATATAATTATTTTTCCATGTATATGCATAATTTTGATTTTACTAGCCACTGAAGAACATTTAACTTAACCAGCTGATTGTATAATGGATATGGGCAATAATAGGAGTGCCAGAGGAAATGCTTCCTGACCTTGCACAAGCAGAATTAGTCTTTCATGTCATCTTAGTTAAGCTTTGAGCTTTCAGTGAATCTTTTTCCAGAAATTTTCACATTCATTTAGAAAATAAAGTTGTAATGTTTCAATCATTATTTTGCATTTAGACATCAGTTTCCATTGCAATTGCTGGCATGTGTGCTATATCTTTTTTTCTTTTATAGGTTAAATAGAAGATTCTTACTTCATTCAGCGAATATTTGATTGACATTGATTGTATATTTTTGTGTATGTGTTAAATTTTGACAAGAGATAGTGACTCTAAGTGATAGTGTTATTCTATAACAGTGCCTGGAAAACATATTTTGAGATAAATTGTAATAATGCCACATGCAAAAGGTTGGAGGAGGTCAGATGCACGAAAGTCAGCATTAAGGAAAGCGGCCAGAGGGAAGACGAAGGAAGATGGAGATGGACCTGACTGTTTACCAGATGGGGGTGGAGATGACCCTGCAGATCTTACTGATATTGGGTCTGTGCCATTAGCTGGTTTGCCAGCATGGCCATCTGTCCATGGATATGATCTCAAAACTGAAACTGGCTCTGATGCCAAAATGGGAAATTGTGATACAGTGTTTGATATTTTGAATGGTACTGTAAATGATATGTGTTTTGAAACCCCGAAAGGAACTGGTTCTGGTGCCAACATTGGAACTTGCTCTGATGCAAAAGTTAGAACTGGCTCTGGTGCTAACATTAAAACTGGCATTGATGCCAACATTGAAACTGGCTTTGATGCCAACTTTGAAACTGACTTTGGTGTCAACATTGAAACTGGCTTTGATGTTAACATTGAAACTGGCTTTGGTGCCAGTACTGAAAATTGTGATACTATGATTGATATTTTGAATGATAATGTGGTTGAAACGTGTTTTGGTGCTGCAAATGAAACTGGCTCTGGTACCAATAATGAAACTAGCTCTGACGCCAACACTCAAACTGGCTCTGATGCCACCATTAAAACTGGCTCTGGTGCCAACATGGAAACTGGCTCTTGTGGCAACATTGAAACTTGCATTGATGCCGACTTAGAAACTGGCTCTGGCGCCAGTGTGAAAACTGGCTCTGATGCCAACATTGAAACAAGCTCTATTGCCAATTTTGAGACTGGCTCTTTTGCCAATGTTGAAAGTGGCTGTGGTACTAAAATTGGAATCTGATGGTACTGTGATTGATATTTTGAATGATACTGTGATAAAAAGACATTGTTATTATAGAATTGGTAATTTACCAGATGTTAATATGAATAAAAATAAGGACTTGAGAGACATTGAGGCCATGCATGTTGAATCCATACCTAAACTGGAAGTCAGAGCTCCATTCAACTTTGATACACTAGTATTTGGTTTATTTTGCCAAAGTAGTACCAGATTTTTGTTTACTTCAAGAGGAAGTCAATGCACAATAAACTCATTGTGTGCTTTAATATATGCTGACTATTCTAGATTGTCGACTACAGCAAATTTAGATGAAGTGTTAAATGTTGGTGATCGTCTATATAAATCTGTAATAGATAATTTGAAGTGCCAGGGTAAATTTAAGCATCGGTTACTATGTCTTGATGAAATTCCTGATCAAGTAAATATTTTATCCAGATACATAAATATAGAGAAGGCAAACATCATATCAGGTGTTGCTGTGAGTCAAGTTGACAGATCAACATTACCGTCTTTACATCAGTCTTTACAGTCAGTATTTTGTAATAATCACTATGTTTTAGTTTTGACTGGGGCTGTTTGTTCTGCAGTTTTTGTTAAAGATAACAAGTTCTGGCTTTTTGATTCACATTCACATGGAAAACATGGGTTGTCTAGTCCTGATGGTAAATCAGTCCTATTGTCCTATACTGTTCTTGATGACCTTATAAGATTCATGTATGCCATGTATGAAAGTATGATGATTGACTTATCTTGTATGGAAAATAGCAGTACCACAGATTTGATCTCAAAATACTTTGAAGATCAAAGCAAAAGAAATCAGAGTATAGTCAGTAAGAAATGCATAAATGAGAGAGATGATAATTGCTTTTCTAATAAAGCTACACTAAAGTCTGTTGCTTCAGAACTCAGAAGTAAAGATAGGCATGCGTACTTCAAAAGATACAGACAATTGAAAAGAACAGATAAAGAATTTAAGGAAAAAGAACGTAAGATTCAGACAGCCTCTAAGAGAAAAGCAAGAGGTGATAAGGAATTCAAAGGAAAGGAACAAAAAAATCAGACAACTTCAAAGAGGAAAGCAAGAGATGATAAAGAATTCAAAGAAAAGGAGCAAAAAATTCAGACAATTTCAAAGAGAAAAGAAAGAGGTGATAAAGAATTCAAAGAAAAGGAATGAAAAATTCAGACAACTTCAAAGAGAAAAGAAAGAGGTGATAAAGAATTCAAAGAAAAAGAACGAAAAATTCAGACAATTTCAAAAAGAAAAGAAAGAGGTGATAAAGAATTTAAAGAAAAGGAATGAAAAATTCAGACAATTTCAAAGAGAAAAGAAAGAGGTGATAAAGAATTTAAACAAAAAGAGAGAATTTTGCAAACCATATATATCAGAAAAGCAAGAAGTGATAAGGAGTTTAAAACTAGGGAAAAAAGGCATCAGACTGCATCCAAAAGAAAAGCAAGAAATGATAGACACTATGTGATTAGGGAACTTGAATCCAAACAAAGAGCAAGACACAACTTACACTATGCAAAGAAAGAAATAGAATTAAAACAAAGAGTTAGAACAGATAAGGACTATTCAAGAAAAGAACTGGAATCCAAACGAAGAGCAAGAACAGATAAAGATTATGCATGGAAAGAACTGAAGTCAAAACAAAAGGCAAGACTGGATAAAGATTATGCACGGAAAGAACTAGAATCAAAACAAAAGGCAAGAAGGAATAATGGTTATGCACAGAAAGAACTAGAATCAAAACAAAAGGCAAGAAGGGATAAAGGTTATGCACAGAAAGAACTAGAATCAAAACAAAAGGCAAGAACAGATATAGATTATGCACGGAAAGAACTGGAATCAAAACAAAAGGCAAGAACAGATAAGGATTATGCAAGGAAAGAACTGGAATCAAAACAGAAAGTGAGAATGGATCCATTTGTATTAGAAAAGGAACGTATTGCAAAACAATCATCTTGTGTAGATGCTAACATAAAGCCAAAAGAAAAGGTAATGGATAGATACAGAAAATCACAAAAAAGAAAAGATCCAGAGTTTCAGCAAACAGAAAATCTTGTGGCAAAAGCAAAGAAACATGGAGATAGTATTGATAACTGCATCAGACTTTTTCATGAAAGTATTAAAGTTGGGCCTCAGTTAATTTGTACTTGTTGTGATCAAACCTGGTTCAAGCAAAGTGTTAGCCAAGTCAGTAGCATTAAAGGAAGTTATGATTTACAGTTCTTAAATGGTAGATTTTCTGTTGATGGCTTAGAATGGATTTGTACCACTTGCAAAACAAGTCTGTTAAAAAACAAATTTCCGAAATTATCAGTTCTGAATGGTATGTGCTGGACACTCAAACCAAAAGAGTTATATTTGCATCCATTGGAGGAACGACTTATTTCTTTACGTATTCCCTTTATGCAAGTTAGAGAGTCACCAAGAGGACGTTAGTACTCTGTAAAAGGTAATGTTGTAAATATACCTGTAGACATTCAACCTGTTGTCAATGCTCTTCCTAGACCATTTGATGAAAATGTTACTGTTGCTGTCAAGCTGAAAAAGAAATTATCCTACAAATCATGTGCATTTACAGAAAATGTATGACCTTACGAGTTTTGGTTGCCTTACACTGGCTCAAGAGAAATAGTATCTTGTACAAAAATACTGAAGTTACAATAGATGAAGATTGGGCCACACATGTGACAAGAGATTGTGAAGAAACGGTAAAAGAATTTTTTTCATCTGAGGTTGAAAGTCCTGAAAATTCAAATGTTGAAACCAGTCATAACACCTCAGAAGTAAGTACTGTATACGATTCAGATGAAGAGCAGAATCAAGATACAGATTCAGAGTTTCTATGTTTTCCAACAATTTATTGTGGACAAACGAGAACTGAGAATTCAGATAGATTAATTCCAGTAAGTTACAGTGACATTGCCAATGGGAACTCGGGAGTAGTGACAGGAGGGCTGCAAATAGTGTACCAAACATATTTTTCAAGATGAAGAAAATACAGATGAAACAATTAAATGACAAAGTCAATTTGACTGTCAGGAGAGGACAATTTGAAAGTAACAATTTGACTGCTAGACAAGTTAGAGATTCTTGCTATGTTGAAGAAATGAATTAGAAAGATGAAGGATACTATATATTTAAACAGCTTCGAAATTCTCCAGCATATTTAGAAACAAGGAAAAAAGATGTCTTTGCAATGATAAGACAACTTGGTCTTCCAACATGGTTCATGTCACTTTCATCTGCAGATACTAGATGGTCAGATTTATTGAATATGTTATCAGCTCTTAATCATGGTACTGAATTGTCCGAAGAGGAAATAAGTAGTATGACATGGGAACAAAAAATAAAATTAATACAGAAAGACCCTGTAACATGTTCACGCTATTTTGACCACAGAGCAATTCATAAAAGTTGTTTTGAAAAGTTCTCATGATTTCTAAGGTAAAATAACAGATTATTTTTATAGAGTTGAATTTCAACAAAGAGGTTCTCCACATATCCACATGATTGTTTGGGTAGAAAATGCCCCAAAATACAACAGTAGCACCAATGAAGAAATAACAACCTACGTTGACAAGTATTTGAAATGCTGCTCAGATGAAGCGCACTTGCATGATTTGATTCAATTACAAATCCATAAGCACTCAAGAACATGCCGCAAGAAGGCAGATAGGATATGTAGATTTGGTTACCCATTACCACCATTAAATAGGACAATAATTCTAGAACCACTAGATACTGATGTTGAAAAATATAAAAAGATGTATGAGAAGATACGAAAGAAAATGAATACAGAAAAAGAGGGCTTTGACATGACATTTGATCAATTTCTTTCTGATGTCATTGAAATGAATGAAGATGATTATATTAAATGCATACGAAGTTCACTCAAAGCATCCAAAGTGTTTCTGAAAAGAAGGCCAAAAGATATTTGTGTAAATCTGTACAGTGAGACTGTTTTAAGAGCATGGAAAGCAAATATAGACATACAGTTTGTTTTAGACCCATATGCTTGTGCTATGTACATTGTATCATACATAAGTAAGTCACAAAGAGGTATGAGTGCATTGTTGTATGCTGCTGCAAAAGAGGCCAGAAATGGTAACATGGATATAAAAAGACAGGTTCGACATATTGGAAATGTGTTCTCTAATAGTGTTGAAGTAAGTGCCCAAGAGGCTGTGTATCTGGTGCTGCAAATGCCTTTGACAAAGAGCACAAGAGATGTAGTGTTCATAAATACATCTGAACCAAACCAGCGCATACAGCTGCTAAAGGGAAAAAGTGCCCTTAATGAAATGCCAGATTCCTCAACAGATATTGTTGCAGATAATTTAATCAAACGGTATTCAAAACAACCAAAATGTCTTGAAAACTTGGGCCTGGCAGATTATGTTTCACAGTTGGAAATTGTTTATCCAAGTGATGATGATGATAATAACTGTTCTACATCTCAGGACATTAAAGAAGATGATGACTTGCACTTACAGGAGGTATTCAGTGATGAACAAACTGTTGTGGTTTTGAAAAATGGCATCAAAATAAGAAGGCGACAAAATCATAAAGTAATTCGTTATGTCCGGTTTAATTCCAAATCAGATGAAGAGAATTATTTTCGAGAAAAAATCCTTCTTTTCTTGCCATGGAGAAATGAAGCTACAGATTTGTTTGGATGTTATAAAACATACAAGCAACACTATGAAGCAAGAAAATATGAAATTGACAACAAGTGCAAAATATATGAACATCATGTTGAAGAATTAGAAATGGCATGATTAGCAGCAGAGTGTGACGACAGTGCATATGATGATGTAGCACCCAGTGCACAAGAGCAAGAAGCAGAGGCAGCAATGGAGGAACCTATAGAATCTGAGGCATTTGTATATTTGAATCCCGATAGAGCTATAGAGCACAGAGAATATGACATTGGTATTGAACTGAGCACAAGTGTATCTAGAGCAAGAGTTGAAGTTAATGAGAATTTGATGGCAGATGGAAAGTATAGAGAGCTTATGAGATGTTTGAATGCCAAACAAAGGCACTTTTTTAATCATGTTGTTCACTGGATAAAAACTAAAGATGCCCCATTATATACTTTCCTGACTGGAGGAGCTGGCATTGGGAAAAGTGTAGTCATAAGAGCTTTATATCAAACTTTATACAGGTATCTAAATCTTGCTGAAGGTGAAAACGCAGATGAAAAAATGGATATACTGGAAAAGCAGCATACAATATCGGTGGGTCAACCATTTCAACAGCTTTCTGTCAAAAGTTCAAGCAAAAGGAACAAACTTTAAATTGTGACACCCTCAACACATTTAGGTCTAAATACAGAAACCTGTCTGTTGTCATCATTGATGAAATATCCATGGTTAGTAATTCTATGTTGAAGTTCATAGATCAGAGACTTCAAGAATTGACTGGTACACGAATTCCTTTTGGAGGTAAAAGTATAATAGCTGTAGGAGACTTGTTTCAACTTAAACCGGTAGCAGGATTTTGGATATTTCAAGCTCTTACTGATGATGCGTCTTCACTGGCTTCCAATTTGTGGCAAGATCACTTTAACATGTTTGAGCTGACAGAGATCATGCGTCAGAAGGATGGCAGTGCATTTGCTGAGTTATTGAACAGACTATGTCACAATAAAATCACAGATCAAGACAGAGAGCAGATCAAACTACGCGAGATTGATACAAGCTCGGATAATTACCTACAAAATGCACCTCACATATTTGCAGAAAATTGGTTCGTGCAAGCTTTTAATGACAAAATGATGAACAATATTGATTCCCAAAAGATTGAAATTCCTTGTCATGATTCCATAGTGGCAGCTAACATTTCAAAGGAAAGGCAGTATGATATTTTGAAAAGATTACTTCAAGATGAATGTAATACAATGGGGTTACAGTATATGCTTACTGTAGTTGTTGGCATGATATATGACTTGACAGTTAATCTTGATACAGAAGATGGTCTAACAAATGGTGCATCATGTGTTGTAAAGTTTGTAGAATATAAACAAGCTGGAATAGATCGACCAAGCATTATATGGGTGAAGTTTAATGATAAACATACAGGCTTTGAAAGAAGAAGGAAATACCAGAATAGAGGATTTTATCATATTGGTATAGATGACAGTTGGGCACCAATATTTGACATAGAGCGAACATTTGCATATAGACGGAATACAATTCAGAGAATACAATTTTCATTAGAACCATCTGCAGGAAGAACTGTTCATAGAGCTCAGGGAATTACTCTTGATGAAGTAGTGGTAGATTTGTCTCAGAAAACAGTTAAAAAAAAATCCCCATATTCACTATGTTGCTTTAAGCAGAGTGAGGTCTATAGAAGGTCTTTACATTTTGAATTTCAGTGAGCAAACTCTATCACTGGATGACAGGGTAGTTAGAGAAATGGAGAGACTTGAATCAGAAGCAAAACTTCAACTTTGCTATACCCCACTTGACACAATTAATTCTGATGAACACTTCAAAATTGTTTATAACAATTGTAGATCTTTACATAAACATTTTCCTGATGTTGCAGTTGAACAGAATATTTTATTTCTTCGTATGTAATGGGCTTTGCCAAAACAAGGTTAATGCAAAAAGATGAAAACTGTGTCTACACAATACATGGATATCAGCTTATTAGAAATGACCAGAATCAAACCCAGCAGACAGTCCGGCCTCCTCATGGTTTAGCTTTGTATGTTAGAGATGATGTCATTATTTCTAAATGCAAATGCTGCAGCACAAACAAGTTTAAATGTGTTGTTCTAGAGACCATTCATCAACTGAAGCAGATGCAGATTGTAATGATATATAATTCACCTGGTCATTCCCTTCAAAATCTTACTTCAATGCTTCAAAACGAGGTGGTTAAGCATGTTGATCCCCAAAACCCCTAAGTAATTATGGGAGATTTTAATATAGATGTGTCACAGAAAGAATGCGGTCTTGAAAAGTTTATTGCAGAAAAATTTCATTGCTACCAACTGATGCAAGAACCAACAACTGACCAGGGATCAACACTAGATTTGGTATTCACAAACTGCACTGGCAGTGTAGGAACTGTAGAGACATATTGGTCTGATCATAAACTTGTCTATTTCTATACATAGGTCTTTCTAAACAGAACAGTTTATCAGTTATGTCCTGCCACAGAGTTGTTCTCACTGTAGTTTTATCACCCACAGTGGTTTCATAGGAACTAATCACCATGTACAAAGTACAAGGTGGTGATTAGTTCTTGGTGGTTCTTGTTGAGAAGGGTGGCCACCATGCCTTTCCTACATACAGCAAACTGCAGGTCAGTCAACTTTAAAAACAATCAAACAAAAATATAGGAATATTATATAAATAAAAGTGTAAAAATTTAACAGAATTGTAGAAGAAATGGAGCAGTTTCTCAAAAAAGCAATATTTTTTTCTGTCAACACTGTTTACCTCCTTACTGACATACCAAACTGCAAGTCGGATTCTTGAAATATGTTGTCTGTTCACAAAAAATTCAGGATTTTTTTAATGGCAATTGGAAAACTAAAAAAAACAAAAAACAAACTTGAACATATTGAATATAACATCTTTTTGTTGTTTTGTTTTTGTTTTTTGGGGGGTTTTTTTTACAAAAATTGCCTGCATTACAGAAAGACTTGAACCTTTTCGCTTTTGCAGTATTTGCAAATGTTGTGTACATTAGGAAAACACTTAATAAAATAAAAAAGATGGTGTTGTATCCATTACTATACATAGCGTAGTAAGTAAACTGTTTTGTTGTGCAATCTTATTCAATATGTTGTACAATTTTATTTGATCTATTTTCAGTAAAACCATCAATAATCTTTAGAAAAGGTTCCAAGTCTTAACAAATAGCTGAGTAGTTATGAAATAGAATGATAAACTATAACTGAAAAATGAAATATGTTGCCAAGAATGTGTGATGTTTACTTGTTAGCAGTTATTTGAGTTATAGATTCAGTAGAATATGATTTATTATTTAGCAGGTTTTGATAGAATTGAAATGTGGCTGTGCATCTGGCCATAGTGAGATGGCTGGCAGAAAGGCCTTTTGATATTGAAACATAGTTCCACACCTTTTCTAAGTTTTTTTAGTATGATTCTTTTACTCCAATACATAGTATGTACATAGGGCCTCTGCTGCAGGCATGTTTGTAGATGCAGAGATTGTAGAATAGTCAAGGGACATAATTATTCAGCATTTGAATTCGAAATGGCTAATTGGGTAGTTCACCTCATGGCTTTAATCAATACAAGTGATTTATAGATTAGGTAAACCAAATCAAAATTTACATAAACATTTTTTGATGATGTCATACACATCTTTTACATCGCCTGCTAAAAATGTAAACATTGTTAACAGAAAAATATTATTGGTAGAAAAAGCAAAGAATTGAGCAGTGAGGTTAAGGAATTAATTGTGGAAAGCTATAAAAGTAACAAAAATAAATCAGAATTGGCAAGAATTTTTTGAATACCCAAGAGAACAATAGGATTAGTGATAAAGAAATTTGAAGAATTTGGATCAACAGAAAATCAAAATGGGAGGGGTAGGAAGAAATTGTTCACTGACAGAGACTCAGTCCAACTTTCTTGGGTGGCGAAACTAAATAGGAGATCACTTCAAGATATAACCAGCATCATAAATGAGAGCAAGGATCAAAGTTTCTGTAAAAAAACTGTTCAGTGAAAGTTAGCTGATTCAGAGTATAAATGGAGAGCGGCAAAGAAACAGGTCGTAGTTAGGGAGGTGAACAAGAAAAAGAGGGTTGCCTGGGCTAGGGAGAGAAAAAAAATGGACTGTTGAAGTGGAATGGAAACGCTGGATATTCAGAGATGAAAGCCAGATTATCATTGGAAAGAACAACCGTACTTTTATATGGAGAAAAGATTCTGAAGTGAACAGTCAGTTTAATAGTGTTTTAATGGTGTCGGAACTTTGGCTCGTGTTGAAGGCAACATCAAAGCTGAAAATTAGCGACATTTACATCATTGACAATAACTTTTGGCTTGTTATTGCACGTCATTTCCCAGATGATAACTACACCTTCATGGATGACAATGCCCCCGTACACAGAGCCCGTACTGCTCATCAGTACATGGAAAATAATAATATCCATCATACAGAATGGCCAGCACAGTCCCTTGATATAAACCCCATAGACAATGTTTGGCTAAAACTCAAGAGAGACATAGAACACAAAGCTGTAAACATACACTCCCCAAATGACTTGTTAGCTGCTGTGCGCCATAGCTGGGAAAACATCCAGCCAGCCAATGTTCAAGACCTGTATGCCACAATTCCAGCCCGGTTAAAGGAAAAGAATGAAGGCAATTTGACCAAGTATTAAGGTAAGACATTTATTAGTTACTTAGTTACACTTGTTTGAAATTAGCCTCTTGTTCAGTTGTTGTCGGCCATCATGAAACTGTCGAATAATTATGTCCCAGTATTTATGTGCTATTATATCATATTTATCTATCAATAAACATGTACAAACCAGTCAGTGTGTTGTGTACTTCTGTTAAGTACCAATCATTTGATCATAGGAACATAGACAATTTCTGGTAATAAACTCAGGAGAGCTACTTGTGTGAAACATCAATATTAAGTATGAAAATATGTCAGCTCAGGTGAGCAATATAGGACCATCATGGTCCTCTTGTTTAAAATGTAACCCTCAAGATATTAAATTTTATCCCAGAAAGTTAACTTAAAACTTTCCCCATATGTTATAATGTTTGATTTTCTTTTTTTTAATTATAAAACCACAAAATTAACATTGCACCATATGGGGAAAATTAATTATACTTATCAAGGTAAAACTTAAAATCTGGGAAGTTACATTTCTGAAAAGTTTCAAGTTTAGTGCCACCCAGTCCTAGCTGAAATACACTTTATTTGGAATAAGTTAGTCTATGTGTGCATTAATAGCAATCATTTTGAGGAAAAAAAAACAAAACAAAAACAAAAAAAAATATTTCAAAATGATGCATTATTTTTGTGTGCTTCTCGATATTTGTCTCTTGGCAAATGTAACACGTAGACCTATAAATGCGAGAAAAATCCTTTGCAAAAATAAAAAAAAATAAAAATACAAACTTGGATTAAATCAAATCTTTTTCAAAGCTTTAAACTGGAATGCTTTCAGCTTTTAGGTCATAAAATTGTCCATGAAAACATATTTTACTTTTGTTCAATATTCTTAGGTATGTGTTTTACAGTCATCAGCAGATTTCATCCTTTGTTCAATAGGAGAGTTTGTTAATTATGTCACGAGTTTATGTATTGCGCACTACGTAGTACACATAAAACCAAAACTAGGACATTCACTATCGCTATTATGTTGATAACCCCTATATATATTCGCAAACAATGTGCAAACAATGTATATCCAGATCAAACTGCACCTAAAATTTAAAATCACGCAGAAAATTATCTTTGGATAATAAAGATAATTATAAAAAAAAAGTAAATAAATTAATAAATAAATTAATAATTAGACGTCACAAAAGACCATATTTCCCTATTATTTGGACAGGCGTGCCTGAACAGTGTACACCTAGATCAAATCAAAAGAACAGTATATGTAGTTCATATTGCTTACAGGGTCTCCCATTCATACTGTAGCCAAGTATTTTGGATTTTATAGTGCCCAAAATATTCGTTGTCTCTTTTATAGAAAAGCTCCGTTCATTCATCTATTGTGGCGATTCCATGTTTAACAAGACCATCTAAGATATATGCTACTTGTCTGCTGAGACATATAACACCATCAATTTTGAACCAAGGCCAGCAATACATAGACTGCGCAGATGCGCATGCTCATTTTGATTTCGCTTTCTTGCGACTTAGGGGTTTTTCTGAAGTCGCATCGCATGTGTATTTTTCTCATGCTTAAAGGCGACACGATTTTGTTTGTTTGTTTGTTGTGTTTCTGTCTTTAAAAGAATGACCCATATACAGTATTGGGACAGAAAACTCTTGATTATTTAGTGCATCTGCATAGTCTGATTAAGGCCCTTACCACACTGACAGTGAAGGCCCTACTTAGATTATGTGGATGTGCAGGATGATCTGAGCCTTTGCTGTTCTAAAATGATCTAGGGACCATTTTAAGCTCACCTGTCCATCGTCAGTCATCTTTGTCCGTTGTCAACAATTAGTTTGTTAACACTCTAGACACAGTTTTTACCCAGTCTTAATGAAACTTGCTCAGAATGTTTGCCCCTATAAAATCTAGGTCAGATTTGAAACTGGGTCACTCTGGGTCAAAAACTAGGTCACCAGGTCAAATCAAAGGAAAGTATTGTGAACACTCTAGAGGTCACATTTTTCAAACAAATGATCATGAATCAATCTCAAAATGTTTGTCTTGATGATTCCTAGGTCAAGTTCGAAACTGGGTCCCTTGGGGTCAAAAACTGGGTCACCAGGCCAAATCAAAGGAAAACATTAACACTCCAGAGGTAGCATTTTTGAAGTAATCATCCTGAATACTGCTCAAAATGTTTGACTTGATGATTTCTAGGTAAGTTTTGAAACTGGTCTACTTGGGGTCAAAAACTAGGTCACGGGGCCAAATCAAAGTAAAACCTTATTAACACTCTAGCAGTCCCATTTTTGAAGCAATCATAATGAATCTTGCTCAAAATGTTTGTCTTGATGAGTTCTAGGTCACGTTCAAAACTGGGTCACTTGGGGTCAAAAACTAGGTCATCAGGCCAAATCAAAGGAAGACCTTGTTAACACTAGAGGTCACATTTTTTAATCAGTCATCATGAATCTTCATCAAAATGTTTGTCTTGATTTCTAGGTCAAGTTTAAAATGGGTCACTTGGGGTCAAAAACTAGGTCACCAGGTCAAATCAAAGGAAAACCTTGTTAACACTCAAGAGGTAACATTTTTGAAGTAATCATCATGAATATTGCTCAAAATGATTGTCTTGATGATTTCTAGGTCAAGTTTGAAACAGGTCTACTTGAGGTCAAAAAGAAGGTCACTGGGCCAATCAAAGGAAAACCTTGTTAACATTCTAATGGTCACATTTTTGAAGCAATCATCATGAATCTTGCTCAAAATGTTTGTCTTGATGATCTCTCAGGTTTGAAACTGGGTCGCTTGGGATAAAAAACTAGGTCACCAGGCCAAATCAAAGGAAAATCTTGTTAACACTCCAGAGGTCACATTTTTTTTTAAATAATTATCATGAATATTGCTAA
The DNA here is from genome assembly GCA_964016985.1 of Anodontia alba. Lineage (NCBI taxonomy): Eukaryota > Metazoa > Mollusca > Bivalvia > Lucinida > Lucinidae > Anodontia > Anodontia alba. The sequence goes on along the minus strand of OZ024823.1, from coordinate 66,855,639 downwards.
AAAATTTTGTCTTGATGATTTCTAGGTCTAGTTCAAAACTGGGTCACTTGGAGTCAGAAACTAGGTCACCAGGCCAAATCAAAGGAAAACCTTGTTGACAGTATAGAGGTCACATTTTTGAAGTGATCATCATGAATCTTGCACAAAATGTTTGTCCTGATGATTTCTAGGCGAAGTTTGGAGCTGGGTCACTTATGACATATATTTCATGGTCCAGTGACTTTCTTAAGTTTTTCAGTTTAGGTCAGTTTCTCAGTAACTATTGGTCCTACAGTGATATTTGGCACTTGTGAAGTGTTTGTGTTTAGGTCAGTTTCTCAGTAACTATTGCTCCTACAGCCAGTGATACTTAGCACATGCTTTCATCTTAGCATGGCCTCTTGAGTGCAGTCACCCATAATTGACATTGACCTCTATTTCACAGTCCATTAGACATGCTACATTGTCTAACTTGTTAATATAATCATTATGTATTTTGGTCAGAATGTTTGCCTTTCTCCAGTTCTAGGTCAGGTTCTCTAAGTGCTATAATACTCAGGTGAGTGTTTCAGGGCCTTTATGGCCCTCTTGTTCACTTCTTTTCCTGAACCCAAAGGCTAGTTGACTTGAAACTGGGTAGGAAGCATCGCTGTGACTTGTAGATAAAAAATAGCTTAAATTGTTCAGATCCGAAATCCAAGCTAGCCACCATATCAGCCCTCATGAAAACCTATTTTGAGTTTCTTCTCCTGAATAGAAAGGCCCATTGACTCGAAACTTGATAGGAAGTATCGAGGTGACTTGTAGGTCAAAAATAGCTAAAATCATTCTGATCAAAAATCCAAGATGGTCACCCTAGCAGCCATGATGAAAATTTATTTTTAACTTTTTCTCCTGAACCAAAAGGGCAATTTACTCAAACCATTGGAAGTATCGAGGTGACTTGTAGATCAAAAGTAGCTAAAATTTTTCTGATTGGAAATCCAAGATGGCCGCTATCTTGAAAATCAGTATTGAACTTCTTCTCTTGAACTGAAAGGCCATTTGACTCAAACTTGTCTGGTAATCAGGTGAATGATACAGGGCCATCTTGGCCCTCTTGTTTCCTTTTTCCATCAGTCACTCAAACGGACGAAAAAAATCTAATCTATTTCACTTTTTAGCTCACCTGAGCCGAAGGCTCATGGTGAGCTATTGTGATCACTCACCGTCCGTCGTCGTCGTCGTCCGGATGTCCGTCCGTCCACAATCTTTAAACAACATCTCCTCCTAAACCACTGGTGGGAATTTGACCAAACTTCACAGGAATGATCCTTGGTTGGTCGTCTTTCAAAGTTGTTCAAATGGTTCTGGTACATTGCATATCTAGGTCACAGGAGCTAAAAATAGATTTTTTAATTAAAAACTTAAAAAATCTTCTTGTCCAAAACCACTGGACCGATTTCAATATAATTTTGCAAAAATGTTCCTTTGGTGATTCTCTACCAAGATTGTTCAAACCATCTGGATTCGTCAAAAAACATGGCCGCCAGGGGGCGGGGCTTATTTTCCATATATATCTATTTAGAAAACTTTAAAAATCTTCTTGTCCGAAACCACTGGACCGAATTCAATATAATTTTGCAAAAATGTTCTTTTGGTGATCCTCTACCAAGATTGTTCAAGCCATTTGGATTCGTCAAAAAACATGGCCGCCAGGGGGCAGGGCTTATTTTCCCTATATATCTGTATAGAAAACTTTAAAAATCTTCTTGTCAGAAACCATTGGACCGATTTCCATATAATTTTGCAGAAATGTTCCTTTGGTGATCCTCTTGCAAGATTATTCAAGCCATTTGGATTCGTCGAAAAACATGGCCGCCAGGGGGCGGGGCTTATTTTCCCTATATATCTATATAGAAAACTTTAAAAATCTTCTTGTTAGAAACCACTGGACCAATTTCAGTATAATTTTAACTTCATAATACATTAACCTATAGATAATGTGCTATTCTCTTCTGTTTTCACACCTTCCACAGAAAAAACGACCTTTCAGTCGTTAATTAAAGTCTTAAACCAGAAGGTCCTTAGGCAGTTACCTGTGTGACGTAACTCCTCCCGCTCAATTGATCACATGTCAGTTTCTTTTCTGTGGACAAAGAAATTCAACAAGGATTTTTACCTGTGAAAGAAATTTGGATTATTTCTATTCCTCACGGATAAATTTCCGTATCCTTGTGTTTCTTTTGTTTCTTTATCACTCCTTTCACTAACCATGTTATTATTTAAAATTTTCGTTTGTCGATTTCGACATACGTTTTCACGACTCTCGCTATAATCGGCACAACGCTCGTGTGCGGTCGGTTCGGAAGTCGTGTTTCTTATATCAAAAATTTTAACTTGTTTCTTTTTGTTCCAGATTATTCAGCGATGCGACATGCTATACCTGGACTGTTACTGGATATCTTGCGAGTTGGCGAAGATTTCTATGGTGGAGAAGCTGATAAGTAAAGAACTTGTCAACCCTTATGGGTTATACGACAGTTCTTTACTGATGGGAGCCCCACCCCATATGGCTATACTGCCGGGGTAAGACCCATCAAGGTGGCTTCTTATGGATGCTTTAGTATCCAAAATAAGTCTGTCCACCAGTCACCGGTCATTCATTGTCAGCTTCACCAGTCACCAGTCACCGGGCATCCAGGCATGGATAAAATCACCGGGCATTTCTTACAGGTCATCCAGTCACCGGTCATCCAGGCATGATAAAATCACCGGGCATTTATCACGGGTACTAGTGTCCGGTCATTGTGACGGATTACTAGTTACTCCATCAATTATGAGTACTAGTGTCCGGTCATTGTGTCGCATTATTAGTGACTCTTACCGGGCAACAGTTATGAGTACTAGTGTCCGGTCATTGTGTCGAATTATTAGTGACTTCACCAGGCAATAGTTACGAGTACTAGTGTCCGGTCATTGTGTCGCATTATTAGTCACTCCTACCGGCAACAGTTACGAGTACTAGTATCCGGTCATTGTGTCGAATTATTAGTGACTTCACTGGGCAACAGTTACGAGTACTAGTGTCCAGTCATTGTGTTGAATTATTAGTGACTTCACCGGGCAAACAGTTACGAGTACTAGTGTCCGGTCATATGTCCAGCTACTAGTGTATACCACTGGCAAATAGTTATGATTACTAGTATCCAGTCATTGTATTGGATTACTAGTGACGTCTACTGGGCAATAGTTACGAGTTCTAGTGTCCAGTCATTGTGTCGGATTACTAGTGATTGGGTAACAGTCACTAGTCCCCGAACAATCTATTATTGTTCATAGAGCTTTATAGATAAGTCAAGTCAATGGATATAGGTTATAAAATGAAATACATAGTAACATTTTATGTAATAAATTTCTGTACAGTCTTTCCTGAATTAAGACTAGAATTCTAAATATTCCATTGACTTATTATAGAAGTGTAATTCTATTAATATTTTAAATTAACTTATGCAATTTATCTCTTTCATTCGCTAGAAAGAGGTTAACTTCCAATTTTAACGAAAATTCATCGGGCAGTAGTTCGTAGACTAGTGCCAGGTCATTCTAACGAAATTTCACCGGGCAGTAGTTTCGTAGACTAGTGCCAGAGCATTGTGTCGGATTACTAGTGACCGAGTAGTAGTCACTAGTCCTCGCTCAATATATGTTTATTCATTGAGCACTATAGACATGTCTAGTCTTGGGTTATAGGTTATAGAATGACAGCGATAGGTTCTAATACCTAGTAGCCCCTTATATTGTTGAACTCTGTCAAGTCATTTTTGAACTAGACTTGAAATTCTATATATATATTTATTCTTGAAAATGAATTAAGAATTATCGGTTACAATCAAATTCACAATTCATTCGCAAAGTGTAGATGATACTTCCATCTATAATTATATAATTTATATCTCTTTTTATTCGCTACAAAGAGATTAACTTCTAACATATTCACCTTATTCGGCTGTAAGACAAAGGTGAACTCTATAAAAATATCCTTATTTCTAAGAAGAAAATATACACGAAATCTAAAATTTCTACATGCTCCCGATATGTAATCAGCATGTAATCTATGGAGTAAATTGACAAGAAAGTAGTAATAGATCCTTTCTACTTTCTATTAATATTTCATTCATAAGGTATCGGAAATCTACACAAATCAGATAAATAAATTAACAGTTTATTTATTTATCCGCTACCTCTCTAGATTACTACGATTTAAAATTCTAGTTGAGGTACATATTTTCCTATTGCCTTTCTACATGGAAAATAGTTGATCCGTTAAGCTATTATTCTATTTTATACTATCTTTTGATTGATTATATAAGAGTCTAGGTCAGTCGTGCTCTGTCTAAACTCTGCTATAAAATAATAAATAAGAAGAAAATCTTATATTTAGGCATAGATATAATTCGATACATTCTTTACTTTGCCTGTTTTATTTTTTTTCTTCTGGATCATTTACGATAGCAATATACCAGATAATTTTGTCTCAGTAAGAATCTATTACGCTGAAAATTCTTCATCTTGGAATAATAATTTTATTATGATTATGATTAGAAATTATTTAGGAAGGTTTAAAACTTATAATTACTAGACCCAATTAATCCTCGTATACTTTATCTTTATTGAGGAATAGTTTTGCTTCGACTAGCTCTATACCTCTAATATTTTATTTATAACTAGAGTCCATGTCAATCAAAATTTTCTCGCACCTTTGATATTGACAATGGATACATATTTAGTAAAGGCATTAATTATTCAGTACGTGACAGATTATTATTGCCTAAATTAGATATTATATACAATACTTTCCTTTTGATTTTTTTTTATTGACTTTGTAACTATTCAGAAACTGCCAAAGTCAATCATTTCCTTCCTCTAAACTTACCGAAGCTCTAGATTATGTTGATATATATTTTTAATATATGCTTAGAGGTTAATTAACGAGAGTTTACCTCATAATAGCAGATATTATCATATTCATATTAATCAATGTACGGTCTAGGCTTAGACAAGAGGGAAAACATCCTTAATTACAAGCCGGTAAAGAATTAAGATACACTTAATTATCTCTTTACCCCTTCTTTATGTTTACATTCGTTAAAGGGATCATAGTAATTCTCGCTAAGAGTTCAAGTTCAGTTTGCGAATAATGCAAAGATTAATATCTTGATTTCCAGTCCGCATCAAAAATGGTCTATATATATAGATAAATATCTTTTCCGAAACTGGATATTTATTTATTTTTCCACACAATAAGTCATTTCAAGATGTCGATGATTTTGAAATGCACTGCTTCAATTTATAATATAAAATATGTTTATATTAACTTCACAACTTAGTAAGTGCTGCACCTACGTTCCTGGTCAGATCTTACTTTTGTGATACGTTTTTGAACATACTGAAAGTTTTCTCCGATTATACATTCGGTAAATAAACTTTCGAGTAGTATTTATGCTTTTAAACATTCAGATTATTTGATAATTGTTGGAGATAATATATTATTCCGATATTTATATATCTATCTTCATTATTTATCTTTCTCATCTTACTTTTAAATTAGATTGACCTTCTCGCTACGTTCCAGGTTTAAATCTAGCTAACATTGTGGAACAGTCATCTTTTTATTTCCTAAACAATATTTTAACATTTTTCTCAGTATTCAGAGCATAACGACTTCATGAATACTTGGAAATAATTCAATTCTACACTTGTTAAATTAAGCCTAAAACAAGCCCTAGTTTTTAGAATGGATATTATCCTTCGATTCAGTTCATGGAGATACATCCATTTAGATCCCATTATCTCTATTTCAATCATACAAAATTCTAATGACTAAGTACTCTTTTTCTACGTACGAATACAGAATATCGAGTCACTGTTGCTGCATATTGGTTAAAGATTAAACAAATTTTATCTTAAACCTATATGACATTAAAATAATTATTATCTCTTTCATATTTATACATGTTTTTACCCTTCCATCAGGGATCGTGGTAATAATATTATTTTATTACTCTCTATGGTTTACGCATAGATCTCGAGAGTATATATATATATATATATATATATATATATATATATATATATATATATACGTATATTTGTATATATATATTTTTTTCTTCCTGAATTCATTTGTGAGTACGTAATTTGATATTTCAGGAATTACCAATTATGCAGACATAGATTTTATTCTATTAATATTCAATTCTAAAAATTTGATTGAATATTTATCTATAAAATTCTGGGCAGTAATTTTATAGCGAGTTATATGTTTAATAATTCCTTGCTTAATAAATAGTTACGCTTAACCTTTTATTTATAGCAGGAATTTGTTCCGTAGTATAATTTTAATTTAGTATTCATATATTTTCTTACTATTCTTAAATATGCGTATAGAATAGTAATACTATCTCTTAACTTATAAATTAAGTGTTTTAGAGATTATTAATCAGTACTATTGTATAATCTTTCTTCAGAGATTATCACACTATTACTTTTTCTCTGAGTCTTTCTCTTTTTATGAACATTTTGATTCGTCATTACAAAGTGGACTTTTTAATATTTCTTGATTTCCATGATTATTTACTCAGGAGTACTTTTCATGGCAATCTTCTGGTATAGAAAGATTCTATCCAGCTTATTTACTATTGCTTCATCTTATCAATACGGTAAGTTTTAGCCAAACTATGACCGTCTTACAGTTAGCTGCGATCAACCTTATTCTTATCTCTCTTATTGTCTGTCAAACTCTAAGTTATGATGTTGACAGTTTCTTCTTTATTATTTTGTCAGGACATCAAACGCTTTTATATGTCTATGACAAAACTAATTATCAATGGTTTAGGTTGTTTTTTCTTCCCAGCAGTTTTATGCAAACTCTGTATTATTTTATTGCTTGACTAAAAATTCGTAATACAATTAGTCTAGCAATAGTTTTAACCATTATGTTCGTCTATACCTTTTTCTTCTGATGGATAACTGAGTTATAGCATCTACTTTTATTATCTCCCCTTCTTTAATTTGATCAAAGGGGAATAATTATACAACATTATGGTTATTTTAAGTCTATGTCTGTTCATCGGAAACTGTCCTATCGCTCCAATTAACAGAATCTAATTAGTTTATAATTCAAATAGCTTAGACTATTACAATTAGATAGTTTCACATATCTAGAATTTTATCCAAAATATCTACATATGTCAGTTATCTATAGGAAACTCCACCGAGTAGACTTTTCCTTATTTATTCAAGACCCTAAATAGACAACTTACAGTGTATGGTCTTGGCTTTTTGTTTTACAAATTTTGTTTTGAAAATATTATCTCTATATTCCTAGCTCACTTTGCGATGGAATATTTATGTTATGTCTCAATGACTCCTTTTTCTTTTTGAAGCCAATTGTTGTTTCCCAAAAAGAAAAAAAAAAGGGGGGGGGGGGCCAATGTTAGGTCTCTGAGACTTAAGAACTGGCTTCCTGTAGAGTCTACTATTATATATAAGGTTGTTAGATCATAACACCTTAAAGATATGCTATTTTGTGAATCTAGATCATTCTTTCTATTAAATGTAGAATTAGAATGTATCTGATTCCTTAGAGTTTCCTGAGTCTTTAACCAGAAGTGGTGAGATATTATTGGTGTTAGAATTAGGAGAGCACCTCCCTCCTTTTCTGCAAATTCTAGCACATTATCTATAGGTTAATGTATTATGAAGTTAAAATGAAGTTTATTAAAAGTAAAACATATTTTAACGAGTAATACTTAACCTATAGATAATCAATTATCTCCCTCCACCCACCCTTGCTTATCTCTCCTAATTGTGTCTATTGTTTTACACATAAAAGAAACTGACACGTGATCAATTGAGCGGGAGGAGTTACGTCACACAGGTAACTGCCTAAGGGACCTTCTGGTTTAAGAATTTAATTAATGACTGAAAGGTCGTTTTTTCTGTGGAAGGTGTGAAAACAGAAGAGAATAGCACATTATCTATAGGTTAAGTATTACTCGTTAAAATATATTTTACTTTTAAAAAACTTCATTTTGCAGAAATGTTCCTTTGGTGATCCTCTACCAAGATTGTTCAAGCCATTTGGATTTGTCAAAAAACATGGCCGCCAGGGGGCGGGGCTTATTTTCCCTATATATCTATATAGAAAACTTTAAAAATCTTCTTGTCCGAAACCACTGGACCGAATTCAGTATGATTTTGCAAAAATGTTGCTTTGGTGATCCTCTACCAAGATTGTTCAAGCCATTTGGATTTGTCAAAAAACATGGCCGCCAGGGGGCGGGGCTTATTTTCCCTATATATCTATATAGAAAACTTTAAAAATCTTCTTGTCCGAAACCACTGGACCGAATTCAGTATAATTTTGCAAAAATGTTGCTTTGGTGATCCTCTACCAAGATTGTTCAAGCCATTTGGATTCGTCAAAAAACATGGCGGCCAGAGGGCGGGGCTTATTTTCCCTATATATCTATATAGAAAACTTTAAAAATCTTCTTGTCAGAAACCATTGGACCGATTTCCATATAATTTTGCAGAAATGTTCCTTTGGTGATCCTCTTGCAAGATTGTTCAAGCCATTTGGTTTCGTCAAAAAACATGGCCGCCAGGGGGCGGGGCTTATTTTCCATATATATCTATATAGAAAACTTTAAAAATCTTCTTGTTAGAAACCACTGAACCAATTTCAGTATAATTTTGCAGAAATGTTCCTTTGGTGATCCTCTACCAAGATTGTTCAAGCTATTTGGATTCGTCAAAAAACATGGCCGCCAGTGGGCGGAGCTTTTTTTCCCTATATAGCTACATAGAAAACTTAAAAAATCTTCTTGTCAGAAACCACTGGACCGATTTACATATAATTTTGCAGGAATGTTCTTTTGGTGATCCTCTACCAAGATTGTTCAAGCCATTTGGATTCGTCAAAAAACATAGCCGGCGGGGTGGGGGGGGGGGGGGGCGCTTATTTTCCCTATATATCTATATAGAAAACTTGGAAAATCTTCTTGTCCGAAACGACTGGACAGATTTCATTATAATTTGGCAAAAATGTTTCCTTTGTGACCCTCTACCAAGATTGTTCAAGTAATCGTGATTTGTCAAAAAACATGGCCGCTAGGGGGTGGAGGTTATTTTCCCTATATATCTATATAGAAAACTTGAAAAAATCTTCTTGTCAGAAACCACTATCTATATAGAAAACTTTAAAAATCTTCTTGTTAGAAACCACTGGACCGATTTCAGTATAATTTTGCAGAAATGTTCCTTTGGTGATCCTCTACCAAGATTGTTCAAGCAATTTGGATTCGTCAAAAAACATGGCCGTCAGGGGGCGGGGCTTATTTTCCCTATATATCTATATAGAAAAACTTGGAAAATCTTCTTGTCAGAAACCACTGGACCGATTTCAATATACCTTAGCAGAAATGTTTCCTTGGTGGCTCTTTACCAAGATTGTTCAAGCTGTCATGATTTGTCAAAAAACATGGCTGGTAGGGGCGGGGCTTATTTTAACTTCATAATACATTAACCTATAGATAATGTGCTATTCTATTCTGTTTTCACACCTTCCACAGAAAAAAAACGACCTTTCAGTCGTTAATTAAAGTCTTAAACCAGAAGGTCCCTTAGGCAGTTACCTGTGTGACGTAACTCTTCCCGCTCAATTGACCACGTGTCAGTTTCTTTTCTGTGGACAAAGAAATTCAACAAGGATTATTTACCTGTGATAGAAATTTGGATTATTTCTTTCCTCACGGATAAATTTATGTATCCTTGTGTTTCTTTTGTTTATTTATCACTCCTTTCACTTTCTGTGTTATTATTTAAAATTTTCAATTTTCGATTTCATGTATTTTTGACTGGTCTTTTTCCACATGCGTTTTGGCGACTCTCGCTATTCGGCACAACGCTCGGTTCGATAGTCGTGTTTATATATGCAGAATATTTTTGTTCTTTTCGTTCCAGGTTATTCAGCAATTACGATATGTTTTTCCTGGACTTTTGTTTGCAGAGATCTTCAGTTGGCTAAAGATTCTCATGGTGGAGAAGCTGATTGTAAAGAACTTGTCAACCCTTGATGGGTTATAAGACAATTCTTTACTGATGGGAGCCCCACCCCATATGGCTATACTGCCGGGGTTAGACCCATCAAGGTGGCATCTTTGGGTACTTAGTATCCTATAAAGTCTAAGTCCACCAGTCACCAGTCACCAGTCATCCAGTCACCAGTCACCAGTCAACCAGGCACCAGTCAATCAGCTTCACCAGTCACCAGTCAATCAGGTGCCAGTCAACCAGGCACCAGTCACCAGTCATCCAGGTGCCAGTCAAGCAGGCACCAGTCACCCAGTCACCAGTCACCCAGTCACCAGTCACCGATCAACCAGGCACCAGTCAACTAGTCTCCAGTCAATAATTTAATTATTTTCTGGAAAGACTTAGTTTCTGACATATTTCACCGGACAAAATAGTCACGTATACTAACTTCCGGTCATTATGTCTAATTATTAAAAAAAATTTCACTGGGCAAAGTATCAGTAATATTTCTGATACTTATACCCGGTCATATTATTATATTATTTCTGATTTTTCACCAGGCAAACTTTTACAGAAAGTGTCTGGTCAATTTTTGCCTAATAATTAATTATCTTCGGGAAAAAGTTTCGAATACTTGTACCCGCTCAGTTTTCATATATAATCTCCCTTTCTCATCGGACTAGAGTTACGAATACAACTATCCGATCAATTTGTCAAATTACTTGTAACTGTACCGGGCAACAGTTACGAATATTGGTGTCCGGTCATTGTGTCGGGTAACTAGTGTCAAAATAATGATTACTAATTCCCGAACAATCTATTATCGTTCATAGAGCTCCATTCACGTTTAAGTCAATGGATATAGGTTATTAAGTGAAATACATAATAACTTTTTATACAAAAAATTCTGTACAGTCTTTTCCAAATCAGACTAGAATCTTTAATATTCCATTGACTTATTATAGGTGTGTAATTCCATTAATATTTTAAATTAACTTATGTTTTATCTCTTTTATCTGCTAGAAAGAGTTAAACTTCCGACTATAACAAAATTCTTACCGGGCAGCAGTTCGTAGACTAGTGCCAGGTCATTCAAATGATGTTTTATCTCTTTAATTCGCTAGAAAGCGGTTAAATTCCGGCTCTTACGAAAATTTCATCTGGAGGCACTTCGTAGAGTAGTGCCAGGTCATTCTAACGAAATTCCACCGGGCAGTAGTTTCGTAGACTTTGTGTCGGATTACTAGTGTGCGAGTAGTAGTCACTAGTACTCGCTCAACATATTTTCATTTATAACCACTATAGACATGTATAGTCTTGGATTATAGGTTATTGAATGACAGCGATGGGTTCTAATACCTAGTAGCCATTTATATTGTTGAATTCTGTCCAGTCACTTTTGAACTTGACTTAAATTCTATATATATATTTATTATTGAAAATGAATTAAGAATTATCGGTTACGATCAAATTCGCAATTCATTCACTAAGTGTAGAAGATACTTCCAGCTATAATTATATCTCTTTTATTCGCTACAAAGAGATTAACTTCTTACATATTCACCTTATTCGGCTCTAGGGCAAAGGTGAACTATAAAACTATCGTTATTTATAAGAAGAAAAATATACATGAAATATAAAAAATTTTCTTCTTTCCTCCCCTGTTTTTCTTCTACATGCTCCGATATGTAATCAGCATATAATCTAAGGAGTAAATTGACAAGAAAGTAGCAATCGATCTTTTCTACTTTCTATTAATTTTTCATTCTTAAGGTATCGGAAATTTACACCAACCAGATAAATAAATTAACAGTTTATTTATTTATTCGCTACCTCTGTAGATTACTACGATTTAAAATTCTAGTTGAGGTACATATTTTCCTTTTGCCTTTTCTACATGGAAAATAGTTGATCCGATAAGCTATTATTCTATTTTATACTATCTTTTGATTGATTATATTAGAGTCTAGGTCAGTCGTGCTCTGTCTAAACGTAATTTGATATTTCAGGAAATAATTCAATTCTACGCTTGTTAATCTAAGCCTAAAACAAGCCCTAGTTTTTTTTAGAATGGATATTATCCTTCGATTCAGTTCATGGAGATACATCCTTTTAGATCCCATTATCTCTATTTCAATCATTCAAAATTCTAATGACGAAGTACTCCTTTTCTACGTACGAATACAGAATATCGAGTCACTGTTGCTGCATATTGGTTAAAGATTAAACAAATTTTATCTTAAACCTATATGACGTTAAATTAATTATTATCTCTTTCATATACATGTTTTTACCCTTCCGTCAGGGATCGCGGTAATAATATTATTACTCTCTATGGTTTACACATAGATCTCGAGAGTATATATATGTATTTTCTTCCTGAACTCATTTGCGAGTACGTAATTTGATATTTCAGGAATTACCAATTATGCAGACATAGATTTTATTCTATTAATATTCAATTCTAAAAATTTGATTGAATGTTTATCTATAAAATTTCCGGGCAGTAATTTTATAGAGAGTTATATGTTTAATAATTCCTTGCTTAAATAATAGTTACGCTTAAGCTATGATTTATAGCGGGAATTTTGTTCAGTAGTATAATTTTTATTTAGTATTAATATATTTCTTACTATTCTTAAATATGCGTATAGAATAGTAATACTATCTCTTAACTTTTAAATTAAGTGTTTTTTGAGATTAATAATCAGTATTATTGTATAATCTTTCTTCAGAGATTATCACACTATTACTTTTTCTCTGAGTCCTTCTCTTTTTATGAACATTTTGATTCGTATCAAAGTGGATTTTTAACATTTCTTGATTTCCATGATTATTTACTCAGGAGTACTTTTCATGGCAATCTTCTGGTATAGAAAGATTCTATCCAGCTTATTTATTATTGCTTAATCTTATCAATACGGTAAGATTTAGCCAAACTATGACCGTCATACAGTTTGCTGCGATCAACCTTATTCTTATCTCTCTTATTCTCTGTCAAACTCTTTAGTTATGATGTTGACAGTTTATTCTTTATTTTTTTTGTCAGGACATCAAACGCTTTTATATGTCTATGACAAAACTAATTATCAATGGTTTAGGTTTTTTTTTTTTTTTTCTTCCCAGCAGTTATATGCAAACTCTGTATTATTTTATTGCTTGACTAAAAATTCGTTATACAATTAGTCTAGCAATAGTTTTAACCATTATGTTTGTCTATACCTTTTTTTCTTCTGATGGATAACTTAGTTATAGTTAAGTTAACTCCATCTACTTTTATTATCTCCCCTTCTTTAATTTGATCAAGGGAAATAATTACACATTATGGTTATTTTAAGTCTGTGTCTTTTCATCGGAAACTGTCCTGTCGCTCCAATTAACAGAATTTAATTAGTTTATAATTCTAATAGCTTAGACTATTAGAATTACATAGCTTCACATATCTAGAATTTTATCCAAAATATCTACATATGTCAGTTATCTATAGGAAACTCCACCGAGTAGACTTTTCCTTATTTATTCAAGATCCTACATAGACTACTTACAGTGTATGGTCTTGGCTTTTTGTTTTACAAATTTTGTTTTCAAAATATTTCTATATTCCTAGCTTACTTTGCGATGGAATATTTATGTTATGTCTCAATGACTCCCTTTTCTTTTTGAAGCCAATTGTTGTTTCCCAAAAAAAGAAAAAAGGAGGGGGGGGGGGGGGGGGCAATTAAGAACTGGCTTCCTCTAGAGTCTACTAATATATATAAGGTTGTTAGATCATAACACCTTAAAGGTATGCTATTTTGTGAATCTATATCATTCTTTCTATTATATATAGAATTAGAATGTATCTGATTGCTTTGAGTTTCCTGAGTCTTAACCAGAAGTGGTGAGATATTATTGGTGTTAGAATTAGGAGAGCACCTCCCTCCTATTCTGCAAATTCTAGCACATTATCTATAGGTTAATGTATTATGAAGTTAAAATGAAGTTTTTTAAAAGTAAAACATATTTTAACGAGTAATACTTAACCTATAGATAATCAATTATCTCCCTCCGTCCACCCTCGCTTATCTCTCCTAATTGTGTCTATTGTTTTACACATGACACGTGGTCAATTGAGCGGGAAGAGTTACGTCACACAGGTAACTGCCTAAGGGACCTTCTGGTTTAAGACTTTAATTAACGACTGAAAGGTCGTTTTTTTTCTGTGGAAGGTGTGAAAACAGAATAGAATAGCACATTATCTATAGGTTAAGTATTACTCGTTAAAATATGTTTTACTTTTAAAAAACTTCATTTTCCCTATATATATCTATATAGAAAACTTGAAAAAATCTTCTTGTCAGAAACCACTGGATCGATTTTGAATATAACTTGGCAGATATGTTTCCTTGGTGACCCTTTACCAAGATAGTTCAAGCTATCATGATTTGTCAAAAAACATGGCTGGTAGGGGGCGGGGCTTATTTTCCCTGTATATCTACATAGAAAACTTTAATGATCTTCTTGTCAGAAACCACTGGACTGATTTCAATTTAACATTGCAGAAATGTTTCTTATGTAACCCTCTATCAAGGTTATGCAAGCCGTCATGATTCATCAAAAAACAAGGCCGCCAGGGGGCGGGGCTTATTTTCCCTATATATTAATATAGAAAAACTTTAAAAGTCTTCTTTTCAGAAACCGCAGGACCGATTTCATTACAACTTGGCAAAAATGTTTCCTTGGTGACCCTCTACCAAGATTGTTCAAGTAATCATGATTTGTCAAAAAACATGGCTGCTAGTGGGTGGGGCTTATATTCCCTATATATCTATATAGAAAACTTTAATGATCTTCTTGTCAGAAACCACTGGACTGATTTCAATTTAACATTGCAGAAATGTTTCTTATGTAACCCTCTATCAAGGTTATTGGAAGCCGTCATGATTCATCAAAAAACAGGGCAGCCAGGGGGCAGGGCTTATTTTCCATATCTATATAGAAAAACTTTAAAAGTCTTCTTTTCAGAAACCACAGGACCGATTTCATTACAACTTTACAAAAATGATTCCTTGGTGACCCTCTACCAAGATTGTTCAAGTAATCATGATTTGTCAAAAAACATGGCTGCTAGTGGGTGGGGCATATTTTCCCTATATATCTAAAAATCTTCTTGTCAGAAACCAATGGACTGATTTCAGTATAACTTGGCAGGAATGTTTCTTTGGTGACCCTCTACCAAGGTTGTTCAAGCTGTCATGATCATCAAAAAAACATGGCCGCTAGGGGGCGGGGCTTATTTTTCCCTATATGTCTATATAAAAAACTTTAAAAATCTTCTCTTAAGAAACCGTTGGACTGAGCTCAATGTAGCTTGGCAAGAATGTTGCTTTTGTGATCCTCTACCAGGATGGTTCAAGCCTTCATGATACGTCAAAAAACATGGCCTCCAGGGGGCGGGGCTTATTTTCGGTATATATCTGTATAGAAAACTTTAAAATGCTTCTTGTCAAATACCTCCTGACCAATTTCAATAATGCTTTGGTGACCCCTACCAAGAATGTTCAAGCAATCCTGATTTGTCAAAAAACATGCCTGCTAGGGGGTGGGGCTTATTTTCCCTCTATATCTAAATAGAAAACTTTAAAAATCTTCTTGTCAGAAACCACTGAACCGATTTCAGTTTAACTTGGCAGGAATGTTCTTTTGGTTACCCTCTACCAAGTTTGTTCAAGCTGTCATTATTTGTCATGGTTATAAAATTTATACATAAATCTTAGAGCAGTGAAGTTGGCTGAAACTTCAACATTAAGTATGCAAATCTGTTTGCTCAGGTGAGAGATATAGGACCATCATGGTCCTCTTGTCTTCAGAATATTTCTTATTTCCTGGTATTCTTATGTTTCTTTATCATTCCTTTCACAGATGGTTCCATCTCTTTCCAAATTTCACTTTTCGATTTCTTGTTATTATTTATCGTTGATCAATGTCATACTTTTTTGTGACTTCAGATGTTCAAGGGGTTTGTGGTCATATCAAAGCGTCATGGTATAATCATTCTAATTGTTTGTCTTGTTCTTCTTGTTCCAGATTATCAATATGTCTGGTCTGTAAGACCTGGAATTCAGCTACATTGGATCTCGCAGATAAGCGCAGATTATACTGCTCAAGAAGATCAACTATGACTAGGAAGAGACTTGCCAGAAAGAAGAAGACTGTCGGACTGGTCCAGTGACAACTCAACAAAAGATGGGATCACCACCCTGCATGGCAGTACAGCTGTGGGTAGGCCTCATAGTGGTGGCATCTACACGGATGGGCATATCATCCAGTCTGTCCACCAAGCACTGGCCATTAGTCACTGGGCACCAGTCACCTTCTCCAGGCACCTGTCAACCAGTCACTGGTCACAAGGCACTGGTCATCCAGGCACAGGTCACCGGTCACCAGGCACTGGTCATTAAGTAGTGAACACCAGGTGCCAGTCACCGGACACTGGTCAATGAGTGTCGATTACCAGACATCGGTCATCAAGCAGCAAACGTTAGGCACTGATTACAGGGTGTCCAATTATAGACACTCCTTGAGTTCGGAGCAATCAGTTACTATTGAGCCTCCGAACTCAATGAATAAACAAAGAGTGCTACTACCACTGGAACCAGATTTCAGTACTATGTCAGATCCCGGTATTGAGATCGAACAGCCAATAAATACTTGGGAGTCTAATAGGTCTGCATCTCTTAAAAGACTGAGCAGAAGAGATCAGCCTAAATCTAAACATAAAAAGAGAAGATACAGGTCATCCTTATCTTCTTCTTCTTCACCTGATAGGGTTATAGAGGAAACACTGAATATACATTCCGATATTGTGATGCACCAAGTATCAAAGGACTCAGGTTCAGAATCCGAACAAGAAACCTGGTCCTTTGATAAGACCATTAATGAAGTCTTCAGGTTATTACAGGAGGAGATGTGTCCGAGACCTTCGGAAGATCATACTTGGAACTCCCTCCAGACCTCTTTCAGGAATTGAACAACTTATGGAGTCGCGGTCAGCTCCTTTACAAGTTCTTCAATCTAAATTAGTAGAAAATACTACAAAGTACATCCAGGACAAGTTATACATGGATAAACTTCCCGGAGTTAGTCTTACTCTTTGTTGCTTTGTAGTTTATTCTATGAGGTGATTAGTTTTAAATCTTGCCTTGTGTTATTTTGTTTTTTGGTCCTTTTAGCATTGCGATTACCTCGCTTGGGGAAGAGAGAGCTAATCTTAGTCTCTTCCTCTTTGTATCTGGGAAGGGCTGCGGCTTGTGATTGTGGCGTTCTCTTAGCTTTTTTGGTCAAGACTGGACATGTCGCCAACAATTGGTTAAATTGTTGGCTCCTAGGAGATATTACAAGAGTTAATCTCAATATTTTCCTACTGAGAATATTCCCAATCTAGATACAGACACTTTGCAATTAGACATGTCTAGCAGGGGCAAATATTCTATTCCAGTAAAAAACATGGAAATATGGGAAAAAGGAGCCCGCTATTTAGTGGCTATTAATTCCCATGCTGACCTATTTTCATCGGCAGCTTATCTGTGCCTGCAACAAGAATCTATGTCAGTCAATGCCTTGTCCAGACTCTTGGAAGCGGTGGCCAAATCAGTCAAGCATGCAACAGCCATGTCGACTATTTTGGCCATAGAATTGTTTCAGGCTAGAAGTGACCTCATCTAAACTATTGTTGGATCATTCATGTCATGAACTGAGAAATGTCCAATTGATTCTCAACAATTATTTGACTAAGGTCAAGGAAGTTGCAAAATCTAATTACAAAGCACAACACCATAGATTTTTCGCTTTTTCCACTAGTAATACAAATCTACAACAACAACAAAAATCATCATATGTGGCTACAGGTCAGTTCAGAAAACCTAGACAGCCAACAAAATCTTATAGACCTAAACAGAACAAAACATACAGGTCTAAGAATCAATCACAGTCCTACATGTAGAATATGAAAATGGACTTTCTATCCATAATACTATACTTAATTTCAATAAATTAGTTTCTGATCTTGATGTTGAAACTAGTGTCCCTGATTCTTGAGATTGTAAAGATTATAAATTTTGTTATCAACCAGCGGGTCATATTGTTACTGGTAACTTGAAGATTATAACTGATTCACGAATCCGTTCAGTTATTTCAAAAGGACTTAAATATAGATTCCCAGCCCACATTGACTTCAATAAATGTCCGGAAACAATTACTAGTGATTTAAATGATTATTGTACGCGTTGGTGTAAACGAGAGCATGTTGAGTCTAATGCTTTAATTGAATCTAATGCTTTAAATAATTGGAAGTTAAAGATTTTTAAGATAATTGATGAACATGTTTTATTTTACTCTAATAACTTTGATCTTCTCCCTCCTAAAAAAAGGTAAGAGAAAAGTGACTTGTCCAGTGATTTAAATGATTATTGTACGCGTTGGTGTAAACGAGAGCATGTTGAGTCTAATGCTTTAATTGAATCTAATGCTTTAAATAATTGGAAGTTAAAGATTTTTAAGATAATTGATGAACATGTTTTATTTTACTCTAATAACTTTGATCTTCTCCCTCCTAAAAAAAGGTAAGAGAAAAGTCCAGGGAGTGCCACAATCACAAACCGCAGCCCTTCCCAGACCCCAAGAGGAAGAGGAAACCGACAAATCCAAACAAGCACAAATCGAACAAACATACGAAAAGCACTAAGATTAGCTCTCTCTTCCCCAAGTGAGGTAATCGCAATACTAAAAGGACTAAAAACACAAGAACAAAATGACACATGAAAAGACATACAACAAATCGCCTCGTAGAATAAACCACAAAGCAACAAAGAGTAAGACTAACACCGGGACCACCGCCTTAGAACGGTCAGGAGAGTAAACCACCGGGGGGTTTAAAGCACTTTTACAGCTAGCTAACTTCACCCTGGGTCCCATTGCTACTCTTAATACAGAAACACATAAAAATCGGTTCGCATAAAGGCTCCCAACTCAGTCAATGCATCAAAGCGAAAACACAAAAATCAAATTAATCACTATAATAAACAAAGACGAGTACTCATGGCTAATTCTAATGTATGCCAGAGTAAATGAAAACCAATAGTTGAACCACGGCGGGCCAAGCCAAAGACATATCGTCAAGCCCCAACCCACTGGTTAAAGTTTTACGAAGAGGCCGTCATTGGGTCTGAGACCCCGAACCGCCGTCGTGCAATTAAAGAGTGAAGCATAGCCATCAACAATGATTGGGTTGACAACTAGGCATGCAGTCTGCCGCATAATATTCAGGCTATAGCCAATTCTTTTATAATGGTTAATAAGTTTTCTGAATTGCTTGGAAAAGTTAGATTTACCTACAATTTTTCTAAATCTGTACACTAAGTCACCGTAAAATTCTGGTTCCGATATACCTTGTTGCAGAAGTGTTTTCAGACTGACGCTATATTTTTCTAACAAGGCACTGTGTCTGCGATAAAATTTCGAAAACGCCTTACGAAGTTTAAAATAACGATAGCCCTGCCTAAGAAGTTTGGCAGTAAGGGCTTTATTACGGTAGTTAAAGTCATTAAGATTTGAAGAAGCTCTGGCGAATCTAATAAGTTGAGATATGTATACCCCATATGAGGTACGCCGGGGGACATCGCCATCCAGAAAAGGGAAATTGACTATATCAAAATCAAAATCGTCTCGTTTATCATAAATTTTGGTGGAAACCGTACCATTAGAAATACATAGATTCAAATCCAAAAAAGGTGCCTCAGTATCGGAAGAATTTGCTCTATTTAATTGGAGTTCTGTAGGGTATATCAGGTCCACCATTTGGTCAAAGTAAATATTGTCAATATTTAATAAATCATCAAGGTATCTTGAAGTTGAATTGAAAGCCTCAATAATGTCAGCCTGATTTTCACGTGAGAGAGACTTCATGAAATCTCTCTCATAACAAAAAAGAAACAAATCTGCAACAAGAGGAGCACAATTAGTTCCCATCGGAATACCAATAGTTTGCCTAAAAAGTTTAGTTCCAAATCTAATAAAAATATTATCCAAAAGATAAACAAGGGCATCACAGACTTTTTGACACGACCATAAATTGTGATTATTATATACATCAGAAGTGAAAAATGCACATTCTTCGTAGCAGGCCAAATATTGGGTATTCTCCCGAATAAACGTTCGGTTAATTAAATCAATAAGTTTATCTTTTATAAGATGATGAGGTAACGTAGTATACAGTGTAGAAAAATCATATGTAGACAATTTGGAAGCCTTAAAGTTTTTAGATTTAAATTTATTGAGAACATCATTAGAATTTTTAATTGACCAAAAATAGTTAAGCCTAAATTATCTTTTCGACATTTGAAACAAGGTACCCAAGAATTTCATAGGAAGTATGTTTTTGCTCCAGCTGATAATGCTGCTAATAATGTTGTTGTGTGACGACTTCATTATATCAATACTCTAATACAAGAACTTGGTAGTACCAAAACAGGAACAGATTTCTACTGACGAGAGGTCCCATTCTATTAATATTACTGCTAAGTTTTCAGTGGGTATTAAAGAAAACCAAGACAAAGTTCCTACATTATATTGGTGACCGAAACTTCATAAACGACCTTATAAAGCATGTTTCATTGCAAATTGTAGTTCATGTATTTTGTGAAAACTGCTTACTTCATGCCTTACTGCTGTTAAAAAACATTAGATTAGATACTATGATACTGTTTACGAAAGGGATGGAATTACAAATGTAACTGTTTTTGGTCAATTAAAATTCCAGTGAAGTTCTCTATAAATTTAAATCTAAAAACTTTAAGGCTTCCAAATTGTCTACATATGATTTTTCTACACTGTATACTACGTTACCTCATCATCTTATAAAAGATAAACTTATTGATTTAATTAACCAAACTTTTATTCGGGCGAATACCCAATATCTGGCTTGCAACGAAGAATGTGCTTTTTCAATTCCACTTCAAGATACCTTGATGATTTATTAAATATTGACAATATTAACTTTGACCAAATGGTGGACCGCATATACCCTACTGAACTCCAGTTAAATAAAGCCAATTCTTCCGATACTGAGGCACCTTTTTTGGATTTGAATCTATGTATATCTAATGGTATAGTTTCCACCAAAATTTATGATAAATGGGACGATTTTGATTTTGATATAGTCAATTTCCCTTTTCTGGATGGTGATGTTCCCCAGGGTACCTCATATGGGGTATACATATCTCAACTTATTAGATTCGCCAGAGCTTCTTCAAACCTTAGTGACTTTAACTGCCTAAATAAAGCCCTTACTGTCAAACTTCTTAGGCAGGGCTATCGTTATTTTAAAGTTCGTAAGGCTTTTTTGAAATTTTATCACAGACACAGTGCCTTGGTAGAAAATATAACATCAGTCTGAAAACACTTCTGCAACATATTGGAACCGGAATTTTACGGTGACTTAGTGTACAGATTTAGAAAAATTGTGGGAAAATCTAACTTTTCAGAGCAATTCAGAAAATTAATTAACCGTTATAAAAGAATTGGTTATAGCCTGAATATTATGCGGCAGACTGCATGCCTAGTTATCAACCCAATCATTGTTGATGCTATGCTTCACTCTTTAATTGCATGACGGCGATTCAGGCCTCAGACTCAAATACAGCCCCTTCGTAAAACTTTAACCAGCGGGTTTGGGCTTGCCCGCCGTGGTTCAACTATTGGTTTTCATTTACTCTGTCACACAGTATAATTAGCCATGAGTACTCGATAGTGATGAATTGGATTTTTATATTTTCGCTTTGATGCATTGACTGAGTTGGGAGCCTTTATGTGAACCAAATTTTTTTTGTTTTTCTGTATTAAGGGTTACATCGGGACCCAGGGTGAACTTGGCCAGCCGTAAAAGTTCTTTAAGCCCCCTGGTGGTTTATTCTACTGACCGTTCTAAGGTGGTGGTCCTGGTGTTAGTCTTACTCTTTGTTGCTTTGTGGTTTATTCTAAGAGTTGATTTGTTTTATGTCTTGCCTTGTGTTATTTTGTTCTTGTGTTTTTCAGTCCTTTTAGCATTGCAATTACCTCGCTTGGGGAAGAGAGAGCTAGTCTTGGTGCTTTTTGTATGTTTGTTCGATTTGCTCTTGTTTGGTTTTGTCTGTTTCCTCTTCCTCTTGGGTGTCTGGGAAGGGCTGAGTTTTGTGATTGTGGCACTCCCTGGACTTTTCTCCTACCCTTTTTTTTTTCCTAAGAGAAGTAGCAACATAAAGCACCTCCCCTTCGTCTTGCCGACCTCGGTGGCTCAGTTGGATGCGCCGTCCGACTGGAGACCAGGAGGTCGCGGGTTCAACCCCCGTCGAGGTTGGCAACATTCTTTCGTGGAGATTGATCATGAAATATTTTCTACGGTCATTCTCTCCCTTCCGCTGATTCAAGAAGGGCAGTTGTCAGTTTCTGGCGAAAGAATGTGCACAATACTGGTTAACCGCTTAGAGGACTAAGCCTGCCCAGTAAATGTGTGGTTAGGTAAACTGACCGCGCTCGACATGACCCCATTGGGTTGACTGGACCGTAAAACCTCAACACAAACAAACCCCTTCGTCTTCCTCAAAGTTCTGAAAGCCAACCCTTTCCACTACCTATCTTACCACGCCTAGATGTTGCAGTGGGAGGAAGATTGGCCCACTTTGTGGAATAGTGAGGAGCATTAACTAAAAACAAATGGGTCCTCTCTATTGTCCGGAAAGGTTTCAGGATACCATTCAATTCAACTCCCCCTCTATCTGGAGTTCTGATAAGTGAGTCAATTTTCCTCCCCGTTATTATGAGAAGAAATAATGGAACTTCTCCAGTAACGGGCAGTGGAAAGCGTACAGGATCTGGGAACTCACAGTTTTTATTCCCGGCTATTTCTTGTCCCCAAAAAGAACATCCTGTAATTGATCTTTCTCTGTTGAATCTATACATGAAGAAACAACCATTCAAAATAGAGACAGTCAAGTCAGTTCAGCATTCGATACTAGTTAATGACTGGGCTGTCTCCATAGATCTGACAGATGCTTATCTACATGTTCGGATTCATCCTCAGTCAAGGAAGTACCTTTGTATCTTGTTCGACAATCAGGTCTTCCAATTCACAGCTCTACCATTCGGAATGTCCCTAAGTGTGTGGAATCACCAAACTGATGGATGTAAGCGTGGCTCATTTGGGTCAACGTGTCATCTCACTTTTTCCATACCTTGACGATTGGCTCATAAGAGGTCTGATATGCAGCAGACTTATATCTCACACAATATATTGCCTCCAAACAGTTCAAAGTCTAGGATTTATTCCAAACCTAAAAAAGTCAGATTTGAAACTAGCTCAGCAATTCACCTTCACAGGGATGGAATTTCTGACACAACAGAATATAATCAGGGTACCACCAGATCGTATCAAATCCCTACTTCTGACCAGCAGACAATTTCAAACTCAGACGCAAGTTTCGGCACGAACTTTCCTTTCTCTTTTGGGCAAACTCAGTGCTGCAGCAGACTTAGTTGTTCTAGGCAGACTTCATTTACGACCGCTACAAATGTGTCTGTTATCGGTCTGGAGACCTCATATTCTACCACTGGATCATCAAATTCCGATAACCAGTATAATCCGATTTCATTTGAAATGGTGAATGGACACCAGTCGCTTTGTTCAGGGAATGTTCATCCATCCTCCAGATCGAAATGTATTGTTTTTCACGAATGCCAGCCATTATGGATGGGTCACTCATCTCGAACCGATAAGACTATCCTTTCATGGTCGCTGGACAGAAGACCAATCCCAGCTCCATATCAACATTTTAGAAATAATGGCCATTCGTTTTGCACTGAAGAAAGCCATACAATACATACACCACTCTTGTGTCATGATATCCCCCGACAATACAACAGTGGTCTCATATATCAACAAACAAGGAGGAACACATTCCCCCATGCATAGAAGTATAGGATAACCTCCATTGCTGCCTGGAACACGACATTATCCTCAGAATTTGTCATATTACAGGCAAATTCAACATTCTGGCAGATCGTCTCTCAAGACTAGACAAACCTCTCTGGACCAAATGGTGGCAAATTGCATCATTCAAATGCTCAGATTTGTTTGCGACTCAATTCAATCACAAATTCCCATAGATTGTATTTCCAGTTCAGGACAATCAAGCTTTGGCGATAGACACATTATCAATGAACTGAAACAATGTACATGCATATGCATTTCCATGAACAATTCTGATACCATCTATTCTAACCAAAGTCCGTCAATCTTGGTGCAGAATAGTTGTAATTGCTCCTCTTTGGCCTCAACGTCCTTGGTTCTCAGAGGCTACTAGTACTAGTCTTAGCCTGGATTCGATTCCCATATTTCCCAAACTTACTAAGACAAGCAAGAGGAAAGTTTCAACATCAAAATCTCCCAACTCTGGCACTTCACGCTTGGTAGTTATCAAACAATTAGAGATAAAAACTTTTTGCAAAACATTGCAGATTTTGTCTCTAAATCAAGAAGAGCATCTCTCAGGAAGTCTATGATGCAAAATGGGTCTTATACTCCAACTGGTGTCATAGAAAGAAGGTTAAACCAGTCTCGGCTCCTCATACTGTCATAGCCAACTTCCTTATATACCTTTTTTCTGAAAAAAAAAAAAAGTCAAATCAGTACCATCAAGGGCTATAGATCCATGATTTCAAATACACTTAAATTTAAGACAGGTAATAGAATCGGGTCTAATCCAGTCTTGTCAGAATTAATTAGATCTTTTGAATTAAAACGTCTAGTACAAAGATCTCTTACCCAGAAATGGGATTCATCTTAGGTCGTATACTCCAATTGGTGTCATAGAAAGAAGGTTAATCTGGTCTCGTCCCCCCTTACTATCATAGCCGACTTCCTTATATACCTTTTTTCTGAAAAAAAAAAAAGGTCAAATCAGTACCATTAAGGGCTATAGATCCATGATTTCAAATACACTTCGCCGGCCTCGGTGGCTCAGTTGGATGCGCCGTCCGACTGGAGACCAGGAGGTCGCGGGTTCAACCCCCGCCGAGGTCGGCAACATTCTTTCGTGGAGATTGATCATGAAATATTTTCTACGGTCATTCTCTCCCTTCCGCTGATCCAAGAAGGGCAGTTGTCAGTTTCTGGCGAAAGAATGTGCACAATACTGGTTAACCGCTTAGAGGACTAAGCCTGCCCAGTAAACGTGTGGTTAGGTAAACTGACCGCGCTCGACATGACCCCATTGGGTTGACTGGGCCGTAAAACCTCAACACAAACAAATCAAATACACTTAAATTTAAGACAGGTAATAGAATCAGGTCTTATCCAGTCTTGTCAGAATTAATTAGATCTTTTGAATTGAAACGTCCAGTACAAAGATCTCTTACCCCGAAGTGGGATTTATCTTGGGTCTTCATTTGTCTACAAAATATATGAACCTCCACATAAAGCTTCTAAACTTCACATTACGATTAAAACAGCCTTTCTGTTAGCTCTCGCCACAGCTAAGAGATGCAGTGAAATTCATGCTTTGGCAATGGACTCAAATCATTTAAGGTTCAGTCAATCAGATGGTTCAGTATCATTGATAGTTCAAACTGGGTTTTTGGCAAAGAATCAGCTTCTGTCCATTTGCATTTCAGATCCTATAGTCATCCCAAACTTAGCTCAAACATGTAAGAGGGAACATTTAGATAGACTTTTATGCACAATTAGAGCATTAAAGTTTTACCTTAAGATGACTAGTTCTTATCGTCAGAATAGAACTAGATTATTTTTACGAATTAAAGGCAATCATGACATCTCTAAGACTTCAATCTCAAGATGGGTAGCTTATACAATTAAGCTTGCCTATAGGAAACTCACCCAAAGAGACATTTCTTTCCTAAAGTTAGGGCGCTATCTTCTTCCTGGGCATTCTTTGATAAGGTTCCGCTCAATGACATCCTCAAAGTAGCAGTCTGGAATCAATCTTCTACTTTTGCAAAGTTCTACTTGAGAGATATGTCTCATCAAGTTGCAAATTTACATACTTTGGGCCAAATTCATGTAGTTGTTGCCAAAAAAGTGGTGGGTGGCCAGGAAAGTCAAGCCTTGGATGCTTAAGACTGGCAGCCTCCAAAGTCAGCTATACATATGTTAAGGTAATTAATATCTTATATATATATGTTATTGTGAATCTAGATCATTCTTAAGATTATATATCATAGAATGTATCTGATTCCACAGAGTTTCCTGGGTCTTAATCCAGAAGTTAAGGGAATCTATATAGTCATGGTGTTAGAATAGGGAATGATTCTATATAGGTACAGAACTATATAAAATACCTTTGTTTGTCCGAAAGTTTAACTGTTATTTTACGCATTGCAGACAACAAATGTGACAGCTTTTATTATTGTCCCCATGCTTTTGTACCTGATATGACAAACTTCATAAACCGTTGCAAGTTTTGGACAAACAAATGACGTATTGTTTACCCGTGGAAAACCACTATTAGGGGAGCACTATTATAATCGCTATTAGGGGAGCTCCTCCCTCCTAATTTATAAATTCTAGCACATTATCCATAGGTTAATGTATTAAGCAGTTTAAATGAAGTTTTTATAGTAAAACATATTTTAACAAGTAATACTTAACCTATGGATAAGACACAGGTACCGTAAAATCTCTAACAGACGCCCGGGTGTTTATTAGAATCATTATCTTTCATGAAGAGGGGGATGGGCGTTTATTAAAGGCTATAGAAACCTGCAAATCACATATGAAGGTCCAAAACGATCAGTTTCTTTCTAATGGCCGCCATCTTGTTTTCTCAGAAAATGACTGGTGATACAATAGTCGTGCCTTAGAATAGAATAGTAGTAGTACCACATCTCTCTTTACTTTGCGAGTATCATTAACACTTTTCTCGTTTCGCGTAAAATGGCAAAATACATAAAACCTTTATTTTGTTTGACTTGTTTAATTTCCAATTCTTCGAATCCAATGTCACAAAAAAGTTCCTATGAATCAACATCGGAGGCAAGGCTCTCCTGTTTGTCTGTCATTTAGCTTCATTAACAAGTATAGTTTGGCCACTGAGGCTTCATTAGGGAGTATAAGCTAACATGATGAATTTATAATACACGATCTCCCGCATCGGGCCTCTTTGCAGTTCTGCAAATATGCTGCCAGCTGCGATTACGTATTATGAATTTGCGAGGGGCAGTCAAACGTGTGTACTCTCTCATATATTTCTTCCTATGTTCTATACATAACTGACATTAAATCAGCTGAATTTATTGAAGATTTAACCCTTTATATGACAATGGAATCTTCCGCCCAAAGACGTATAAAATTGTATTATTTACGTCCTTGTTCCGCCTAATAAGTTTTGAGCACTCCTTTTGCAGTAATAGGTTTGTTTTGTTTATGGTAAAATTAACAGAAACGTGTGAACTTTAAGCAAACGGTGTAGACCATGATCAGATGCCGCGGTGGTCGATGCGGCGTCTGATCTGGGTCTACACTGTTTGCCAATGTCCCGCTAGGCATACCGTATATTGGCTGAATACTTCCAATGGTTGACTAATATTTTTTCAACTTATTATGCAGTGTAGTGTAATCAAATTTAATTTTCTGTGTAGTTGTAGCTCATTGTTTACTGATCAACCCTAATCGACCACGTGTTTATGGACGCTGGCTCTAAAACTTTCCGCGGGAAAATGCTGCGGTGCCGCCTTTGATGTTAGGAAGACACGCGTCAAACACACGATGGCGGTCAGCAAGATCGTGTCGGTCAAATGTGTTATTAAAGGTCACCATGTTTACCGGATTACTTATTCTTGTGGGACAAACTTGGATTGTTTCTTTGAGCCTGATAATCAGCATAGTGACAGTGCGATCATTGTAAAGAAAGGCGATAATACTGTCGGACATATTCCGGAAGGTTTATGTCAGTCTTTGACACAGTTGCACAAAGAGGGCAGTATTGTTCATATCACTTCCGAAATTACTCCGCTGCAGAAGGGACTTTTGTTCAAGGCGGAGGACTGGAAATTCCCTGTATTTACGATTTAATTTGGACCACAAGAGAAAAAGATTTTTGCGTTCGGCGATCAAGCAACAAATTTGGAAACTTTCAGCATAAGGTAAGGTCTTTTTTTTTCCAGTGGGCGTTTAATAGAGGCTGTTATTTTTCGAGAATTGTCCAAAAAAATCGCCATTTTTAACATCCAAATCGGGGGGTGGGCGTTTATTAGAGCCTGGGCGTCTAATAGAGATTTTACGGTAAATGCCTATGTGGAAGGTTTAAATACAGAAGAGAATAGCACATTATTTGTAGGTTAAGTATAACTTGTTAAAATATGTTTTACATAAAAACTTCATATTTACACAGGTGAAAATTGATCAGCTCTTGTTAGTTTTTGTTATATGTAGTAAGAAGAAGAAGGTCTTATTGTAGCTGTGCCTTGAATGTATTTGACCACTCACAAGCATTAAGGTGTCTATAAGCATATGCAGAAAGTGAAGACTTAGCTCAGTATGTGCATGTTTGCAGTCTGATCAGCAGCTCATCTCTGGAATTTTTAGACTTACAGGAACTATGTATGAACTGACAGAGCCAGATCTGACTGCACATATGCAGTCATTACAAGTATGATGCTGGCTGTTATCCGAGACCTCTTTTTTATTCCAGCTCTGCACAAACAGTGCAGAGGTCTAGTAGTGTGTATAAATTATTTTCAGTGAGTTGACTCAGATTATTGGTGATGTGATTGCCGACCCAACATTACCTCGCACAGAAGATCATCCTTGTCCAAGATGTCATCATAAAGAAGCAGTCTTCTTCCAGTCACACAGTACCAAAGCTGAGGTAATAAAAGCACCATCTTATGCAACAAAGACTCAGCTCAGCCTACATATCTGTGTAGTCTGATAAGGCCTGCACTGTTTTGTGTGTATGTTAATTATTCTGTAAACAAACAGAATAGAGGCTGACGAGACTGAAACTTTGCAGGCTGATCTGGATCTACTATGTGAGGTTGTCCATGAGAAAAGGGATCTGTTATATATATTACAGTATTTACCCTAAGTATTCATACAGACAGGCCTGAGTAAACTGTATTGATCTGTTCTGAAAAAACACAGTTACAAGTATTTTACTCCTGAAAGTAAATATACACACAAGGTATGTCATACCTGCCAGTTTGGTTATAATGGTTTCATATTGCCAATCTTTCCTAAAATAAACACATTGTGCAAGACACGGACATCTCGATATTGAGGGCATAAATCTGCACTTACCTGTGAGTCAATAAAGGGGTATCAGGAAAACTGCCCCCTGGAAAAGTGCAGGGTGGGGGTGGTGGGGGGTGGGGTGATGGTGGGGGGGGTGCAGTTTTCCTAGAACCCAATAAAGGATATATTGAATTAAAACAGAAAATTTTGAATGATGATAACAAGCTGAGCAACTTGACGGAAGTTGTTAAAATTGACAAGAAGCTTAAGCATGCACATATAAATCAACTGGAAGATCCAGAAATGGGAGTTTACTGATTGGTCAACTGTTGAAAATTGTTTGGCAGGAAACTATTGTCATCAAAGATGTGACTGGAATGACAGCCTGCACAGTGTAGATGCAGATCTGATTGGTTTGTCCCAATACCTTGGGTAAATATGGTATTTCATAAGATTTTACTTTCTAAAATTTGTGTCACTTTTTATCTTTACTGGAATAGGCAGGTCAGAGGAGTTGGTGTGTGTGGGGGGCATCATGTGTCATAGATAAACAATTTTCCAATCTGAGAAGAAAATGTAATGATAAGATATATTTTCTAGGAACTATTGTACATGCTAGATTGTAAGATATGCAGGCTTATATTGAAATACATTAATGGTACTTGTATTTAGTCAAGTTTTATCTTGAGGCAGTTTGGGTAATACAGTATTGTTAACATATCCCATAACTTCTTTCTCTATTTAAAACTTCCACTAATAAAATAATGATGGGTGTATTTTATTCTAATTGCATGTCATTTACATTATGTTTTGCAGGAGGGTATGAGATTGTATTATGTGTGTACAAACCCTTCATGTGTACACAGATGGACTGAATAAATAGACTCATTAAAGTTATACTACTAGACTTGCTGAAGGTAAAATGGAAATATGGATTGGAGATACTGGAAGATTTAAGTTGCAAACAGTTGAATGACAGAAAGGAGGAAGATTTAAGATGGAAGAAATGAAGAACAGGAAACAAAAATTGTGGTTGATCAGTAAAAACATTCCAGTGCATTAAGAGGTCCACTAAGGGCCAGTTTTGTGTTTTGTTCTCATTGCATCAGCATTGGTGACTTAGGTGTGCAAGTTTCCATCCATTCCTGCATTGGTGTCTAGTGAAATGCATCCAGCCTAGTGAAATGAAGTCTACAAACACAAACTTTACAGTACTGTCCTTTTGACATCACTTGGAAAGACGCTTTTTGCTTAGCATTTTATTTTAAATGAAAATATTTTGTTCTGGTTGACAATATCTGTTCAGAAACCATTAGTCTTTTCTGTTTCTAAGTTTTGTTTTCAAATCTAAAAGTTATAGTAAAAAATAGGTCCGACCTATTTATATAATAAAGTGATTTTTTTTAATTTTTATCTCAGAAAATATTTTCTAATTTTCTTTGCTGACTTTTCATTAATGATGTTTCATAATAATATTGTGAAAATTTCAGAAAATTTGAAGAAGTAGAACTTCTTGAAAACCTTCCTTCAGTTTACCTACCCAGCCGATTGCTAAATAATTTGCAGCCATTTTTACTATGGGAAAAAATGAAAATATTTGACTAGAATAAAACATTTTATGCATAGGTAGTTATGACAAATAAACCATTTGTGCATTAAATCATGGCAAAGGTTTGCAAATTTACTTCTTCTGTGTGTAAAGCGCCAGGCAAAAAACAACTTTCCGAAAGATGTGAAAAGGAAAATTCACTTCACTGATTGTTTTATCTCGCTGAGCTAAACAAGGATGACAACTCTCACTCTTCTGGTGCTTAGTACGCAGGTGTGACATAAACTTCAACAAAGCTCTATTTTTATTTTTGTTTAGTATCAGCTGTTGACTACTGAGAAAACCAACACTTCTCCAGAGCTCCAGATTAGAGGGATATCCAGATAAGATAAAAACCTTATATACCATAAATATTTGGACACTTGTCCTAAAATTTGAACAAGTTCTATTGCCCATTTTAAAAACTGCTGGATGAGTGGCAAACACTGTAGACCCTATTAAGATGCCAGGATCTGGATCTGTACTGTTTGCTTGGGCCAGTAGTTTCATTGAATACTTAGTGTAAATATATTAGATTTTCTTATTTCTTCATGAAAAAAAGACAAAAACAAACAAAAACAAAATCTTTGTTGTTGGCACTCATCAGTCATCAAGAGTTCATCAGAAGTAATAAGACAACAAACAAGTCATAATAGTGCAGGCCGCATTGTAGGTCTCATGTGCCTGGCTTGTTGAAATTGAATTTTTCGTTGATTTTGTAACTCAGGTCCATGTGAAGTATAAAAAAAGATGTTGCCAATTTTTTGGACGTCATCATAAATTATACCCAGAAATAAGCATAAAACGTAATATAAAAGCAAAGGGGACACATAAATTGGTGGCAAATTTAGCCTAACAAGCAACCTGTCATGTGTGCCAAAGTGTTAACTGGGGTCCACTGAATGAGGAAAATGCTCTAAAGAAAATCAATCTCTTATCAGCTATATGGAATATCACCGTTTCCATGCAACCCACAGTAAAATGTTGGATTTAAACATAGGGGTTATAATGGATCCTGAGTGATCAAATCACTCATAACGCCTCCTGTGGGATCAAGTACTGGCTCCTGGGTGGATTGATTTGGAACTAAAAAGATTGCTACTCACTTCCGGGTCGATTTTTCTGGAAAAAAAAGAGTGAGTTAAAACAAAACATTTATCACAAGGAACTTTACAGGGAACAGGCATAAGTTTGAGCAGGCAGCAAATGAGGAAACGCATTTCTGTCTGGATCTTGGAATTTATGCGTGGGGCTATTTTGGTACCTGAACACGTGGCTTTTAAAACCAAAATTTTTCTGTTTAAACCATTTCAAGACAAATGGCTGTTCACTGACTGCTTCCTTACTCTTTTTTCTCTTAAAAATGAAGACCCTCTTATTCCTTTATCGAACCATTATCGTGAATAATGCATTTTATCCCCGTGTTGTAGAATTCATAGAGGAACGGATCCTGCGGGATCAGGGATAAAAAGACGTTTCTGTGGCATGGGCTGTAATGCGATCATCTGGCACTGGACCCTAAGTGATTATGTAATGTGCTTTTTACTAGAGTTTGTACGTATACCACACCAGGTAAAATACAGTTCCACAGCTTTGCTGCACTTTACCGAATCTTGCCGAACATATAAGATCGTATCTGCGGCATTGTTATAACAACCATAATACTTTTTCACAAATATGTTGTTTATTCATTATTAAAATATTGCTATAGATCTAATAACAAAAGAGTAAATATAAAATTATGATTTATTTGGACAATTTCATTTTCCCCAAAAAGGTTTCATTTAATGTCGTAAAACGGGTATTGACAGTGCCATTCTGTTTCGTCTGGCTGATATCCAAAGGTCTGTTTGAGACGGCGCTTTGTGCTAGTCAGCTCTGAACACGGTTACGAATTGTTGTGATACGCTTTTTTGGTAAAGTACCATTGCATAGGGAATCGCTACAAATCGATCTGTAACCTTCCCATTATGCAACCTGATCATCCAAGGTGTGGTGTGGTGCCATGCGGTATATGCATTTAGTCATTCCTATTTTGATACTTCCTTTCAGGTGTAGAAATCGCAAAAAGAAAAAGTAGCATATGGCTACAAGTCCCAAAGAGGAGACGATTTCATAAACAGGTATCACAGGACCCATCACCAACTGCAACAACACCCACCTATACACCTAAATAACCAAACCTTCAGATACTGAACTCTGGAATACCCTAAAAAAACGCGAGTATCCGATGCATATCATACTCATATAGGATGTGTAGAAATTCGCAGGAGGTAGTTTCAGTCCCCATCTACTGTACTTCAACACTTTCATTGGCTGACAATAATCACAGCCACACTGTCATGTATCAAGGGCTAGGTTTAACTACGTTCTTAAACGTAGCAGAACGATAATATACGTAGTAAAACGTATTGAAAACGTTTTACATATGACTATATATGGCTAGATTTGGCTACATACGTGACCCACCTACGTTTGTTTTGAAATTTTCAAAACTTAAGCCCCAGTCTTGCTGTCAGGTATTGAGGGCTAGGGTTTACTACGTTTTTTACAGCGTAGCAAAACGGCAATAGACTGTCACGTATTGAGTGCTTAGTTTAACTACATTTTTAACAAAATGGCAATATACGTAGTAAAACTTATGAAAACGTACATTACATACGGCTATATACGGCGACATACGTGACCCAGCCACGCATGTTTTGAAGTTTTCAAAACAAATGTAGCTGGGTCACGTATGTAGCCGTTTTAAAGACGTAGTTAAACCTAGCCCTCAATATGTGACAGTATATTGCCGTTTTGGCTACGTTTAAAAAACGTAGTAAAACCTAGCACTCACTAAGCAAAGGACATATTGAATCATAGGCAAACGTATCGAAATGTAACAAGCACATAGTAAAACGTATCAAAAGCTAGAAGATACCTAGTAAAACGTACTCATCCCTATTGAAAGCATGACCTTAACCGTTTGGTAACCGGGTACTACGAAGTAAATCATAGTTAAATGTATTAGAAACGAAGTAAAACCTAAATCCTTACAAAACAGGGCAAAATTTTTGCCAAACGTAGTGAAGGGAAACATATTAAAACCCAACCCCGAATACATGATAGTGCGACTTGGCCTTTACTGTAAACCAAATGCCATTTCACCTCTTTGTTTAATGCTCCGAAACACATGCCACTTGGATAATTTAAGCATTACAACAAAGACACGTGCACAACTTCAGAACACCTACAAAGATCGGTCCACAAATTTTAGTCGCATTTTGCGAGGGTGCTGAGTACCCTTAGATACTGCACAAAAACCACGCAGTTTTTTTTGGGCACGTTTTTTGCTCCGTAACAGAAGCAGATGAAACAATTAAAATATATAAGGAATACTCTAAAATGGACTGAAAAAGAATGAAACAAATGAAACAGACCAATAGCAGTTCTCACTGATGGTCTGTTTCATTCGTTTCATTTGTTACGAAACAGGATGAAACAGGTCAAACACCTTGGTCAGTGCTTGTGACGAAACAGGGTGTAACGTAATGTAACGATGAAACAGATACTTTTCTTAGCCAAGCATTTTTTTTATAAGCCCATTTCTGTTTCGTAACAAATGAAACCAATAAGATATAGAGGAAAATCTCTGAAACAGGATGAAACAGACCAAAAAATTTAAAATATGCTCGTTACGAAACAGAGTGAAACGAAATGAAACAATGAAACATTCATCTTTTTTTTTTTTATAAACCCATTTCTGTTTCGTAACAAATGAAACGAATAAGATATATAAGAAAAACCCTGAAACAGGATGTAACAGTGCAAAAGACTTGTTCAAAGCTCGTTACGAAACATGGTGAAACGGAATGAAACGATGAAACATACATCTTTTTTTTTTATAAACCCATTTCTGTTTCGTAACAAATGAAACGATTAAAATATATAGGGAAAACTCTGAAACAGGATGAAACAGACCAAAAAATTTGAAATATGCTTGTTACGAAACAAAGTGAAACGGAATGAAACGATGAAACATACTTCCTTTTTTTTTTTTAAAAACCCATTTCTGTTTCGTAACAAATGAAACGATTAAGATATATAGGAAAAACTCTGAAACAGGATGAAACAGACCAAAAAATTTAAAATAAGCTCGTTACGAAACAAAGTGAAACGGAATGAAACGATGAAACATTCATCTTTTTTTTTTATTAACCCATTTCTGTTTCGTAACAAATGAAACGATTAAGATATATAGGAAAAACTTTGAAACAGGATGTAACAGACCAAAAGACTTGTTCAAAGCTCGTTACGAAACAGGGTGAAACGAAATGAAACGATGAAACATCATCTTTTTTTTTTTTTATAAACCCATTTCTGTTTCGTAACAAATGAAACGATTAAGATATATAGGAAAAACTCTGAAACAGGATGTAACAGACCAAAAGACTTGTTCAAAGCTCGTTACGAAACAGGCTGAAACGAAATGTAACGATGAAACATACATCTTTTTTTTTTATAAACCCATTTCTGTTTCGTAACAAATGAAACGAATAAGATATATAAGAAAAACTCTGAAACAGGATGTAACAGACCAAAAGACTTGATCAAAGCTCGTTAAGAAACAGGGTGAAACGGAATGAAACGATGAAACATACATCTTTTTTTTTTTATAAACCCATTTCTGTTTCGAAACAAATGAAACGATTAAAATATATAGTGGAAAATCTCTGAAACAGGATGAAACAGACCAAACAATTTAAAATATGCTCGTTACGAAACAGAGTGAAACCGAATGAAACGATGAAACATACATCGTTTTTATTTTTATAAACCCTTTTCTGTTTCGTAACAAATGAAACGAATAAGATATAGTGGAAAACTCTGAAACAGGATGTAACAGACCAAAAGACTTGTTCAAAGCTCGTTACGAAACAGGGTGAAACAGAATGAAACAATGAAACATACATCTTTTTTTTTTTTTTTATATAAACCCATTTCTGTTTCGTAACAAATGAAACGATTAAAATATATAGGGAAAACTCTGAAACAGGATGAAACAGAACAAAAAATTTAAAATATGCTCGTTACGAAACAGAGTGAAACGAAATGAAACGATGAAACATTCATCTTTTTTTTTTTTTATAAACACATTTCTGTTTCGTAACAAATGAAACGATAAAGATATATAGTGATAACTCTGAAACAGGATGAAACAGACCAAAAAATTTCAAATAAGCTTGTTACGAAACAGAGTGAAACGATGAAACATTCATCTTTTTTTTTGTTAACCCATTTCTGTTTCATTTGTTAAGAAACAGGAATGGGTTTATAAAAAAAAAAAGATGTATGTTTCATTGTTACATTTCGTTTCACCCTGTTTCGTAACGAGCTTTGAACAAGTCTTTTGGTCTGTTTCTTCCTGTTTCAGAGTGTACTGGCTTCTACAATCAAGGCACCAAATTTATTGTTCCTCTGACAAACTATTTATTTGACTGAAAATATGCTGCACATGCGCTGTGGTATAAAATTCCATTCATATTATTTTCTGCTCTCTTTCCTTCGACATGTTTTAGCAAAAGAAATGCGCGATGGTCATGCAAGTCGAGTGAAAGCATCTTTTCGCGCACCACTTACAAGAACTGGAGTGGATGAAGAAAATGCCTTTTTATCATAATCAAAGGTGATTATAGGTGTATTTTGGGATTTGATTACAAAGCGCAGACATTATTTTATCTGAATCATATTTTCCATAAATTCATAGCATCTTGACTATTAAAGGTTTGAGGCCTAGGGAGACGTTGTGCTTAATGTAATTGTTAATTTCAAGCCTTCTTTGTCAAAGAGATCTATGTGCCTCAAGGTTCTTGGATAGTTAAGTAACACATCTTGAATGATAAAGCAATATTTTATCGGGCTGAATTTTTTTTCAAATTTTTGTGTCAATAGCTATTCTGTGATAAAATGCAGGGAGTGCTCACACAGTATGCGAGAGGTCCTCAGTTCGAAACCCAGTCAGGCCTTATACTTGCCTCTCCCCCGTGAAATTTGGTGGCTCATTGTGGGTCCGTGCTCGGACTGTGAGCAGCAAAGCGACAGTCTCGTCTTGTCTCGTTGGTACCTGCATGGTTCCGAGCAGATTCGGGGATGTATCTATTTAAGCAGGGGGAAATTGTCATGGGTCGATCGTCTGGCTCGAGTGCTCGCATGGTATGGGAGAGCTGCGTTTGTCCCAGTCAGGCCATGTGCTTTTTCCTCCTCTGTGACATTTATTCCATGACCAGTTTCGATGTCCAAGTCATCAAAATAAACACCATCACCAAGGATTCGGTGCCAGCATACAAGAAGAATCACACAGGAGTAGATGCCAAAATCACTCGTGAGTCGTTATACGTATTGTCACATTTTATGTTTAAATACTTGGATTTGTTCTCAAATTTTAATTCGGAAAACATAAAAAATGTCCTTGGTGATCATGGTATGTCCCTTGGAATAACATGTGCCTGGTTGTATGACCACAGACCTTATAAAT
Source organism: Anodontia alba (assembly GCA_964016985.1). Classification (NCBI taxonomy): domain Eukaryota; kingdom Metazoa; phylum Mollusca; class Bivalvia; order Lucinida; family Lucinidae; genus Anodontia; species Anodontia alba. Next base: position 66,818,217 of record OZ024823.1, on the reverse strand, counting down.
TTTGCTTTTTATGTGCAACTGATCGTTTTGCATTGGGATACCTGACAATTGTGCATCATCTCCTGCAAAGACTTCTTTACATACTATATCACAAACGTTGCAAATAAATACTATAATTCCTTTAAAGTCCCGTAAGAATTTAAATTTTTTTACCTTCCAGTTCAAGGCGTGTTCCTTTTGAGGGTGAAAAGAGGTCAGTGTGTGTATCTGTAAACAAAATCCACCCAGTAGCCGGTACTTGATCCCGCAGGAGGTGTTATGAGTGATTTCATCACTCAGGATCCGTTATAGCTACCCACCATGTAAAAGGGTAGCCATAGTAAATTGTTTACATCTCAGACTATATTCAACATAGATCAATAATATTGGTACCAAACAATAGGATAGAAATTACCCTACATACAATTTGATATCCACATATGCAAATTTGCATATTCATGAATAGTAATTAATTCTTACTTTAGACGAAAAAAAATCAGTGAAAACAAGGTAGTTTTATCATAAACCAGATTGTGCTCAATATAGATTTATAAAATGTGCCAAATAAACATTTATAAATTGGCTTTCTGTTTATCGTCCATGTGTGTTAATAAGCTCTTTTGCATATTCATGAATATTCATTAATGCTAATTGTTTTGTAAAAAGTTATAAACAGTCAGAAAACTAGACCGCTGTAAACTTGTATTAATCTGTTTCCTTGCTAGTTTTGGGTGATTATCCTTACAGATTTTAGGTATTAGTATGCCTTGTACTGGTAGTCAGTCAGGTAGAAATGCTAAAACAAACAGGAATCAAGTTATTTAGAATCACATGCCTTAATTCCTTAGTCATAAACAGTCAGAAAACTAGACCGCTGTAAACTTGTATTAATCTGTTTCCTTGCTAGTTTTGGTAGATTATCCTTATAGATTTTAGGTATTAGTATGCCTTGTACTGGTACACTGTAGATCCAATATATCGCGGTGCTTGGGGTCCAAGTTCCGCTACCGCGATATATCCGGATCGCGATATAAGCTGGGGTGGTAGTTTGCTGAGACGCCGCTAATCAATCAACACCAAACGGCTGTCAGTAAAGCTATCGGCCACATTACATCAGTATAGTAGGTTTAGAATTACTCAATGGCAGTATTTACACTGGGAGATTATGTCTACCAATTAACTTTAATCGAGACTAGCTGATAAACGACATTTAAAATCATTTGTTCGCGGAAATGTCAAGCGAGGACGCCATTTTGGATGAAGGGGGGCAACTCGCATATTCTAAGGATAGAATAGAATAGAATATCACGGACTTTTGCTGAGGCAATTCGGGTTGCTTCCCTTCGCTTCTTTCGTCTGCTGCGGGCCCAAAAACTATTCTATTTATCTTTTGATCTTTTTAATTCTTTCATACTTTATTTATTTTTATTTGTTAAATTATTACTTGCTGGGAAAGTGTAAAGTGGGAGGGCTACGAACTGGGTGTTTAGGACAGATAGGCAACATCATAAGGCTACTTATACTTCTCTTTTGCTCTGGGTTGTCCATTTCTGATAAAGAGGATCGTAGTCTGTCTTCATCTTTCAACCATCCCCGTAGCGTGGCCTCTGGAACGCTGAATTCTTTGGTCACCGCAGATCTTGATTTTCCATTCTTGACTTGGTCGATGATGTCGATCTTGTCCTTGATGCTGAACTGCTTCCTCTTTCTTGAATTTTCGGGCTTGTTCATAGCTGACATTTTCACTTGAAAGGCGTGATAGATCACAATGAGGATGCTCTGCATGATTGCAAGTTAAATAGACGGCGCGTGGACATCGTTAATTGATTGAGCACTGAGAACATGTACTCAATTATGACACTGATTATGACAAGTGCGGCGATTAATATTAATTGATTGCCAATTATTATCAATCTGTGTACTGATTGACACTAATTGGATTGTTTGGTCATAATGCGTGACGCGATTTCGCGTTTGGATATGCGCGAAAAATCAATACCGCAACGAATTACAGTCATTTTTTTTTTTTTTTTTTTTTTTTTTTTTTCAAATTAAGTAAAAAAAACATTTAGTTATTTTTTTTTTTTATGGTCATGGTAAATTTGGGGTCCACGGACAATTCGCGATATACTGGATATCGCGAAATAACGGACCGCGATGTATTGGATCTCCAGTGTAGTCAGTCAGGTAGAAATGCTAAAACAAACAGGAATCAAGTTATTTAGAATCACATGCCTTAATTTAGGCCCATGCCGGGCCTGATTATGGCATGTATGTTTTCAAAGGACTTCTCCTCTAAAGCCCCTGAGCCAATTTTGCTCAAATTTCATATGGAGCCTCAGGTGGAGGAACAAAAGATTGCTAAAATGGTTGCGGTCGGTTGACAAAGATGGCCGCCATGCACATATATGGTAAAAACCTTTAAAAATGTTCTTCTCCAGAACCAAGGATGCCTTGGAGCTGAATCTTTGCATAAATCATGGGGACAGGAGGTCTACCAAAGTTGCTAAAATAATGGTCGTACATCGACATTTGACCTTTTTACCGCAAGGTCAAGTTTGCTTCCCTATGCATTTGTATGGGAAAAATGTTCAGAATTACAAATAACCTCCTCTGGAGCCTCTGGGCCAATGTTGCTCAAATTTCATTCGGAGCCTCCCTGGGGCAGGGAAATAAAAGATTGCTAAAATGGTTGCGGTCGGTTGACAAAGATGGCCGCCATGCCCATATATGGTAAAAACCTTTTAAAAATCTTCTTTTCCAAAACCGAGGATGCCTTGTGCCTGAATCTTTGCATATATCATCGTAAATGGGAGGTCTACCAAAGTTGCTAAAATAATGGTCATACATTGACATTTGACCTTTTTGCGGCAAAGTCGAGTTTGCTTCCCTATGCATTTGTATGGGAAAAATGTTCAGAATTCCAAACAACCTCCTCTGGAACCTCTGGGCCAGTGTTGCTCAAATTTCATTTGGAGCCTCCCTGGGGCAGGGGAATGAAAGAGTGCTAAAATGGTTGCCGTCCACTGACCAAGATGGCGGTCATGCCCATATATGGTAAAAACCTTTAAAAATCTTCTCCTCGAGAACCGAGGATGACTTCTGGCTGAATCTTTGCATAAATGATCAGGGATGGGAGATCTGTCTAAACAGCGAAAATAATGGTCCTACATTGACATTTGACTTTTTACGGCGAGGTCAAGTTTGCTTCCCTATGGATTTGTATGGGAAAAAATGTTGAGAATTTCAAATGACCTCCTCTGGAGCCTCTGGGCCAATGTTGCTCAAATTTCACTTGGAGCCTCCCTGGGGCAGGGAAATGAAAGATTGCTAAAATGGTTGCGGTCCATTGACCAAGATGGCCACCATGGCCATATATGGTAAAAACCTTTAAAAATCTTCTTCTCCAGAACCGAGGATACTTTGTGGCTGAATCTTTGCATAAATCATCGGGGATGGGAGGTCTGCCAAAGTGCTAAAATAGTGATCATACATTGACATTTGACCTTTATATGGCGAGGTCAAGTTTGCTTCCCTATGCATGTGTATGGGAAAAATGTTGAGAATTTCAAACGACTTCTCTTCTGTAGCCTCTGGGCCAGTGTTGCTCAGATTTTATTTGGAGCCTCCCTGGGGCAGGGGAATGAAAGATTGCTAAAATAGTTGCCGTCCATTGACCAAGATGGCTGCCATGGTAAAAACCTTTAAAAATCTACTTCTCCAGAACCGAGGATGCCTTATGGTTGAATCATTGCCCAAATCATCAGGGACGGGAGGTCTATCAAAGTTGCTAAAATGATGGTCGTACATTGACATTTGACCTTTTTACGGCGAGGTCAAGTTTGCTTCTGTATGCATTTGTATGGTCCCCATACATTTGTATGGAAAAAATTTGATAATTTCAAATGACCTCCTCTGAAGCCTCTGGGCCAGGGTTGCTCAAATTTCATGTGAAGCCTCCGTGGGGCAGGAGAACGAAAGATTGCTAAAATGGGCATGGTCCATTGATCAAAATGGCTGCCATGCCCATATATGGTAAAAACCTTTAAAATCTTCTTCTCCAGAACCAAATAAGCCCTGGGCCCTAATCTTTGCACAAATTATAGGGGACGGGAGATCTATCAAAATTGCTAAAATGATGGCCCTATCTTGACGTTTGACCTTTTTACGGCAAGGTCAAATTTGCTTCCCCATGCATTTGTATGGGCCATATACATTTATATTGGAAGTATCGAGGTGACTTGTAGATCGATAGTAGCTAAAATCGTTCTGATTGGAAATTTAAGATGGTCATCATCATGTTTATGTTTATTATTAGCTCATCTGGAGCTTTGCTCCAGGTCAGCTTATGCCATGGCCTGTTGTCCGTCGTCCGTCCATCTGTCATTAGCTTTTCACTTTTTCAACATCTCCTCCAGAACCATGTTGGATTGAGCTGAATCTTAGTGGGAGGCATTGTGGCAGCATGGAGATTCAGAATTACTAAAATCGTTCCGTTCCGATATCCAAGATGGCCGCCATGGCGACCATCTTGAAATTCTTTAAACGACATCTCCTCCCAAACCGTAAGTCGGATTGAGCTGAAACTTGATGGGAGGCATCACAGTGACACAGAGATTCAGAATTGCTAAAATCGTTTTGTTCCAATATCCAAGATGGCCGCCATGGCGGCCATGCAAACCACATCTCCTCCCGAATCGTAAGTCGGATTGAGCCAAAACTTGAAATTCTTTAAATGACATTTCCTCCCAAACCGTAAGTCGGATTGAGCTGAAACTTGATGGGAGGTACACAGTGACACAGAGATTCAGAATTGCTAAAATTGTTCTGTTTCGATCTTGAAATTCTTCAAACGACATCTCCTCCCGAACCGTAAGTAGGATTGAGCCAAAACTTGATGGGAGGCATCACAGTGACACGGAGATTCAGAATTGCTAAAATGGTTCCGTTCAGATATCCAAGATGGCTGCCACGGCGGCCATCCTGAAAATCTTTAAACAACATCTCCTCCTGAACCTTGTCAGATTGAGCTGAAATTTGATGGGAGGCATCAAGGGGACATGGAGATGCAGAATTGCTAAAATCATTCCGTTCTGATATCCAAGATGACCGCCATGGTGGCCATCTTGAAAATCTTTAAACGACATCTCCTCCTAAACCTTAAGTCGGATTGAACTGAAATTTGATGGGAGACATCAAGGGAACATGGAGATTCAGAATTGCTAAAATCGTTCCGTTCCGGTATCCAAGGTGGTTGCCACCGCGGCCATCTTGAAAATTTTTAAACAACATCTCCTCCTGAACAGTAGGTCGGCTTGAGGTGAAACTTTATGGGCGGTATTGGGGTGACATGGAGATTCAGAATTGCTAAAATCATTCTGTTCTGATATCCAAGATGGCCGCCATGGCAGCCATTTTGGAAATCTTTAAATGACATCTCCTGAACCTTTAGTCGGATTGAGCTGAAATTTGACGGGAGGCATCAAGGGGACATGGAGATTCAGAATTGCTAAAATCGTTCTGTTCTGGTATCCAAGATGGCTGCCACGGTGGCCATCTTAAAAATCTTTGGACGACATCTCCTCCTGAACCTTAAGTCGGATTGAGCTGAAATTTGATGGGAGGCATCAAGGAGACATGGAGATTCAGAATTGCTAAAATCGTTCCGTTCTGATATCCAACATAGTATAAACCAATTTTGATTTTCATCAGAAGTTTCATGATTTGAAAAATTGAGAAAATTGTTTCCTGTGCCATTGTTACACAGCTGGTATAGTGGTATGATGTAAAACTGAGGAAGAATAGAATTGATAATTTTTTTGCTCACCAGCGTCGGCGTCCACAAATGTTAAAGTGTTTGCGTTAAAGTTTTTTTAGTAGCTCATTACTTTTTTATGTGTACATGGATTGAGTTCATATTTGGTATGATGATAGATACTGGGCTAAAGTTTTTATCTGCAGTATCAGCACCCATGACCGTGACCTTGGGGTCACAGACTTAGAATTTTGATGTTAAAGATTTTGTGTTAAAGTTTTTAGGAGCTCATTACTTCTTTACCTTTACATGGATTTAGTTTATACTTGGTATGGTAGTAGATACTGGTCTCAAATTATTAGCAGCAGCATCAGATCTCATGACCATAACCTTGGGGTCATGGTGACAGACTTTGAATTCTTATGTTAAAGTTTTTGTGTTAAAGTTTTTAGGAGCTCATTACTTCTTTACCTTTTGATAGATTTAGTTCATACTTGGTATGGTGATAGATACTAGTCAAAAGTTTTTATCAGCAGCATCATCATACATGACCGTGACTTTGGGGTCAAGGTCACAGACTAAGAACTTTTATGTTAGTTTTTGCACTGAAGATTTTAGATCATTACTTGGTTGCCTTCAGATAAATTTACTGGAGATTTGGTATGGTGAAAGATATTGCTTTAAAGTTTTTATCAGCAACATCAGCACCTATAACGATGACCTTGGGGTCAAGGTCACAGACTGAATTTTGATGTTAAAGTTTTTGTGTTAAAGTTTTTAGGAGCTCATTACTTCTTTACCTTTTGGATGGATTTAGTTTATACTTGGTATGGTAATAGATACTGGTCTCGAGTTTTTAGCAGCATCAGCTCTTATGACCATAACCTTGGGGTCAAGGTCACAGACTTTGAATTCTTATGTTAAGTTTTTGTTTTTAATTTTTTAGAGCTCATTACTTCTTTACCTTTGGATGGATTTAGTTTATACTTGTGTTACGAGCCAGGCGTAACGAGAAAGAAATGAAAGTGAAACCAGCAACAAGCTTTAAATTATTAACAATATTTATTCACAAAAAAATAAGATAAGATTCAAAACAAAAGAATGTAAGTGAACAGTACCTTTCAAGTTTATGTCACAAAGCCCCTCAAAAATAATCCACAAGAATTTATAAAACAAATCCTTTGAATATCAGTTTCTGATCCCACAATTTAAAGTTCCTGAATTCAGAATTTAAGTCCAGAATGAATAAAATATTAAAGTAATCCAGTATAGAATAATTTCCAGTGAAAGTATACAAAGATGCCCAGATGAAAATCTTTTCTCCTCATATAATATCAAAGAACGTTCTAGAAAAAGAATTTACTACAAGCATCTCTCATTTTCCAGGTTCCTTCAAGAAACTTCCAAATATTCCATGATATGCCAAAAATAACTCGGTCTAGAATCAAGATATGCCAAAAATAACTCAGTCTAGAATCAAGAACATAACATGTTATTGTAAACATGTTGTTCCAGAAAGTTATTTTTGGAAACATAGTAAATAAAGCTATTTATGGAAACATAGTAAACATGATGTTTAAAATAATTGAACACCCTGTTATATAACACTTGGTATGGTAATAGATACTGGTCTCAAAGTTTTAGCAGCAGCATCAGCTCTCATGACCATAACTTGGGGTCAAGGTCACAGACTTAGAACTTTTATGTTAGTTTTTGCACTAAAGATTTTAGATAATTACTTGGTTGCCTTTAGATGAATTTGGTATGGTGATAGATATTGCTTTAAGTTTTTATCAGCAACATCAGGACCTATAACCATGACCTTGGGGTCAAGGTCACAGACTTAGAATTTTAATGTTAAAGATTTTGTGTTAAAGTTTTTAGGAGCTCATTTCTTCTTTACCGTTTGATGGATTCAGTTCATACTTGCTGAGGTCAGAGATACTTGTCTAAAAATTTTATCAGCAGCATCAGCTTCCATGACCGTGACTTTGTTTCTGTTATGGGTCTGAAAATTTGCCTTTGCGCAACTAAGTCAAAGCGCGACTTCCGGTGAGCTATCCTGTCAGGCGACAGGTCTTGTTTGACAAAATGTTTCCTTCTCCTTTAATAGCGACATCGCAATTCAGAATTGTTAAATTGGGGTGTTTGGATATCCAATATGGCTGCCCATGATGGCCATATTGAAATTTTTTCAAATGAATTCTCCCAAACTGTAAATTGGATTGAGCTGAATCTTGATAGAAGGCATCGGGGTGACATTGAGATTAGTAATTGCTAAAATCGATACCTTCCTATATCCAAGAATAGAAGACAGGACAAAAGTCTCTCTTGCACTACCTGCTGCATGACCCTCCACTTTGCACCAACATCATCTTCTGAGTCCTAAGTCGGATTGAGCTGTTCAGAAACTTAATGGGAACACGCAGATTCAGAATTGCTAATGTGGGAAAGCCATGTTCTGATGGTCAGGTGGCTTTCCCCTCTGGTTTTCGCCCACCTTTGATGAATGATCAGCTCGATATGAGTGAAACATTCTTGAAAGGGCCCTAAAACCCAAATCAAATAAAGGCAATCTGATCTGATAACCAAGATGGCCACCATGGCACAATGTAACATATCTTGATCAGCCTAATCCAGGTGAGCGATTTCTGGCCAACTTAGGCCTCTAGTATTTCCCTGCCACTGTGCTGTTTACATGTATAAAATCATGATTCTTCAGAAACCACTTAGCCAGTTTCCACCAAATTTCACATTGATCCTACTGTTGAAATGTGATTGATAGTTTATTCAAATGATCACGCTCCATTGACTGTCAGGCCCATATATTCTTCTTCAAAACTAAGAACTGCTCAAATGATAATCTTTTCATTGGTTGGGATGATAGGATTGGAAAAATGTTGCATAACATCTGCATATCTGCAGTGGCTATGTCACTCGGATGAGTGAGCTGTGGCCCGTGGGCCTCTTGTTAGCTCACCTGAGCATGAAGTGCTCATGGTGAGGTTTTGTGGTCAGTCAATGTCCATCGTGTGTCGTCCTTCATGTGTCGTGAGGCGTCAACAATTGCTTTAAAAGCCTACTCCTCCTACACACCGGGTCCAATTGACTCGATACTTGGTAGGAAGCATCGGGGTGACTTGTAGGTAAAAAAAATAGCTAAAATCGGAAATCCAAGATGGCCGCCATCTTGAAAATCTATTTTTCGCTTCTTCTCCTGAACCGAAAGGCCAATTGACTCCAAACTTGGTAGGGAGCATCGGGGTGACTTGTAGATCAAAAGTAGGTAGAATTGTGCCGATTGGAAATCCAAGATGGCCGCCATGGCGACCATCTTGAAAATCTATTTTTTGTTTCTTTTCTTTAACCGAAAGACTTATTGACTTTAAACTAGGTAGGAAGCATCGGGGTGACTTGTAGATCAAAAATAGCTAAAATCGTGCCGATTGGAAATCCAAGATGGCCACCATGGTGGCCATCTTGAAAATCTATTTTTCGCTTCTTCTCCTAAACCCCAAAGCCAATTGATTCCAAACTTGGTTGGAAGCATTGGGGTGACTTATAGATCAAAAATAGCTAAAATCATCCCTATCGGCATGGCAGCCATCTTGAAAATCAATATTGCGCTTCTTCTTCTGAACTGGAAGGCCAGTTGACTCGAAACTTGTAGATCAAAACTCGCTCAAATGGCAGCCATCTTGAAAATCTATTTTTTGCTTCTTCTCCGAAACTGAAAAAGCCAATTGACTCGAAACTTGGTAGAAAGCATCGGGTTTTCTTATAGGTCAAAAATAGCTTAAATCTTTCTGATGGAAAATCCAAGATGTCTGCCATGGTGGCCATCTTTAAAATCTATTTTTCGCTTCTTCTCCTGAATCAAAAGGCTTATTGACTTAAAACTTGGTAGGAAGCATCGGGGTGACTTGTAGATCAAAAATAGCTAAAATCGTTCCGATTGGAAATCCAAGATGGCCACCATGGCCGCCATCTTGAAAATCTATTTTTCACTTCTTCTCCTGAACCAAAAGGCCAATTGACTCCAAACTTTCTAGGAAGCATCCAGGTGACTCATAGATCAAAAATAGCTAAAGGGGTGGTTGGGTGGTGCGAAGGTGCTGTGTATCTTACATCACTGGGGCGTCCAACTGATATTGGCTTACAGTTGGGCAAGGCCTGCTATCCTTGTAGTGGGTAAGGGTAGAGGGGGAATGTTTTTATTTCTTCTGTTTCTTCACTTTCATTCCTGTTCCTCTTTCTTCCCTGTCCCTCTCTTTCATCTCCTCTACTCTCTCTTCTATCTCTTTTCTCCCTTTCTCTGGGAGACGACACAAAATGACCCTCAAGGGTTGACGTGTCGTTAAACCCCAACACAATCAATCAATCAAATCCGATCGGAAGTCCAAGATGGCTGCCATGGCAGCCATCTTGAAAATCTATTGTTTGCTTCTTCTCCTGAACCGAAAGGCCCATTGACTCCAAACTTGCTAGGAAGCATCAGGCTGACTTGTAGATCAAAAATAGGTAAAATCATGCTGATCGTAAATCCAAGGTGGCCCCCATGGCAGCCATCTTGAAAATCTATTTTTCGCTTCTTCTCCTAACCCCAAATACCAGTTGACTGGAAACTTGGTAGGAAGCATCGTAGATCAAAAGTAGCTAAAATCGTTCCAATCGGAAATGCAAGATGGCCACCATGCCCGCCATCTTGAAAATCTATTATTCGCTTCTTCTCCTAACCCCAAATGCCAATTGACTCGAAACTTGGTAGGAAGCATCGTAGATTAAAAGTAGCTAAAATCATTCCAGTCGGAAATCCAAGATGGCCACTGTGGCCGCCATCTTGAAAATCTATTTTTCGCTTCTTCTCCTGAGCCGAAAGGCCAATCGACTCCAAACTTGGTAGGAAGCATCAGGGTGACTTGTAGATCAAAAATAGCTAAAATCATGCTGATCTGAAATCCAAAAGAGCTGCCATGGTGGCCATCTTGAAAATCTTTTTTTCGCTTCTCCTAAACCCAAAAGCCAATTGACTTGAAACTAGGTAGAAAGCATCGGGGTTACTTATAGATTAAAAATGGCTAAAATCGTTCCGATTGGAAATCCAAGATGGCTGCCATGGTGGCCATCTTGAAAATCTATTTTTCGCTTCTTCTCCTGAACTGAAATGCCATTTGACTCGAAACTTGTTCTGAAGCATTCGGATGACTTGTAGATCTAAAATAGCTTAAATTGTTTGGATCAGAATTCCAAGATGGCCATCATGGCAGCCATCTTGAAACTCTTTTTTTCGCTTATTTTCCTGAACCAAAGGGCCTGTTGATTTGAAAATTGGTAGGAAGCTTCGGGATGACTTGTAGATATAAAAATAGATAAAATCGTTCCGATCGGAAATCCAAGATGGCGGCCATCTTGCAAATCTATTAAATCTTCTTCTGAACTGAAAGGCCAATTGACTCGAAACTTGGTAGGAAGCATCGGGGTGACTTGTAGATCAAAAATAGCTCAGTTGTTGCGATAGGAAATCCCAAATTGCGGCTATGGCGGCCATCTTGAAAATCTGTTTTGAACTTTTTCTCCTGAACCGAAAGGGCAATTGACTCAAAGTTCATTGGAAGTATCGAGGTGACTTGTAGATCAACAGTAGCTAAAATCATTCTAATTGGAAATCCAAGATGGCTGCCATCTTGTTTATGTTTATTATATTTCCCTGCCACTGTGCTGTTTACCTGTATAAAATCAGAAACCACTTAGCCAATTGCCACCAAATTTCACATTGATCCTACTGTTGAAATGTGATTGAGTGTTTGTTCAAATGATCACGCTTCATTGACCTTCATGCCATATATAATATTCTTCTTCAAAATTAAGAACTGCTTAAAGGATGATCTTTTCATTGGTTGGGATGACAGGACTGGAAAAATGTTGCATAACATCTGCATATCTGCAGTGGCTATGTCACTCAGGTGAGCGACCCGTGGCCCATGGGCATCTTGTTAGCTCACCTGAGCATGAAGTGCTCATGGTGAGCTATTGTGGTCAGTCAATGTCCGTCGTCCGGCGTCCGGCGTCAACAATTGCTTTAAAAGCCTACTCCTCCTACACCCCTGGGCCAATTGACTTGATACTTGTAGGAAGCATCGGGGTGACTTGTAGATCAAAAATAGCTAAAATTGTTCCGATCGGAAATCCAAGATGGCCGCCATGGCCGCCATCTTGAAAATCTATTTTTCACTTCTTCTCCTGAACCGAAAGGCCAATTGACTCCAAACTTGCTTGGAAGCATCAGGGTGACTTGTAGATCAAACATAGCTAAAATCGTGCCGATCGGAAATCCAAGATGGCCGCCATGGCTGCCATCTTGAAAATCTATTTTTCGCTTCTTCTCCTGAACCGAAAGGCCAATTGACTCCAAACTTGCTAGGAAGCATCAGGTTGACTTGTAGATCAAAAATAGCTAAAATCGTGCCGATCGGAAATCCAAGGCGGCCGCCATGGCCGCCATCTTGAAAATCTATTTTTCGCTTCTCCTGAACCGAAAGGCCAATTGACTCCAAACTTGCTAGGAAGCATCAGGGTGACTTGTAGATGAAAAATAGCTAAAATCGTGCCAATCGGAAATCCAAGATGGCCGCCATGGCCACCATCTTGAAAATCTATTTTTCGCTTCTTCTCCTGAACTGAAAGGCCACTTGACTCCAAACTTGCTAGGAAGCAACAGGGTGACTTGTAGATCAAAAATAGCTAAAATCATGCCGATCGGAAATCCAAGATGGCCGCCATCTTGAAAATCTATTTTTCACTTCTTCTCCTGAACCGAAAGGCCAATTGACTCCAAACTTGCTAGGAAGCACCAGGGTGACTTGTAGATCAAAAATAGCTAAAATCGTGCCGATCTGAAATCCAAGATGGCCGCCATGGCCGCCATCTTAAAAATCTATTTTTCGCTTCTTCTGAACCGAAAGGCCAATTGACTCCAAACTTGCTAGGAAGCATCAGGGTGACTTGTAGATCAAAAATAGCTAAATTTGTGCCGATCGGAAATCCTAGATGGCTGCCATGGCCGCCATCTTGAAAATCTATTTTTCGCTTCTTCTCCTGAACCGAAAGGCCAATTGACTCCAAACTTGCTAGGAAGCATCAGGGTGAATTGTAGATCAAAAATAGCTAAAATCGTGCCGATCGGAAATCCAAGATGGCCACCATGGCAGCCATCTTGAAAATCTGTTTTTCGCTTCTTCTCTTGAACCGAAAGGCCAACTGACTCCAAACTTGCTAGGAAGCATCAGGGTGACTTGTAGATCAAAAATAGCTAAAATCATGCCGATCAGAAATCCAAGATGGCCGCCATGGCCACCATCCTGAAAATCTATTTTTCGCTTCTACTCCTAAACCCAAAAGCCAATTGACTCCAAACTTGGTAGGAAGCATCAGGGTGACTTGTAGATCAAAAAGAGCTAAAATCATGCAGATCGTAAAACCAGGATGGGCGCCATGGCAGCCATCTTGAAAATCTATTTTTCGCTTCTTCTCCTGAACTGAAAGGCCAGTTGACTCGAAACTTGGTAGGAAGCATTTGGGTGACTTGTAGATCAAAAATAGCTAAAATCATGCTGATCGTAAATCCAAGATGGCAGCTATGGCGGCTGTCTTGAAAATCTATTTTTCGCTTCTTCTAAACCCAAAAGTCACTTGACTCGAAACTTAGTAGGAAGCATCAGGGTGACTTGTAGATCAAATATAGCTAAAATCGTTCTGATCCGAAATCCCAGATGGCCACCATGGCCGCCATCTTGAAAATCTATATTTAGCTTCTTCTCCTGCACCGAAAGGCCAATTGACTCCAAACTTCGTAGGAGACATTGGGGTGACTTGTAGATCAAAAATAGCTAAAATCGTGCCAATCGGATATCCAAGATGGCCGCCATGGCAGCCATCTTGAAAATCTATTTTTAGCTTCTTCTCCTGAACCGAAAGGCCAGTTGACTCGAAACTTGGTAGGAAGCATTGGGATGACTCGTAGATCAAAAATAGCTAAAATCGTGCCGATCATAAATCCAAGCTGGCTGCCATTTAGAGTTTGTTCAAATGATCACGCTCAATTGACTGGCATGCCATATATATTCTTCTTCAAAATTAAGAACTGCTTAAATGATGATCTTTTCATTAGTTGCGATGACAGGATTGGAAAAATGTTGCATAACATCTGCATATCTGCAGTGGCTATGTCACTCAGGTGAGCCACCCGTGGCGTTGGGCCTCTTGTTTATGTCAAGTTACAGAACATGTTATGCATTTTTGTTTGGAATCATTGTTACGAATTTTGCCTCCTAATTTTTCTTGGGATCATAATGCTATTTACTAAGAAGGATATCTTGAGGATGGGTTGTATTTCTTTATTTGGAGCCCATATAGGGTCAATATGTCTTCATAATGTCAAACTGTTGTAGTTATATATTTACACTGAATTTCATTTTTTGAGTCTAGGCTGTTAATTTTATACTGGAACTAGTTATGCCTGTTGGTTTGGTTGATATAGAGGCAGGTAGACGAGGGCTGTTCAAAAAATTTGTAGACTGTGCTCATATCTTTCATGTGAGACACGATATCAGTATGAAAACTACATGACCGTAATCAGCAACTCTTTCTGCATCTAATAACGAATTTTTAGCTCACTTGAGCTCTGCTCAGGATGAGCTATTGTGATCACTTTTTGTCCGTCGTCCGTCCGGGCATCCGTCCATTAACATTTTCCAACGACTTCTCCTCTGAAGCCGCTGAGCCAATTTTGCTCAAATTTCATATGGAGCCTCCTTAGGATGGGGGAACGAAAAATTGCTAAAATGGTCGCGGTCCGTTGACCAAGATGGCCGCCACGCCCATATATGTTAAAAACCTTTAAAAATCTTCTCCTCCAGAACCGAGAATGCCTTGGGGCTGAACCTCTGCAGGAATCATCGGGGATGGGAGGTCTACCAAAATTGCTAAAAGAATTGTCGTACATTGACGTTTGACCTTTTTACGGCAAGGTCAAGTTTGCTTCCCTATGCATTTGTATGGGAAAAACCTTTAAAAATCTTCTTCTCCAAAACCGAGCATGCCTTATGGCTGAATCTTTGCATATATCATTGGGAACAGGAGGGCTACCAAAATTGCTAAAATAATGGTCGTACATTGACATTTGACCTTTTTACGGTAAGGTCAATTTTGCTTCCTTATGCATTTGTATGGGAAAAATGTTCAGAATTTCAAACAACTTCTCCTCTGGAGCCTCTGGGCCAATTTTGCTCAAATTTCATATGGAGCCTCCTTAGGTAGGGGGAACAAAAGATTGCTAAAATGGTCACGGTTCGTTGACCAAGATGGCCGCCATGCCCATATATGGTAAAAACCTTTAAAAATCTTCTTCTCTAGAACCGAGGATGCTTTGGGGCTGAATGTTTGCATAAATCATCGGGGATAGGGGGGTCTACCAAAGTTGCTAAAATAATGGTCATACATTGACATTTGACCTTTTAACGGCAAGGTCAAGTTTGCTTCCTTATGCATTTGTATGGGAAAAAACATTTAAAAATCTTATTCTCCAAAACCGAGGATGGCTTGTGGCTGAATCTTTGCATATATCATCTGGAACAGGCGGTCTACCAAAGTTGCTAAAATAATTGTTATACATTGACATTTAACCTTTTTACGGCGAGGTCAAGTTTGCTTCTGTATGCATTTGTATGGGCCCCATACATTTGTATGGAAAAAATGTTGATAATTTCAAATGGCTTTTCCTCTGAAGCCTCCGGGCCAGTGTTGCTCAAATTTCATGCGGAGCCTCCGTGGGCAGGAGAATGAAAGATTGCTAAAATGATCAAAATGGCTGCCATGCCCATATATGGTAAAAACCTTTAAAAATCTTCTTCTCCATAACCAAATAAGCCCTGGGTACTAATCTTTGCACAAATTATGGGGGACAGGAGATCTACCCAAATTGCTAAAATGATGGTTCTATGTTGACATTTGACCTTTTTACCTCCAAGGTCAAATTTGCTTCCCCATTTGTATGGGCCATATACATTTATATTGAAAGTATCGAAGTGACTTGTAGATCAACAGTAGTTAAAATTGTTCTGATTGGAAATCTAAGATGGCCATCATCTGGTTTAAATTTATAATATTTCCCTGCCACTGTGCTGTTTACATGTATAAAATCATGATTCTTCAGAAACCACTTAGCCAATTTCCACCAAATTTCACATTGATCCTTCTGTTGAAATGTGATTGATAGTTTATTCAAATGATCATGCTCCATTTACTGTCAGGCCCATATATTCTTCTTCAAAACTAAGAACTGCTCAAATGATGATATTTTCATTAGTTGCGATGATAGGATTGGAAAAATGTTGCATAACATCTGCATGTCTGCAGTAGCTATGTCACTCAGGTGAGCGAACCGATGCCAGTGGGCCTCTTGTTATGCAAATATATTGATCCGTTTGGTTTTGACGGCATTGTATTCTACACCACTAAACCTCCATCGGCGCACGGTAGGACGCTATTTGCCGACGACGTCAACGACGTCATGGAGCGTGTTGTTCACTCTCAGGTCACTTGTGTTCCTCACTGCTTCTCAAAGTAGCATCCGCGACACTCTATACATCGGCGATGTCGATAAACCCACTGCTGAAAGATATTGTCATACCAAGCTGGTTTATAATGTTTGATTACAGCATTTGTCGCCGCCTGCAGCTTCTTCAGATTTTCGAACCTTCGTCCTTTCAACTGTAACTTGATAGCCGGGAAAATGGCAAAGTCGAATGGAACCAAGTCAGGCGAATACGGGGGGGGGGGGGAGGTGACTGATAACCTCGAATCCAAGAAGTCCAATTTCCAACTGAGTCGATCCTGCGGTGTGGGGAGGGGCGTTATCCTGGTGTAGTTTGAAGCTGTCTATGGGGATGCCTGGTCTCCTCTTCCTTAGGGCGTGAACAAGGTCACGGCGTAGCACCTATCAACGAATCAAAATGATGCTTAAGGGGAATGGATACACCTGGTAGATTTCTCTGCCTTTTTTTGGAGGGAGACAATTTTCGGGACTTCCTGTTTGCTTATCTATAAACTCTGTCCCGCGGAAAAAGGGGTCTACTGTAAAAGGAAAGAATTTGCTCCTGAGGAAAAATTTAACAAACCGTGTGTGTGTGCAAAATCATTACACAAATTAATCATTTGTTTTGAAGTCAGTATCAATAAAATAATTTCGACTCAATAAGAATACTTTTGAATAATAGTCAGCATTGACGGTACATTTTGTAGGCACAGCATGGCACAGTATCATCCCTCTCCTGTCGCAGAACATTATGTACATCTGCTTTCCCGCCAATTTAGAGACACACGCTTTTTCCGGTGGAGGGGAACCTGACCTTCTCCAATCAGCGGACTGGGACTTGGTTTCTGGATCATGTAGATATAACCATGTCTCGTCTGTCGTGATAATGTTGTTGAGGAAGGCATCCCCTTGACGGCGGTATCGCTGAAGAAATAACTGGGACTCCCGGACTCGCCTCTCCTTCTCGGTATCTGACAAAAGTCGTGGTACCCACCGAGTATGGACCTGAAATATACGGATCGATACACTTAACCGATCCCTCAATCAGGAAGTGTCTCTAACATGAAATGATACTAGACGGCTAAAATAATAAGATCTTTGCAGTTTTCATTTTCTAAATAATATTAATATTGAACAACGGTTCTAACAAAATTCCTCTTAAGTTATCCATAATAAGTGTTATGAACACAGCATTTATCAAATAAAATTTCTGTCAGTTTGGTATTTTAAATTTACTAAATTTATACTCAGTAATCAATTTTACCTTCCTCATCTTCAAATTCTTTGTAAGTATGTTGTACACTGTACCAACACTCGCCCCCGCTAACTCCGACAACTCCCGAACATTGAGACAGCGATCAGCATCCAGCGCCTCCTTAACTGACATCAGCTGCGCAGCGTCAATGATTGACTTTCGGCCTGGTCTGGAATCGTCCTGTAGGCTTTCTCATCCTTCAGAAAAGCGCTTGTGCTATTTGAACACAAGAGCGCGACTGACACATTTCTCTCCACGGCTCTTCTGTAGCATCTTGTAGGTATCCTTTGGTGTATTGCCCAGATCTTTACAAAATTTAATGACTGCCCTTGTTTCTAGCTTTCATAACAGTGACAGGTTTGTCGCCATTTCTAAGGATGCCGCACTTGCGAATATGTTGTTTTCTACGGAACATGACGTCCAAATGACGTCAAAATTTCACACGACATTGACGTAACGTCGTATAATGTTTTCGCGGAGTTAGAAACGTTTCTGTGCAAAGTAATAAAAATACATATGAGTTTTTAGCTCACCTGAGCACGAAGTGCTCATGGTGAGCTATTGTGGTCAGTCAATGTCCGTCGTCCGTCGTGCGTCGTGCGGTGTCAACAATTGCTTTAAAAGCCTACTCCTCCTACACCCCTGGGCCAATTGACTTGATACTTGGTAGGAAGCATCGGGGTGACTTGTAGATCAAAAATAGCTAAAATCGTTCCGATCGGAAATCCAAGATGGCCGCCATGGCCGCCATCTTGAAAATCTATTTTTCGCTTCTTCTCCTGAACCGAAAGGCCAATTGACTCCAAACTTGCTAGGAACCATCAGGGTGACTTGTAGATCAAAAATAGCTAAAATCGTGCCGATCGGAAATCCAAGATGGCCGCCATGGCTGCCATCTTGAAAATCTATTTTTCGCTTCTTCTCCTGAACCGAAAGGCCAGTTGACTCCAAACCAGCTAGGAAGCATCAAGGTGACTTGTAGATCAAAAGTAGCTAAAATCATGCCGATCGGAAATCCAAGATGGCCGCCATGGCGGCCATCTTGAAAATCTATTTTTTGCTTCTTCTCGTGAACCAAAGGCCAATTGACTCCAAACTTGCTAGGAAGCATCAGGATGACTTGTAGATCAAAAATAGCTAAAATCGTGCCGATCGGAAATCCAAGATGGCCGCCATGGCTGCCATCTTGAAAATCTATTTTTCGCTTCTACTCCTATACCCAAAAGCCAATTGACTCCAAACTTGGTAGGAGGCATTGGGGTGACTTATAGATCAAAAATAGCTAAAATCGTGCCTATCGGAAATCCAAGATGGCCACCATGGTGGCCATCTTGAAAATCTATTTTTCCCTTCTTCTCCTGAACTGAAAGGCCAGTTGACTAGAAACTTGGTAGGAAGCATTGGGATGACTCGTAGATCAAAAATAGCTAAAATCCTGCCGATCGTAAATCCAAGCTGGCTGCCATTTAGAGTTTGTTCACAAACCGAAAGGCCAATTGACTCCAAACTTGCTAGGAACCATCAGGGTGACTTGTAGATCAAAAATAGCTAAAATCCTGCCGATCAGAAATCCAAGATGGCCGCCATGGCCGCCATCTTGAAAATCTATATTTTTCGCTTCTTCTCCTGAACCGAAAGGCCAATTGACTCCAAACTTGCTAGGAAGCATCAAGGTGACTTGTAGATCAAAAGTAGGTAAAATCATGCCGATCAGAAATCCAAGATGGCCGCCATGGCGGCCATCTTGAAAATCTATTTTTTGCTTCTTCTCCTGAACCGAAAGGCCAATTGACTCCAAACTTGCTAGGAAGCATCAGGATGACTTGTAGATCAAAAATAGCTAAAATCGTGCCGATCGGAAATCCAAGATGGCCACCATGGCTGCCATCTTGAAAATCTATTTTTCGCTTCTACTCCTAAACCCAAAAGCCAATTGACTCCAAACTTGGTAGGAGGCATTGGGGTGACTTATAGATCAAAAATAGCTAAAATCGTGCCTATCAGAAATCCAAGATGGCCGCCATGGTGGCCATCTTGAAAATCTATTTTTCGCTTCTTCTCCTGAACCGAAAGGCCAGTTGACTCCAAACTTGGTAGGAAGCATCTGGGTGACTTGTAGATCAAAAATAGCTAAAATCATGCCGATCGTAAAACCAGGATGGGCGTCATGGCAGCCATCTTGAAAATCTATTTTTCGCTTCTTCTCCTGAACCGAAAGGCCAGTTGACTAGAAACTTGGTAGGAAGCATTGGGGTGACTCTTAGATCAAAAATAGCTAAAATCCTGCCGATCGTATGTCACTCAGGTGAGCGACCCGTGGCCCGTGGGCCTCTTGTTATGAAGTTTGCTTGTGAAAACAGTTGACTTGAAACTTGGTAGGAAGCATTTGGTGACTTGTAGATCAAAAATAGCTAAAATCATGCCAATCGTAAATCCAAGATGGCCGCCATGGTGGCAATCTTGAAAATCTATTTTTTGATTCTTCTGAACCCAAAAGTCACTTGACTCGAAACTTAGTAGGAAGCATTAGGGTGACTTGTAGATCAAATATAGCTAAAATCGTTCTGATCAGAAATCCCAGATGGCCACCATGGCCGCTATCTTGAAAATCTATATTTAGCTTCTTCTCCTGCACCGAAAGGCCAATTGACTCCAAACTTCTAGGGAGACATTGGGGTGACTTGTAGATCAAAAGTAGCTAAAATTGTGCCAATCGGATATCCAAGATGGCCGCCATGGCAGCCATCTTGAAAACCTATTTATCGCCTCTTCTCCTGAACTGAAAGGCCAGTTGACTAGAAACTTGGTAGGAAGCATTGGGGTGACTCGTAGATCAAAAATAGCTAAAATCCTGCCGATCGTAAATCCAAGCTGGCTGCCATTTAGAGTTTGTTCAAATGATCACGCTCAATTGACTGGCATGCCATATATCTTCTTCTTCAAAATAAAGAACTGCTTAAATGATGATCTTTTCATTAGTTGCGATGACAGGATTGGAAAAATGTTGCATAACATCTGCATATCTGCAGTGGCTATGTCACTCAGGTGAGCGACCTGTGGCCCGTGGGCCTCTTGTTATGAAGTTTGCTTGTGAAAACATCGACTGCGCCGACAGAGCGCTACTAGGGTTACCAGAATGTCAGTTTAACTTACTGCTGTCAAATTATTTACTTCGAATTTTATCATTATGCTGCGGAATACCCATGCAATCGAACCATATAACTTTCATTTACGTGAGGTTTCTTATATGGGAATACCAGAGGCAGTCTACAAATTTTTTGAACAACCCTCGTATGTAGAAGCACACACCACACTAAGGGGCCCAGAAAGGGTTGAAAATGTCTTCCTTATTAGCTCACCTGGAGCTTTGCTCCAGGTCAGCTTATGCCATGGCCAGTTGTCCGTCATCTGTCCATCGTCCGTTGTTAGCTTTTCACATTGTCGACATCTCCTCCAGAACCATATGTTGGATTGAGCTGAAACTTAGTAGGAGGCATTGTGGCAACATGGAGATTCAGAATTGCTAAAATGGTTTTGTTCCAATATCCAAGATGGCCGCCATGGCGACCATATTGAAATTCTTCAAACGACATCTAGTGATTTTGCTTAATATCTTCTAGATTATTTAATGTATTAACATCATTGTTGGTGTAATGGATCAGTGTGACCATCAGATTAACTTCACAAGTATATGTAGGTCAGTGATCTGTATTTTATAGTCTTGACTATTTACTTCACAAAAGTTGTGTGGGGATGATAAGATCAGTGTCACTCGGAGACTGACATTGTAAACTACATGTATTTGTGGGTCAGTGACCTATATTTCATGGTCAATTGATTTTGCCTTATATCATTGTCATTGACTTTAAAATAATATATAATTAAGAAATGGCGCCGGCAAGGGGTATTCGTGACCCTCTGGGCACTTGTTCTAGTCTAGTAATCAGGTGAGCAATACAGGGTTATCTTGGCCCTCGTTTTTATGCCCCGCCACCAAAAAAGTGGCGGGGTATTATGTTATACCCTCTGAAATTTTGAGTGTCCGTTCGTCCGTCAGCGCCCCCACCATTCATTTGCCCGCAACTCCTCCTACAGTTTTAGGCCAATCCTTTTCAAACTTTACAGGCGCTTTTAGGATGGTCTGAAGATATGCATATTGTTTTTTCAGAATCCTGAAATTATTTTTTATCACATTTTTTTTTCATTTTTAACTTAGACTTTTTTCGAGCCCTAATACTACAGAAATGTATAGGGAGTATATACCTTGTACACGCAACTCCTCCTACAGTTTTAGGCTAATCCTTTGAAACTTTACAGGTGCTTTTAGGATGGTCTGGAGATATGCATATTGTTTTTTCAGAATCCTGAATTTATTTTTTATTACCTTTTTTGCATTTTTAACTTAGACTTTTTTTCGAGCCCTAATACTACAGAAATGTATAGGGACCACCATTCGTTTGCCCGCAACTCCTCCTACAGTTTTAGGCCAATCCTTTTCAAACTTTACAGGCACTTTTTAGGATGGTCTGAAGATATGCATATTGTTTTTTCAGAATCCTGAAATTATTTTTTATCACATTTTTTTTCATTTTTAACTTAGACTTTTTTCGAGCCCTAATACTACAGAAATGTATAGGGAGTATATACCTTGTACGCGCAACTCCTCCTACAGTTTTAGGCTAATCCTTTTGAAACTTTACAGGCACTTTTAGGATGGTCTGAAGATATGCATATTGTTTTTTCAGAATCCTGAAATTATTTTTTATTACATTTTTTGCATTTTAAACTTAGACTTTTTTCGAGCCCTAATACTACAGAAATGTATAGGGAGTATATACCTTGTACGCGCAACTCCTCCTACAGTTTTAGGCTAATCCTTTTGAAACTTTACAGGCACTTTTAGGATGGTCTGAAGATATGCATATTGTTTTTTCAGAATCCTGAAGTTATTTTTTATTACATTTTTTGCATTTTTAACTTAGACTTTTTTCGAGCCCTAATACTACAGAAATGTATAGGGACTACCATTCGTTTGCCCGCAACTCCTCCTACAGTTTTAGGCCAATCCTTTTCAAACTTCACAGGCGCTTTTAGGATGGTCTGCAGATATGCATATTGTTTTTTCAAAATCCTGAAATTATTTTTTATCACATTTTTTAATATTTAACTTAGACTTTTTTCGAGCCCTAATACTACAGAAATGTATAGGGAGTATATACCTTGTACGCGCAACTCCTCCTACAGTTTTAGGCTAATCCTTTTGAAACTTTACAGGCACTTTTAGGATGGTCTGAAGATATGCATATTGTTTTTCCAGAATCCTGAAATTATTTTTTATTTCATTTTTTGCATTTTTAACTTAGACTTTTTTGAGCCCTAATACTACAGAAATGTATAGGGAGTATGTACCTTGTACGCACAACTCCTCCTGCAGTTTCAGGCCGATCCTTTTGAAACTTTACACACGCTTTTAGGATGGTCTGAAGATATGCATATTGTTTTTTTTCAGAATCCTGAAATTATTTTTTATCACTTTTTATTGCATTTTCAACTTTGACTTTTTTTTGGTTTTTGTTTTTGTTTTGGAGTTCTGAAATAACTGTTTATTGCTTCTCTTCATGTTTAACTTAGATTGTTTTCAGCCCTTATACTACAGAAATGCATAGGGAATATGTCCCTGTGTGGCGGGGCATGGTGCATGGCTTGCAGTTTTATTTTCATTTGATTGACAAGTGCGAGTTCAGGTGAGCTATCCTATCTGGCGACATGTCTTGTTAAATGTCTTCTTCTCTGAAACCGCTTGAGCAATTTCCACCAGATTTCACATAGGGCTTTCTGTCGAAAGGGTATTGGCAATTTGTTCTAATGGTTCCACGCCATTGAACAAGGTAGCTGCCATGCCCATATAAGGTAAAAAGACTTAAAAATCTTCTTCTCCAGAACCAAGAAGGTTTTGAGGCTGAATCTTGCTATATAGCATCGGGGACTCAAGGTCTACTAAGTTAGTTAAAATGATGGTTGCATGTTGAACATTGACCTTTTTATGGCAAGGTCAAATTTGTGCCCCCATGCATTTGTATGGGAAAATGTTGAAATGTCACATTTTCTCAATGTATTAAAGATGTACAATGTATGATTAAAGTAGTAAAACGTCAGTTACAATCAAAATTTTGTCCCCGGGGGCTATCTGCCCTTGCCCCTGGGCTATATACATGTGTAAAATCGTGTAATTTTTAGCTCACTTGGAGCTTTGCTCCAGGTCAGCTTATGCCATGGCCTATTGTCTGTCGTCTGTCCGTCCGTCCGTCATTAGCTTTTCACATTTTCGACCTCTTCCAGAACCATAAGTTGAATTGAGCTGAAACTTAGTGGGAGGCATTGTGGCAACATGCAGATTCAGAATTTCACAAATCGTTCCTGTCCAATATCCAAGATGGCCACCATGGCGGCCATTTTGAAATTCTTCAAACGACATCTCCTCACAAACCATAAGTTAGATTGAGCCGAAACTTGATGGGAGGCTTCACAGTTGGACAGAGATTCAGAATTGCTAAAATCATTCCGTTCCGATATCCAAGATGGCTGCCACAGTGGCCATCTTGAAATTCTTCAAATGACATCTTCTCCCAATCCATAAGACAGATTGAGCCAAAGATGGGAGGCATCGGAGTGACCTAGAGATTCAGAATTGCTACAAAAGTTTTGTTCCTATATCCAAGATGGCCACCATTCTTCAAATGACATCTCCCAAACCGTAAGTTGGATTGAGCCGAAAGTTGAGGGGGCCATCGGAGTGACAAAGAGATTCAGAATTGCTAAAATAGTTCCGTACTGCTATCCAAGATGGCCGCTATGGATGGCCATCATAGCAGCCATCTTGAAAATTTTGAAACCACATCTGCTCCCGAACCCTAAATCAGATTGAGCCGAAACTTGTTGGGAGGTATTGGAGCAACATACAGATTCAGAATTGCTAAACTTGTTTTGTTCCAATATCCACGATCAAAATTAAAGTGGCTATTGCCAGGACAACATTTTCCCAATTATATGTCTATGGGACCTTTTGGTTGCCATGGAAACCAAAGTTTTGATCAGATCTGCCCTTAAACCTTATACAGCCAATCCCCCGCCCCTGTGATGGTACTTGTGAAATTTGATCAAGCTTGGCCAACTGGTTCTTGTTCAAAAGTGGACAACAGATGGCAGAGCCTTGCTATACTATAAGCACACCTTGTGAGTCTTCCTGCAGCCCTCTACTTTTGGCAGGATACAATAAACAAAAAGGCTGGCTTAAACATGTTTTAATGCAGTGGCACAAAACAAATTATCCAAATGGCAAGGTAATCTTCTTGGTGTTATAATACAAAATTAACAAATCATAAGATATACAAGTCAAGACCTACTTCACAAAAAAAAACAACAACAAACAAACAAAAACAAATACTGTGAACCCCATGCAAGGTAAATGCACAAGAATACTTAACCCTTGTCATGCTGAATAAATTAAGATGCCCTCTTCTAATTTTCAGCCAATCAGATTACTTGATCCAGGTTGTTGATACAAATTCAAATACTGAATAGCAACAGTACAGATCCTGAAGCCAACTGATCTCAATTTTCACTGTTTGCAAAAGCAGGGCATATCTGTGTTCAGCAGGACAAGGGTTAAGAAAAGGGTGCAGCAACTTTTCAATTCAAAGAGACTTAAAAAAAAAAAAAGCATTGCAAATTGCTAAATTATTGAATAGGGAATGATTCTATACAGGTACTGAACAGCTTTGTTTGTCCGAAAGTTTAACTGTTATTTTACGCATTGCAGACGACAAATGTGACAGCTTTCATTATTGTCCCCATGCTTTTGTACCTGATATGACAAACTTCATAAACCGGTGCAAGTTTCAGACAAACAAATGATATATTGTTTACCCGTGGAAAACCGTTCGCTATTAGTATGTCAATAACATTTATAAACAAGAGGGTGATGATGGCTCTGTAATGCTCACCTGAATATCATAGCACTTGGAGAACCTGACCTAGAAATGCAAATGTTCTGACCAAGATTCATGATGATTACATAAACAACTAAGAGAATGTAGCATGCTTAAAGACACATTTTGGATTGCATAACACCCTAATGACTCTAAGGAGATTAAGATAAGATATGCTTGGTGACTTTGGCCACCCTTATGGCCTGATATGGGGAAATTAGATTTTTTATATCAGCAAAGTTTATGATGAAGACAGAGAAACAGATAAGGTGGGTAATTTGGTGATAATTATGTCCCCCCACCATTGCGGGGGTGGGGGTGGTGGGGGTGGGGCATACTGTTTTTAGTGCGGATCCTGTCGGCATTGGCGTAGCCACTTGTCTGCACTCTATCTCCTTATTGAATGGACAGATTTTGGCCAAACTTACACAAATATATCATTAGGAGGGGGAAAAATGCTGATGAGATTTTGGTGACCTTGACCCCATTTTCAAAGTCACAGAAGGGCTTAGATTGTTGGAAAATTGGGCATAGCCTCTTATCCGCACTCTTTCTCTTATTGAATGGACAGATTTTAGCCAAACTTACACAAGTATATCATTGGGATTGGGAAAAATGCTGATTAGATTTTGGTGACCTTGACCCCATTTTCAAGGTCACAGAAGGGCTTAGATTGTTGGAAAATAGGGCATAGCCTCTTATCCGCACCGGATTGGGAAAAGTGCTGATTAGATTTTGGTGACCTTGACCCCATTTTCAGGGTCACAGGAGGGCTTAGATTGTTGGAAAATGGGGCGTAGCTTCTTGTCTGCACACTATATCCTTATTGAATGGACAGATTTTAGCCAAACTTACACAAATATATCATTGGGAGGTGGAAAATGCTGATTAGATTTTGGTGACCTTGACCCCATTTTCAAGGTCACAGGAGGGCTTTGATTGTTGGAAAATGCTTGTCTGCATCCTATCTCTTGAAGGAATGAATAGATTTTAACCAAACTTGCACATCTATATTGCTGGGACATGTAAAAGAACTGATTAGTTTTTGGTGACCTTGCCCCCATTTTCAAGGTCACAGGAGGTCTTAGATTGTTGGAAAATGGCTTGTCCGCACCCTATCTCTTGTAGGAATGAATAGATTTTGACCAAACTTGCACATCTACAATGCTGGGACACGTAAAAGAACTGATTAGATTTTGGTGACCTTGACCCCATTTTCAAGGTCACTGGAGGGCTTAGATTTTTTGGAAAATGGTTTGTATGCACCCTATCTCCTGAATGAATAAATGGATTTTG
The DNA here is from genome assembly GCA_964016985.1 of Anodontia alba. Lineage (NCBI taxonomy): Eukaryota > Metazoa > Mollusca > Bivalvia > Lucinida > Lucinidae > Anodontia > Anodontia alba. The sequence goes on along the minus strand of OZ024823.1, from coordinate 66,791,353 downwards.
ACCAAACTTGTACAACTATATTGTTGAGACATAGAAAAGAACTGATTAGATTTTGGTGAACTTGACCCCATTTTCAAGGTCACAGTAAGGCTTAAATTGTTGGAAAATTGCTTGTCTGCACCCTATCTCCTAAACGAATGAATGGATTTTGACCAAATTTCTACATCTTAATTGATGAGACATGGAAAAGAACTGATTAGATTTTGATGACCTTGACCCCATTTTCAAGGTCACACTAAGGCTTAGATTGCTGGAAAATGGCTTGTCTGCACCTTGTCTCCTGAAGGAATGAGTAGATTTCGACCAGACTTGCACAGCTATATTTTTGGGACATGCATATTTTGGTGACCTTCACTCCATTTTCAGGTTAGACTAGGGCTTAGATTGTTGGTAAATGGCTAGTCTGCACCTTATCTCCTAAAGGAATGGATTGATTTTGACCTAACTTGTACATCTATATTGTTGTGACATGGAAAAGAACTGATTATATTTTGGTGACCTTGACCCCATTTTCAAGGTCACACTAGGGCTTAAATTGTTAGAAAATGGCTTGTCTGCACTGTATCTCTTGAAGGAATTGATGGATTTTAACTAGACTTGCACAGCCAAATTGTTGTGGCATGGTAAATAACTGATTTTATTTTGGTGACCTTGACCCCATTTTTAAGGTCGCAGGAGGGCTCAGATTGTTGGATAATGGCTTGTCTGCACGCTATCTGCTGAATGAATGGATGGATTTTGACCAAACTTGCACAGCTATATTGTTGAGACAGAGATAAGAACTGATTAAATTTTTTGTGACCTTGATCCCATTTTCAAGGTTACCCAAGGGCTATGATTTTAGAAAATGGCTTGTCAGCACCCTATTTCATTGAGGAATGGATGAATTTTGACCAAACTTACATATAGGTATATTGTGATCTTGAGTTTATTATAGATAGAATCTATTTTAACAATATGTCTGTTCAAACTGGTGGGGGGACATACGTTTTTCTCCGAAAACACTGTTCTAGTTTGATGATTTTTTTTTTCTGTTTATTCAAAAAGATATACCTGGTTTTTATTAATTAGAATTGCCTCTCCCTGGCAGTTCAAATAAAACCCACAACATATTTTATGGAGAAATACAGATATTTATGCCTATATGCTAATTTATCACTGAATGCCCTCTTTATCTGTTTCTTTAGGTCAGATACAGAAAATTAGGAAGATAGATAGAATTTTATTTAGTTATTTATGTATTTATTGAAAAAGAGAACCTTTTTGGCATAAGATACACATTCTAAATTGTCTAAGAACTTTTTGACATATTCCATAATATATTGTTTTACTGAAATGGAAGTCATTGTACATGTATCTAAAATTTACATTTTCAGTAATACAATTAAGTGAATACTCAGATCAGCCTACACATCCCACAGTCTGATCAGTCTGTGCTGTTTGGACGAAGAAGCAGTATGCTCTTATAGAGCATGTGATGCAAAGTGATCAGACTGCACGGATGCACAGGCTGATCTGAATTTTCACTAAACATACAGACTAGTTTGTAGAAATAACTGTATTCCAGAAAATTCAGTTTGTGTGATTGAAGAAAATAAATATTCACATTTTTGGACACAATTATTTTTTTAATTTCCTGCCAGATTTACTATATAGTGCTTCATCAGTAGGATTAGTTTCTTTGTTTCAAAATGTGTGTCTTGTGAAATTCATAAACGATGACTTGAACATTGAAATACTGAAACATATTTTATTTTGCAATGCTATTCAATTGGTCTAGAAAAGAATGGGTATCGGGTAAAAATAAATTTATTTCTGCACAAAAAAACGTATGTTGTGGGTACTCATTAGAAGCGTATTACCGAGGCGCTTCTAGTGAGTACCTTCAACAGATGTTTTCATGGAAAAATAAGAAAAATATCAATACTTTGAAAAAACATCTTATCAAGAGCTATGCTCTTGAAGAAAACTTTTTGATAATTCCATTTTGTTTTACTTTCATGAATAAATATTATTTAGTATTCATTTGTTCTTCTTTCCTATTGAACTCTCATAATTAGTCTCAAGACAAAATATTTGCAGATTCAATTTGAGTGAGGCTAAAATATTTAGTTTTGAGGCAGCTATTGAATAATTGTGCAGTCTTCTTATTTACTTTAGAAAATAAATAAATAAATAAATGAATAAATATTTTCAATTTTATATTTCTATTTCAGTTTATTTGTATTTTTTTTTTTTTTTTTTATGCCCCAACTTCAAAGAAGTTGGAGGGGCATATTGCTTCTGGGTTGTTCATCCGTCCTTCCGTCCGTCCATCTGTCTGTTCGTCATGCTTTTTGATGCATAGCATAACTTTAGAATCGTGAAAGCTACTGTTTTGAAATTTCTAATATGGATTCCTCATGAAAAGATAGCTGAAATGTGTTTTTTTTTCTTGACAGGATTATGCCCCTTTTTTGAGTTATGGCCCTTTGAAAAAATATGGATGCAATCTTGTCAGCAAAATATCTCAAAAACTATTGAAGCTAGAGCCTTGAAACTTGATGAATAGACTGGTAGTGATGAGTAGACAACCTGATTAACTTTTGAAGAAATTTTGAAAAATACTTCTTGGGTTATGGCCCTTTGTAATTTTGGGCATTTTTACCTTGTCAGCAAAATATCTCAAACACTGTTAGAGTTAGAGCCTTGAAACTTAGTAAATGGATTTGTAGTGATGAGTAGATGACCTGATTAACTTTTGAATAAATTCTGAAAAATACTTCATGAGTTATGGCCCTTTGTAATTTTGGGCATTTTTACATTGTCAGCAAAATATCTCAAAAACCGTGGGAGCTAGAGCCTTAAAACTTGATGAATAGACTGGTAGTGATGAGTAGACAACCTGATTAACTTTTGAAGAAATTTTGGAAAAATACTTCTTGAGTTATGCCCCTTTGTAATTTTGGGCATTTTTACCTTGTCAGCAAAATATCTCAAAAACTGTTAGAGCTTGAGCCTTGAAACTTAGTAAATGGATTTGTAGTGATGAGTAGATGACCTGATTAACTTTTGAAGAAATTCTGAAAAATAATTCATGAGTTATGGCCCTTTGTAATTTTGGGCAATTTTACCTTGTCAGCAAAATATCTCAAAAAACCGTTGGAAATAGAGCCTTGAAACTTGATGAATAGACTGGTAGTGATGACTAGACAACCTGATTAACATTTGAAGAAATTTTGAAATATACTTCTTGAGTTATGTCCCATTGTAATTTTAGGCATTTATACCTTGTCAGCAAAATATCTAAAAAAATGTTAGAGCTAGAGCCTTGAAACTTAGTAAATGGATTTGTAGTGATGAGTAGATGACTTGATTAACTTTTGAAGAAATTCTGAAAAATAATTCATGAGTTATGGCCCTTTGTAATTTTGGGCAATTTTACCTTGTCAGCAAAATATCTCAAAAACCGTTGGAACTAGAGCCTTGAAACTTGATAGACTGGTAGTGATGAGTATACAACCTGGAGAAGAAATTTTGAAAAATACTTCTTGAGTTATGGCCCTTTGTAATTTTGGGCATTTTTTACCTTGTCAGCAAAATATCTAAAATATCTAAAAAAAACTATTAGAGCTAGAGCCTTGAAACTTAGTAAATGGATTTGTAGAGATGAGTAGATGACCTGATTGACTTTTGAAGAAATTCTGAAAAATACTTCATGAGTTATGGCCCTCTGTAATTTGGGGCATTTTTACCTTGTCAGCAAAATATCTCAAAAACTGTTGGAGCTAGAGCCTTGAAATTTGATGAATAGACTGGTAGTGATGAGTAGACAACCTGATTAATTTTTGAAGAAATTTTGAAAAATACTTCTTGAGTTATGGCCCTTTGTGATTTTGGGCATTTTTACCTTGTCAGCAAAATATCTCAAAAACTGTTAGAGCTAGAGCCATGAAATATGGTGAATGGATTTGTAATGATGAGTAGACATCCTGATTAACTTTTGAATAAATTTTGAAAAATACTTCATGAGTTATGGCCCTTTGTTATTTTGGGCATTTTTATCTTGTCAGCAAAATATCTCAAAAACTGTTAGAGCTAGAGACTTGAAACTTGGTAAATTGATTGGTAATGATGAGTAGATGACCTGATTAACTTTTTTTGTAAATTCTGAAAAATATTTCATAAATAATGGCCCTTTGTAAATTTGGGCATGTTTCCCTTGTCAGCAAAATATCTAAAAAACTTTTGAAGCTGGAGCCTTGAAACTTGATGAATAGATTGGAAGTGATGAGTAAGATGACCTGATTATGCCCCCAGTTTCGACTGAAATTAATGGGGTATATTATTTTGCCTTCATTTGGCCATCCGTCTGTTTGTCCGTTCGTCAAGCTTTTTTGTGCATGCCATATCTTAAGAACCCTGCATGCTATGGTTTTGAAATTTTATATTTGGGTTCCCAATGAAAAAATAGCTGACCCTTATTTTTTTTTCTTGTCTAGCATGTTTGTTTAGAGTTATGCCCCTTTGAAAAAAATCAGAATTAAATCTTGTTAGCAAGATATCTTGAAAAGTATTTAAGCTGGGTTCTTGAAATTCGATATAGTGAGTGGGAATGATGTGTAAATTACCTGATTATATTTTGAGAGAATTCCGTGAAAATATTGATAAAGTTACGGCCCTTTGCAGTTCTGCCCATTTTGACCTTGTCAGCAAGATGTCTCGAAAAGTACTTAAGCTAGGGTCTTGAAATATTATATGCTGATTGGGGATGATGTGGAGATTACCTGATTTGTTTTTTAGGGAATTCCATGAAAAATTGACATAGTTATGGCATTTTGATCTTGTCAGCAAGATATCTCAAAAAGTATTTAAGCCAGAGCCATGATATTTGGTATACTGATTGGGATTGGGGAGGAGATCACCTGATTAAATTTTGAACCAATTAAATGAAATGTTGGAGTTATGGCCTTTCGCAGTTTCTGGCCATTTAATGTTGTTGCTTTATTGTGTATAGCATAAGTTTAGAACCATGTATGCTAATGTTTTGAAATTTCATATTTTGTTTCCTCATGAAAAAATAGGTCCCGTATTTTTTTTCTTATCCCAATTATCTCCTGTTTTCGAGTTATTTCCCTTTGATAAAATAACATTGAAATCTCATATATTTGTACTGTTGTTACCATCATGGGCAAGCAGTGTTGGAGTCAAGCAGTGTTAGAGTCAGGCAGTTAGGTCCCGTATTTTTTTTCTTATCCCAATTATCTCCTGTTTTCGAGTTATTTCCCTTTGATAAAATAACATTGAAATCTCATATATTTGTACTGTTGTTACCATCATGGGCAAGCAGTGTTGGAGTCAAGCAGTGTTAGAGTCAGGCAGTTGGGGGCATAGTGTTTTACAAACACCAGCTCTAGTTTCTTTTTAAAATGCAAGAAAAAACAACACTTTTTATCCCCCAACCGATAGGTTTGGGGGATATAGCGATCAGCATGGCGTCCGTCCATCCGTAGATGCATCCTTGTTTGCTCCATAACTTATGTACCCTTGGACATATTTTGATAATATTTGGTAGGAATGTAAAGGAGGACCAGTAGAATCGTTGCATGTAAGAGAAACAACTCTCACTGTCTTTGTTATGTAGTTATCTCCCCTGAAGCTGAAATCTTGTGCAGGCCATAACTCCCATACTGTTTGAGATAATTTGATAATATTTGGTAGGGATGAAGAAGAGGACCAGTAGGTGTGTCCTGTGCAAGAGAGACAACTCTCACTGTATTCGTTATGTACTTATCTCCCCTGAAGCAGAAATATTGTAGCCTCATCCTTGTGAGTTCCATAACTTTGATACCCATAGACATACTTTGATAATATTTGGTAGGAATATAGAGGAGGACCAGTAAGCACGCCGCATGCAAGAGAGACAGCTCTCACTGTCTTTGTTATATAGTTATCTCCCCTGAAGACGAAATCTTCTGCAGGCCATAACTCCCATACTGTTTGAGATAATTTGATCATATTTGGTAGGGATGAAGAGGAGGACCAGTAGGTGTGTCTCATGCAAGAGAGGCAACTCTCACTTTATTCATTATCTCCCCTGAAGCAGGAATTGTACTCATCCTTGTGCGCTCCAAAACTTTGATACCCTTAGACATATTTTACCATTGGTAAAGTTTGGTAGGAATGAAGAGGAGGACCAGTAGGTGTGTTGAGTGCAAGAGACACAACTCTCACTGACTTCCTCATATAGTTATCTCTACTGAAGCTGGAATCTTGTGCAGGCCATAACTCCCATACTGTTTGAGATAATTTGATAATATTTGGTAGGGATGAAGAGAAGGACCAGTCGGCATCCAATGTAAAAGAGACAACTCTCACTTCATTCGTTGTCTAGTTATCTCCGCTGAAGCAGAAGTCTTATGCAGACCATAACTTTGATACCCTAAGACATATTTTGATAATGTTTGGTAGAAATGAAGAAGAGGACCAGTAGGTATATTGCTTGCAAGAGTGACAACTCTCACTGTCTTTGTTATATAGTTACCTCCTCTGAATCTGAAATCTTGTGCAGGCCATAACTCCCATACTGTTTGAGATAATTTGATAATATTTGGTAGGAATGAAGAGGAGGACCAGTAGGTGTGTCGTGTGCAAGAGAGACAACTCTCACTTCCTTTGTTATGTAGTTGTCTTCCCTGAAGCAGAAGTCTTGTGCAGGCCACAACTCCCATACTGTTTGAGATAATATTATAATATTTGGTAGATATTAAGAGGAGGACCAGTAGGTGTGTTGCATGCAAGAGAGACAACTCTCACTTTCTTCTCCATTATGTAATTATCTCCTCTGAAGTCAAAATCTTGTGCACTCTATAACTTTGATACCCTAAGACACATTTTGATAATGTTTTGTAGAAATGAAGAGGACCAATAGGCATGTGACATGCAAGAGAGAAAACTCTCACTTTCTTTATTATGTAGTTACTTCCCCTGATGCCAAAATCTTGCACCTCCATAACTTTGATACTCCTAGACATATTTTGATAATGTTTGGTAGAAATGAGACTATGCAAGAGAGACAACTCACACTTTCTTCCTGATGTAGTTATCTCCCCTGAAGCCGAAATCTTGTGCAGGCCATAACTCCCATACTGTTTGAGAATATTTGGTAGAGATGATGAGGAGGACCAGTAGGTGTGTTGCATGCAAGAGAGACAACTCTCACTTTCTTCTCCATTATGTAGTTATCTCCCTTGAAGCCAAAATCTTGCGTTCCATAACTTTGATAATATTTGGTAGAGGCATCGGTATCAAACAGTAGGTGTGTTACATGCAAGAGAGACAACCTCTGCTGTGGTTGTTTTCTAGTTACCTCCCCTGAATTAATTTCTAAACTAAATCCTTGAGTATATGGTTTGAAGTATTTTGATAATATTTGGTAGAGGCATAGATAAAGGCCAGCAGGCATGCCGTGTTCAAGAGTATTCTCACTTTCTCCATTATTATCTCCCCTGATACCAAAATCTTGTACAGGCCATAACTCCCACACTGTTTGAGATAACTTGATATTTTTTGGTTGGGACATATATCAGGTCAAGAAGGTGTATAGCATGCAAGAAGGACAACTTTTACTCTGTTGATTTTTTACCCCAATAAACATACAGCAAGTTCCTTTACCTTTACAAGGCATTTATTTTTTGCTATTATTTCTGAATATGTACACTCACAAATTCAAAGTATTTGCAAATATTGTGTATCCTGTACAAATTATCACATCAGAAGGAATTATTAGATGATTTTGACAAAAATAAAAAAAACAAATAAAAGAACACGCAAAAATAAAATCATTCTCAGTACACCTTTTTTTGTTTTCACTTATTTTTTTGGTCATATTTCATACTATCGTTGCAGTTTTTTTACTTTGCTCTCGTTCAATATATACATGATATCGATTGAAATACACTAAATTTAGAAATGGCGGTTTGGTCTGGGGATTCGCCATCTCCTCTGATGGCTATTTTTGTATTTAGGAAAAAAAAAACTATCAAAAATAAATGAATAAAAAAATAAAGTGATACAATACAAATCAACAAATAAAATCAACAAATTGAATGCAAAATTTGCAAATTTATTTATTAGGTTCTAAAGTAACATATTGAATACTGCTCAATTTTATGAATTAACCCTTATAGGGCCCAACCTAAGGAGATTTAACAGCCTTATAATGACCCCATAATCACTTAGATAAGATAAGCCTTTGATGTGCACTCTGTTATCAGGACTGTATACTGGGGGTGATCATGAAGGGGGGGTCTAACCAAAGAAGGAAAAGTGTGTCTTTAATGGACCTTGAAATATAGGTCAAGGTCAAATATGGATGACTGAACTCAAGAGGTCATGCTAAGATGTATACATGTGCCAAGTATCACCGGCTGTAGGACCAATAGCTACTGACCTAAACACAAAAACATAAAAGTCAATGGACCTTGAAATGTCAAATAGGAATAACTGCATTCAAGCGGTCTTGCTATGCAAGTGCTAGGTATCACTGCTGTAGGACCAATAGTTACTTAGAAACTGACCTAAACGGAAAAGCTTAACGTCACTGGACAATGAAATATCGATCATAAATGACCCAGTTTCGAAGACCTAGAAATCATCAAGACAAACATTTTGAGCAAGATTCTTGATGATTACTTCAAAAGTGTGGTCTCTAGAGGGTTAACAAGGTTTTCCTTTGATTTGACCTGGTTACCTAGTTTTTGACCCCAAGTGACCCAGTTTTGATCTGACCCAGAAATCATCAGGGCAAACATTTTGAGCAAGTGCTATGATGATAACTTCAGACGTGACCTCTAGAGTGTTAACAAGGTTTTCCTTTAATTTGGCCTGGTGACCTAGTTATACCCCCGACATATGAAGTATGTGGGGGTATATAGTTTTTGCTTTTCGGTTCATTCGTTCGTTCGTTCGTTCCTTCGTTCGTTCTCTTTCCGTCACAGGGTCAAAGTTTTTGCGTTAAAGTTTATAAGACCTCATATTTTGAAGACCCTTTGATGGATTTCATTCATATTTGGCATGATGGTAGATATAGGTCTAAAGTTTTTATCAGCACCATCCCCACCCCGGGGGTGACCTTGGGGTCAAGATCAGGGACTTAGAATTTTCATAAAAAAGTCAGGGTCAAAGTTTTTGCGTTAAAGTTTATAAGACCTCATATTTTGAAGACCCTTTGATTGATTTCATTCATATTTGGCATGATTGTAGATATAGGTCTAAATTTTTTATCAGCACCATCCCCACCCCAGGGGTGACCTTGGGGTCAAGGTCACGGACTTTGAATTTTCATAAAAAAGTCAGGGTCAAAGTTTTTGCGTTAAAGTTTATAAGACCTCCTATTTTGAAGACCTTTTGATGGATTTCATTCATATTTGGCATGATGGTAGATATAGGTCTAAAGTTTTTTATCAGCACCATCCCCACCCGGGGATGACCTTGGGGTCAAGGTCACGGACTTAGAATTTTCATAAAAATGTCAAAGTTTTTTGTGTTTAAGTTTATATAGCAATATCATCAAGACGCTTTAGGAATTTCATTTATATTTGACATGTTGCTAGATATCGGCCTAGAGTCTTACTCTGCATGATCCCCACTCAGGGTGTGACCGAGGTCAAGGTCACGAACTTAGAATTTTCATATAAAAGTAAAAAAAAATTGCGTTTAAATTTATATAGCCATATCATCAAGACCTTTTGTTAAATTTCAGTATTCCCTAATTGAAAGGTCCAGCGGATATAGCTATCAGCAAGGAATCTGTTGGTCTGTCCCTCCATCAGTTGAAGCATTATTCGTTCATACTTTATTTTTGTCTTAGGGTCAAAGTTTTTACGTTAAAGTTTATAATCATATATATCATAATCGGATTTTTGATTAACGTGCAGGTGCAGGTACAGGGGCAATATCCACATCAGCGGGCCCCCTTCCAGATAGCTGGCTTGCTGCACGCATGGCAGATCTCACACCAGATCTCCAGGTACGTCTATCATGACGGTTGATAGCCGAGAGCTTCCACTCCCTGCAATCCCACTCTGTCAGCTGCTTCCAGGTCATTTTGGGCCTCCCAGGCCCACGCTTTCCATCAACCTGTATGTCAAAGGCTGTCTTGATTGCACCACTGGAGCGTTCCACATGTCCATACCATCGAAGTCTTCTCTCCTTCAGAATGAGCGCCAGATCCTCAATGCCAAGCCGCACAAGTAGCTCACTGGACCTGGTGGTGACAATGTCTTGCGGCCTGACATTGCAGATCTGTCTGATCATTGCCCTGTCATTTCGCTGCAGACGCTGGAGGTTCGGCTTTGTCAATGGCCAAGTCTCGCTGGCATGGAGCATTGCGCTCCGCACACAAGAGCTGTACACACGGCCACGTGTTTTGAAAGAGAGGTGGCGTGAAGAGAGGACTGGTAGCAGATCCTTGAACTTCTTCCAGGTGGTTTTCACACGTGTTGTGGTTGAAAGTTCACAGCCACCTGCTGCTGAGAGCATGTCTCCTAGGTAGCAAAAGGAAGCTACCACCTCAAGCTTGTCAGGTCCGACCTGGACTTCCTTCTGTGGTCTGCCATCCAAGCGGCGTGCAGTTCCCTGGCACCGTGTACATCTATAGTCAGGGTCCTTTTTCAAGCGCTTGAGCCCACTGCATTTCTTGTGCACCCAGTGCTTGCAGCCATTGCAGAAGATGCTGTTGCTGCCCACTCCAGTGCGACAGACAGCACATGGAAACTCGCCTGAACTCTGCAGGAGGTCCAGTCCCGTACCGCAGATCATGATCTTTGTCTTTCCTGCATTTACTCTCAGTCCTTTCTTCTCTATTGCTTCTTTCCAAGTCAAGAGCCTCCTGACACATTCCTCAAGTGATTCAGCGATGATAACAAGGTCATCAGCATAAGACCTCATATTTTGAAGACCCTTTGATGGATTTCATTCATATTTGGCATGATGGTAGATATAGCTCTAAAGTTTTTATTGGCACCATCCCCACCCCGGGTTTGACCTTTGGATCAAGGTCACGGACTTCCAATTTTCATAAAAATGTCAAAATTTTTGTGTTTAAGTTTATATAGCTATATCATCAAGACCCTTGTGGAATTTCATTTATATTTGACATCTTGCTATATATCGGCCTAGAGTCTTATTCCGCATGATCCCCACCCCGGGTGTGACCGAGGTCAAGGTCACGAACTTAGAAGTTTCATTTAAAAGTAAAAGTTTTTGCTTTTAAGTTTATATAGCCATATCATCAAGACCTTTTGTTAAATTTTATTATCCCCTAATTGAAAGGTTGAGCGGATATAGCTATCAGCAAGCAATCTTTTTGTCTGTCCATCCATCTGTTGAAGCATTATTCGTTCATACTTTATTTTTGTCTTAGGGTCAAAGTTTTTACGTTAAAGTTTATAAGACCTTATATTATGAAGAGCCTTTGATGGATTTAATTCATGTTTGGCCTGATGGTAGATATAGGGCCTAAGGTTTTATCAGCACCAACCCTATCCCGGGGAATAACGTTGGGGTCAAGGTCACGGACTTAGAATTTTCAAAGGTCAAAATTTTTGTGTTTATGTTTATATAGCTATACCATCAAGACCCTTTGAGGAATTTCATTTATATTTTACATGTTGGTAGATATAGGTCTAGAGTTTTACTCAGCATCATCCTTATCCTGGGGTATGACCTTGAGGTCAAGGTCACAGACTTAGAAATTTCATATAAAAGTAAAAAAAAAAATTGCATCTAAGTTTATATAGCTATATTATGAAGACCCTTTTGTTGGTTTCATTAATATTAAGCATGATGGTATATATAGGTCTGAAGTTTTTCTCCGCACCATCCCCAAGCTGGGGCATGGCTTTTAAGTCAAGGTCACAGACGTTTCATACAAATGTCATTTTTGCTTATATTATAAAGACTGATTTCACTGGTATATGGTGATAGTTATAAGGCTAAAGTTCTATTTAGCTCAATCCCTGCACCTGTGCCTGACCTTTGAGGTCAAGGGCTTCATATTATGTGTGATTGAATTTTTTCAATGTTATAACATATAGCATACAACTGCCATCTCCAGAGTCACAGCTACATACTTTGTGCTCTTTAAAAAGTGGCGGTAGCGCTGGTCGGGGGTATATGTGCCCCACTGGGCACTTTGTCTAGTTTTTTACCCCAAAAAGACCCATTTTTGGACTTGACCTAAAAATCATCAAGATAAACATTTTGAGCAAGATTCATGAAGATTACTTAAAAATGTGACCTCTAGAGTCTTAACCAGGTTTTTCCTTTGGCCTGGTGACGAATTTGATCTAGCAGTCATCAAGACCAACATTTTGAGCAAGATTTATGATGAATACTTAAAAAATGTGACCTCTAGTGTTAACAAGGTTTTCCTTTGATGTGGCCTGGTGACCTAGTTTTAGACCCCAAGTGACCCTGTTTCAACTGAGTCTCCGATTTTCGTGATTTTGTGTGTTCTTTGTTTCCAAAGGCAATCCTTTTTGACTTTTATTTGACCTAGAATTCATCAAGACAAACATTTTGAGCAAGATTCATGATGATTACTTAAACAAGAGGATCATGATCGTCCTATATCGCTCACCTGAGCAAACAGATTTGCATACTATTGAAGTTTCAGCTAAGTTCACTGCTCTAAGATTTTTGTATAAATTTTATAGCTCTGCCCCCTAGCGGCCATCTTTTTTAATGCATCATGATGGCTTGAACTGAATCTTGATAGAGGGTCACCAAGGGAACATTTCTGCCAAGTTATATTTTAATCGGTCCAGTGGTTTCTGACGAAACGATTTTTAAAGAGTTTTATATAGATATATAGGGAAAATAAGCCCCGCCCCCTTGCGTCCATGTTTTTTAACGAATCATGACAGCTTAAACAAACTTGGTAGAGAGTCACCGAAGGAACATTCTTGCAAAGTTATATTGAAATTGGTCCAGTGGTTTCTGACAAGAAGATTTTTAATTTTTTCTATATAGATATATAGGGAAAATAAGCCCCGCCCCTAGCACCCATGTTTTTTGACGAATCATGATTGCTTGAACAATCTTGGTATAGGGTCACCAAAGGAACATTCCTGCCAAGTAATATTGAAATCAGTCCAGTGGTTTCTGACAGGAAGATTTTTAAAGCTTTCTATAAAGATATATAGGGAAAATAAGCCCCGCCCCCTGGCGGCCATGTTTTTTGACCGATCAAGACGGCTTGAACCATCTTGGCAGAAGGTCACCAAAGCAACATTCCAGCCAAGTTGCATTGAACTCTGTCCAGTGGTTTCTAAAAAAAATGATGATATAGGGGGTCAAGGTATTCCGACCGCAGCCAAGGTCCCACTCTGCCTCACACTGCCTCCCCGCCCAGTCAGGTCAACAGATGTGGTGTCTCACCCCAAGGGTTTTGCGCCTTTCTCTTTTATTTTAAAAGAGATTCATAGCGGTCTGTCTAAGAGAAATAGACAAGTACTTAATTGTGTGTTAGCAAGTATTATTAGGCGCTTTCAGTATGTGTTTTCACATATTTTCTACACGTAACTAACGTGGATAATGTAAGTAGGACTGTCATATTCTTACAGTCAGATCCTAACACACCGTTTTGAATCTGTATAGAATTCGTTTCTTTCTTTATTTCAGAAGACAATAGATCTTTAGGGAACCAGTCCCTTCTTCAGTTGCATAAAGAGGATCTCTGTGTGTACCGTGATAAGGTTGTGTGGAATTCAGTACACATTTGGTGCGGTAGTATTTTATAGAGAGCGTCCGGTTTTTCTTCCGAAGGTGCAATGTGTTTTGTGATAGCTGTTCAGTATTGTGTACTGCTACAGTGCATATTCTGCGAATTACTGGGTTGAAACCAGGAAAATTTGGCTTTATTATATAGAATACGCATAAGGAGCATAGCCAGGTTGGTACTGGACAATTTTTAATGTTCCCAGAAGCAGAGCCGGGTTGGTACCGGACATAAGACTGCTTCTCATTTTGGTCAGATTTTAGGATTAAGAAATACGGGTTCATTGAAGAAACTGGTGTTGAGTCGTCAAAGGTTTACCTCTGACTGACCGAATGCAAGTTGCTATCATCTTAATAACCGTCTGCCCAAATGTATATCGAATTAACACAATTAACGGTTCCTTTAATCAATTGTTCATTTTCTACTTTTGATTTACAACTGCTCAATATATTATTGAGACTTGATTCAACAACCATGTAGGCGCCTTTAGAGACCGTCTACGATTAATTAGCGTAGCGACGCGGCTACCGTTTGAAGACAGTTTTGATGAGTTTTAATAAGTGTTTGATTAGACCCTGACTAGACAGTACGGATGTACATTATATATCCAAAGGCAGTCAGACGACATAGACCGTGATCAGGCTGCGCGAGTGCACAGTACACATTGTATGCCAGTATACAATCTAGTTTCTAGTTGGACCGCGCGGATGCGCACATATAACACTTGCCCAAAAAGGCGTTCAAGTTCAGTATATACTGCGCGGATGCACATTAATAGCCCACGGTACATTATGTTATGATATCTCCGTGATCCAGAGGGCAGTTTTTTCTTGGTAAATGTTTTCGTGAGATACTTAAAGTACTGAGTCGATGTTGCTTGCTTCAAAGTTTGTATTTCCTCAGCAATGTATAGAATTCAAACGCAAAGTCATGTCTCACATGATTGTTTGAATCAGCAGAGTGAGGGTCCTCAACCCTAACAATTCTGTTGGTTAGGGGGTCCCTACCTGGGCTGAGACTGGGTGCCTAAAACTAAATGATATGGGGGGTGTAGGAATTCCGACCGCAGCCAAGGTCCCACTCTATCTCACACTGCCTCCCCGTCCAGTCAGGTCGACAGATGTGGTGTCTCACCCCAAGGTGATTTACAACCGCTCAATATATTATTGAGACTTGATTCAACAACCATGTAGACGCCTTTGGAGACCGTCTACGATTAATTAGCGTTGCGACGCGGCTACCGTTTGAAGACAGTTTTGAGAGTTTTAATAAGTGTTTGATTAGACCCTGACTAGACCGTACGGATGTACATTATTCCGACCGCAGCCAAGGTCCCACTCTGCCTCACACTGCCTCCCCGCCCAGTCAGGTCGACAGATGTGGTGTCTCACCCCAAGGGTTTTGCGCCTTTCTCTTTTATTTTAAAAGAGATTCATAGCGGTCTCTCTAAGAGAAATAGACAAGTACTTAATTGTGTGTTAGCAAGTATTATTAGGCGCTTTCAGTATGTGCTTTCACATATTTTCTACACGTAACTAACGTGGATAATGTAAGTAGGACTGTCATATCCTTACAGTCAGATCCTAACACACCGTTTTGAATCTGTATAGAATTCGTTTCTTTCTTTATTTCAGAAGACAATAGATCTTTCTGGAACCAGTCCCTTCTTCAGTTGCATAAAGAGGAAACAATCTGTGTGTACCGTGATAAGGTTGTGTGGAATTCAGTACACACTTGGTGCGGTAGTATTTTATAGAGAGCGTCCGGTTTTTCTTCCGAAGGTGCAATGTGTTCAGTATTGTGTACTGCTACAGTGTATATTCTGCGAATTACTGGGTTGAAACCAGGAAAATTTGGCTTTATTATATAGAATACGCATAGGGGTATATTCTTCCTTATATTGATTATGGCTCTGTTACCTGGGGGTCAGCCTCTGTAACTAATATTGAACGCATATCCAAGCTGCAAAAACGCGCTGCTCGAATCATCCTGCGAGCAAATTACGATACCCCATCAGTATATATGTTCAGTCAGCTGGGATGGCTGTCAATTCCGGACAGACTTAAATATAATAAGGCTGTCTTGACATACCGAGCAATAAATAATTTATCCCCTGAATATATAACACAGCTTCTAAAACCAGTATCCGAGGTACACACTCTTAACCTCAGGTCATCAGAAAATGGCTCACTTTATGTGCCGAAAGCACGGACAGCACTTTTTGATGGCTCTTTTTCGTGTTCCGCACCAAGACTATGGAATGCTCTACCTCAAACAGTAAAAACATCGGGGTCACTCTCTACCTTTAAGCAGTCTCTTAAAGCAACATTTTAACCCTTATAAAATGTCTTTAACTATGATTTTAAATGATATACCATGTGTAAAATTATCGCTGAAACCGTTATTGTAACTGAATTGAGAGCTTTTATGACCTAGCATAATTGTTTTAGATATTGGTTTTATGCGCTCGTCAAATCTTAAAGCACTTACAAAAACTGTGATAACATACAGATTTGTCTTTGATATAATTCAGTGCCATGTTTGGTTTTAAATCACTTGCACATACCTGTTAGCACTTTTATTTGATAAAAACTTTATACAAGCATTCACTTCGCTATAAGCTACTTTTATCCCATGAATTTCTTAGCTGTTAGTTAAGTCTTGTTGTATATATGTATATAAATTTTAGTTAGAGGACCACAAGGTAGAATAGTTATTTATAGCTAATTGTGTCATCCTCTTTAAACATTGTTTAAATAAATAAAATAAAGGAGCATAGCCAGGTTGGTACTGGACAATTTTTAATGTTCCCAGAAGCAGAGTCGGGTTGGTACCGGACATAAGACTGCTTCTCATTTTGGTCAGATTTTAGGATTAAGAAATACGGGTTCATTGAAGAATCTGGTGTTGAGTCGTCAAAGGTTTACCTCTGACTGACCGAATGCAAGTTGCTATCATCTTAATAACCGTCTGTCCAAATGTATATCGAATTAACACAATTAACGGTTCCTTTAATCAATTGTTCATTTTCTACTTTTGATTTACAACCGCTCAATATATTATTGAGACTTGATTCAACAACCATGTAGGCGCCTTTGGAGACCGTCTACGATTAATTAGCGTAGCGACGCGGCTACCGTTTGAAGACAGTTTTGAGAGTTTTAATAAGTGTTTGATTAGACCCTGACTAGACAGTACGGATGTACATTATATATCCAAAGGCAGTCAGACGACTTAGACCGTGATCAGGCTGCGCGAGTGCACAGTACACATTGTATGCCAGTATACAATCTAGTTTCTAGTTGGACCGCGCGGATGCGCACATATAACACTTGCCCAAAAAGGCGTTCAAATTCTGAATATACTGCGCGGACGCACATTAATAGCCCACGGTACATTATGTTAGCCGTCTCTTCAGCTATCAATCATACTGCGCGAATGCGTGTTACTGACGCCATCTGTCAGTAAGTGATTCAGCTATTGGTTAGACTGTGCTGACGAACGTAACATCAACATCCATTCTGTATCTCTATTTTCTTTTTTTTTTGACAGAGTGTGTATTGTTTTCGGACTCATTCAAATTCGTGTCTTCAAAAGGTATCAAATTTCAATAGCCCTAGCTGAGCGTCTTATGTCGTAGTGTTGGTATTCCCGAAATATTTACGGGAAGTTGCTAGCGCCCTTTGCATTTTAAGGTCTTTAATGGCCATTGCAGAATTAGAGTCTGTTCTCTTGTTTGTATGGAACACTTTATTTGGTTTTTGAATAATATATTTCAGCCATTTTTGAGAAGATATCTCCGTGATCCGGATGGCAGTTTTTTCTTGGTAAATGTTTTCGTGAGATACTTAAAGTACTGAGTCGCTGCTGCTTGCTTCAAAGTTTGTATTTTCTGCAGCAATGTATAGAATTCAAACGCAAAGTCATGTCTCACATGGTTGTTTGAATCAGCAGAGTGAGGGTCCTCAGCCCTAACAATTCTGTTGGTTAGGGAGTCCCTACCTGGGCTTAGACTGGGTGCCTAAAACTAAATGATATGGGGGGTGTAGGAATTCTGACCGCAACCAAGGTCCCTATCTGTCTCACACTGCCTCCCCGCCCAGTCAGGTCGACAGATGTGGTGTCTCACCCCAAGATGATTTACAACCGCTTGGTTATATTATTGAGACTTGATTCAACAACCATGTAGACGCCTTTCGAGACCGTCTACGATTAATTAGCGTAGCGACGCGGCTACCGTTTGAAGACAGTTTTGAGAGTTTTAATAAGTGTTTGATTAGACCCTGACTAGACCGTACGGATGTACATTATTCCGACCGCAGCATAGGTCCCACTCTGCCTCACACTGCCTCCCCGCCCAGTCAGGTCGACAGATGTGGTGTCTCACCCCAAGGGTTTTGCGCCTTTCTCTTTTATTTTAAAAGAGATTCATAGCGGTCTGTCTAAGAGAAATAGACAAGTACTTAATTGTGTGTTAGCAAGTATTATTAGGCGCTTTCAGTTCACTTATTTTCTACACGTAACTAACGTGGATAATGTAAGTAGGACTGTCATATTCTTACAGTCAGATCCTAACACACCGTTTTGAATCTGTATAGAATTCGTTTCTTTATTTCAGAAGACAGTATCTGAATGCAATAGATCTTTCGGGAACCAGTCCCTTCTTCAGTTGCATAAAGAGGATCTCTGTGTGTACCGTGATAAGGTTGTGTGGAATTCAGTACACATTTGGTGCGGTAGTATTTTATAGAGAGCGTCCGGTTTTTCTTCCGAAGGTGCAATGTGTTTTGTGATAGCTGTTCAGTATTGTGTACTGCTACAGTGTATATTCTGCGAATTACTGGGTTGAAACCAGGAAAATTTGGCTTTATTATATAGAATACGCATAAGGAGCATAGCCAGGTTGGTACTGGACAATTTTTAATGTTCCCAGAAGCAGAGCCGGGTTGGTACCGTACATAAGACTGCTTCCCATTTTGGTCAGATTTTAGGATTAAGAAATACGGGTTCATTGAAGAAACTGGTGTTGAATCGTCAAAGGTTTACCTCTGACTGACCGAATGCAAGTTGCTATCATCTTAATAACCGTCTGCCCAAATGTGTATCGAATTAACATAATTAACGGTTCTTTTAATCAATTGTTCATTTTCTACTTTTGATTTACAACCGCTCAATATATTATTGAGACTTGATTCTACAACCATGTAGACGCCATTGGAGACCGTCTACGATTAATTAGCGTAGCGACGCGGCTACCGTTTGAAGACAGTTTTGAGAGTTCTAATAAGTGTTTGATTAGATCCTGACTAGACAGTACGGATGTACATTATATATCCAAAGGCAGTCAGACGACTTATACCGTGACCAGGCTGCGCGAGTGCACAGTACACATTGTATGCCAGTATACAATCTAGTTTCTAGTTGGACCGCGCGGATGCGCACATATAACACTTGCCTTTCTGAATATACTGCGCGGACGCACAGTAATAGCCCACGGTACATTATGTTAGCCGTCTCTACAGATATCAATCATACTGCGCGAATGCGTGTTACAGACGCCATCTGTCAGTAAGTGATTCAGCTATTGGTTAGACTGTGCTGACGAACGTAACATCAACATCCTTTCTGTATCTCTATTTTCTTTTTTTGACAGAGTGTGTATTGTTTTCGGACTGATTCAAATTCGTGTCTTCAAAAAGGTATCAAATTTCAATAGCCCTAGCAGAGCGTCTTATGTCGTAGTGTTGGTATTCTCGAAATATTTACGAGGAGTTGCTAGCGCCCTTTGCATTTTTAAGGTCTTTAATGGCCATTGCAGAATTAGTCTGTTCTCTTGTTTGTATGGAACGCTTTATTTGTTTTTTGAATAATATATTTCAGCCACTTTTGAGAAGATATCTCCGTGATCCAGAGGGCAGTTTTTCTTGGAAAAATGTTTTCGTGAGGTATATATATGGTCGCTGCTACTTGCTTCAAATTTTGTATTTTCTGCAGCAATGTATAGAATTCAAACGCAAAGTCATGTCTCACATGGTTGTTTGAATCAGCAGAATGAGGGTCCTCAACCCCAACAATTCTGTTGGTTAGGGGGTCCCTACCTGGGTGCCTAAAACTAAATGATATGGGGGGTGTAGGTATTCCGACCGCAGCCAAGGTCCCACTCTGCCCCACACTGCCTTCCCGCCCAGTCAGGTCGACAGATGTGGTGTCTCACCCCAAGGGGTTTGCGCCTTTCTCTTTTATTTTAAAAGAAATTCATAGCGGTCTAAGAGAAATAGACAAGTACTTAATTGTGTGTTAGCAAGTATTATTAGAGATGTCCGAAATTTTACCGTAAGTTACGGTAACCTTCGTACGGTAAAAATCAATACCTGGCGCGGACAAAGACGTAAATTTGGAGGGTTAAAATAAAAAAAGTACGGCTTTATCTTATTGAACAACACATATGCGTTAAAGTAACTGAAATATGTATGGATATATGTTGTTGTTTTTAAACTGATGCTGCTGCTGCTGATCATTATGATGATTTTGTGTTTTACGTCCCTTTCAACATTTTTAAGCCGTATCGAGACGATGGAAAGGAGACAAAGGCTGTGCAATGAAGCGCCTAGCCTGGCAATCAGGCCCTGCATTTAAGTCATTCAAGGTACACAACTACAGTAAACCTATAGAAATATGTATTATTATTTGCCCCTTATCTAAAATACAGGAATCAGACATTACTTGAGAACATTATATTAGTGTATATGTTTTGCAGTTTATTAGTGAATTTGTTTTATGAAACTGCTCTATTTAACAGACTGATACCAGTCTATGAAGCGCCCTACAGTTATGAGTTGAATATAATTATACTGGTTATGCTGTGTAACAAGCAAATGTCCTAATAATTGTAGGCCTCACCAGAATACCCCCGAACTAGAGATCTTTAGGAAACATTCAATAAAATAGTGAACTCGGTTGGATTTAAACATAGATTTTATTTTACACTTTGTAATGTACATACAACAATTTGCGCATTCAACAATACAAAACGACAATAAGTTGCTCCTGATATTTTTGTACAAACAGCGGAAAATTATGCAGGTTTGGGTAGTGTATGGAAATAAGTAGTTATGTTCTCTATAGTCATAGGTAACTACACCATCGGGGAATTTCCGGGAGAAGCCCTGCAGACACACAGAAGGTACAGCTTCCAATACTTGTCCTCGGTCACTGAGATTCAGAACAAATGCTATATACCCTGATTATTTTGTCATGAATTCATTACCCACGCATTAATTACCATTGCACAGCAAGGATAACGCAGAAGTAAACGCCTTGTTTTTGCCTCTAGATTTCCAGAACATTGTAGGGGTAGTGGCATGGTGCATTGGTTGCAAACGACATTTGCACAATTGTTAGACTGGTTAGTAAAAATACAAATGAGCTATGGCTGAAACCTATCGGCAACATAAAACGGTTATCAAACAACCAAAACAGGGAATATAATAAAACGAAGCCCATAATTCGCTCAACTGAGTAAAGCAGCCACTGCATATATGTAGATACCATGCAACATTCTTTCAGTATTGCCACAGCAACTAGGATACACATTTGACAGTGCCGTAAAAGGGCATCTTAGTATCTTAGGATCTTAATTTGAATGAACTAGGCAGACATTGAATCCGCGGTGCTATATACCAAGATTCAACCTCAAAGGCTTTCATGGTTCTGGAAAACAAAATTATCGAGTGTTTATTACCATATTTGGGCATGACAGCCATCTTGTTTATTTAATCACGTGATACTTTTCGACAGAAGGCCCTAGGAAAAATCTGTTGAAAATTGGCCAATGGATTTCAGGAAAGAAGACATTTAAATTTTATACGGCTTTATACTAGTTTAATCCAATAATCGAGGGGCAAGGGCAGATAACCTTCGAGGACAAAACTGTGAATGTAACTAAAACGGTTTACTTTTTTTAATCATACCTGTTAGTTTCAGCCGGTAATAAATTTAAAGAAAATGATTTTTCAACGTATTCCCTTTACAAATATATGGGGATGCAAATCTGACATTGCGTAAAAAAAGGTCAAAGGTCATCTTCGGACCATTTTTTAATAATCTTGGTAGACTTTGAGTCGAAGATGCTATATATTAAGATTCAGCGTCAAAACTGTAGGTTCTGGAGAACAAGAATTTTAAGATTGTTTTTAGCCTAAGCAGGGTACTCATATGTCAGTCAATGTCCGTCGTCCGTCGTGCGTAGTCCGTCGTCCGTCGTGCGGCGTCAACAATTGCTTTAAAAGCCTACTCCTACACCCCTGGGCCAACTGACTCGATACTTGGTAGGAAGCATTGGGGTGACTTATCAATCAAAAGTAGCTAAATTCATTACGATCGGGTATCCAAGATGGCCGCCATGGCCGCCATCATGAAAATCTATTTTTCGCTTCTTCTCCTGAACTGAAAGGCCAATTGATTCCAAACTTGGTAGGAAGCATCGGGGTGACTTGTAGATAAAATAGCTAAAATCGTGCCGATCGGAAATCCAAGATATCTTGAAAATCTATTTTTTGCTTCTTCTCCTAAACCCAAAAACCATTTGACTCCAAACTTGGTAGGAAGCATCGAGGTGGCTTATAGATAAAAAAGCTCAAGTCGTTTCGATCGGAAATCCAAGATGCCCGTCATGGTGGCCATCTTGAAAATCTATTTTTCGCTTCTCTTGACTTTAAACTAGATAGGAAGCATCGGAGTGACTTGTAGATCAAAATAGCTAAAATCGTTCCCATCGGAAAACCAAACGGCCGCCATGGCGGCCATCTTGAAAATCTATTTTTCGCTTATTCTCCTGAACTGAAAGGCAAATTGATTCGAAACTTGGTAGGAAGCATTGGGATGACTGGTAGATTAAAAATAGCTAAAATGGTCCCGGTTTGAAATCCAAGATGGCTGCCCTGGCGGCCATTTTGAAAGTCTATTTTTCGCTTCTTCTCCTAAACTGAAAAGCCAATTGACTCGGAACTTGGTAGAAAACATCGGGTTGACTTATAGGTCAAAAATAGCTAAAATCTTTCCGATCGGAAATCCAAGATGTCCGCCATGGCGGCCATTTTGGAAAGCTATTTTTTGCTTCTTCTCCTGAATCGAAAGGCTTATTGACTTTATAAACTTGGTAGGAAGCATCGGAGTGACTTGTAGATCAAAAATAGCTAAATTTGTCCTATTGGACATCCAAGATGGCCACCATGTTGATCATCTAGAAAATCTGTGTTTCGCTTCTTCTCTTGAAGCAAAGGGCAAATTGACTCGAAACTTGGCAGGGAGCATCGGGGTGACTGACAGATTAAAAGTAGGTAAAATTGTTCCTATCGGAAATCTAAGGTGGCATGGCGGCCATCTAGTAAAAAATCTATTTTTTGCATCTTCTGAACTGAAAGGCCAGTTGACTCGGACCGGAGTAGGAAGCTTTGGGGTGACTTGTAAATCAAAAATAGATAAAAAATAATGTTCTGATCGGAAATCCAAGATAGAGGCCATCTACTTTTCGCTTCTTCTTCTGAACTGAAAAGCCAAATGACTCGAATTTGGTAGAAAACACAGGGGTGGCTAGTAGATCAAAATAGCTAAAACCGGTTTGACAGGAAATCCAAGATGACCTTCATGGCGGCCGTCTTGAAACTCTATTTTTTTTTTTTTGCTTCTTCTGAAAAGAAAGTCCAATTGACTTGAATTTCGGTTAGAATCATCAAAGTAACTTGTAGACAAATATAGCTAAAATCGCTCTGATCAGAAATACAAGATGGCCCCCACAGTTGCCATCTTAAAATCTGTTCTCATCTTCTCCTGAATACAAAGACCCACTGACTCAAAATTCAATAGGAAGTATTGGAGGGACTTGTTAATCAAAAACGCCATAATTCATTTTGATGAGAAATCCAAGATGGTTGCCCTAGCAGCATGTATTTTGAACCATTTCTCCTGAACCAAAAGGGCAATTTACTCAAACTTCATTGGAAGTATTGAGGTGACTTGTAGATCAAAAGTAGCTAAAATTCTTCTGACTGGAAGTCCAAAATGGCCACCATCTTGAAAATCAATACTAAACGTTTTCTCTTGAACCGATCGGCCAAATGACTTAGACTTGTTTGGTAATGAGGTGAGCGATACAAGGCCATCTTGATCCTCTTGTTTACCGTATATGGACAAAGCGGCCATCTTGTTCAACGGTCCAGCAACATTTGGACAAGTTATCAATATCCCTTCGAAGAAGACGTTTACATGTTACACGAATGTATACATGTGTATAGTCCAGGGGCAAGGGAAATTACGCCTGGGAACAAAAGTTTGATTTTAACTAAAAAGTTTTACTATTTTAATCATATATTGTAAGTTTCAGCCATGAGTCTTTTTTACGTTTTCAGAAAAAAAAGGATTTTTCAGCATTTTTCCTATACAAATGTAGACGGACGCAAACATGACCTTGCCATATGTAGGTCAAAGGTCAGCCTTCAATATTCATTTAAAAAAGAATTTAAAGACCTTGAGCCCTTAATGCTTTAGACCAAGATTCAGCCTCAAAATTTTCTCGGTTCCGGAGATTTTAAGTGTTTTACCATATAAGAGCGTGGCGGCCATCTTAATCAATGGCGGTGCCCTTTTGTACCATGTTTCAATTCCCCTTTAACAGAAGAATGCTCCAGATGAAATGTGAAGGAAATCGTCTATTGGTTAAAGAGGAGTGCAAATGTGTGGACAGACGGGCGCCGGACGGCAAGTGATTACAATAGCTCATTCTGAGCCTTTGGCTCAGGTGAGCTAGAGAGAGAGATTTCTGGTTTTGCCTGTATATAGCGAATGTGTTGCCCTAGATCCCTGTACCAAATGTCGAGCACGAGCAGGAACAGGGATTAAGGGCAAATACTTGCGAGAGTAACTTGCACATTTGAACGCAGACCTGTAAAAGAGGCAAACATTATTAATTACATTCGCATAGAACCGTAAACGGTGTTCTGTGAGACTTTTTAGATTAAGACCAATCATTTTCTAGTTATACGTCTATGGGGCATTTTAGCTGCAAGGGCAATCGTATCTATATGGCGGATCAGCTCAAAGACGTCTTCACCCAAGCAACGTTTCTTCAAAATTTAGATAATTAGATTTAAATATATTAATTAAGTGCTAATGGTTCAATAGGCCCTGCAAACTACATTGCTTTCTGTAAATAGTCTAAATAAAACCTAAGACTCCGATTTTTTCCATGTTCTTTGTTTCCAAGGACAGCCTTTATACCTTTTTATTTAACTTCCCTGCCCCTGGTGTTAAATGACTAGGGACGACCGTAAACAGTCTCGCTGTACTTAATTATAGTGCAGTTTTCCATTTTTATTTTTCTAGGCACCATTTTGTCCGTTCTGGTATTTTGGGAACTCGTGTTCCTCTAAGCCGGCAGTATGGGACGTATGCAACTTTACAAACTACATTGCTGCCATATGAAGGGTCTCAATAAACTGGGACTCTGATTTGGGTTCTTTTACGTGTTTTGTAGTTCTAAAAGTAACCGTTATGTAGCGAAATTTGATCGGTATTTTATGAGTAGACGTCGTGAAAGGCGCACGTTTTCAAGGAAGGACAACAGACAGAAAGAGATCACAATAGTCATCCTAAGCGTCACTCTAGTGGTCTAAAAACCAAACACTATAGGAAATAAATACTTATCTAAAATTGTTTTGTTTGTGTTGAGGATTTTACGGCCCAGTCAACCTAATTGGTTTGTCGAGCGCGGTCAATTTACCTAACCACACTTTTACTGGACAGCTTAGTCCTCTAAGCGGTTAACCAGTATTGTATATATTTTTTCGCCAGAAAATGACAACTGCCCTTCTTAAATCTGGAAGGGAGAGAATGACCCTAGAAAATATTTCATGATCAATCTCCACGAAAGAATGTTGCCGATCCGGCGGGACCGAACCTGCAACCTCCTGATCACCAGTCGGATGCGCATCCAACTGAGCCACCGAGTCCGGCTAAAATTGTTGTTAAGCGTCCCATTTAATTTCAGTTCAGCCATGTTATTACGGTTTCTGAAACTAGTGCCCTTATAAAGTGCCGTCTTACTACACTACCATGCCACAGGTGATACTTCTACGAGCTGGTCGTATTATTCTGATACTGATGCGACCAATCCTAGCTCTTTTACTTAATGTTGGGCATAATGCAAAAGAGGAGTTAATTCTGATTTGAGGGGTAAAAAATTAATACATGTATATTGCCTTTGGAAACAAAGAACACATTACAAACAGAAAGTGGGAGTCCCGGTTTTATGAAGTTTGCAACATTGCTTACACCCTCTAGCGTATACATGAACAAACCACTATGACAAATGAATAAATATTTTGAACATACGAGGGATGTTCGAAATGAATTGCTTATTGTCCTCTAGCTCGATATGCACGTGGGGCACGATAAAAACCAATACATACCTGTATAGGGTTATTCAATATCTACACAATGGTGTATAAATGTACATGTTAGACTAAGTGTAAGACATAAAATTTGCCATTTGAATACACGCAGTCATTGACCACTGCAGTAAAAATGGTTGGTAGAAGCGTCGACAAAAAAGATGAAATACGGGCTTACATCAAAGCTCGCTCAAAACTTGGTTGTTCTTTGAAGAAGCTGATGACTGAAATTTCTACTGCTTTTGGACCTTCTTGTGTGTCTTATGACACAGTTCGGCGGTGGAAAAAGAAATTTGAGTCTGGTGTAGAGTCCATCAAAAAATGCACCGAAATCAGGTAGGCCAAAATCTGCATCTCGTAAAGAAATCGTTTCCAAAATAAAGGAAATCATTGAAGGAGATGCCAGATTTACAGTTCGTGATATTGCACGAAAGGTAGGCATATCACTTTCAACTGTTCACCTTATTTTGAAGAAGCATTTGAAAGTCAGAAAGATTTCTGCTAGATGGGTGCCACATCTGTTGACTGACGAGCAAAAGAGGCAACGGGTTAAAGTGGCCAAAAAGCTGCTTCAAACGTTTCCAAAATATGACAAAAAGCAGTTTGCCAATGTCGTCACAAGTGATGAAACCTGGGTCCATTATTTTGAGCCCGTCAGAAAGGTTAGCAATAAGATCTGGGCCACTAAACACAGCAAATGCCCAATAATTGCCAAACGTTCTTTTGAGTACAAAGAAGGTTTTGTATGCAATCTTCTTCTCTGGTGAAGGAGTCGCAATAAAAGTGCCAGTGAAAAAGGGCAAAAGCATCACCGGAAAGTACTACAAAGACGTAGTACTGAAGAAACTGAAAAAGTATTATCAGAAACGACGCCCTGCCACTGGTTTTAAACATGTCCGTCTTCTACATGACAATGCCCCAGCTCATACCTCCGCAATAGTTACGGCATTTTTGAAGAAAGAAAAAGTAACTGTTTTGCCTCACCCCCCGTATTCCCCAGACCTTGCCCCATGTGATTTCTTTTTGTTTCCGAAATTGAAAGCATTCCTTGCTGGGCGGAAATACCAGCCCCGACAGGCACTTGGATCTGCCATTCATCAGTACCTTATTACTGTACCCAAATCAGCGTACCGTGACGCCTTCAAGAAGTGGATACATCGGCTGAAACTTTGCATTTCTAGCTACGGGGAGTACTTTGAGGGCACGAAATGAGTACTTTTGGGCTAACTTGAAATTTGAAGTCTCCAGATAGAAATAAGCAATTCATTTCGAACATCCCTCGTAACAACATACATTGGACTAAAAACAGAATTATGGTTTTTTCATGCTCCTGTAGCACCGTACAATAACAGACAAACGTTTCTTTGAGCGATTGCTTTTGCAAATTTCTTTGTCAACTCCAGGACTGATACAAAGCTTTAAATCACACATCCCCGAAAATGACTGAGGTACAGTCTTTTCATAGGAAATTTATCTGGTGTCATTTTGTTTGTCAAATAGAGTTAAGCTTCAACTTACGTTTATGGTTTATGTTTCTTATTAAACCTAGCGTAGTTGATTGCAAATATTGACAACTTCGTTTAGTTTTGCTATCGTGCTTTGATTAGAAATACCTATTTCGCTACAAAAAGCAAAGGTAACTATACAGCGTTTAAATATATTTCCTAGAGACAGCATGATAATGATAATATTTATCGTATAAATTGAAATGCGAACATGTGTATGCCTATTCAAATATATTGCAAATTTTACAACCGAAAAAGGAAAAATTTCAGATAAAAATTTCTGATATTTTTCATATTCCTGCTCAAAACATAGATTGTGTACTCGTTAGAACCACCTAGCCGAGGCCTAAAATCTATTTTTTTTAGCAAAATAACAAAAATAATGTATACCCCTGTAATCCCAGTTTTACTATATAAAAGTGGAGTTTAAGCGGGTCAAAATTATATAGGTGTGTTTTCGTGATGTGATATCCCAGAACTGCCACGAGAGTCGTGCAAACGAGATGCCAGAATTTGTATACTAACTCATGCACTCGACTCAGTTTGTTTGTGTTGAAGTTTTACGGCCAAGTCAACCCAATGGGCATGTCGAGCGCGGTCAGTTTATCTAACCACACTTTTACTGGGCAGGCTTAGTCCTCTAAGCGGTTAACCAGTAATGTGTACATTCTTTCGCCAGATAATGTTTGTGTTGAAATTTTACGACCCAGTCAACTCAATGGGGTCATGTCGAGCGCGGTCAGTTTACCACCTAAACACACGTTTACTGGGCAGGCTTAGACCTCTAAGCGGTTAACCAGTATTGTGCACATTCTTTCGCCAGAAAAAATGACAACTGCCCTTCTTGAATCAGCGGATGGGAGAGAATGATCGTAGAAAATATTTCATGATCAAATCTCCACGAAGGAATGTTGCCGACCTCGGCGGGGGTCGAATCAGCGACCTCCTGTCTCGAGTCGGACGCGCATCCAACTGAGCCACCAAGGCCGTCGCACTCGACTTAGTCATGTGTCGGGCATACAAGATAGTAAATTTTCTGGCGAAAGAATGTGCACAATACTGGTTAACAGCTTAGAGGACTAAGCCTGCCCAGTAAACGTGTGGTAAGTTAAACTGACCGCGCTCGACATGACCCCACTGGGTTGACTGGGCCGTAAAACCTCAACACAAACAAGATAGTAAATTGGTTTTACGAGATACTAAATCGTGCACACTAGCTATTAAAAATCGTGTGTTCAACTTCTTGAGTGCCAGACATTATTTCGACATTATCTCGTGCGCACAACTTTTTTTTTTTTGCTGTGTGTGTGGGGTGGGGGGGGGGGGGAGGGGGGTTAAGGCCCTTTCAAGAATATTATACATATTTCGAACCGATCGTTCATCAAAGGTGGTCGAAAACCAAAGAACACGGGGAAACGTGCGCACAACTTAGTACCAGTGTCTTGCGCGCTTAGCTTGTGTCTTACTTATCACAAGCGCACTTATTACTAATTAGTACGAACGATAAAAATAGAATGTGTAGGCTGAAATAGCCACATTGAAACTTCCATACAGTTTGATATCTTTGTGAAACTTTGCACAGAGACTCTATTGATGATTACGATTATTTTATTCTAATCAGACAAATCCATTTGGTATCTGATCTGGAATTGAACAGCCGAGGTTGACCAGTCAATGAATACTTGAATGCAAGCATCAAGGAAACCGAAATTCATATAATCATGGTTCCTACTCATATTGATAAGACAGTCGTATTATTATTATTATTGACCTAAACAAAGTAAGGATATATATATAGTCTTTTCTGGAGGTCAAAGAAGAAATAATGTTCACATTCTAAGAAGAGAATTAACTAGTACGTGATCATCTGTGTGTTCCATTGCCTGAGGCAACCTCGGAAAATGCTGATTCAATGAAACATGTGCAACTGCGTGTCTCGCAGAGTTAAACGATTCCCTATTAATTTCTCTTGGTGGGCACCTCCGTTAAATTATGTCCAAGTATATGAATCGAGCCGGTGACATACATTTTATCTTATTGCAAGCGGTGAAATCAGTATATATCCGAAATGATTAAAATGATATTTTCATAAATGAAAGAATATATTTTCACAAATGAAATACAACAAATCGATGTTATTTTCACTACTCGTTTCGAATTACGACGTCGCTATTCTCATTGTTTCCCCAACAGATACCGATCCCACTTCGTTTTTTTGTTGTTGTTTTTTTCTCTCTCTCTCCTTTTTTTTTTTTTTTTTTTTTTTTTAACTTCTCTGTTTCTGAACAAAACTAGCAAGTGTCGTTATGCATTTTCTATGTTTCTGAGCAAAACTATCAAGTGTCGGTATGCATTTTCTTGATTATAATGTAAGGAGCATTTTGGTAACAAGATTATTTTCATTTGCAGGAACTTTTTTGTTTTTGTCTTTCCAGCACTTTCTCGTGAAACACTGAATGTCTACGCCATGACGTTCATGTTTTGTTTGGTGACGTTAGTTATGACATCAGAAGTGCGCATTGGCGTGTAAACAATTAAGTAAAAGAAAATTTGCTCTTTT
This sequence comes from Anodontia alba, assembly GCA_964016985.1. Lineage (NCBI taxonomy): Eukaryota > Metazoa > Mollusca > Bivalvia > Lucinida > Lucinidae > Anodontia > Anodontia alba. The sequence goes on along the minus strand of OZ024823.1, from coordinate 66,761,080 downwards.
TCAGTGAATACAATAACAATTTTCATCTCGTGTAATGAAAACATTCATTTTTTTACTCGTGCTTCGCACCCGTGAAAATAATGATATTTTTTTTTATTACACTCGATGAAAATATTAAGCACTTCACCGCCAAAGAGTAAACTTCCTTTATATATGCATGTTTCTTCCTCAAAACCTGAAAAGGCCGGCCTTGGTGGCTCAGTTGGATGCGCCGTCCGACTGGAGACCAGGAGGTCGTGGGTTCAACCCCCGCCGAGGTCGGTAACATTATTTCGTGGAGATTGATCATGAAATATTTTCTACGGTCATTCTCTCCCTTCCGCTGATTCAAGAAGGGCAGTTGTCGGTTTCTGGCGAAAGAATGTGCACAATACTGGTTAACCGCTTAGAGGACTAAGCCTGCCCAGTAACGTGTGGTTAGGAAAACTGACCGTGCTCGACATGACCCCAATGGGTTGACGGGGCCGTAAAACCTCAACACAAACAAACAAAACCTGAAACTAAAATAAAATCAGAACAATTTTCATAATAAAGTTCAAATATATGATTTGAAAAAAACTGGTTCTGTTTAAGAGTCCCTTTCAAAGCTTGATTTGCATCATGCCCTGCAGAGGAGGCACAGCAAACTATTGCATACTTGCGTGAAGTCATTATTGCATAATCATAACAAGAAGGATGTGCAGGATTGATTATTTTAATATTTACTGCCAAAGCCAATCCTGAACCCTAATTGCTATAGCACTAGACCTATGATGTTACACATGTATAAAAGGACACTATACATACACATGCAGACTAGAATCCATATATAGTGAAATTGCAAGACACAAGTCAAGCAGCTTTGAATACTGACCCTAAGTATCCGGATACCTTGCCTCATTACCATACTTATCGAAAAATTTGAACAAGTCTATCTGACTACATATGATGTGTCTAAATTTTGCGAAGGAATTATAAATAGTGTAGACCCTAATTTGCTATGGCCTGTCTTCCGAATATTTAAGGCCAACACAGCAATCCTCTATTTAATATAGGTATATTTTATTTAATGAAATCAAGCTGATTTTGAGTTTAACGTTTCTTCTTACAAGCAATAAACTCCTGTCGAGACGCTGGAAGGGTGATAATGAAAGGTCCTGTGCAATAAAGCGGCGCAGTACAGACATCAGCTGAATTCCACCTTGCTAGTTTCGAACCAAGGACCTCATGATCCGGTCGGATGCGCTAACCACTCGAACGCTTCTGGGGTTGGATGCAGCCGGCAGATTTTCCTGTAATATGTTACAACAGCTGCAACTATAGGGAAGGTTGCTTGCCTGCACATCATTCAAGCCATTCTAAAAGGCGGATCTGCTCTAAAAAGGTTGGCTACCTAGAGAGGCAGACGCGGTACATTTAGAGTAGACCCCTTTTCGTAAGTAGAACAAAATCGGAGCTACCTCCCGTGAGGTATATTCCTTCTCATTGAAAGTGTACATGTGGAGAGACTTGAGTAGTGATGGCAGAAGAGACTGTCTTTAGTAGTGATATTTTGCGGGGTTTCGGCACTTTAAATAATATGTAGGTGTTGCGTATATTTGGGTGTATACTTTGTAAACCTTTCTTTCGTTACCCGTAAAGCGCATAGATAAAGCAGCTAAATATTTCACTCTGTTAATATTTATTGAACTCAAGGAAGTCTATATTCTTGTTGCATTTTATGGTACGAAAATTTCTGTCTGAAAACGGCAACCTACAGTCCCCTGATTTTAAGAATGACCCTCTAACAATTAGGCCGCGAACCAGCTTGAACGTAAAAGGTGTCATTATATAGGTGAATATCAAAAGCCCAGGTCTACTTGTTGCATTCGCGCACTCTCATTTTGACCTTCTCTAATACGATCAATGCATGCAGTCTGAAGCAAATACGCCAGAGTAAACCCTATATATTGTCATAGAAATGACTTATTATTACTTTGAAGTATTCCCAGCGACAGTGCAAAATCTTTACGTTGAAATGACATTGTAGCGTGAGATCTATCAGGTCATGAGATCTGTCACACCAGAAGTGTTAAACCGGAAATACTTGACGGAACTTATGCTGCGAGCATGAAATATTTCAGGTCACGAGAAATATCAGAGTTTGTTTGTTTGTGTTGAGGTTTTACGGCCCAGTCAACCCAATGGGGTCATGTCGAGCGCGGTCAGTTTACCTAACCACACGTTTACTGGGCAGGCTTAGTCCTCTAAGCGGTTAACCAGTATTGTGCACATTCTTTCGCCAGAAACTGACAACTGCCCTTCTTGAATCAGCGGAAGGGAGAGAATGACCGTAGAAAATATTTCATGATCAATCTTCACGAAAGAATGTTGCCGACCTCGGCGGGGGTTGAACCCGCGACCTCTTGGTCTCCAGTCGGACGGCGCATCCAACTGACCCACCGAGGCCGGCGAAATATCAGAGTCATATGAGTTAAAATATCAAAGCAAATTTTGTTTTATTTAAAAGAAGAAATATCTTTAAAAAGATAAACGGCTTAAAGGGTACTGGAATATGAATATTGAAACTACTTTGTGATTCAGTATGAAATGAAGAAGCCTTTTAAAATATAAACGTTATTACGAATGCAAACAGTATCAAGAAAATTTTAATACTGTACGACATTGTAAATATTGCAAGGGTTGGCAGGAATGGGAGTGTACTCAGATGTGTAAATATCTGTGCTAAATTATGAAAAGCAATTTAGCATTTAAGCGTATGGCATATAGTTTTAAAAAATCCATGCCAACCAGGCACCTTTTTGATAAAGAGTAAGCAAAGTGTAACACTGGCCATGAAGATTGGCAAAAACTGGAAAAAAATATTTAATTTGGAATAAGAGGGTCATGATGGCCCTAGATTGCTCACCTGGGAAGCAGTTTTTTTTAACCTGGCGGAAGGATATTTTCAAAGTTTTCTGCATATATATACATATCAGACCCTGCCCTTTGATGGTTATTTATTTATTTATTTTATCTTATTTTACTTTATTTGCTTTTTTTATTTTTATTTATTTATTTTTTTCTTGTAATACAAATTAATTTGAAAATTTTTGATGGACGGTCAATCCAGTAATGTTTGTGAGTATTACTGCAATCTAGTTAGTTGTTGATTTGAAGTGTTCTAGACAGACATATGAGGAATCAAACAAAATAATTTGAACAAATTTGATAGACATTCACCTTTGTTACATTTGTGCAAAAATTTTGAAAGTGGACCATAGGTTGTGCAGAAGAAGAACTGTCAAGTTTACTCTACATAATTCCATATATAACGAAAAGTAACCACGCCAACTGGAAGCCATATTTTTAGACGGAACAGAATTCTTTTAACAAGATTTAAAGACCTTCTGTTGAAGAAAAATCTCTTTAAAAACTCCAACCAGCCCGTACTGAGGAGATTTTGAAAGATTTGGATGCTATACCAACAAGAGGGATAACGCTATTCACAAACGTTGAACAATCATTCGGCTCTCCTACACATTGATGTTTCAGACAGTTTGATTGTAGTGGGGAATCCACGTGACCAAATGACTATGTACACAGTTTGTTACTATTTTTAACTCCGCTTCAGGTAGGATGTTTTAGAATATCTCGATTTAACCAGATGGATTTTTTTTTTCAAGTTTTGTTTGTGTTGAGGTTTTACGGCCCAGTCATCCCAATGGGGTCATGTCGAGCTCGGTCAGTTCACCTAACCACACTTTTACTGGGCAGGCTTAGTCCTCTAAGCGGTTAACCAGTATTGTGCACATTCTTTTGCCAGAAACTGACAACTGCCCTTCTTGAATCAGCGGAAGGGAGAGAATGACCGTAGAAAATATTTCATGATCAATCTCCACGAAAGAATGTTGCCGACCTCGGCGGGGGTTGAACCCGGGACCTCCTGGTCTCCAGTCGGACGGCGCATCCAACTGAGCCATCGGGTCCGGCTTTTTTTTTTTTCTTTTTTCAAGTAAAGCGCAGAGTACTTGGAAAACCAAGCTCTTTCTGGTGGTGTCGGTGCTATTCTGCAATCTGGGCCCAGTTGTTCAAAACTAACGATGTCGTCAGTTAGCGACTCGTTAAAATTTACATTGAGTGATACGCAAATATGCTGTTTTTTTGTTTTGTTTTGTTTTTTTGGCTGAAAATATGTGAGTAACTTTTGCAGTGCAAAAGCTACTCACATTTTTTTTCAGCAAAAAATATCAGAATATTGTATACTGAAACCGCTAAATCATTTAACGAAATGCCCTTAACGAGCTCGTTAAGCTAACGACGCTTTGAACAACCGAGCCATGGTCTGATTCTCGAGAACATTTGGAGAAAGTTTTTCATAAAAAAAACATGTACATTGTCCCGGTCACCCAGACTGACAGCAAAAACATTCTTCGAATGTTCTCGAGAATTAGACCAGATCGCAGAATAGCGCTTACACCACAGAAAGAACTTCATTTTCGCGTACTCTGTGTTTTATTTGAACAAATTCCATTCGGTATGAATAGAGAAAAAAAAAATCCTTCCTGAAGCGGAGCTAAATAGAGTAATATTATTTCTTCGTGTTGTTTACGAATAGGCCGCTTACACCGCGAATGAATAAAAGGGGTGTTCAACAAACCTATTTCCTAGTTAAGAATGAACAATATTATTTAAGTTGCCAATATTTCTATCAAGCTTAAGGCATAATTCCTGTTTATTTATTATATAAAATTAAACCATGCGATTTTATATCCCTTTTTGTACATAATACAAGGCACTTGATAATTCTGTATATTATCGACACAGTGGAGAGAAGTAATCTTGAACGCCCCTTGTTCGCTTAGCGTTTGGGCCGCTTACATCAAACATTTAGTCACACTGTACAAAATTAAAAGTTCGTCTATAATCATTTATTTCATTGCAACTATTTTATTGGTATTATTTAAATTATGGGTATTTTTCCATTGTTTAACATCTGCATTGCCATATTGTACAACTTTAAATAGATACATGTCATAATCAAGCGATTGTTCAGTCATGAATATATTTTTTAAACATCGGAAAAATTCTATACTTACCCCTACTTGTTTGCAGAAGTTTACATATTTTTAACCAATCGCAAATTACTATTTATTCATTCGAGACTAATACCAATAAGTATGTCAAAAGCCAGCTTATACAGCTACGCCGAAAAAAAAATGTATATTGCTAAAAATAGAATCTAAATAACCGCAACAGCCACAAATACATGTACATATAAAGTAAAATAACCGCAACAGCCACAATTACACATAAAGTAATATATATATATATATATTCTACACCGTAAGCCTGCCTCGGAAAACGTGTGGTTCGGTATATTGACCGCATTCAACATGACCCTAAAAATAATAATAAAACGGTCATATCCGTCATATCCGTTCGTAAATGACATTTAGATTTTAGAACATGCTAGATAAATAAAAAAAAAAAGAGTTGACTACTGGTATATCCCCACTGGAAGGCCACTGACTGACGGGTTATACCGAATAGATTTCTGTTATGCTGTACAACTATTTAACCCGTCGGGTTACAAAAGATAAAAATGCAAACAAACAAATTATAGGCAGCAAAAGTATTGTCTATTCTTTGTTTCTCCATGTTTTTAACAGACAGAAAGCTCCAGGGGGCACAGTGCATTCAAATGCAAATAAGTCCACTTTTTTGTTTCTCCCTAAGCATTCATATCCGCAGGACTGGGCCAAGATAGCAAATCACTATTACATGAATGTAATCATATCCATGACAAAATATTGTTGATGGACTGATAAATTTTATCGATGCACCAGTATTTCTATATTTGTACCAATAAAATTTTGGTGATCCCAAAAATATAGTAGTCTGGAAATTCAAGTATCAAATAAATGGGCCGCGCCATGCGAAAACGTGTCTTCGGGTATATGCAGACAGCGAAGGCCCAGATCAATCTACACATTCGCACTGTCTGATCAGGGGATTGTGCGCTAGCAGAATCATTGGATACTACATAATGTATGAACGGAGAGCAAAGGCCCGGGTTATTATACTAAACGCATGCGCAGGATGATGCAAATGGTTGAAAGACACTTGACCCCAATGATATATGCATCGATAAATTTTGTCAGCTTGAATGTAATGTTAAAGGTGCACCAATTAAAAGAGCAGTAGACCGATAACGTATTTACATCAATAATATATCCTTACCTCGACAAATAACATTGTAAATAAGATCGTCTGCGCATTTCAGTAGTTGGAGCACCTGACTAGTGTTATGGGGATTCGTCCCGCCTCGGGAAGGCAGTTTTCCTACCCTGCTCACTGGTGTCAGAAGTAAAGTGGGTGCATGGAATGCGGCCTATCGGGGGTTGCAGGCTAGAGACCTTCAGGACAGCTGGGTGGTGCCTGAATCCCAAATCTTATGAGGGGGAGGGGTGTAGTGGCTCAAATGCATGGACTTAATAAGACCGTCCGGGTAGCTCAGAAGGCAGGGAACTGGACGAGTGTAACTTGGGTCATGGGTTCGAGTCCGACCTTGGGCAGGCATTTTTCCTGTCATGTTTACTTTATTATTTGGATGTTCTAATTCATTTCCCAATTTTCTACCTGTAATGTTGTCAGAAACACATTAAATAGATGCTATTATCAAGGCTGGAAATTTCAGTATCGGGTTTTATACCCTTTAATAAATTGCTTACCTTCTGCTGTCCAAAGTAACAAGGCTGTGTTCCAACGTTGTGTGTTTACTAGGTCAGCCAATTCATCCGAGATATTGCGGTTATTTTACGATTTGTTTTAACTATCAATTCCTTTACTATGATAAACGAGTACACATTGTCTATTTAAGATAAAGGATCGTAATAATTAAAGACGCATATCAAGCCAATGCGAGGGCACTTGGTTGTATTAATTTAATTTGGGATACTTCTTTACCGTAGATTTGCTGTCAACGGTCTAAAACAGTGTTATGTACTATTTCTTTTTGGGTATGTATTATTGCATTTTAAAGATCATTATCCAGACCAGTCTAATCGATCTTTGATAAATGGACATCAAGTATAAACGTTTCCACAGAGCTCATTTGCGCAAAACAGACACAAAGGCTACTTTATGCTATTCCACGAACCATAGAATAAAATTATAGCATTTTAGTAGATTTTTTTTTTCTACATTGAATGAATACTACACCATGAGTGATTATCTCTTTCCCAGACAGTAACCTCTAGATGTTTTCTTGGATTCTTGAATTCTTGAATACACCATGTCTGAGCTCCCTGTTACATCCAAACACAAAATACCACTTTAGTTGCTGTACTGTTTTCTAAAGAAAGGTGAGATTTTCTTTGGTCTCTGAAATACTTCAATTAAGCTATTCATCTTTTCTTGTTAACAACCTTGGGCTCATATGTTTAATATCAACAAAAAACATATAATACAATATAAACTATCGAAACTTTGTATCTGCAGAAAAGCATGTGAATGAATGACGACAAGGAGGGAAAATTAACACAAACCAACCAAGATGGTTTAAATGAACAGTCGGTAAGAATGCATTTTATACTTCATATGCCACATACTGCTACATTTGATGACTGGGAAACCTTCCATATTAGCCCTTTCGTCCCTACAGACCGATTCAGATATCACTGCAAACAATGCAAATCCAGATGAAACCAACCATCTTCTTAGGATCTACACAGCTTGCCGCTCTGTTATTGATTTTGGACTGAAATCCTTCTTCGCAATAATGAATGTGTCAGTATTCAGGAATTAAATTTCTTTTCATAAAGCCAGGGGTAAATGGGTTAGGAAGAATGGAGGAGTGCTTGTCTTAGAAACTACTTATCTAGATTATGGTAGGGGTTTGATCAGAAAATATAGCAGAAAATAGGGTTGAGAGGGCACAAAAAAGGAATGTTATAAAATTTGAAAGAAGTTGTGTAGAGGTGAGAATGAAAAGGAATATAACATAGCAATGCTTTGTTGTTGTTGTTGTTTATAGTTGGATTTATCGTCGGTTTCAACAATTTTTAAGTGATATCGCGATCGTGTCTGCATATGGCATGAATCGGATGCTCACTTTTAGTTTTCTTATTAATAAAAGATTTAATCAAGTTCACCTAAAATGAGTGGTGACAGATCAATGAATAAATCATCATCTTGCGTAGTGGCAACGATGGCACACTAGCAACCGATTCTGTAGGCCAAAAGGAGATATTCCAGTAAGGCGAAATTTTTTCCTAGTTGGCTCAGGTGTTGGACCAGACTTTAGAAATTACAATATGCGATTTTATTACATATTCCGGTAGCCCGATGTCTGTACCATAGCAGAAAAAATATTCTACTTTTGTTTGTGTTGAGGTTTTACGGCCCAGTCAATCCAATGGGGTCATGTCGAGCGCGGTCAGTTTACATAACCACACATTTACTGGGCAGGCTTAGTCCTCTTAGCGGTTAACCAGCATTGCGCACATTCCTTCGCCAGAAACTGACAACAGCCCTTCTTGATTTGTTTGTTTGTGTTGAGGTTTTACAGCCCAGTCAACCTAATTGGGTCATGTCGAGCGCGGTCAGTTTACCTAACCACACGTTTACTGGGCAGGCGTAGTCCTCTAAGCGGTTAACCAGTATTGTGCACATTCTTCCGCCAGAAAGCTTCTTGATACAGCGGAAGGGTGAGAATGACCGTAGAAAATACTTCATGATCAATCTCCACGAAAGAATGTTGCCGACCTCGGCGGGGTTTGAACCCGCGACCTTCTGGCCTCCAGTCGGACGGCGCTTCCGACTGAGCCACCGAGGACGGCAAATATGCTACTGGCTTCTGATTATGGAGAGATGATTCAGCCCTGTTTACCCCACCCCGAAAACTCCTAAATTAATATATTCAAAACGATGGAAATACATTTACAGTCAACTCTCTTTATCTCGAATTCCAAGGGACTCACTGAAATACTTCGAGATATCCGTACATCGACATATCAGAGTTGAGAGAGTGAGGAAAAACAATAAATTGAACAATTACATTTAACAAATGAATGTGACTCCTGAAGTTAGAAATATATATATATATAAAATAATGTGGAAAAGAGGAGATATTAACAAGTAGGACAATGTAGCATGTCTAATGGACCATGAAATATAAGTCAAGGTCAAATATGGATTACTGCTCTAAAGAGGCCATGCTAAGGTGTATGTATGTGCGAAGAATCACTGGCGTTTGGACAAATAGTAACTGAGAAACTGACCTAAACGCAAAAGCTTAATAAATTCAGTGGACAGTAAAATATAGGTCAATGTCAAATATGGATGACTGCACTCAAGAGGCTATGCTAACATGTATGCAAATGCCAAGTGTCACTGCCGTATGATTAATAGTTACTGAGAAACTAACTTAACAGAATAAAAATTTTAGAAAATCACTGGACAATGAAATATAGGTCATAAATGACCCAGCTCCAAACTTGACCTAGAAATTATCAAGACAAAACATTTTGAGCAAGATTCATGATAATCACTTCAAAAAATGTAATCTCTTAGAGTGTTAACGTTTTCCTTTAATTTGGCCTGGCGACCTAATTTTTGACCCCAAGTGAAAAAGTTTTGAACTTGACCTAAAATCAACAAGCCAAACATTTTGAGCACAACTCATGATTGTCATTTCAAAATGTGACTTCTAGAGTGTTAACAAGGTTTGCCTGTGATTTGAACCAGTGACCTAGCTTTTGACCCCAAGTAACCAACTTTCAAATTTGACCTAGAAATCAACAAGCCAAACATTTTGAGCAAGATTTATGATGATTACTTAAAAATGCGACCTCTACAGTGTTAACAAGATTTTCCTTTGATTTGGACCGGTGACCTAGATTATCATCTCAAGTGATTTAGTTTGAACCCAACCTAGAAACTATGAAGATTCATGATGATTGCTCAAAAAGAAATGTGACCTCTAGAATATTTACAATGTTTTCCTTTGTGACATAGTTTTTACTCAAAATGACACAGTTTCAAAGTCGACCTAGGAATCATCAAGACAAACATTTTGAGCAAGATTCATGAAAATTACTTCAAAAACGAGGTCTCTAGAGAGCTATTAATTTTTGTCTTTGATTTGGTCCGTTGAACTAGTTTTTTTACCCGAGTTACCTAGTCTCAAACGTGACTTAGAAATCATCAAGGTAAGTATTTTGAGCAAGATTCATGATGATTATTTGAATAAGATATAAGGGCAAAGATTCTGGTAAAGTTTCATGAAGATTGGAGAAAAAACTGTAGAGTCCAGAGGTTGAAAAAGGTTTTAAAGAAATCTAACCTAGTGACCTGGTTTTTGACTCGGCATGATCCATATTCAGACTTGATCAAGATATCATTAAAAAAACTCTGGTAAAGTTTCATAAAGGCTGAAGCAAAACTGTGGCCTCTAGAGTGTGAACAAGGTTTTATAGAAAAGTGACCTAGTGACCTAGTTTTTTAACCCTACAGGCCCCACATTCCAACCTGACCGAGACATTATCAAGCCAAAAATTTTGGTAAAGTTCTTTGAAGATTAACACAAAACCGGGGCCTCTAGAGGGTGAATAATGTTTTAAAGAAATTTTACACAGTGACTTAGTTTTTGATCCGGAATGACCTATCTTCAAACTTGACTGAGATGTCATCAAGTTAATTATTTTGGTGAAGTTCTGTGAAGAGTGAAGGAAAAATGTGGCCTCAAGAAGGTTAACAAGGTTTTGAAGAAATTCGACCTTGTGAGCTAGTTTTTGACCCAACATGACCCAAATTCGAACGTGCCCAAGATATTAATAAGACAAATATTCTGGTGAAAATTTACCCAGATTAAAGCAAATGTTAGGTCTCTAGAGGATGAACAAAATTTTTAACAAATCTGGTCTAGTGACCTTCTTTGTCAACCATACATGACGCATACTCAAACTAAACCAATATATTATCAGAAAAAAAAAACTGTCTTGAAAAGTTCCATGAAGACTAAATCAAAACTATGGATTCTAGAGGGTGAACAAGTTTTTTCAAAGAAATGAATCCTAGTGACCTATTTTTACTCAAAATGACCCATATTCCAACACGGCCTAGCCGAGATATTAACAAGAAAAACATTCTGGTAAAAATAATTATGACGATTGAAGCAAAACTGTGGACTCTTGAGAGTGAACAAGGTTTTGAACAAATCTAAACTAGTGACCTAGACTTTGATCCGACATGACCCATATTCAAACTTGAATAAGATATTATCAAGAGAAACCTTTTGGTTTAGTTTCATGAAAATTAAAGCAAAAGTGTGGCCTCTAGAGTGTAAACAAGGTTTTAAAGAAATTTAATCTAGTGACCTACTGTCTAATCTGACATAACCTATATTCGAATATGACCGAGATATCATCATGTCAAACATCTTGGTAAAGTTTCATGAAGATTCCAGCAAAACTGTGACCTCTAGAGGGTGAACAATGTTTTAAAGAAACTTGACCTAGTTTTTTTACTCGACATAACTCGACATAACCCTTGTTCAAACTTGACCGAGATATTATCTAGACAAATTTTCTGGTAAAGGTTCATGACGATTGAAGCAAAATGTTGGCCTCTAAAGGGTGAACAAGGTTTTAAAGAAATTTGACTTTGTGACCTAGTTTTTTACATGATATAACCATTATTCGAATTTTACCGAGATATCATCATGTCAAACATTCTGGTAATTATGATTGATGAAAACCTTTAGCCTCTAGAGGGTGAACAACATAAAAGTTGACGACGCATGATGTACGTACGACTGACACAGGGTGATTACAATAGCTCACCTTAAGCACTTCGTGTGAAGGTGAGCTAATAAACCAAAGAATATTATTTCTGAAATCTAGTAATCAACACGTGAGCCAATTAGGGAAAATCCTCGCCTAACTGCAATATCTTCCTAGACAATCTCAAGTGTCATTATCTATTTTCAACTAAGGTGACATGAACGATTTGTGTGTGATGTAAATAAACAACTATAAATGTTACTATGGCAACCAAAATATTGGGCCGGCCTCGATGGCTCAGTTGGATGCGCCGTCTGACTGGAGACCAGGAGGTCGCCGGTTCAACCCCCGCCGAGGTCGGCAACATGCTTTCGTGGAGATTGATCATGAAATATTTTCTACGGTCATTCTCTCCCTTCCGCTGATTCAAGAAGGGCAGTTGTCAGTTTCTGGCAAAAGAATGTGCACAATACTGGTTAACCGCTTAGAGTACTAAGCCTGCCAAGTAAACGTGTGGTTAGGTAAACTGACCGCGCTCGACATGACCCCATTGGGTTGACTGGGCCGTAAAACCTCAACACAAACAAAACCAAAATATTGTACCATCGCAAAATTCACAAAAATAGCCACTTAAAGGACAACTTTCTGCCTTTAGCAAACCCGGCGATTTGTAATAACGCCGCAATTTGTAATAAACTTTGTTTATTACAAATTGCAGCGCATGACACAACGCAATTTGTAATAATGCCACAATTTGTAATAACCTTGTTTATTACAAATTGCTGCGCAAGTTTATTACAAATTGCGGCGCATGTCACCACGCAATTTGTTTGTTTGTTTGTGTTGAGGTTTTACGGCCCAGTCAACCCAATGGGGTCATGTCGAGCGCGGTCAGTTTACCTAACCACACGTTTACTGGGCAGGCTTAGTCCTCTAAGCAGTTAACCAGTATTGTGCACATTCTTTCGCCAGAAACTGACAACTGCCCTTCTTGAATCAGCGGAAGGGAGAGAATGACCGTAGAAAATATTTCATGATCAATCTCCACGAAAGAATGTTGCCGACCTCGGCGGGGGTTGAACCCGCGACCTCCTGGTCTCCAGTCGGACGGCGCATCCAACTGGGCCACCGAGGCCGGCCCACGCAATTTGTAATAAAGCCGCAATTTGTAATAAACTTTTCAAACAGACTGCCCCAGAACTTGCGAAGTATGTGTACATGTACATTCCTAACAACTAATCAGGGGACAGAACAGGACAATTTAGACACCAGAGACGAAGTTTATAACAAATTGCGTTGACCTTGTTTTTAGGCGTTTATCGATGATTTTCACATTTGCCGTAAATTGTAATAAACTTTCCAAACATAAGCTACCGAAGGAATTTTGAAGTATATTACTTGTATCATCGTAACAACAAATCAGGGGACAGAACATGACAGTTTAGACATCAGGGATGAAGTTTTCGAACCTTAATTACAAATTGCGTTGACTTTGCCTTTTGGCGATTTTCGATGATTTTCACATTTGCCCGCAATTCGTAATAAACTTTCCAAATTAAAATTTCTCCGGGAATTTCGAAGTATATATATTTGTAGCTTCGTTACAACTAAACAGGGGACAGAACTGTACAGTTTAGAGATTAAAGATGACGATTTCAAACTTTATTACAAATTGCGTTGACCTTGGTTTTAGGCGTATTTCGACGACTTTCACATTTGCCGCAATTTGTAATAAACTTTCCAAACTAAAATTACTCCAGGAATTTCGAAGTTTACATATTTCTATCTTCGTCACAGCTAATCAGAGGACAGAACTGTACAGTCTAGACATTAAAGATGAAGTTTTCAAACTTCATTACAGATTGCGTTGACCTTGTTTTTGGGCATTTATCGATGATTTTTACAATTGTCGCAATTTGTAATGCACTTTCAAAACATAAGCTACTGTAGGAATTACGAAGTTTATTACTTGTATCATCATAACTACTAATCAGGGTACAGAACGGAACAGTTCAGGGATGAACATTTCGAACCTGCATTACAAATTGCGTTGACTTTGCCTTTTGGCGATTTTCGATGATTTTCACGTTTGCCACAATTTGTAATAAACTTGTCAAATTAAAATTTCTCCGGAAATTTCGAAGTGTATGTATTCGTAGCTTCGTTACAACTAATCAGAGGACAGAACTGTACAGTTTAGAGATTAAAGATGAAGATTTCAAACTTTATTACAAATTGCGTTGACCTTGGTTTTAGGCGTTTTTCGATGATTTTCACATTTGCCGCAATTTGTTATAAACATTCCAAACTAAACTTACTCTAGGAATTTCGAAGTTTACATATTTCTATCTTCGTCACAACTAATCAGGGGACAGAACTGTATAGTCTAGACATTAAAGATGAAGTTTTCAAACTTCATTACAGATTGCGTTGACTTTGGTTTTTGGCGTTTTTCGATGATTTTCACATTGGCGCAATTTGTAATAAACTTTCCAAACATAAGCTACCGTAGGAATTTCGAAGTATATTACTTGTATCATCGTAAAAACTAATCAGGGGACAGAATAGGACAGTTTAGACACCAGGGATGAAGTTTTCGAACCTTCATTACAAATTGCGTTGACTTTGCCTTTTGGCGATTTTCGATGATTTTCACATTTGCCGCAATTTGTAATAAACTTTTCAAATTAAAATTTCTTCGGGAATTTCGAAGTATATGTATTTGTAGCTTCGTTACAACTAATCAGGGACAGAACTGTACAGTTTAGGCATTAAAGATGGAGATTTCAAACTTTATTACAAATTGCGTTGAACTTGTTTTTAGGCGTTTTTCGATGATTTTCACATTTGCCGCAATTTGTAATAAACTTTCTAAACTAAAATTACTCAAGGAATTTCGAAGTTTAGGAATTTCGAAGTTTACATATTTCTATCTTCGTCACAACTAATCAGTCAAGTTCAGTCCTCTTATTAGTTGAAACGAAGATACAGGTACATACACTTTGAAACTCCTGGGGCAGTTTAAGTTTGAAAAGTTTATTACAAATTGCGGTAAATGCAAAAATCATCGAAAATCGCCAAAAACGCAGTCAACGCAATTTGTAATAAAGTTCGAAAACTTCAACTTTGATGTCTGAACTGTCAAGTTCAGTCCTCTTATTAGTTGTATCGAAGATACAGGTACATATACTTTGAAACAGTCAACGCAATTTGTAATAAAGTTCGAAAACTTCAACTTTAATGTCTGAACTGTCAAGTTCAGTCCTCTTATTAGTTGTAACGAAGATACAGGTACATATACTTTGAAACTCCTGGGCCAATTTAAGTTTGAAAAGTTTATTACAAATTGCGGTAAATGCGAAAATCATCGAAAATCGCCAAAAAAACGCAGTCAACGCAATTTGTAATAAAGTTCGAAAACTTCAACTTTGATGTCTGAACTGTCAAGTTCAGTCCTCATATACTTTGAAATTCCTGGGGTAGTTTAATTTTGAAAAATTTATTACAAATTGCGGCCAATGTAAAAATTATCGAAACTCGCCAATAAGCAAACTCAAAGCAATTTGTTATTAAGTTCGAATACTTAAGTTTGAATACTTCATTTATCCAGTTGTGTCACTGATTAGTTGTAATGACGATACAAGTACATACATGTATAAATCGAAATCGCATGGATAGTTCAAGTCTGAAAATTTATTACAAATTGTGGCGAATATGAACATCATCGAAAATCGCCAAAATGCAAAGTCAACGCAATTTGTAATAAAGTTCGGAAACTTCGTCTCAGATATCTAAACTGTCCAGTTCTGTCCCCTGATTAGTTGTAACGAAGATACAAGAAAATACACTAGAAAATTCTCAAGGTAGTTTAAGTTTGGCAAATTGCGGCGAATGTGAAAATCAATGAAAACCGCCAGAATGCAAAATCAACGCAATTGCAATAAAGTTTGAAAACTACGTCTTTGATGTGTTAACTGTCCAGTTTTGTCGCCTGATTAGTTGTAACGAAGATACAAGTGCATACGTCAAAATTCATTTGGTAGTTCAAGTTTGAAAAGTTTATTACAAATTGCTGCAAATGTGAAAATCATCGAAAATCACCAAAGAGCAATTTAAACGCAATTTGTAATAAAGTTTGAACACTTCACCTTTGATACGTAAACTGTCCTGTTATGTCCCCTGTAGTCGTTACAAAGATAGAAGTACATATACCTCGAAATTTCTGGTGTAGTTTTAGTTTGGAAAGTTTCACTACAAATTGGGACGAATGTGAAAATCATCGAAAATCGCCAAAAAGCAAAGTCAATGCAATTAATAATAAAGATAAAAAAACTTAAACTTTGATGTCTGAACTGTCCAGTTCTTTCCCCTGATTAGTTGTAAGGCAGATACAAGTACACGTACTTCGAAACGCCAAAGGGTACTTTAAGTTTGGAAAGTTTATTACAAATTGCGACGAATGCGAAAAATCATCGAAAAACAAGGTCAACGCAATTTGTAATGAAGTTTAAAAAACTTTGCCTTTCATGTCTAACTGTCCAGCTCTATCACCTGTTTAGTTGTGTCGAAGATACAAATACACATACTTCGAAATTATTTGGGTAGTTAAAGTTTGAAAAGCTTATTACAAATTGCGGCCAATGCGAAAATCATCGAAAATCGCCAAAAAGCAAAGTCAACGCTATTTGTAATGAAAAATTTCATCTTTCATGTCTACACTCTCCATTTCTATCCCCTGTTTAGTTGTTAGGAATGTACAAGTACATATACTTCTCAAAAAAAAAATTAGGAAGAGAAAAATTCAGGGAGTGCCACAATCACAAACCGCAAGCCTTCCCAGACACCAAGAGGAAGAAGAAACAGACAAAACCAAACAAGCGCAAATCGAACAAACGTACGAAAAGCACTAAGATTAGCTCTCTCTTCCCCAAGCGAGGTAATCGCAATGCTTAATGGACTGAAAACACACAAGAACAAAATAACACAAGTTAAGACATAAAACAAATCGCCTCGTAAAATAAACCACAAAGCAACAAAGAGTAAGTCTTGGGACAGTTTGTTTGTGTTGAGGTTTTACGGCCCAGTCAACCCAATGGGGTCATGTCGAGCGCGGTCAGTTTACCTAACCACACATTTACTGGGCAGGCTTAGTCCTCTAAGCGGTTAACCAGTATTGTGCACATTCTTTCGCCAGAAACTGACAACTGCCCTTCTTGAATCAGCGGAAGGGAGAGAATGACCGTAGAAAATATTTCATGATCAATCTCCACGAAAGAATGTTGCTGACCTCGGCGGGGGTTGAACCCGCGACCTCCTGGTCTCCAGTCGGACGGCGTATCCAACTGAGCCACCGAGGCCGACTAGTCTTGGGACAGTCCAAGTTTGAAAAGTTTATTACAAATTGCGGAGTTATTACAAATTGCGTAGTGACATGCTCCGCAATTTGTAATCAACAAGTTTATTACAAATTGCGGCGTTATTACAGATTGCGTGGTGACAACGCTATCTTGCGACGTTCCGACGTCATTTTGACACTTTGCTGAAGTCACTCTTCGCTTTTACGACGTTAGGCGGTGTAACGTCGTTTTTCGCGCGTCAACAACTTAAGAAATGGATGTAAACAGCAGCGTTACAGTCAAAACTTTTGGCGGTATTTCTTTATGCGATGGCTGAAAGTTTGGAAAAGTCTGACTTTTTCGTCGTGTTGAATCGAAATAGATCCGCTCTTGTGCGTAATTTGTTGAGTAAAAAAATCAGTTTATCAGTAAGTTGTAAGAAGGTAAATCACTGGCCCTTTGCACTCGTGATTTGATCTACTTTACAACGGATCTCAAAACAGTGATTTATTACTCAACAAATCACTGCTACAGCTGATCTTTTTCTTAAACAATAAAATGCTCAACACGTACTATTTTCAAAGCTTACCTTTGGAAACTTATTCCCACACAGCGGGTAAGCTCACATATTCAATACCAATTATCTGAGTTAAGCAGACCTCAGGATTAATGCTCATTATTGGTCTAAATCATCATCGGCTGTATAATTAAAGAAAATATAAAGTTCAAAAAGTTAAACGGTTACTATGGCAACCAGAGTGGTATCATACTGCGACAAACATAAACATAACAGTTATAGCTTCTGGTTAATCTTTCGCAATATTCGTTGTAATTCGTTGTCTCTAAATTTGATGAGATACGCATTATCATGGCTAACAAGACATGCCCAGATATTCTGGGTATTTGTGAGTCATTTTTAGAACCGACCGTCTCTGACAATGTGGTGGCGATCGACGGATTTGAGATTCTTAGAAAAGATAGAGCAGAGACCAAAAATAAAACTGGTGGTGGTCTACTATTATACATTAGAAACACAATTAAGTTCAAACGCAGGCCTGAGTTTGAAACATCTAGCTTAGAAACACTTTGGGCTGAAATCGAGCTACCGAATGCTAAACCTTTTCTCTTATGTACAGTTTACAGGCCACCCGATGCAAAAAGCGAATGGATCGACTTGTTTGAGGTAGAGCTTTCCATAGCACAGACATCTGGTCTTGAATTCCTTCTCATGGGTGATTTTAATGTTGATTTGAAAGCTCATACGAATAATAAATGGCTAAACCTTATAAATCTATTCGATTTAACTCAACTGGTAACAGAGCCAACAAGGGTAACGGAAACTACCAATACGTTAATTGATCATGTATATACGACTCATCCAGAGAATATTGTACGTTGTTTTACTTCTACTTTATCTTTAAGCGATCACTTTCCCATTTGCTTTACACGAAAAGTAAACTCAAAGCTTCTAAAAGACAAACATACTACCACTACTTATCGCAGCTACAAGCATTTTGACGAAAATAAGTTTATATCTGATATTGCTAACGATTTGGATGAATTTGCGGCAGATAAATCAAGTATAGACGAAGACCTTAACATCTGGTATTCATTCCTTTTGAAACACTTGAACAATCATGCTCCGATTAAATCCAAACGCGTAAAATCTAAACGTATGCCTGACTGGTTTACTCCAGATATAATTCAAATGCAGTCTTTACGAGATAAAACCAAACGATTAAAGCAATGGAGTGATCATAGAAAATACCGCAATAAAACAAAACAACTCATACGACAAGCAAAACGTAAATATTTTTCTAATAGCATAACAAATTCAAAAGATACCAAATCCTTATGGAAACACCTGCGAGACGTGACTAATGGTAGCAAGACTGCCTCCAGTAATTTGCCTCAAAAACTTATAATCGGAAATGAAACCATTCCGGAGTCTGAAGCTGTTGCGAGCAAACTGAATAAATACTTTGCTTCAGTTGCCGAGCTTTTGAATAAAAACACATCATCCGGAAATTCATTAGACTTTGACACCAATAAAATCAGCGATTTTGTTGCTAGCAAAGTGCCTACAAACACACAATTTACAATTCCATTTATTACCCCCGAACAAGTTTTATTACATATTAATACCTTAGAGGTTTCAAAATCGACCGGGCTTGACGGCATAGGGCCAAGGATCATCAAACTTGCTGCTAAATCATTATCGCCATCGATTGCGATGCTTATCAATAAAAGCATTGCGACCGGCCAGTTTCCTTCTCAAATGAAATTGGCAAAGGTACTTCCAATTTACAAAGGTGGTGAAAAGTCCGACCCCTCAAACTATAGGCCAATTTCTATCCTGTCCACTGTATCTAAAATTTTCGAAAAGCACGTGAACAAACATCTTATGGCATATTTGAACAAATATAAACTTCTACATGACAATCAATCCGGGTTCAGGCCAAAACATAGTTGCCAAACAGCTTTAGTCAAACTCATTAATGACTGGATGAAATGTATTGATAAGGGTGACATGGTTGGAGCCCTTTTTATCGATTTTCGGAAGGCTTTTGATCTAGTTGATCACTCCATCTTGCTGAATAAACTTGCACTATACAAACTTAACCCTTCTGCCATTGAGTGGTTCAAATCATATTTATGTTCTCGACAACAAGTAATCGAGAGTGATAAAGGGTTGACGGATTTCACCACCGTACAATCTGGTGTGCCTCAGGGCTCAATATTAGGCCCGACCTTATTTCTCATTTTTATCAACGATCTTCCGCTTCATATCAAAAAGTGCTCCTCTGATTTGTATGCAGATGACACGACGATTCACACGCATGGTAATGACATAGATGCTATTGAAGAAGATCTGCAAGGAGAATTCGGTAACACAAAAACATGGGGAAAGATAAACAAAATGAGTGTTCACATGACCAAAACAACTTGTATGCTAGTTGGCGCTAGAAAACGCTTGAACGACTCTCGACCTCTAAATATTATTGCTGACGATGTCAATATTCAATCCGTTAGTAAACAGAAACTCCTTGGTGTTTATATCGATGAACACCTTTCTTGGTCTGCCCATATAGACCACTTATGCTCCCTTATCTCATCTAAAATATCTCTATTACGCCAGTTAGCAACGTATGTACCGACACATATTCAAAAAGTTTACTATCAGGGGTATATTCTTCCTTATATTGATTATGGTTCTGTTACCTGGGGGTCAGCCTCTGTAACTAATATTGAACGCATATCCAAGCTGCAAAAACGCGCTGCTCGAATCATCCTGCGAGCAAATTACGATACCCCATCAGTAGATATGTTCAGTCAGCTGGGATGGCTGTCAATTCCGGACAGACTTAAATATAATAAGGCTGTCTTGACATACCGAGCAATAAATAATTTATCCCCTGAATATATAACACAACTTCTAAAACCAGTATCCGAGGTACACACTCTTAACCTCAGGTCATCAGAAAATGGCTCACTTTATGTGCCGAAAGCACGGACAGCACTTTTTGATGGCTCTTTTTCGTGTTCCGCACCAAGACTATGGAATGCTCTACCTCAAACAGTAAAAACATCGGGGTCACTCTCTACCTTTAAGCAGTCTCTTAAAGCAACATTTTAACCCTTATAAAATGTCTTTAACTATGATTTTAAATGATATACCATGTGTAAAATTATCGCTGAAACCGTTATTGTAACTGAATTGAGAGCTTTTATGACCTAGCATAATTGTTTTAGATATTGGTTTTATGCGCTCGTCAAATCTTAAAGCACTTACAAAAACTGTGATAACATACAGATTTGTCTTTGATATAATTCAGTGCCATGTTTGGTTTTAAATCACTTGCACATACCTGTTAGCACTTTTATTTGATAAAAACTTTATACAAGCATTCACTTCGCTACAAGCTACTTTTATCCCATGAATTTCTTAGCTGTTAGTTAAGTCTTGTTGTATATATGTATATAAATTTTAGTTAGAGGACCACAAGGTAGAATAGTTATTTATAGCTAATTGTGTCATCCTCTTTAAACATTGTTTAAATAAAAATAAATAAATAAAATTGCACGCACACCATCTGCACCAACACACCCAATGCCCTCTCACTACCCCAAACACTGACACACGTGAACTTGATTGTCTTACCATGTTATCAGCAACGGTAAAGTTTAGCAGGTTTTATTGTTATGTTTAACATGAGTTCGTTTAGCCACTTTTTTTTAGCTTACTTAAGCCGAAGACTCCGGGTGAGCTTATAGGATGGCAGCCCCCGACGTCCATCGTTGTCGTCCGTCGTCCACACTTTCGAAAAGTAATACCTTTGCAGCCTGCAAGCAAAGCGCTTTTGAACAGCGTGTTGTTAGATCTTCATGAAACTTGGAAGATAACAATAATATGCATAAAATCTCGGGCGAGTTCAAAAATGGTTAGATCGGACCAAAAATGGTACAGTTGCGTCCCGTTAATTGTCAAAAATGGCCATAATCGACGTTTTGAACAGCGTAGCTTC
This sequence comes from Anodontia alba, assembly GCA_964016985.1. Taxonomy (NCBI): domain Eukaryota; kingdom Metazoa; phylum Mollusca; class Bivalvia; order Lucinida; family Lucinidae; genus Anodontia; species Anodontia alba. The sequence continues at coordinate 66,739,474 of OZ024823.1, read as the reverse complement.
ATTATTTTTTGTTGGCTCTTCATGAAACTTGTAGATATTAATGACAAGGATAAAATCTCAGACGAGTTTGAAAATCGGCCAGATCGGATCAACAGTAGCAGTGTTTATCCCCTTGGCTATCAAAATGGCCATTATTGACCATGTGAACTGCGTAGCTTCTTCAGGTTTTGCTGTACCTTCATGTAACATACAGATAATACAGTGAACCCTCGTTACAGCGATAACCTTTGTTCGCAAAGACGTTTTCATTAAAATGAATTTGCTGTTGTACGGAATTCTTAATGAGCATATCGATATGTAACAAAGGTCTTGTCTTTTTCTTATATTTCCTCATAGAATATGTTTTGGATATTTGTTAGAATAAGTTTCTTAAAAGTATTTGATACAATATTCTGACATTATTTGTGACTAACTGTTATCTCTTAAGCGAAGGTTTCATGACAATCAAATTTTCATTATAATGAATTTTGTCGTTGTATCGAGTGTCGGTATAAAGAGGATTGTCTGCAATGGCATGCATAAAATTTCGAACGAGTTTGAACACTGGTCAGATCGGGACCAACGGTGGCAGAGTTATGTCCCCTTCATTGTCAAGATGGCTTGTAAACATTCTACAGGCCACGTTTTCAGTCTTATCAATTTCAATTTTTCTCAGAGTGATGTCCTTGACAAAATGTCGGTCAAGTTCGAAACTGGGTCATGTGAAAAATAGGTCATTAGGTCAAATAATTGCGTCGTGCGTCATGCGGTATCAACAGTTTCCTTTAAAAGCCTACTCCTCCTACACACTGGGTCGACTGACTCGAAACTTGGTAGGAAGCTTTGAAGTGACGTGAATAAGAAAAATAGCTTAAGTCTTTCCGATCAGAAATCTGAGATGGCCGTCATGGCCGCCATCTTGAAAATCTATTTTTTCGCTTCTTCCCCTGAACCGAAAGGCCAACTGACTTGAAACTTGGTAGGAAGCGTCGGGTGATTAGATCAAAAATAGCTAAAATCGTTCCGATCAAAAATCCAAGACGGCCGCCGTCTGAAAAATCTATATTTTTTATTCTTCTCCTGAACCAAAATGCCAACTGACTTAAAACGTGGTAGGTAGCACTGGGGTGACTTGTAGATGAAAAATAGCAAAACTCGTTCTGATCGGAAATCCAAGATGACTGCCATGGCTGCTATCTTGAAAATCTAATTTGATTCTTCTCCTGAACCGTAAGGCCAGCTAACTTGAAACTAGGTAGGAAGCACTGGAGTATCTTGTAGAGCAAAATTAGCTAAAAATCTTTCCGACCTGCAATCCAAGCTGGCCGCCATGAACACCATCTTGAAAGTTTGTTTTTCTCTTCTTCTCCTGAACCGAAAGGTCAGTTGATTTGAATCTTGGATCAAAAAAGTTAAAATAATTCCAATCAGAAATCAACATGCCATGACCGCCATCTTGAAAATCTATTTTATTGCTTCTTATCCCGAAACAAAAGGCCAACCGACTTGAAACTTGGTAGGAAGGAAGCATTTGGTTGCCTTGTACATCAAAAACAGCTAAAATTGTTCCGACCGAAAGCCCAAGATGGGCGCCATCATTAAAATCTATTTTTAGCTTCTTCTTTTTAACTGAAAGGCCACTTGACTTGAAAGTTGGTAGGAAGGATCAGGGTGACTTGCAGATAAAAAAAAAAAACAGAAAAAAGAAAAAGCTAAAATAGTTGCGATCGGAAATCAAAGATGGCCGCCATGGCTGCCATCTTGAAAATCTATGTTTTGCTTCTTATTCTGAACCAAAAGGCTTGGAACTTGGTAGGAAGTATCAGGGCGCTTTGTAGATAAAAAATAGCTAAAGTCGTTCTAATCAGAAATCTAAGATGGCCGCCATGGCTGCTATCTTGATAATCTAATTTGCGTCTTCTCCTGAAGGCAACTGACTTGAAACTTGGTAGGAAGCATCGGGGTGTCTTGTAGAGCACAAATATTTAAAATTGTACCGATTCGTAAGCCAAGATGGCCGCCATGGCCGCCATTTTGACTTTTTTCTCTTCTTCTCCTTAAACAAAAGGCCAATAGACTTGAAACTTGGTAGGAAGCATCGGGGTGACTTGTAGATAAAAATAGAGAAATTGTTTTGATGGGAAATCCAAGATAACCGCCATGGCCGCCATCTTGAAAATCTATTTTTCGCTTCTCTTCCTGAAACGAAAGTCAGTCTTGAAACTTGACAGGAAGCATCGAGGTGACTAGTAAATCAAAACAGCTAAATCATTCTGATTGGAAAGCCAAGATGATTGACATCTTGAAAATTTTATTTTTTGCTTCATCTCCTGAACCAAAAGGCGAACTGATTCGAAAAACTTGGTAGGAAGCATCAGAGTGATTTGAATATAAAAAAAGTTAAAATCGTTCCGCTGAGAAATCCAAGATGGCCGCCATGGCCGCTATCTTGGATATATATTCTACGCTTCTTCTTCTGAATCGAAAGGCTAGTTGACTCCAAACTTGGTAGGAAGCATCAGCGTGACTTGTAGATGAAAATCACATTAAATCCTTTTCATCGGACATTCAAGATGGCCGCCATCATAGAAATCTATTTTGCACTTCTCCTGAACCGAAAGGCCAATTTACTCGAAACTTGGAAAGAAGTATCTGGGTGAGTTGTAGAACAAAACTAGCTAAATTTGTTCTTGTTAGAAATCCAAGATGGCCACCATCTTGAAAATCTTATTTTGAACTTCTTTTGAACAGAAAGGCCAACTGACTGGAAAATTGATAGGAAGTATCAGGGTGAATTGTAGATGAAAAAAAACAAAAAAAACAAAAAAAAAACAATATATATATATATATATATATATATATATATATATATATATATATATATATATATATATATATATATATATATATATATATATATATATATATATATATATATATATATATATATATATATATATATATATATATATAGCTAAAATCATTCTGATCAGAAATCCAAGTTGGTTGCCCTAGCAGCTATGTTGAAAATCTATTTTGAATTTTTCATCCTTAAACGGGAAATTGACTCGAAACTTCATTGGAATTATCGAGGTGACTTGTACATTAGAAGTAGCTAAAATCATTCTGATTGGAAATCCAAGATGGACGCCATCTTGATAATCTTCTCTTGATTCGAAAGGTCAGTTGACTGGAAACTTCTCTGGTAATCAGGTGAGCGATACAGGGAAAGTTTGGCCTACATTTTTTTTTCGTCGCTTACCTTAGGGACAACAAAACGCCTGAAACTAAAATTTTAAAGCTGTCTATTAATATGTTGTTATCAACGTAAAAACTCCGCTCAAACTCAGAAAATCGAACATAGCAAAGGCACAAACGCCTTGCATAACTGTGTGTATAAGCAGAATTTTGTTGTTGTTTTTTTGCCTACGTAAGGACAGGTTTAAATGCTTATACATCTAATCGCGCCAGCAGTGACCACGCTGATGATCCGAGTAAAAACAGTACAATTTTATAAAGCCCCGCTCCGCGACTAAAAATTGACAATCGCAGGAAGATTGCAGAAGTCGCAATAATGGGCGTAACGAACAAAATTAGTCGCAGCCAGGCTTTTGAGCATGCACAAAGACTAGCCACGACTAATTCTGGTCGCAGACTGGTTGCAATGGTTTTCTGAAAGTCGCCATCAGTCGCCCACCAGTCACTTATCGGTCGCCGATCGATTTCACCAACTCTTTGGCTCTGAAATCTGGCAACCTTGCTGCGATCTATTGGCGCTCAGTCGGCGACTGTTTGACGATCGATCGGAGACCGATCACTGGTGAATTTTGTTTGTGTTGAGGTTTTACGGCCCAGTCAACCCAATGGGGCCATGTCGAGCGCGGTCAGTTTACCTAACCACACGTTTACTGGGCAGGCTTAGTACTCTAAGCGGTTAACTAGTATCGTGCACATTCTTTCGCCAGAAACTGACAACTGCCCTTCTTGAATCAGCGGAAGGGAGAGAATGACCGTAGAAAATATTTCATGGTCAATCTCCACGAAAGAATGTTGCCGACTTCGGCGGGGGTTGAACCCGCGACCTCTTGGTCTCCAGTCTTACGGACCATCCAACTGAGCCACCCAGGCCGGCATCACTGGTGAAACGGCGACTGATCGCCTACAGGTTGCAAGGAGGTAATAGATAACCGAAAGTTTGCAGTGCCAACTACAACGAAAAGCTGTCTTCATGTCCTAGCATCATTTTATCACCAGCGTTCAAAGTGTTTGCATTATGATGCGTAAAGGAATATATATATATATAGCATTCTGGTTGTTTTGTTGCAAGCGAAGCAATTGTATCTGTTTTTGTATTATCATATTATCAACTTGCACAGAAATGAATTCATCCATGTCGTAACATTTTATTAAAAATCGCCGTTTGATTACAACTAGTCTCCGACTGGTAGCCAATCACTCTTAACTAGTTGCAATCCTACGGCGATAAGTCACCGATTAATCGCCGACGGCATGCAAAATCTATCGCCGATTGTACGGCGACTGGTCGGTGACTGATCGGCGATTATATTTGTAGAAAAAAAAGTAGTTGAAACAGTCGCAGAGGTCGCGAGTCAGCAAACGAAAACAACCGCAAAGCGTCGCATCGCAGTCGCAAGCTGTGGGACCGAGGCTTAAGACATTATGCGGCTGAAACACTGGTCTGAAAAGGCACGTGCAAGAGAAAAACATTTAATTTTGGGTAGTAAATGTACGAAGCTGTCAATATTTGTTTCTTTTTAACAGCACATGCACTCCTACTTTCAATACTTTTCTGCACCTGTGTAACAAAACAATTTGCTGCGTATAACGCAACAACCAGGGATATTTGCATATGTTGGCAAGTCATCACAATAGCTCATCCTCAGCCTTTGGCTCAGGTGAGTTAAAAAAGGGGGCTAAATAGCAGAATATAGCATGTCATGACAGAGAGAGAGAGAGAGAGAGAGAGAGAGAGAGAGAGAGAGAGAGAGAGAGAGAGAGAGAGAGAGAGAGAGAGAGAGAGAGAGAGTCATAAATTGAATTCCGCCTTTAGCGGGATTCGAACCTGGGACAACGTGATCAGAAGCGATTGATCGAGACAGAGAGAGGATCGACCAACATAAAAGGAGCCGAAACAGCTATTGTGCTAGTATCTTTTGTTGACGGGCTGATGACGGCGCTCTTATTTGCCTATCGGACATCTTTTCCTGTCTGCAAAGTATGACTCGACGGCCATGGATATATGGTTAAATACATTTTCAGTGTCGCCTTAGACAGTCCAGATGGTCTGATTTTATTCCGAACACAATACAGCTGCCCTAGAAAGATTAGAATCTAACTCAGTCCTTGCACGGACAGATGAATACCTTACCAACTTTGCAAGGCACGCCAAGCTAAACATGTGCAGAAACGTGATATATGCTGTGTAATAGGAAAAAGAATAGACCGTGTCATTCACATTGACTATTATTCAAAATTGAATGTTTTTCTTCTTTTTTTTTCTATCTCTTGCACACGCCTTTTCTTGCCACATAGTCTTACTCAACCGCACTTAATCTAATCGGATGATCAATGTGGTGACGTCACATAACATTTTCCTCAGCAACCTTAGAAATATTACCGTAATTACCCTACGTATTAGATACATTTTCTTCGGTACCGTACTTATCCTGTAAATTGAATGCCAACTTGATTTTAAAGTTTGGCTGATTGGCAGAAGTTGATTTGTTTGTGTTGAGGTTTCACGGCCCAGTCAACCCTATGGGTCATGTCGAGCGCGGTCAGTTTACCAAACTACATTTTTCTGGGCAGGCTTAGTCCTCTAAGCGGTTAACCTGTATTGTGCACATTCTTTCGCCAGAAACTGATAAATGCCCTCTTTGAATCAGCGGAAGGAAGAGAAAGACCGTAGAAAGTGTTTCATGATCTATCTCCACGAAAGACTGTTTCGGACGTGGTGGGTGTCGAACCCGAAACCTCCTGATCTCCAGTCGGACGCGCATCCTACTTAGCTACCGATCAAGCTACACTATAATATACATGAGCTGCTTATCTGGGTATGTACATTTGCTCAGGTGTGTTTGTCTGAATACTGAAGGAAAATGGGGTATCCTACAGTTTTAATATTCCAAGAATGAAATTGGTAGTATATACTAACAGAAGACGACCTTTTTTTCTGTAAAAAACATATTTAAGCATATAACAAGCTTCGGGGTTTTGCTTTCTGACCGCGGCGCAAGGCTGTATTAAACACGTTATATACTAAGAAACCATGTACTCAGAACCAATTTTAGACTGAAACTTGACTTTTCCCATTATATTCTTTTCGTTTGTACCTGCCAAAATTTGCGCCTATTGTGATTTAGGTGCGAATTTGTACCGCGGCGCAAAACGAAGATAGATGCTTATCTGGTTCTCGGATACCACATTGTTTATGTTTAACCAATTCTCGGCGTACTGTAGGTTGTTTTCTTGTTCTCGGCGTTGAATATGTATTTTTAATGAAAAGTCTAAATTATTCAATAACGTTAACATTAAGGAACATTCACGCGACTATTTAACTTAGCTCTTCGATGACTTCCGAGACGATTTGTATGTTGATGTGTGGTTTGATGAAAAACTAATTGACGTATATTTGCCGTATGTACCAATATGTTCCAGACTCCCTTGTTCGATTTTTTTTTATTTTTGTATGCAGACTGTAAAATGGCACTAGTGTTTTAGGACTACACGTGCGCGTACTAGCAATATTCGAGGGGCGTTCAAGAATTATACGGAAAAGAGCACAGTACATGCAAAACATGTCTTATGAAGATTTTCATCTTTTTACAAATACTTTCTAATATTAGAACCTACACCTGCTACATCATTATCGTTTCTGGACTGTATATGGTGCTCATTCTGAAGAAAACAAAAAAAAAAAACAAAAAAAAAAAAAAAAAAAAACGGGGTAGTGCCGCTTTAATGATCTTTAATGACCAAATCAGAAAAGCTGCGGGTTTCTATTCGGTTCGTAAGATTTTAATATCATGCAAATTTGTTTCTAACCTAGCCTTGTTATGAAAATTTATTTGCACATTTGAGCAAAGTTAAGAAAAATGGGACCTCAGAGTTCTGTGGTTTGAGAGCCTTTAAACGCGCATTCTCAGCCACCAGGTGGGGTTAGGTTATTAAAGTTCTAAAATGAACAGCACGATGGAAGGAAAAACAGAATCGTCGCTTATGAACGGTGTTCGTTAGGTGGTAATCATCAGACAACAGGGCAAAGATGGACTTGTATCGCTCACTCGAGAACTAGACAAGTTTTAAATCATTTGGGCTTTCAGTTCAGGAGTTCATTATAGATTTCCAAGATTGCGCCTGCGGTAGCCATCTTGGATTTCTGGTCGAAACGATATAGCTATTTTTGCTTTACAAATCACCCAAACAGTCCCTCTCAAGTTTTCAGTCAATTTGCCGTTTGGTTCAGGAGTAACGGTTAAAAATATATTTGCAAGATGGCAGTTATCTTGGATTTCTGATCGAAATTATTTTAGTTATATTTTCTGTATTTAATATACACGTCACCACGATACTTCCGACAAAGTTTCGAGTCAATTGGCCTTTTGGTTCAGAAGAAAAAAATAAAAACAGAATAGACTTTCAAGATTGCAACCTTCTTGGATTTCCGATCGGAACCTGTTTTGCTATATTTGATCGACAAGTAACCTTGATGCTTCCAACCAAGTTTTGCGTCAACTTGTCTTTCCATTTAGGAGTAGAAGTTCCAAATACATTTCCAAAATGGCGGCGGTGGCGGCCATGTTGGATTTCCGATGGGAACAATTTCAGCTATTTTTGATCTACAAGTCACACAGATAGTTCCTATCAAGTTTCGAGTAATTGGCTTTTCGGTTCAGGAGAAGAAATTCCAAACAGATTTTCAAATGGTGGCCATGGTGGTCATCTTGGATTTCAGATTGGAATGACGTTAGTCATTTTTTTTCTACAGGTCTCTCTGATAGTTACTGCTAAATGTCTAGTAAATTGGTCTTTCGTTTTAAGAGAATACGTTTTAAATACATTTTCAAAATGGCGGCTGTTACAGCCATCTTTGGGTTTTTATCGAAACAATTACGGTTATTTTGATCAACAAGTCAAGTCACACGATAATTCCTATCAAGTTTCAACTCAATTAGCCGTTTGGTTCCGGAGAATATGTTGAAAATAAATTTTCAAAACGGCGGTTGTGGCGGCTATTTTGGATTCTCGATTGCAACGAGTTTAGCCGTGTTAGGTCTACAAGTCAGCCCGACACTGCGTACTAAATTTCGAGTCAGTTTGCAGTTTGATTCAGTTGTAGAAATTCCAAATAGATTTTCAAGATGCAGCCATCTTGGATTTCCTATTGAAACAATTTTAGCTAGTTTTGATCTACAAAGAACCCCAACACTTCCTAATAAATTTCGAGTTAATCGGCCTTTTGGTTCCAAAGAAGAATTCAAAATAGATTTTCAAGACGGATTCTGTGGCGGCCCTCTTAGAATTACAATTAGAAAAATACTTTTGATTTACAAGTCACCACGATACTTCCTACCAAGGTTCGAGTCAACTGACTTTTCGGTTTAGGAGAAATTCAAAATTGATTTTCAAGATGGCCGCCACCCTTTTATGCAGCTTAACGGAAAAAGGGAAAAGTCAAATTTCATTTTTCGACTTCTGGTCCAAGAACCGACGTCGCCGTTTCCATACGACGTTGTTATTGCTCTGTGTGTGTGTGTGTGTGTGTGTGTGTGTGTGTGTGTGTGTGTGTGTGTGTGTGTGTGTGTGTGTGTGTGTGTGTGTGTGTGTGTGTGTGTGTGTGTGTGTGTGTGTGTGTGTTCGGCACTGTCTGTCTCGAAATGTCTGTCTCCTTCCCTTTCTGAAGCGTTGGGGTGACCGAGTGGTTTGCGCTCACGACATCGGATCACGAGGTCCCGGGTTCGAATCCCGTTAGAAGCTGAATTCAGCTCATAAGAGTACGACCCTTCATTACCCATAGCCTTTCATTATCACCTTTCCATATTCTCGATATGGCTAAATAATGTTGAAAGGGACGCAAAATACCAAAACAACCATAATTTGTCTCCCCTATCTATCTATCTGTCTGTCTGTCTGTCTATCTGTCCGTCCGTCTATCCGCCCGTCCCTGCGTCCGTTGATTCTCACATCCATCTATGGAATAAAAACGGTCTATTATCAAATACATGTATATGCCGATTGTTTGTGTTGATTTGTTTGTTTGTGTTGAGGTTTTACGGCCCAGTCAACCCAATGGGGTCATGTCGAGTGCGGTCAGTTTACCTAACCACACGTTTACTGGGCAGGCTTAGTCCTCTAAGCGGTTAACCAGTATTGTGCGCATTCTTTCGCCAGAAACTGACAACTGCCCTTCTTGAATCAGCGGAAGGGAGAGAATGACCGTAGAAAATATTTCATGATCAATCTCCACGAAAGAATGTTGCCGACCTCGGCGGGGGTTGAACCCGCAAACTCCTGGTCTCCAGTCGGACGGCGCATCCAACTGAGCCACCAAGTCCGATTATATGCCGATAGTTGATTGATTGTGTTGGGTTTAAGGATAATCTGCCGGCTGCCCAAACATGGCGGCGAAATTTGTCACCTGTACACTTCATCATAAAATATCAACAAAAATCACAAACGAAATGCGTGTTTCACAAACTCAACTGATAACTTAAACCTCAAGGCATATCAAGTCGTTATCAAGAGACGAAAATGCATTTCATAAGTATAAAAAACATTCTAAGTTGTGCAAATTCGGGACAAAAATGTTCCCCTTTCTTTTTCATAAATTCATAAAATACTAACGTCAGTTTATATCACAATGTTCCGTCTAGAGCAGTCGGAAGTTTGTTTGTGCTGTGGTTTTACGGCCCAGTCAGTCCAATGGGGTCATGTCGAGCGCGGTCAGTTTACCTAACCACACGTTTACTGGGCAGGCTTAGTCCTCTAAGCGGTTAACCAGTATTGTGCACATTCTTTCGCCAGAAACTTACAAGTGCCCTTCTTGAATCAGCGGAAAGGAGAGAATGACCGTAGAAAACATTTCATGATCAATCTCCACGAAAGAATGTTGCTGACCTCGGCGGGGGTTGAACCCGCGACCTCCTGGTCTCCAGTCGGACGGCGCATCCAACTGAGCCACAGAGGCCGGCCAGTCGGAAGCTAAAATATCCAAAAGCTTTCAAATAAAAACACAATATGCCTATGTCTGCAGGTACCCAAACTGATATACAAAACTAAAATCTTGTCCTTTAATGTATATAACGGACTGGATACCGGTTTATATTGTATCTGCACGTGCAAGGAGGACAGCCAAGTATATTATTTTTTTTTTTGATTTGGGTTTTACGGCCCTTTCAAGAATATTTCACTTATATCGAGCCGACCGTTCATCGAAGGTGGGCGAAAACCGGAGAACCCGGAGAAAAACCACCTGACCATCCGTAAGCAGAACTTGGCTTTCCCACATATGACCCGAGCTAGGCTCGAACCACAGCGGTGATAAACCTAATGGATTAAGAGTCAACTCTCTTATCCACTAGGCTACGGGGGCCCGCACCAAGTATATTATATATGTACGGTCAATGTACATTGTTTAGAGCTGTTTGAGTAGCCTTCTTGGTAGCCAAAGTGTGTCTTTATTTGAATGAATTTGGATATTTTATTTTCCGGTTGCTCTAGATGGAACATTGTAAAACAAAATACCATTAGTACTTTGTGTATTCATGGAAAAGAAAAAGGAAATGTTTTGTCTCAAAATTACGCAAGTTTGTTTGTTTGTGTTGAGGTTTTACGGCCCAGTCAACCCAATGGGGTTATGTCAAGCGCGGTCATTTTACCTAACCACACGTTTACTGGGCAGGCTTAGTCCTCTAAGCGGTTAACCAGTACTGTGCACACTCTTTCGCCAGAAACTGACAACTGCCCTTCTTGAATCAGCGGAAGGGAGAGAATGACCGTAGAAAATATTTCATGATCAATCTCCACGAAAGAATGTTGCCGACCTCGGCGGGGGTTGAACCCGCGACCTCCTGATCTCCAGTCGGACGGCGCATCCAATTGAGCCACCGAGGCCGGCCACGCAAGTTAGAACGTAAGTTGTTTTTTTTATACTTATAAAAGGCGTTTTTATCTGTTAATAACCACTTAATATACCCTGACATTTAAGTTATCAATTCAATCTGTGAGACACGCATTTCATATGTGATTTTTGTTGATATTTTTTAATGACGTGTACAGGCGGAAATTTCCGCCGCCACGTTTGGGCAGCCGGCAAATTATCTGTAACGACACGTCAACCCTTCTTGATCATTTTGTGTCGTCTTCCGGAGAAAGGGAGAAGAGATAGAAGAGATAGTAGAGGAGATGAAGGAGAGGGACAGAGGGTAAAGAGGAACAGGAATGAAAGGAAAGAAACAAAAGAAATAAAAAACATCCCCCCTCCACCCTTACCTGAGAGGGTGGACAGGGGAGGCGGGGATACGGGGATAAGGGGGACCGGGGTAAACGGGGCGAGGAACGGGGGTAAAGTGGGCGGGGGAGAGAGGGCGGGTGACGGGGGAAGAGGGGGCGGGGGTAGGGAAATTTTAGGGGCGGGGGTTATACCAAAATTTGTTGTATTTTACCGATTTTACTCTATTTTTATTATTGCAATGCAATAACTGGGTATCAGAAGTATCTAATAGACGTATTAAAATAAATTCAGGTATGTTTACAATGAATCTGGCGTTGATTTCACTTCACCGACTAGGAGTGTTCCGCCAACCGTGGTTTACATTGATTTCGTTTACGTCCGATTTCGGTTTGTCTCTAGTTGATTACTTCCCTTTGATTCCGAAAGTTCACAAGAAAGCCGTTGTCGGTGGCAATGCACATTTTTAGAAATAATTATCCGTCTGCCGTAGACAATCATTTTATTTGCTCATTGTTGGATAAGGACTTTTGCGCTGTTCAAAACACACACACACACACACACACACACACACACACACACACACACACACACACACACACACACACACACACACACACACTTCAAGATCCAACATGGATTTTCTGATAGGTATTCCAAACACCATCCGGTGGGGTGATGGGGTGAGGCAAAGGTATCGTGTAACCGATATTGGCTTATAGCTGGGCAAGGCCTACTATCCTTGCAGCAGGTAGAGGTAGAGGGGAATGCTTTTATTTCTTCTGTTTCTTCACTTTCATTCATTTTCCTTTCTCCCCTGTCCCTCTCTTTCATCTCCTTTACTATCTCCTATTTCTCTTCTCCCTTTCTCTGGGAGACGACACAAAATGACCAATAAGGGTTGACCTGTCGTTAAACCCGAACTCAGTCAAATCAATCACATGTTGCCCGGTGACAAAACGCGGACCATTCACGGACTTACGGACCAATAAAAATTCCGTGTCCGTAATTTAAATAACGGTCCGTGTTTTGTCAAGTCCGTGAATAATAGGTCTATGGCTTGTCGTCCATCAATTGAAGGCCCGTGGTTTGTCAAGAGATCCGTGAATAACTGGTCCGTATTTTGTTATGCAGTCCGTGTATTGCCAATAGGTCCGTAAGTCCATGAGTCCGTGTCCGTGTTTTGTCAGCCACCACACACTAACACGTTAGACATTTAACTCAGTTTCTGAGAAAACCTCAAAAAAAAAAAAAAAAAAAAAAAAAAAAAAAAAAGATTATTGTTCTCACTGACCCCCAAGTGTGGGACCATACTTATCAAAAAATATTAAAAGAAGATGCAGATTTTAATGGTATTCTTGAGATTTGATTTTAGTGATTAATACGACTGTTTTTGCGCCAATTAGGATCAGTTTGGGCTCGGACCTAGGCCCAACACATTATTTTTCTTGACCAGTTTAAGACCGGATCAAGACCCACCACCTTGTGATAGTTACGCAGACTCTTGAAATGGAGGGTGCAAATATTTAGCTATTCCGTAAACAGGGTGCAAATGCTAAGGAAATACCGATTTGGGGGCAAAAATTAGGGGTGTAGTTTGGGGTCAAAATCTGCAGGAATGTATATTGCATAGTCATGTTTAGATTTAATTATAGCGTTGGGGATATTAAAAATTCTGATTTAGGGGAGGGAATAGTTTGCTTGGGGGAGGAAAGTGGTGGTAAAGGGGGAGAGAATTGGGGGAAAGGGGGAGGGAAGTGGGGAATGCCTACCCCCCTGTCCACCCCTCTTACCTGCTATAAGGACAGCAGACCTTGCCCAAATGTAAGCTGATATCTGTTGGACGTCCCAGTGATGTAAGATACACGACACCTTCGCCACACCCGACCACTCCAATGCCGGTAGTTACATGTATGTGTTACCGTGAACACATTCACGAATCTGGTAAACTCGAATAATGTACCTTACACCGTGTCTGTTTGTAAATAAAAATATTGATTCGATAAATAAAATAATTGAGCTAATGAGAACAAATGTACTAACCGTTTTAATGTTTCTGTCATAGCTGAGAATATCAGTCGATGGCCACGCCACGTTGCTGTGACATGTATGTGACTATATACGAGGGGCGATTCATAAGTTCCTGGTTGATGGTAAAATGGGTCAGTTTTAAAACATCAAAGGCATTCATTTTTCATTCACACTGAGTTGAGAGACTACAGACATGTTGGATCCCTTCTGTGTAGTGTAGTGGAACGCAGCATTCCTAACGTCGTATGATAGCGCAACATTTTTGCATATTTGGGAAGACGTTTCCAAAGCATGAGAATAGGATGGATGTTTGATAAGTTTGCACCCACCTTTCTAGAAAGCAGTCGTGACAGAAGTCAGTATGTGTGCATTATCTTGGTGAAAGAGCATACTTCTTGTCAACTTTTAATATCGAATCTGCTTGACTGTCTTCCGTAACGTTCTCATAAGAGCAGCAGTTTATCTGTATGTAGTCTCAATCTATATACAGCACTTGCATCACATCCAAGAAAAATAGAAGTCATGCAAACATCATCGTATTGCAAAATAATTAAAACAAAATAAATAAAAAATAAAAGTAAAAAAAAAAAAAATAAAAAATAAATAAATAAAAGGAGTATTGCTTTGCCCCTCGTTGGCAGTGGTTTCATCCGCGCTCATAAATCGCTGGAGAAGTCTGTAAGGATCCGCCATAAAACGGCTATATTATCCCTTAATATGTTGAATGCGTTTCTTATTAGGTCCAGGGAGCTTTTGAACATAACAAGGTGAGTCGTATAGGACGCCCTTACTACTAAGGTGACACTTTAAACTTTTGAAAAGCGTTACACATACCTCGGAGACACATACCTATCATACAGGCAATAGAACACTCATTTTGCTATGATGATGTAATGATTCTTGCAACGGTCTCCTCTTTGGTGACGGAGTTCGTCAACCAAATTCTTCTTGTCAGGTTTAAATTGAGCAGCCAACGTCTTCACCATAATGTATAAAGAGACACAAATTCTTCTTGTCATGTTGAAATTGAGCAGCCGACGTCTTCACCATAATGTAGAAAGAGACATTCTCTCCTAGCTTGCACATCGTGTTTTCCTGATTTCCTTCGAGGCAGAAGTAATTCCAGTTTTAACTTGCTAATTTCAAATTCAAGAGTTGAACTGTACTAACATTCAGTACGTCTGCTTATAGAGATCACGAAGTTATTAATCACCTCTCAGTTAACAATACGGTACCTATGCAATATATGACAGCGTAAATATGTCATGGCTTTTTTCCAAATATATATGGTATGTGTACGTAACACACGCAGCACTTCAGTTTGAAAGAGTAATTCTTCTCTTTAGATTAGAATCGTTGAAGATTTACGCTTATTTTTCAATATAGGTCAGCTAGCCACAATAGCGGAGGAGGCTGATGCTCATTCATATTTCACATTTGTGCGTTTTGCTAATGGGTTCTTACATTTGTAAGAAAGTTATGGCCTGTTGGTGCCGGATTGTTTCACCATTCAGGGCTCGCGCGGCCAAGGAGTTATATGTGGCGCTCCCGATTTCAGATTCACAAGATCTATGGTTAGGATCTCTCTCTCTCTCTCTCTCTCTCTCTCTCTCTCTCTCTCTCTCTCTCTCTCTCTCTCTCTCTCTCTCTCTCTCTCTCTCTGATTTTGTTTTGAACAGCGGGAATATCTATTTTTACTTTATGTGTCGGACACAAAGAGAGCATTACACTACACTGACGTTCGGCAAGGAGAGTTATTTCAAAACCAAATTAGCTGGAGATGTCTTCCTTGTTTGCGACATATCGTCTTGATATTATTAAGCCATCTGTGATGTTTCGTTACTATATTCCATACGTTTCAGGAGTTATATGCCATACACGAATTTTCAGCATTACACGACATGGGTTTCAGGCAAGGGGGGGATAAATCCAAAACCAAAGTCGCCAGCATTACACTATATGGATTTCGGCAAGAGGTGATAATTCGAAACCGAATTAGCTGAGGTTGTCTTCATTGTTTGCTATTCATTGTAGTCAGCTGTAAAGTTTCATGAATTTATTCCATACGATATTCCATACGGTTTAGGAGTTATGACCCGGGCACAATTTTTAGCACTCAAGCACTAACAGGGGTAAGGAGTTATGGCCTGGACACAATTCAAACACCAGTGTTTTCTTCCTTGCTTGCGACACATCGCCTCGATATGATTTAGCCATCTCTGAAGTTTCATTAATATATTCCATACGTTTAGGAGTTATGAGCCGGACACAAATGCACGGACGAATGGACGTAAAGACGGACGGACAGCGGTAAAACAATACCCTTTCACCAGTCTTTGATTGGCGGGGCGTTATATAGTGAAGGGATAATGGGCGAACTCTGTTCTCCAGACGGCGGTCAACCGTCTGTTACAAATAAAAATAATGCTGGGCTAAAAACAACATGACCAATCAAGCAGTGTGGCGGTTTTCGTCATTAACGGACGAATTACTTGGCCGCCATGTTTAGCTAATCAACTAAAAGCGGTGCAGTCGGGACAGGCCGGTTCATCGCCGGTCGACACGGCTAGAGCAAAGAGTGCGTTAGTCGGTCAACCGTGGCGACCCGGAGCAGCGCGGTTGCGAGAAAGAAGTGCGCACTCTGTGTTTGAGTGGTTTATGCACCAGACATCATATACCATGTGCGTGAAACGCCCGCTTGTGCACATGTGCTGTAAGTGATAGCCTGCTTAGCAAAGAGTATCGGGTTTCGTATATTCCTCCACAACTCAGACTACTAACGCATCCACTATGAAGTCAAAATGTTTTGTGTGTGTGTGCGTGTTTTATTTACTTCGGCGGCAATAATTGGCTGTCGTATTAACTAGTAGAATGATAATACATATACATGTGTATCTACCATGACTGTAGTAAACCGGTTCTAGCAGGTTGCATTTCATACATTTATACTCATGTAGGAATGATGAGACCATTATCTTTATTATCATTATTCTCATTGATTTTACTTAAGATTCCCACTAATATAAGATAATAATAATGATAAAAAATGTATATGGCTATCAGATTCACAGTGAAATCCATTAAACAAAAGTTGGTATAAAATATATATTACATCTAAGTCAAACACAATCACATCTTCTCAGCAACAGTAACAACACGCATATGCACGTACAAGGATGCACGCTCAGCACATACGCATGAAGACGCACATACCCTGTGAAACGCAGAGAGAGAGAGAGAGAGAGAGAGAGAGAGAGAGAGTAACACAAATATGTAAAAATATGCCTTCAGGACATAAATGTATGCGGAAAACCCCTGCCGAGTCGCACCGTGACATGTATATGGACTGTGTCATGCAAAAAATTAATCCACGAAGTCTGATCAGCACCATCGCTGTCCGCTTAAAGGGTCATTTGATACTGCAGATTATACTGATAAATAACAAAGGCCCTAGTCATATGCAAATGGTCTGGCTCAGTTATCTCGGAAAAAGCACAGAATATACATTTTCCTGTGACACGGCTATAATGTATCAATGAGCAAAGCCGAGTTGGCAACATTCTTTCCTAGAGATTGATCATGAAATATTTTCTACGGTCTATCACTACCTTCCGCTGATTTAAGATGGGCAGTTGTCAGTTTCTGGCGAAAGAATGTGCACAATACTAATTAACCGCTTAGAGGACTAAGCCTGCCCAGAAAAAAAGTGTGGTTAGGTAAACCGACCGTGCTCGACACTACCCCATTGGGTTGACTGGGCCGTAAAACCTCAACACAAACAAGTTTTATATAGCGGTTGTTGTTTTACACATCTATCCTTACCCACACTATTCAATATACACTCGATAGAGTACCATTTCCCTCCTAATCTAAAGCTTTGTCCGCGCTAGGTAAATTTATTCTACCGTACGGTTGTTACCGTAACTTACGGTAAATTCTCGGACATCTCTATTAGGCGCTTTCAGTATGTGTTTTCACATATTTTCTACACGTAACTAACGTGGATAATGTAAGTAGGACTGTCATATTCTTACAGTCAGCTCCTAACACACCGTTTTGAATCTGTATAGAATTCGTTTTCTAATTCTTGACGAATCATGATTGCTTGAACAACAAGTTGGCTTCTTTAAAAAGAACCCAACGAAAGGTCCGCATCTTGTTTTAAATTTGCAGGTTTGCACAGCAAATTTAATGACGTCATTTGCAACCAATTTTTAAGTACAGGTATTAAGTTATTGAAGAAGATTTATCACAATTTCAGCTTTATATTGCATGTGATAACTGGCTTTTTGCAACATTTTGAGATAAAAGATTTTTAAAGTTTTCTGTATAGATATATAGGGAAAATAAGCCCCGCCCCTAGCAGCCATGTTTTTTGACGAATCATGATTGCTTGAACAGTCTTGGTAGAGGGTCACAAAAGGAACATTCCTGCCAAGTTATACTGAAATCAGTCCATTCGTTTATGACGAGAACATCAATATAGATATATAGGGAAAATAAGCTCCGTCCCCTAGCGGCCATGTTTTTTGACGAAACATAACGCCTTGAACAATTTTGGAAGAGGGTCACCGAAGACAATTCCTGCCAAGTTATATAGAAATCGGTCCAGTGGTTTCTGACAAAAATATTTTTAAAGTTTTACAGGGAAAATAAGCCCCACCCCCTCCCGGCCATGTTTTTTGACGAATCACGAAGGCTTGAACAAACTTGGTAGAGGGTTACCAAAGGAACATTTCTGCGAAGTTATATTGAAATCGGTCCAGTGGTTTCTGACAAGAAGATTTTTAAAAGTTTTCTAGCTCCCTAGCTTCCTGTTTTTTTAACGAATCATGACAGCTTGAACAATCTTGGGGGGAGGGGGGGTGGCGAAGGTGTCGTTGTCACTGGGGCGTTCAGCTGATATTGGCTTACAGTTGAGTAAGGCCTGCTATCCTTGTAGCAGGTAAGGGTAGAGGGTGAATGTTTTTATTTCTTCTGTTTCTTTACTTTCATTCCTGTTCCTCTTTCTTCCCTTTCTCTCTCTTTCATCTATACTATCTCTTCTATCTCTTTTCTCTCTTTCTCTGGGAGACGACACAAAGTGACCCACAAGGGTTGACCTGTCGTTAAACCACAACATAATCAATTGAACAATCTCGGTAGAGTGTCACCAAAGAAACATTCCTGCCAAGTTATATTGAACTCAGTCCAGTGGTTTATGAAAAGAAGATTTTTTGTCGCACCTGCTTGTAGCAGGGTGCGATATAGGCGTCCGCTTTTCCGTCAGTCCGTCCGTCTGTCAACATTTATGTCGACGTTCGAAATCTATGTCAAAGTTAGTATTCTAATCAACTACAAGACTAAACAACCATCAAACCTTGCATGAAACATCTCCCTGACCTCGTGACTTTGCGACGTAGGAGTCCGCTTTTCCGTTCGTCTGTCCGTTCGTCCGTCCGTCTGTCAACATTTATGTCGAAGTTCGACATTTATGTCAGAGTTAGTATTCTAATCAACTACAACCATCAAACCTTGCATGAAACATCTTTCTGACCTCCTGTCTTTGCGACATAGGCATCCCCTTTTTCCGTTCGTCCGTCCGTTCGTCTCAACATTTATCTCGAAGTTCGACGTTTAAGTCAAAGTTAGTATTCTAATCAACTACAATTCTACAACAACCATCATACCTTGCATGACACATCTCCCTGACCTCCTGACTTGGCAGCTACATTGATCCAGTGATCTTGACCTATATTTCCCGCTCCAGTGACTTTGACACAATTTACGTTGACGTTCCAGATCTTCTCAACTATAAGGTGTACAACTACCAAACCTTGCATAGTGCTTTTCCTAGATGTACTGACTCGGCAGGTACCTTGACCCGGTGACCTTGACCTATATTTTGCGCTTGAGTGACTTTGACACATTTTGCATCGGTGTTCGATATCTCCTCAAATATAAGGCCTACAACCATCAAACCTTGCAAAGTGCTTCTTCTCAATGTACTGACTTGGCATATACCTTGACCTGGTGACCTTGACCTATATTTTGGCTGCAGTGACTTTGACATAATTTACGTCAACGTTCCAGATCTCCTCAAGTGTAAGACCTCTAGCCACCAAACCTAGATGTACTGACTCGGCAGGTGTCTTGACCCGGTGGCCGTGGTTCAACTATTGGTTTTCATACAGTAGAATTAGCCATGAGTACTCGTCTTTGTTTATTATAGTGATTAATTTGATTTTTGTGTTTTCGCTTTGATGCATTGACTGAGTTGGGAGCCTTTATGCGAACCGAATTTTTATGTGTTTCTGTATTAAGAGTAGCATCGGGACCCAAGCTGTAAAAGTGCTTTAAACCCCCCCCCCCCTCCCCCCTGGTGGTTTACTCTACTGACCGTTCTAAGGCGTCCGTTCTAACACCGTCCCGGTGTTAGTCTTACTCTTTGTTGCTTTGTGCTTTATTCTACGAGGCGATTTGTTGTATGTCTTTCCATGTGTCATTTTGTTCTTGTGTTTTTCAGTCCTTTTAGTATTGCGATTACCTAGCTAATCTTAGTGCTTTTCGTACGTTTGTTCGATTTGTGCTTGTTTGGATTTGTCGGTTTCCTCTTCCTCTTGGGGTCTGGGAAGGGCTGCGGTTTGTGATTGTGGCACTCCCTGGACTTTTCTCTTACCTTTTGTTCTTGATCTATATTTTGTGCTCCAGTGCCTTTTACACATTTTACGTCGACGTTCAATATCTCTTCAACTATAAGGCCTACAACCACCGAAACTTACATAGTGCTTCTTCTCAATGTACGGACTCTACAGGTACTTTGACTCGGTGACCTTGACCCATATTTCGTGCTACATTGACTTTTACACCTTTTACGTGGCCCTTCCATATGTCCTCAACTATAAGGCCTTCAACCACCAAACCTTGTATAGTGCTTCTTCTCAATGTACTGACTCGGCAAGTACCTTGACCAGGTGACCTTGACCTATATTTTGCACTCCAGTGACTTCGACACATTTTATGTTCATGTTCGATATCTCCTCAAATATAAGACCTACAACCACTAAATCTTGCATAGTGCTTCACCTCATTGTACTGGCTTGACAGGTGCCTTGACCTGGTGATCTTGACCTATATTTAACACATTTTATGTTGATGTTCGATAACTCCTCAACTATAAGGCCACCATATCTTGCATAGTTTTTCTCCTTGATGTACTGACTTGGCAGGTACCTTGACCCGGTGACCTTGATTTATATTTCACGCTCCAGTGACTTTTACACATTTTACGTCGACATTCCATTATCATTGGGCTGTATAATACAAAAAGTCAGTGCTGAAGATATAGCCATTAGAGGGAATTGCACTGGCCTGGAATATATGTGCCCCACTAGGCACTTTGTCTACATTTTTTTCAACCCAGTTTTCCAACTAAGCACTGCTAAGAATGAAATAAACGTATTTAATAACCACGTTCTGATTGTGGTTCCTGTGACTTTTGCCCCAGCAGGTGCGACGACGCCTTCCGCGGAATTCTTGTATAGTTTTCTATATAGATATATAGGGAAAATAAGCCCATGTTTTTTGACGAATCACGATTGATCTTGGTAGAGGGTCGCAATGGAAACATTTCTGCCTATATTGAAATTAGTCCAACGGTTTCTGTCAAGAAGATTTTTAAAGTTTTCTGTATAGATATATATGGAAAATAAGCACCCCCCCCCACCCCCCGGCGGCCATGTTTTTTGACCAATCAAGATGGCTTGAACAATCTTGGTACAGGGTTACAAAAGGAATATTCCTGCCAAGTACGTAATATTGAAATCGGTCCAGTGGTTTCTGACAAGAAAATTTTTAAAGTTTTCAATATAGATATATAGGGAAAATAAGCCCCGCCCCTAGCGGCCATGTTTTTTGACGTATCATGATGGCTTTAACAATGTTGGCGGAGGGTTAACAAAGGAACATTTCTGCCAAGTTTTCTATATATACATGGAAAATACTCCTGTCCTCTGGCGGCCATGTTGTTTGATGAATAACGACGGCTTGAACAATCTTGGTAGAGGGTTACCAAAGGAACATTTCTGCCAAGTTATATTGAAATTGGCCCAGTGGTTTCTGACAAGATTTTTAAAATTTTCTATATAGATATATAGGCAAATTAAGCACGCCCCCTAGCGGCCATGTTTTTTTAACTGCACAATACATTAACCTATAGATAATGTGCTATTCTATTCTATATTTTACACCTTCCACAGAGAACTGACAGTTCAGTCGTCTTATACAGTCTTAATCCAGAAAGTCCCTTAGGCAGTTACCTGTATGACGTAACTCTTCCCGCTTAAATGATCACGTCAGTTTCTTTTCTGTGGACTTGAAAGTCTCTCGGGTGAAAGAAATTTTATTTTATTTCTTTTCTCCCGGCTAACTTTCTAAATCCTTTTCTTTCTTGTGTTCCTTTTACATTCCTTCCACTAAATACCTTAGTTATGTGAAATTATCGATTTTTGATTTTTTGCTTTTCTTATCCCTAATTTTCTCGTCATGCGTTTTCGCAACTATTGATGAATAACTCTCGTGGTGATTGTGGTCATATCAAGCCTCGATAGGACAATCATCACAGTAGCCTCTCTTGCACTTCAGTTCTAGAATTTCAACATGTTATATTTGCAGCCAGTGGTCAGACGACGTATGGATCCTTGCTGAAAAAAAAAGAATTCACGCGACGAAAAGATCCGTTATGATGAAGAAAAGAGACAACAAGACTAAAAAGAGAAATGTGCCAGATTCGTCTGACACAATTTCTATAGATGGGAGCACAGCCCCGCATGGCTTACTGCCAGGAGCAGGACCTATCTAGGTGGCAGCCCAATGGAATCCTTTTCCAACCAGGCAATGTCCACCAGTAACCAGTCAACCAGGCACTGGTCAACCAGTCACTGGTCAACCAGTCACCGGTCAAACAGGCACTGGTCATCCAGTCAACCAGGCACCAGTCAACCAGGCACCGATCAACTAGGCACCAGTCAACCATTCACCGGTCAACCAGGCACTGGTCATTCATACACCAGTCTATATTTAGCAGGCACCAGTCACTGGTCAGTAAATATGGAATACCAGGCACCGGGCACCAGTCACCAGGATCTTTATTACTTATCAACATTCACCGGTCATCCAGTCACCGGTCGTTGGACTCCAGTCATCATATCCTGCTTCTATAAGCAGTTATCATTCAAGGAGTAGTGAACGCAGACTATCCAGTAATGACAATATGGGCTCTGAACACTCATTCACACGTGATTTACCAAACCCAGCCACATCCAGCAGAATGATATTACCGCTGGAGCCTGACCTCGCAGATGTCAGACCCAAGTGTAATAGTTGAACCTCCTAAAACTTGGAAATAAAATGACACTCTTCACAGACTAGACCATCCGACAAGGACCAGTCTAAAAGAATAAAAGAAGACATAGATCCAAGAAGAAGAGAAGACTTGGAGATCGTCTTCTTCTTCATCTTCTTCTAGATCGAATTCACATCATGAAAACACGCCTATATAATTTTGACCCCCTTAAACCCCACTTTTATACAGTAAAACTGGGGTTTACAGGGGTATACATTAATTTTCTTATTTCTGCTCAAAAACATAGATTGTGGGTACTCGTTAGAACCGCCTCGCTGAGGCGGATCTAACAAGTACCCACAATCTATGTTTTTGAGCAGAAATGTGAAGAATATCAGAATTTTTCATCTGAAAGTTTTCATTCTTTGGTGGTAAAATTCTCAATGTATTTGAACAGGCGTGTTTTCGTAATGATCAAACTCACACAAGAATAAGAAATCTTAAAGATCTAAACATTCCCATAAAAAGAGAAGAAGATGATCGACGTCGTCATCTTCAATATCAGCTACACAATCAGAGAATGATTTCGGGAGATACAAAAGGGTAAAATTAGCTCCGCAGGTTGCAGAAACGCCAATTCCGCTGCAACCCGCGGAACATGTTAACATAACACCAAATTTACCTGAAATACCCATAAATATAACACTTCAATTGACGGAAAACGTGTTACAAGGGACCAAAGACGCGGCCTCTGATTCAGAGGCCGCGGTTTGGTCATTCGACAGGGCTATCAATGAAGTTTTTCGGCTTTTACCCCCAGAATTCCAAAAACTACCGAAGAAAAGACTCCCATTAAGCCACTGTCGGGGATAGAACATCTAATGGAGTCTCATGCTACTGCATTATTGGTTCTACCCCAATCTAAGTTGGTGGAAAACACAACTAAATTCATTCAAGACAAATTAAATACGGACAAATGTTGCAAGGACTGGATATATCCTCAAAACTTGGCCCTTGTACCAACCAAGTTTTACAAGAGTCATAACCAATACCTTCCGACAGACAATGTTCCAACTAGAGGCAGATGCTTCCTTGTTAGGACTTGTCTAACAAAGGAAGATCTGCTATACCAATAAAAAACCTGGAAGCATGGGAAAAGAAAGCCCGCAAACTCATAGCTATCAATTCCCATGCAGACTTGTTTTCATCTGCAGCATAATTATGCCTCCAGCAAGAATCGATGTCGGTTGCGCCCCTTTCAAGACTTCTTGAGGCCGTAGCGAAATCAATATTAACAACAGAAATATTCCAGGATAGACGAGACGCAGCACTAGCCAAAGTTACTTCTACAAAATTCTAGCTATGAGTTAAGGAACGCACTGATAAATTCCAAAACGCTATTGTTGCGAAGGCTAACTACGAGCCTCAGCAACAGAGATTGTTAGCCTCCACTTCAGCAAATACAAACATCAACCAACAAAAACCTCTCGCTACGTCAAGGCCTTTTAAAATTCCCAAAGTCCCTTAGACCGTCTAGGACTAAACAAACACATCCATATAGGCCTAAAACACAAACACAATCCATTACGTCAAGTAATAGAAAGGATTTTATGAAGAGGAGCAGTAACTCCAAACAGTTCCCCTTCACTAAAATGGCCTCTTCCTCCACAAAGTTGTGAAAGCCAACCCTTTCCACTGCCAGTCTTACCGAGTCCGGGCATTCCAGTGGGAGGAAGATTGGCCCACTTTGTGGAACAATGGGAAAAATTAACAGACAACAAATGGGTCCTCTCTATTGTTTGAAAAGGTTTCAGGATACCATTCACGTTGATTCCTCCCCTATCGTCAGTTCCAATAAAACTGAGTCAATCTTCCTCACCGTTACTTCGAGAAAAGATCGATATTCTTCTCCAGAAACGGGCACAAAATCCGAAAACTCCCGGCTTTTTATTTCCGGATATTCCTTGTACCAAAAAATGAACGGAAAGTTACGTCCAGTCATAGACATTTCTTTGCACATAAAGAAACAGTCATTCAAAATAGAGACAGTCAAGTCAGTATGACAGTCGATTATGAACAACGACTGGGCTGTCTCCATAGACTTGACAGATGCTTACCTTCACGTTCCGATACATCCTCAATCCAGAAAGTATCTTCGATTCGTCCACGAAGATCAGATATTTCAGTTCACGACCTTACCTTTCGGAATGTCCCTAAATCCGTGGATTTTTACCAAATTGATGGACGTTATAGCAGCACATCTACGTCAACGTATCATCTCGGTTTTTCCGTACCTAGACGATTGGCTAATAAAAATCTGATTCGCCATCGATTACTGTATCAGACAAAATATTGCCTTCAACTAATTCAGAGTCTAGGTTTTATTCCAAACCTAAAAGAAGTCCGGATTAATACCTGGTCAGAATTTCACATTCATAGGCATGGCATTTCTGACACAGCAGAATTTAGTCAGGGTTCCAGCGGAACGAGTCCGAACCCTAATATCGACTATCAAAACAATTATATCATGCAATCAAGTATCGGCACGAACTTTCCTTTCTCTTTTGGGCAAACTCAATGCTACAGCAGATCTAGGCAGACTTCACTTACGACCCCTGCAAATGTGCCTATTGTCTGTCTGGAGACCTCTCATTTTGCCCCTCGATCATCAGATCACGATCAACAGCATGATTCGATTTCATTTGAAATGGTGGATGGACACCAGTCGTTTCGTAACAGGAGTTCCTATCCATCCACCGACACCCAGTGCATTCCTCTTTACGGACGCCAGTCATTATGGATGGGGAGCTCATTTAGAGCCGATGAGACTATCCTTTCATGGTCGCTGGACGGAAGACCAATCCCAGCTCCATATCAATATGCTAGAAATGATGGCCATTCGCTTCGCACTAGAAAAAGCCATAACATTTATTCACAATTCTTGTGTCATGATATCTATGGACAACACAACAGTACTCTCTTATATCAACAGACAAGGCGGAACTCATTCTCCGAACCTATGCATAGAGGTCTGGAAGATTCTAAATTGGTGTCTGGAACAAGATAGCGTTGTCAGAGTTCGTCATATTCTAGGCAAATTCAATATTTTGGCAGACCGCTTATCCAGATTGGACAAACCTATCAATACAGAATGGACATTGGATCAAACGACAGCGAACTCCATATTCCAAATGCTCAATTATCCAAATGTGGACTTGTTTGCGACACGATTCAATCACAAACTTCCATTGTATGTATGTAGTTCCAGACAGTCATGCGCCAGCAGTAGACACTCTTTCAATGAACTGGAATTCACTTAACGTATATGCTTTTCCTCCTATAATTCTGATATCTTCTATTCTAGCCAAGATACGCCAATCTCAGCGCAGAATAGTTCTCATTGCTCCTTTCTGGCCCCAACGGCCGTGGTTCTCAGAGTTAATTCAACTTCTAGTGTCATCCCCAATTCATCTTCCACTATTTCCAAAACTTCTGACAGTCAAAAGGAAGATTTCTACACCAAAACCTCCCATTACTCGACCTTCACGCTTGTGAGTTATTAAACAATCAATCAGAGATAAAAAGTTTTCGAAAGACGGTGCAAACTTTGTCTCAAAATCTACTCAAAAAGTCTATGACGCAAAATGGGTCGTATTCTCTAATTGGTGTCATAGAAGGGAGATTGATCCGGTCTCGACACCTCTTACAGTGATAGCCGATTTCCTCATCTACATTTTCTCTGAGAAAAAGTATCAAATAAGACCATCAAAGGATATAGAGCTAATACTCTTAAATTTAAAACTGGTAACAGAATCGGATCTTATCCAGTCTTGTCAGAATTAATCAGGTCTTTCGAACTGCAACGTCCAGTACAAAGATCTCTTCCCCTAAATGGGATTTATCTTGGGTACTAACTTGCCCATTTGAACCCCTTCATAAGGCTTCTAAACTCTACGTTACGATCACGACAGCCTTTCTATTAGCTCTTGCCACTGCTAAAAGATGTACCGAAATTCATGTCTTGGCAATGGATGCAAATCATTTAATATTCAACCAATCTGACGGATCAGTTTCATTGATAGTTCAAACTGGTTTCTTAGCGAAAAATCAGCTTCCATCTATCAGCCCAGATCCTATAGTCATCCCTAACTTAGCCCGAATAAAACGGATCAATTGGATAGACTATTATTCCCCATAAGAGCTTTAAAATTTTACCTAAAAATGACTAGCTCCTACCGTCAGAATAGAACTAGACTATTTCTACCTATAAAAGGCAATCAAGATATTTCTAAGGCTTCAGTTTCTAGATGGATATCTTATACTATTAAGCTTGCCTACAGGAAGCTCACTAATAGAGACATCTCTTTCCTTAAGATTAAAGCTCATGAAGTTAGGGCTCTATCTTCTTCTTGGGCATTCTTTGATAAAGTTCCTCTGAACGAAATCCTCAAAGCAGCGGTCCGAAGTCATTCTTCTACCTTCGCTAAGTTCTACCTGAGGGACATGTCTCGACAAGCGGAAAACCTCAAGAGATTGGGCCCAGTGGTCGTGGCCCAAAAAGTGGTGGGGGGTCAGCAAGACAATGCCTTTGACGCCTAAAGATTGTTAATAGTCTCCAAAGCCTACAGTACATATATTTTATATATATGTAAGGAATAAGATCATCCATAGGATTATATCTTATATACATCTTATTCCTGTAAATTCACTGAGGCTGGAGCTGACCTTGACACTGCAGGGGACGGTGTTCCAATATCTGATGGTTCTAGGGAAGTATGAGTTCATGTGGTACTGAGTACGTGAATATGGTATATAAAAATTTTTAAATTTCTAATTTCTGTTGAGATCATAGTGATCTACAGCAACAAGATTGGATTTTATTTTGTACAGTAAAACAAGGGAACTTTGAATTGTTCTGTATTCTAGGGTTTTCCACTTTAAAACTTTTAGCATTGCTTGTATAGTTGTAATAATTTAGAACATATCTTGTTGCTGCCTTCTGGACTCTTTCAATCTTATAACTAAGTGTTTTTTTTCCCAAGGGTACCGGACTGTAGTGCAGTACTCGAGCTGAGGGTGGTGTTGTAGGCTGTTTCTTTTACTTTTTGACTGTTTGTCTGAATATTCCTTTTGATGAATTTTTGGGTGTTATTGGCTTTAGATGAAATATGGGTCAATATGGGTTTTCCAATTAAAATCATGACTGATGGTAACACTTGGCATTTTCAGTTGTTCTCAGTTCAAAATTGTGAAGCTTATACGGGAAGATGATAGGATTTTTCTTTTTAGTATATGAATCGCTTCACATTTATCAGGATTAAATTCCATTGACCAATTTGCTTCTCATTGCTCGATCTTGTACAAGTCTTTCCGAGCTTGTACAAGTCATTCTGGAGTGTATCCGGATCTGAATTAGAGTTTATTGTTAAGTATACTAACCTCTCATCAGCAAACAGTCTAGTTCTACTTTTGAGGGAGTCAGGTAGTTCATTTATGTATGCAAGAAATCCCAAGACATAGCCCTGGGAGGCACCTGACAGAAATGGTACAGCTTCAGATTGTTTGCCTTCGACAACTACAGACTGGTTTCGTTTTAGGAGGAAAGATTTTATCCAAGAAACTGTTTTTAGGTTAACATCCAAATTGAAGAGCTTATAGATGATTTTCTTATATTGATTAAAAATTAAGAATGACGTAACGTAACTTTCCGTTCTCTTTTTGGGTAAAAGAAATAGCCGAGAGGACCCATATGCTTTGAATAAAGTCTCCCCACTGTTCCACAAAGTGGGTCAATCTTCCTCCCTCTGGAATATCTAGACGTAGTAAGTTAAGCAAAGGAAAGGATTGGCTTTCAGAACTTTGTGGAAGACGATTCAGATTTAGAGAAGGTAAATTGTCTTACATTACTGCCCCTCTTAAAAGAGTCTTTTTTTGTATTTGACACAGTGGGCTGTGATTGATTCTTAGACCTATATGATTGATTCTGTTTAGGTCTAGAAAATTTTGTACGCTGTCTATGTTTTCTAAAAGGGACCTGTAGCCATATAGAATGATTTCTGAGGTTGTTTAGTTGGATTATTGGCGGAAGAGGCCAAGAATCTATTTTGTTGTGCTTCGAGATTAGATTTCGCCACTTCCTATTTGTCAAAGTAGTTGAGAATTAATTAGAGCATTTCTCAGTGCATGACTAGAATGTTCCAGAAGAAGTTTAGAGGGGGGGGGGGGGGGGGGCTATAGCTGCATCGCGTCGAACCTGAAATAACTCTATGGTCAAGATAGTCGACATAGCTGTAGTTATGATAGACTTGGCCACCGCTTCCAAAAGTCTGGACAAAGCATTTACCAACAGAGACTCTTGTTGCAGACATAGATAAGCTGCGGAAGACTACGGTCTCTTTTCTGTACTTCCATGTTCTTAATTCAAACAGAATATTTGCCCCTGCTAGAAATTTCTTTATGCGAAGCGTCAGCATCTAGAGGGAGGAATTTTTTGGGCAGCAAACTATGAAAATATGAAAATTTTATAGTAAAACATATTTCAACAAGAAATACTTAAACTACTTAAACTACAGAAATTGTACTATTTTATTCTGTATTTAAACCGTCCAAAGAAAAATGGCAAGTCTTAATCCAGAAGGACCCTTAGACATTTACCTTTGTGACGTCATTCTTCCCGCTATTTTGATAACGTGTCAGTTTCTTTGTAGAATAAAACAATATAACTGAGCGAAGCGGGGAGGAAGGAAGGAATCTCTTATCTATAGGTTAAGTATTACTTGTTTAAATATGTTTTACTATAAAATAAACTTCATTGTAACTGCATTATACATTAACCTATAGATAATGTGCTAGAATTAATAGATTAGGAGGGAGGAGCTCCCCTAATTCTAATACCGAAATATAATTTTTCCCTTAATTTCTGGATTAAGACCCAGGAAACTCTAAGGAATCAGATACATTTTATGATATATAATTTTTCCAATTGCCCTTTTATTTTCTTCAGAATACTATTAACTATTTTTTGGATAATCGGAAGTATCAAAATATTTTTTATCTTCTTTTTTTCTCTTATCTGTAAACATTAATCGTATATTCGTTCTATCGTACTTATTTAATGTGTAATTGTAATGGAAATCATACATCAATGTTTGGACAAATCGAGTATATCCATACAAACATAAATAGGCCTATATAGAACCAATTGTTCTTTTATTCGATTAATTGCAAATAAGTTTTCATTAAACATTTTACCAGATCAGAAATTGGCTTTTGCGGCATGTTTTGTAAAAATATCTTTACTGGGAGTAAGCGTAATATTTATTCTCTTTCTCAAATTGTCCATAGTTTTTGCCAAAGACAGAGTTATTAAGCAACTTAAAATAATCTTTTTCGAAATTTTTTTTGCTTTTGATCTCATGGTTGTATTAAAAGCAATATTTTTTCTAACCAAGTCGATTGATTAAATTGAAGAACTCTGAATTTAGTTAGTCATACCACCTTTTAAGTACAATTCAAGATTTCTAATATGCAATACATACTTCTCTTTATTAAAGAGGGTTGGAAAGTGCTTTACCCCCCCCCCCCCCCCGGTGGTTTACTCTACTGACCGTTCTAAGGCGGGGGTCCCGGGGTCCCGGTCTTACTCTTTTTTGCTTTGTGGTTTATTCTACGAAGGGGTTTGTTTTATGTCTTACCTTGTGTCATTATGTTCTTGTGTTTTACAATCCTTTTAGCATTGCGATTACCTCGCTTGGGGAAGAGAGATCCGATCCGCCGATCATTTTTCTGCCGATCATAAATTTTATTTTTGTCATTATATCTTAACTATGATTCAAATGTCCAGTATATCAGTTTTATATTATCATATATTGCTTAATTAGTATTCGACAAAAGATATTTCTTTTTTCAATGCTTTTGGATTTGATTTTTTAACAGTTTTCTGTCTTCTAGGGGTATAAAAGCCAAGTCCAGTAAATATAAAAAAAATCAGTTTTCTCAGTAGTGAAGCTAATATATACAGAGATTAGCTCTGTCTCAGAGAATAAATGGTCACCAGAACATAATTAGTTTCTTGCATATAAAAATTCTGTCACATATAAGCTATTTTAGCCTTTTGTCTGTCCATCTTTGCTTTGCTCGCATACAGTTCTAAAAATAGAAACGCCGGACCGCAACGAATATGAAAGATACAAAAAGACCCAACTATTAAGTATGTTGACACCAAAGTTCATATATCCATCCTTTCTTGAAGACTCAATTTCAGTTACTTTTGGGAATTTTGGTTTTTGTATTATTTTTTGGGCCTTTGGCGTGCTTTCTAATATGCCCTTTAAATTGTTTCTTTCGCCTTTTCAAACCTTAGTGTTGCTTCCTTGTCCTCCCCTTCTTCTATTAATGGAGGAAGTTTTCGCCTTATCAAACCGCTTAACTGTCTTTTTAATATTTTTTCGTGTTGCTTCTTTGTCCTTCTACTATTTCCGGGATTTGTTTTATTTTTATTTTTTTGTTCTTCTACTTTTGATTTTCTTTTCTTTTCTTGTTCTTTTTCTTTTAAATTCGTTACTAATTTTTGTAATCCCCTTTTTTCTTGTTCTTCTGCTTCTAATTTCCTTTTCTGTTTTTGTTGTTCTTTTTCTATAGAATTAAGTTTGGCAAATGTTTCTTCGCTGAGATTGAGGATGTTGTCGAAAATTTTCTTTTCCATATTATAAGCGCACATTTTTTTCCATATTAAAAACACCCGTGTTTTCATTGTTTCCATGTTTTTATATGCATTCAGGCCGTTCAGCCTTTTCGTTTTTTTTTTTTTTTTTTTTTTTTTTTTTTTTTTTTTTTTTTTTTTTTTTTGGTTTTTTGTTGTTTTTTTTATATTTTTATAAACACTCATGATTTTTCATATTTATTATTTTCATATTATATATACTCATGTCTTTAAGCCCTTTCATATTTTTATATATGCTCATGTCTTTAAACCCTTTCATATTTTTATTTATTTTCACATTATATATACTCATGTCTTTAAGCCCTTTCATATTATTATATATACTCATGTCTTTAAGCTCTTTCATATTTTTATTTATTTTCATGTCTTTAATAAACGTCAAAACGATTGCCTTTGGAAACAAAGAACACACTACAGATAAGAAAATGGGAGTCGGTTTTACTGAGACTCTTCATAAGCAGTTTTGAAGTTTGAAACACTGCTTACGCCATCTAGCTATACATGAGCAGAACTCCATTTTCAAAGATTCCACAATGGGCCCAATGATCCCAAAGGAAATGAAATATAATCTGCACTATGGTAAAGTACGGGGAGACGATCTACCGCCGCCACACGGCACTAATACCAGCTGCAGTGTAGTAAAATAAACGTCAAAAAGATTGCCTTTGGAAACAAAGAACACACTACAGATAAGAAAATGGGAGTCTCGGTTTTATTGAGACTCTTCATAAACAGTAATGAAGTTTGCAACACTGCTTACGCCCTCTAGCGTTTACATGAGCAGAACTCCATTTTCAAAGATTCCACAATGGGCCCAATGATGCCAAAAGAATGAAATATAATCTGCACTATGGTAAAGTACAGGGAGACGTTCTACCGCCGCCACATGGCACTTATACCAGCTGCAGTGTAGTAAAATAAACGTCGAAAAGATTGCCTTTGGAAACAAAGAACACACTACAGATAAGAAAATGGGAGTCTCGGTTTTATAAGCAGTAATGAAGTTTGCAACACTGCTTATGCCCTCTAGCGTATACATGACCAGAACTCCATTTTCAAAGATTCCACAATGGGCCCAATGATCCCAAAGGAAATGAAATATAATCTGCACTATGGTAAGCCTTTTTATATGTGCTCATGTCTTTAAGCCCTTTCATATTTTTATTTATTTCCATATTATTATATATACTCGCATCTTTAAGTGTTTTCATGTTTTTTAAATTATATCGTATATTTAGAAAAAATATATTCATATATAAACCTATATCTCCTTCCATCATTTTTAGAGAACCCGCTTTTTACGTTTTTTTTTCCTTCACAACCCGGGATTAATATTTAGGCGTACATACTTTTATATTCTTTTCTATCGATTACATTTTTGTAATGATCTATTTCAATTGCAATAACCGATTTTCCTTTCATTTATAAAATAATATATAGTTATTTCTTTAAACCTAATCATATATCTCTCGTGAGGGATAATTCATTTTCATCATTTGCCGAATAGTATCCATTGAGTTTGTAATGCTTCATATATCTCTCGAGGGGGTGGTGGGGGTGATGGGGGGGGGGGGGGGGGGGGGGTGGGGGCAACATAGTTATAGAATATTTTTTTGATTACTTCTTGTTCATCAACATGTTTTTCTGCACTCATAAGACGGGCTTCCGTAAAGAGTTGTTTAAAAATTCGGAATTGTGCTTTGTAACTAGCTTTTATTTCTTGGAGTTTGGCAGATCTTAAAATAACGGTAATTCCAGCAGGAATTGCACCAGCCATTGCAACTGCATTTAGAACTGCAGGAATAATAAGAGCCGCGACTGCCCCGCAACCAATTAGACCAGAAGCAATTTGAGTTGAAAGGTGAACTCCTCCGCAAAGTCTATAACTCTTTCTATATGCCGCCACATATTTATTTTGATGTGCCAAAAGACATTTTGTACTTTCAATTTGTTACATTATATTTAATTTATTTTATAATTATTTTATTTTTTTATAAATTAATCAGATCTCCAAAAGGAACCCATGAATTATGTTCATCAGAATATCCTGAACATTTTACAAGAGCCTCTTCTGTTTATTCTCACGTTTGATCACCTTTTCGATCCTTAATATTTTTTTGTTTAGCACGAGCCAGTTCTTGCTGGTAAAAAGAACCTAATATCTTCTCATTTTTAAGATCTTTCAAATTATAGTCACAGGATTTGCCATCATGTTAGCCTTATCTACAACAAAGATTTCCTCTGTCCAGTTTGGGGTATAAACCTTTTCAAATTTTCTCTTATATTTACTAATTCGAACTTGATCATTTGTAGCTATTCTTTGCAATGAATAAACCCGCCCATTGTTTGTCCTTTTGATTTGCTTCTTTGGGGGTCATTTTAACTGCACAATACATTAACCTATAGATAATGTGCTATTCTGTTCTGTATTTCAAACCTTCCACAGAAAAAAACGACAGTCTTAAAGAGTCTTAATCCAGAAGGTCCCTTTAAGCAGTTACCTGTGTGACGTCACTCTTCCCGCTCTTTTGATCACGTGTCAGTTTCTTTTCTGTGGACAAGAAAGTAAACAAAGGATTTTTCACTGGGTGAAAAAAAGATTATATTTTCTTTCTTTTCTCCCGTTCTATTTATTAATCATTTTCTTTCTTATGTTCCTCTATCATTCCTTCCACTCATGATCTTATTATTTTCTATAAATCGTTTTTCGATTTCTTGTTATTATTAATCGCTTGTCCATGTCATGCATTTTCGCGACTTTTCATGAAGATCGTTCGCGGCGATTGTGGACATATAAAAGCGCGGTTGGATAATCACCAAAATTGTTTATCATGTTCTTCTTGTTCCAGGTTATCGACTTGCTCCACTGTACTCGTTGGTCAGAGGAGACCTGGATACTTGCAGACAGACGTCGAACGTACTCTGCAAGAAAATCAGTGATGGCTAAGAAGAAGCAGAACAAGAAGAAAAGAAGACTGGCTGTCAATGTAGATGACAAGTCTTTAAATGTTAGCACCACCCCACAGGGCTATACTGCCAGGGGTAAGACCTATTAAGGTGGAGACTACTCGGATGCTGAGTGCGTCCAAAGTCCACCAGTCACCGGTCACTAGTCAACCAGGCACCAGTCAACCAGTCACTGGTCAACCAGTCACTGGTTAGCCAGTCACCGGTCAACCAGTCACTGGTCAACCAGTCACCAGGCAGTTTATCACTTGTCAACCAGGCACTGGTCAACCAGTCAGCAGTCACCGGTCATTCAGTCACCGGTCATTCAGTGATTACCAGGCACCAGTCATCAGGCACTGGGCATTTAATAACCAGGCACCAGTCACCGGTCCACCAGTCACTGATCACCGGGCACCAGTCAACTAACCAGGCACCGGTCATCATGCAGCATTCGATGGGCAATGAACCAATCTATCACATTTCCTAATGAGCCTCAGAAACCTACAACTTCAAAGAAAGTTTTATTACCTCTAGAGCCAGACTTTAGTCAGATGTGGGACCACCCTCCTAGTAACACTTGGCAGTCCACAGACATGCACACATCTCTATCTAGGCGAAGTAGGCGAGATCAGCCTAAAACAAAACACAGAACAAAGACATAGCTCGTCTTCTTTCTCCTCTTCCAGATCGTCTTCTTTGGCTTCTCAAAGGAGAAGCAAAATTCAAAGAGGTCCAAACATTCACACAAGAGAAGAGGAAGACGTTCGACGTCGTCTTCTTCTTCATCTTCTTCTAGTCATGATTATGATAGATATAAAAGAACTAGACAACCTCTTCAGGTTGCGGGTTCCGACAACGCTGCAACCTGATAGGACTAGAGAACCTAGCATACAATCTGAGATTGTGATGCAATAATCTTCAAGGGACACAGGAGAGATCCGATTCGGAAGCCTGGTCCTTTGACAGGGCTATTAATGAAGTATTCAGACTACTTCCACAGGAGTTATGTCTTAAGCCGGCGGGGGAAAATCATCTTGCAAAACCACTGTCTAGAATCGAGCACTTAATGGAGGCTAGAGCATCTCCATTATTAGTGCTCCCACAGTCAAAATTAGTGGAAGGTACCACTAAATTTATACAGAGCAAAATAGACTCTGAAAATTGTGTTGACATAGTAATCGTGCATCGGATAACGAATAGAATAGAATATTATAGCCTCTCTTAAGCCTAACGTCCCATAAAAACATAAAAGGACAGTGGCAAACAGTATAGACCTAGATCAGACGCCGCGTTTTAGACGGCGCAAAACGTGACGACTGATCTAGGTCTACTCTGTATTAGGGATAGACATCTTTATAGTACATGATAATTACGGGGACTGGCTACAGCGTCCTGTTGTTTTTTTTTTTTTTTTTTTTTTTTTTTTTTTTGATTACCGAAAGTCTCTATCGCAGAAGAGTAGCAAGGAAGATTATAGAATACTCTTCTAGGCCACTGCGAAGTACACTTAATTATTAGAGCTAAATGGTTGTATCGATACAACGACTTTATTTGATTATTGTCATTGTATGATGCTAAATGAAAAGGTATATCACAGTTCAATATGGCCTTCATTTAGTAGCATAAAATTTTACTTCAGTGTCTTCACCTCGGTCTTCACAGTGTTGAAAACGGAGATAAAGTATGATTATTTATAATGTATATGAATTAAAGGAGACTACTCTATTAATTTTTTTTTTAATTTATTTGTACAAGTATCGGCTTTCAAAACAATCCGAAAAACATAATAACAATAATAATTAACATAATTACAAATCCAAAGAAGTGCTATGGATGATATTTGTTCGGGATACTACTGGCCTCCGAGATACTGACCTTTTTTTCTTTTGTAACAGGCAAGAAAATTATGTAAACCAATGTTCCTTAAGAATATCACTATGAAATAGAAGTTTCATTAATATCATCATTTATTTTTTCATAGTGGAGCATTTCTATGAATAATAATTCTGGCAACAAGAAAGAATTTTGTGCACAGACATAGTATAGAAGAAAACCTTATTTTCATTAAAACTTGCTGTTCAAAGCTTATTCGGACCTTGAAATTCACCTTGAACTAATGGTCAATGTCATTATCATTTTATCACACCTTAGTGCTGTCTTTGAGAGCTTAATGAAAAGCCGATGGAAGTCTGGTTAATAATGATGAAGTGAACATTACTTGCAAACTTGTCTACTCACACTCTCTATTCACCTTAAAAAAAAAAAAAAAAAAAAAAAAAAAAATTCGGACACCCTTTAACTATGAAATGAACCTGTCCTAAGAGTACCTTTACTGGCATTAAAATGAAAGCATTCCATTGTCGAATTAGCAGATACTAGCCCAGGATTCCCCCTAGTGATCTACTATAGTCAAAATGTTGAAAAATACAGGATAAAAGTAACAGTCAAGAAACAAAGACCGTGGCACATATTACTTGTGTAATACGACAGAGGTCACTTCGACAGTTCGGAGTGAAACTAAATTCGGAAAATAACGAGTCATTCAGGTTAGTTCAGTGAATACTGATACGTATGCCATCATGTGCGGTATAATCGTCATAGGCGTACGTGCAATTGTTGAAGCTAAACTATGGTGGCATATTTCTGCCACGAGATAGCTAGGTAGCTATCACAATACTTTCAATAATTATCTTGATATTTCGAAGTTTCCAGAAAAGATTATCTTAATAGTCTAAAGTTTCCTGGAAATATTATCGCGAAAGTATTATCGCGAAATTTTTTGTGTTAGTGCCCAGAGCTGCCATTTATTTTCTGTTATCAATAAATAGAACCGATATCGGAATACCTTCGATTACTCTGTTGAAAATTCACCGAGGGTATTCACCAGCGACTTTTAAGGTAAGGGGCACAGGGAACCAATTGTGGCAGGACTGCTGATTGGTGCAAAAAAGCCCGGGGGTAGTTATTTTGTGTAAGGCGACCTGTGATTGCTTAATAATAAAGATGAATTAGACCTCATCATTTTCATTTGAAGAAAATAATGTTTGTGTGTAATTTTCTGATTGTTTCAAAGAAATAAGTGTTTCTCTGTGTGTGTTTGCTGGAGCCAAACGAAGAAGTGGTGAAATTGCAAAGTTTCAATTTTTGATACTGACAATTGAGGGGTTGCTACATTCAGCCTCCAAAACGTCCCAGAAAGTGTTGGTGATGGTGGTATTTTTCCTTTTTTTATTTTGCTGTGCAAAATTTAGAAGCCCAGCCATACCCTGAAATGAACCCTTAACCACCAATAAAAGCGCCGCAAGCATAATACCCCGCCATAGCAATTATTTGTTTACGTATTAAAGTTATCGTTGCGAAACTGTCTGGAAAGAAAATGACGCAGGGACAGATAACAATCCTAAACCAGATCTTGATAATATCAATGGACAGATAACAATCCTAAACCAGATTTTGATAATATCAATGCATATAGCAAGTTTGGTTAAAAGGCCTCGTTATTTACTCAAGTTATCGTCCGGAAACGAAAATATGGGCGTGTCTCGGGCAGATACCTCCGTAAAAATTTGACGAAAATTGCCCATTAGCAATCCCAAACCAGATCTCCACAATATCAATGCACATACCAAGTTTGGTGAAAATCCATTGATGTTTACGCGTTATCATCCGGAAACGAAGAACGGACGTACGACGGATGGACGGACGGACGTCCAACGTGAAACTATAATACCCCGCCACTATTGTGTGGCGGGGTATAAAAAGGGTGGAATTACCATGGAGCTCTATGAAAAAAAAAAATAGTTCACTGTACCCTAAGAGTTTATACTAGGTAATCGCAGTTCTATTTATAGCTACCTCGCTATCATGAAAAATTTATCGCGGTAATTTTATCTAGATACTAATGTCAGTTCCGATTAGTATCACGAAATTTTGCGTAAAAATATTTTCTGGAAATGAAAAAACATATCTAGATAATTGAAGTTATTGCGATAATGTTTTCAGGAGAACTTTTTATTTTCTGGAAAATTAAGAATACTATCTGGCTACCTCGTGGCAGAAATATGCCACTATACTAAACGACCCGCTAGCTTTTTGAAAAAGCTAATACTTGTAATAGTTGGAGTTGATCCAATACTACTCTCCCTCTGATCCTTATCCGGAAGTCGGAGGTATTTGACATTAGTAATGTCAGTGCGACATTTGGAACGTCATGTCCCTGATTGTCATTCATACATTATTATCATTTGTGTATGTATGGAAATGGAGCTTGCATATGATATGACGTTAAGCGGACGGCGTTGCCGACGGTTAGCAGGCGCTCGCCGTCGACAGCGTCGACGTCATTAATACATCGGTCAGTGATGGGTACATCAATGACGTCTCTCTATACGGCGAAGTGCGTCATTGTAGAATAACGGGTAGAATCTTAGCAGGCATCATCTTATATATATTGTTATTATAGAACATGTCCTTAGTCTGTGTTTTGTTTATTTTTTAGTTGTGTCCTTCCATGTCCTTCCAAGGACAGTTAATCTCAATATGAGGTGCAGTACTTAGATTCCAGTCTTGGGCCGCCAAATAAGAATCTAATACGATGGTGTAAACAGCCAGAACTGTGAACAGTGAACAAGTGATTAGTGTTCAAGTAATTCCGACATACAAGAAAATTATTAAGGCTGTGAATAGATATGAAGATATGAAAAATAAGATAATCAATAATTAAAAAAAATGAGATCGATCAATAATTTAAAAAAAAAGTATAATAAAACTTACCAAATAAAATAAAGGCGCCATAGAAATATAAGAAAGGGAGGCAATCTCATTGCCTCATTTGGTTGGGTATGTACTGAATGTATTAAATTGATTAACAAAGCCAGGTTAATCAAGTAATATACCAGTATAGTTCCCCAACCGTGTCAACGTGAAGAGATTTGCGTCAAATTGTGTGTGAAGTGTTGCATTATGTTAATGTTTGTATTATTATATGTGTTTGTATTATTATATGTAAATGTAAAAAATGTAAAAATTCTAACTTTGTTAGAGTCTTCTGTGTAGTGGTACAAGTAGGCATCGCCCAAGCCGGAGCTTAATCAAATTGGAAGTCACCCTCGGTGCGTTTTGGCCGCCTATGGCGTAACAGTTAAAAATCCAGAAATCTGGGAAAAGAGAGCTCGCAAATTAGTGGCGATCAATTCGCATGCGGGTTTGTTCTCTTCTGCAGCCTAATGTCTCCAGCAAGAGTCCATGTCAGTCACAACTCTGCCTAGACTCTTGGAGGCTGTGGCTAAATCCATTCGACATTCAACAGCAATGTCCACTCTTTTCAGGCTAGATGTAACGCAGCAACAGCCACATTATTGGAGAATTCAGGTTACGAACTTAGGAATGCTCCAATTAATGCAAAAACTTTGTTCGATAATAAAATCAAAGAAGTTGCTAAATCTAATTACGAAGCGCAACAACAGAGATTTATAGCATTCTCCTGAGCCAGTACTAATGTACAACACAAAAAGTCTTCTTATTCGGCTTCGAGACCGTTTAAAAGACCGAGTAAGTCAGTTAGACCTAAACAGATACAACCGTACAGGTTTAAAACTCAAACCCAGTCCTTTACGTCCGGTACTAGAAAGGACTAAGAGGAGAAGTTACTCGAGATAGTTCCCCTCCTCTAAACAGGCCTTTTCTTACACAAAGCTCTGAAAGCCAATATTTCCACTGCCTATCTTACCACTCCCAGATATTCCAGTGGGAGGAAGATTGGCCCACTTTATGGAACAATGGGGAGAATTAACAAACAACAAATGGGTCCTCGAGACTGTTTCAGGATACCATTCAGGTCAACTCCTCTTCTTTCGTCAGTTCCGATAAGTCTGAGTCAATCTTCCCGTTACTGCATGAAGAGACCGCGGAACTTCTCCAGAAACGGCCAGTGGAAAGGGTGCAAGATCCGGGAACTCCCGGTTTTTATTAAAAAAAAAATTCTTGTTAAAAAAAAAGAACGGAAATTTACGTCCGGTAATAGATCTTTCTTTCTCTGCTAATCAAACAAACAACCATTCAAGATGGAGACAGTCAATTCTGTACGACGATATTGGTCAACGATTGGACTGTCTCCATAGACCTGACAGATGCTCACCTCGATCCAGAAAGTATCTTCGGTTCATGTTCGAAGGTCAGCTCTTCCAGTTCATGGCCTTACCCTTCGGAATGTCCCTAAGTCCGTGGACTTCCACCAAACTGATGCAGCGCACTTGCGTACCTAGACGATTGGCTTATAAGAGATCTAATTCGCAACCACCTAGTATCATACATTATTGTAATAAACTGCCCCTGATTCTATGAACATCAGTTGCAGAACACAGTTATTTCTGGCAATTTAACACTGGCTCAAAGTGATCTTCCAGACTGTTGATAAAAGCGCAAATCCAATATAAGCTATCGGTAATTTCTCAACAACCTAGAGAACACTGATGAACAGCAAAGTTTGACTAAATTTACCTGGTTAGACGAACACATTTTTCTGTGTAAACAGTCACTGTTTTCCATAATATTTCTATCCAATCAACTTACGATCTTTCATAAACATTTCATCTCATTATTGTTCAGAACATCATTTATGTAAAGCCAAAGTCATACAGAATCGCATAATTCACCCTCTTCACAACCAGGCAGTGAAATTTTGTTGACAAGTCAGCCATTTTGATTTGTGTACTTGCTGACCCGGTGACCGGGGTGCTGTATTTTTACTGCATATACATTTTATCCCATGTAATTTTGCATGGTCAAAGTTCACTTGCACTGTCAGCTGCCTCCAACTGTCACCATTGGTAGAGATAGTGTCTTTGAACATTGTTAATTTGGTGTTTTTGACAGCTTGTTGTGTCGTCACAAGAAGCACTCACCCCGGCTTGTGAGACAGGATCTTAATAATAATAAATAAGGAAAACAGTGTAACAGTTATCTAGATTTATGCAGCAGTCTTTTAGTCTTTTAGACACTCAGTTGCAGACATTTTCAGTTATCGCAGACGTTGTATTGACATAGGGAAAAACTTAACAACACTAGACAATAAATGAGTACATAACGGAAGTACCTTGGGTACTGCCTAGACTAAACAGACACAGACGGTAATGCTCATTCAGACAACGAATACATTTGCACACTTCAACTGCTGGATCAAAACCACACCAAACTGTGGGCACGAACCAGAAAAACGCGTATCATTCATCTGTGGATGTCCGTGCATTAGGAGTGTTCGATTATCAGGGCTCCAGAAGACGTCCGCTCTGTGCAGTGAAAATTAAGCCTGGGATTTCAGATATATAGTATAATCTATAATGGTCCGGACAGGTTGGGCAAAACACGAAAAACTGTCCGAAGTTTGGTCGCAGTAAACCGTCACGACCCGCACTTGATCCAAAGATGATCAATCGGCATTTATAGATTCTGGTACGTGCCACGTGATCGATGTTGGCCAATGACTCATCGCCCGGGGAAGCCCGGTAGCCCGATTAACCAATCAGGAGTTGCCCAGAAGCCAGGCGTCTCGATTTGGAAACCAGGATGCCGGACTGCCCACAAGTTTGGAATCAGCGTCAACTTCCTGAACTTTACTGACTTAATATTTTGAAAGAATCTAATTCTTTGGGTGATAAGAGATTTTGATATGATGTTCAGTGCAATATAAAGCTATAAATATTGAAAGTCCGTTTGATGGTGAGCTCATCTCAAGCTCGCCATCCGTAATGATTGGCATCCGTAATTCATGCTTGGCAATGGGAAAATGGTCGCTTGTCGGAAGACCAAATCTTCTTGAAATGATGGTCATTCGTTTAGCACTGAAGAAAGCCATAAAATACATGCACCACTCTTGTGTTATGATCTCTACCGGCAATACGGCAGGGGTCTCCTATATCAACAAACAAGGAGGAACATATTCTCCCAACCTATGCGTAGAGGTATGGGAGATCCTCCATTGGTGTCTTGAACACGATATCGTGACCAGAATTCGTCATATTCCAGGCAAATTTAATATATTGGCAGACCGTCTTTCGAGATTGGACAGACCTCTCAAAACAGAATGGGCTTTGGATCAATCGGTAGCGAATTTCATTTTCCAAATGCTCAATTATCCCAATGTGGATTTGTTTGCGACGCGATTCAATCACAAACTCCCATTGTATGTATCTCCAGTTCCGGACAGTCATGCCTTAGCGATAGACGCATTGTCAATGAACATGTCTCTAGCCAAGATACGTCAATCTCGGTGCAGAATAGTTTTTTTCCCAACGTCCGTGGTTTTCAGAGGTGTTACAACTATTAGTATCAGTTCCAATTTATCTTCCGCTCTTTCCAAAACTACTGACACAGTCAAAAGGAAAGTTTCAACATCCAAATCTCCCATTACTCGCTCTTCACGCTTGGGAGTTATCAAGCAATCAATTAGAGATAAAAAGTTTTCGCAAAACGTT
The DNA here is from genome assembly GCA_964016985.1 of Anodontia alba. Classification (NCBI taxonomy): domain Eukaryota; kingdom Metazoa; phylum Mollusca; class Bivalvia; order Lucinida; family Lucinidae; genus Anodontia; species Anodontia alba. Next base: position 66,696,530 of record OZ024823.1, on the reverse strand, counting down.
GTAGACTTTGTCTCAAAATCAAGACGTACATCTACTCAGAAAGACTATGATCAAAATGGGTCGGTGTCATAGAAAGAAGGTTAATCCGGTCTCGGCCCCTCTTACAGTAATAGCCGTCTTCCTTATTTACCGTTTTGTCTGATAAAAAATATCAAATAAGTACCATCAAGGGCGATCCATGATATCAAATACTCTTAAATTTAAGACTGGTAATAGAGTCGGATCCAACCCAGTCTTGTCAGAATTAATTAGATCTTTGAATCGCAACGCCCAGTACAAAGAATAGATCTTGGGTCTGAGTTTGTCTTCAGAAAGCCCCATATTGAACCATTACATAAGGCATCTAAACTTCACGTTACGATTAAGACAGCCTTTCTATTAGCTCTTGCCACGGCTAAAAGATGCAGCGAAATTCATGCTTTGGCAATGGATGCAAATCATTTAAGGTTCAATCAATCTGATGGTTCAGTATCATTGATAGTTCAAACTGGGTTTTTTGGCAAATAATCAGATTCCGTCCATTTGCCCAGATCCTATAGTTATCCCTAGTTTAGCTCGAACATGTAAACGGGAACAATTGGATAAACTTTTATGCCCGATAAGAGCATTAACATCCTACCTTAAGACGACTAGTTCTTATCGTCAGAATAGAACTAGATTATTTCTACCAATCAAGACATCTCTAAGGCAATCAAGGCTTCGGTCTCGAGATGGATATCTTGTACAATTCAGCTTGCTAATAGGAAACACACCCACAGAGGCATCACTCTCCTAAAAACCAAAGCTCGTGAATTTAGGGCGCTAGCTTCTTCTTGGGCATTCTGTGATAAAGTTCCGCTCAATTAAGTACTAAAAGCAGCAGTATGGAATCAATCCTCTACTTTTGCTAAATTCTACCTGAGAGACATGTCTCAACAAGCAGCTAATCTTCACACTTTGGGCCTAGTTGTTGCTGCCCAAAAAGTGGTGGGGGCCAGGAAAATAGAGCCTTTGTCGCCTAGAGAAGACTGACAGCCTCCAAAGCCTATGTCACTTATATGAAGGTAATTAATATCTTACATATATGTTAGGAATTTAGATCAGTTTTAGGATATTATATCATGAATGTATCTTATTCCTAAGTTTCCTGAGCTTTAATCTAGAAATTAGGGATTCAATAAAAATTATTTGTGTTAGAACTAGGAGAGCTCCTCCCTCCTAATCTGCAAATTCTAACATATTATGTACTGTGCAGTTAAAATGAAGTTTTTAAAAGTAAAACATAATTTAACTAGCAATACTTAACCTATAGGAAAGAGAATCCCACCTGTCTCCCCGCGTAGCTCAGTTATATTGTTTTATCCTTCAAAGAAACTGACACGTGATCAAAAGAGCGGGAAGAGTGATGTCACACAGCTAACTGCTTAAAGGGACCTGCTGGATTAAGACGACTGACTGTCGTTTTTTTTTTCTGTGGAAGACTTATTATCTATAGGTTAAATATAGCTAGTTAAGTTCTACAACAACAGCTTTACCCTCATTAAATGTGTGATACATTAAAATTCCATTTTTCTACAGGAGCTTCTTAAACACACTACATGTATTATAAAATTCTCAACCTTCATCAACCCAAAGTTTTTCTGGCTTTCATTTACTGTTAATCATTACCTTTTCAAATGCTTTAGTGACAGAAGCCCCAGTTTTATCTCTCACTGGCACTGCCCATGCATACTTACTGAAAATACCAATGATTGTTAAAAGATATTTTATTCCTTTATTAAATTTAGCAAAAGAGGTCATATCAACCATATCAACCAAATCAGCGGACCATGTATCAGCAATCCCAACAACAATGACAGGCCTTTCCTGAAACTTTCTTTTTATTGGTTTATGCATTAATTCTTTAGTTATTATCTCCCCCATTGGTTTTTTGGGAAAAATCTTGTCTGATGCATTTTTTTCATTCCCGACTAGTGCTGCTGCTTTTGATGCTGCTTTTTTACATCCTATGTCGCTAAGCGAGATCATATATTTGAAAAAATAAAAAAATCCTGTTCCTTCTGTGATATTCAGTCTGCGTTTCTGTCATATTCACCCAAAGTTTGGTTATATCTCCTTTGTATATAATTCTTCTTTAATGATAAAACTAAAACTTGTATCAACACCGTTTAGGTTTATTATTCTGCCAAACACATCTGTAATATCTATTCTAATGATTGTCTTGTTCACTTCGCAAAATGAAATCCTTATTGGTTCTTTTGAAAATGGGTAAGAGCTACTGTACTCACTGTATATATTGTGTCACTATAACTTCCATCAACAATCGAATTACTGATTAGATCACAGTCAATGCAAAGAGTGTCGGTGCCATTCGTTATGTTCGGGGCCTTTGGTCCCAAAACTTGATTCCCTGATTATTTCCCTTTCAAAACCTAGAAGTTCTTTAAAATTACTATATATCTTAGGTCAAAATTGTTACTAAGCATCTTAAACTAGTCAAATCAAATTCAAATTTAATTGGGCTATCTCCATCTGGTTCCATATATCCGTTTTCAATAAGAAGCTCCCGTAGAGAGTTCGGAATAAGAATAGCACCCATTTGTAAAAGCACTTATTTTATATTCTGTGCCACTGTGATATCTCATTATATCATTATTATATTCTTTGCTAACATTGTACCATGAATATGTCATTGTGTTCATTTCCTTGATGCCTATAAATGCGCTTTTATTTCTATCTAATGTAATTGGCCGATCAAATACTGTTTAAAGGCACTCGGAGTGTTATTAGAATTATTCACTCTTGCTACTTGAGATGAAAGGGTGATTGTTTGTCCATATTATATACAAGAAACACTGTATATATATATAGTGTTTCTTGTATATAACAGTATTTGATCTGTTCAAGAACGTGGTTGGTTCCTAAATCAACATATATGGGGTGTAGGTCCGACCGGAGCTGAGGTTTCTTTGCCATTTCTATACTCTTGGTATAGGGCTACATAAGACATTTATGTTACTGCTTCTATATAGCTGTTAACAGAATCTGTGTAGCAATATCTAGGGTAGATGAAGCTCTCAAGCCCAGATCGGCATCTAGGAGTTGGCAACTCCAAACAAAAACCTGCATACCTGGATTTGCCTGTTCCAGTTATGTAAAGTCTGCTTCAGCAGCTGGGGCGGAAGAAATCATTACTATGATTCAACGGCCCAAATGGCGATGCAGCAGCATGTTGTGGAGCATGGAGAGCATGACAAGGCACAAAAGAAGTCATGGTCATCCACTGCATCTGGGCTTAGCTCCAGATGTCCTGACACTGTCTTGCCTCTGGATCCAGCTAGGTCAGGATGAGAGAGTGAGGTTGACTCTGCGCGCCTCTCCCTCACTATAATCCAATTCGCAGCGCATGTCATCTTAATCAGCAACACACATTCACAGCAAGCACATATATACAAATCATACAAAAGCCCTGTGGCGATGGGCGAGCGGCGAAGCAGCAGGTCAGGAAACACTGGATGCTGTAGTTGCGGACCTGCACACAGGCGGCTTGGTTCTATATGGTCGCTTTCCTGGGGAATTCGGCAGCCGAACTGAGCGACTGAGCAGACCTTTTTAGGATCGCACTGCTCACCCCCGTAGCATGGGGGTGCCCTAAACAATTGCCTGCTTCAAAACTCCTGGCTGGTTAACCGCGATCAGCGGGAATCCCACTTAGCGGTCGAACAAGAAAAAAGAAGATGGTGATACCTCTAACCATCGGCGCTTGGAATGTGCGCACCCTAATGGACAGTTCTGGTTCTGACAGACCTGAGCGAAGAACAGCTCTAGTTGGTAGAGAACTTGACCGATACAAAGTCGAGATTGCAGCTCTGAGTGAGACTCGCCTTGCAGAAGAAGGGCTTTTAAAAGAAGTTGGTGCTGGCTACACTTTCTTCTGCAGTGGGCGCAAGAAAGAAGAGCGGTGTGAAGCAGGAGTAGGATTCGCCATCAAGTCACACCTCGCCAGCAAGCTCTCAGGACTTCCCAAAGGCATAAATGACCGCCTGATGACGCTGAGAATTCCCTTATCTGGCAAGAGGCATGCAACAATTGTGCCTATGCACCCACAATGACCAACCCAGATGAGGTTAAAGACAAGTTCTATGATGATTTGGATTCTGTGATTTCTGCAGCACCCCGGTCAGACAAACTCATCCTCCTCGGCGACTTCAATGCCAGAGTGGGCACAGACCACCAGACCTGGGAAGGAGTGATTGGATCTGAAGGTGTAGGGAAGTGCAACAGCAATGGACTCCTCCTTTGAATTACTGATCATCAACACAGTCTTCCGTCTACCAACTCGCAGAAAGACAACATGGATGCACCCTCGCTCCAAACACTGGCAATGCGAAGGAAGGACAGACAGGATGTCAGAGTGACTAAAACTATGTGTGGTGCAGACTGCTGGACAGATCACAGGCTTGTTGTCAGCAAACTCAACCTGCGCATTCAGCCTGTACGACGACCACAAGGCAAGAAGGTGCCAAAGAAATTAGATGTCTCCAAGCTGAAATAAGACAGCAAGAGGCAAGCAAGTCAACGATCTCTGCAGCCGTTTAGATGCACTGGAACACAGTTCAGAAGATGTAGATGAGAGCTGGACAGTCTTCAGAGACATCGTTCACTCCTCAGAAATGGATTCCCTAGGACCAGTATCTCGCAAACACCAAGATTGGTTTGATGAGAATGACAAAGAAATTCAGGGACTCCTTGAAGAGAAACACCAAAAACACAAGACTTACCTCAGAAATACTAGCTCAGTATCTAGCAAAACTGCCTATTCAAACATATGCAAGACAGTTCAGACGAGGCTCAGAGACATGAAAGACGCCTGGCTGAGAAAAAGGCTGATGAAATCCAGTCCTTTGCAGACAGAAAGGACATGAAAAAGTTCTTTGATGCACTATTGTCCCCAGAGCTCAGGAACCACCCCACTCCTTAGTGCAGATGGAATAAGTCTTCTGACTGACAAAGAAGCTATCTTGAAAAGATGGGCTGAACACTTTGATGGTGTCCTTAATCAATGATGAAGCTATCAACAGACTACCACAGGTGGAATGTAATCCCCTGCTTGATGAGCTCTCAACCGTCTCTGAAACAGTGAAAGCAATAAAACTCCTGTCATCTGGCAAGGCTCCAGGATCAGATGCAATACCTGACAGTTATTTCACATTTTGTGGAGAAAAGAAGCCATCCCTCAAGAATTCAAGGATCCACCTATTCAAAAGGAAAGGGAATCCTCAAGTCTGTGACAATCAACGAGGCATCTCTTTATTGTCAATTGCTGGGAAGATCCTTGCTAGGGTCCTAACTGAACCGATTGAATGAACACCTCGAACGGTCAGGGCTTCTACCAGAAAGCCAGTGTGGAGTCAGGAAAAAAAGAGGAACAATAGACATGATCTTTACAGCACGACAGCTTCAAGAAAAATGCCAGAAACAGAGTGTGGACCCCTACATGACCTTTGTCGACCTTACCAAAGCATTTGACACAGTCAGTCGTGAGGGACTTTGGAAAATTATGGCAAAGTTTGGCTGTCCTGCCAAATTCATAGCAATGGTGCGGCAGTTCCATATGGTATGCTTGCAAGGGTCCAAAATGATGGCGAGTTTTTCTGATCCATTTCCTGTGACAAATGGAGTTAAGCAAGGCTGTGTACTAGCTTCAACACTGTTCAGCATGATATTTTCTGCCATGCTTACAGATACTTTCCAGGATGGTGACAATGGTATACCTATTAGGTATCGCTTTGATGGGAAACTTTTCAACCTAAGAAGGTTGCAAGCTAAATCTAAGGTGCAGACAGAGGTGCTAAACGTTCCTCTTTGCTGATGACATGGCAAAGGGTGCTCCAACAGAAGAGAAAATGCAAAAAGGTGTGGATCAAGTATCTGATGCATGTGACAGCTATGATCTCACAATCAGCATCAAAAAGACTGAGGTAGTATATCAGCCAGCACCTGGAAAGCCTTACGAGCCTACCATCACAGTGAAAGGTCAACGACTGCAAGTGGTAGACAAGTTCACGTACCTTGGAAGCACATTGTCTAGAGTTGTGCACATTGATGATGAAGTCAATGCTAGAACTGCCAAAGCTAGTGCAGCATTTGGCCGGCTACGTGGAAGTATTTGGGACCGAAGTGGAATCAGACTTGACACAAAACTGTAAGTATATAGATCGGCAGTGCTGCCAACACTATTATACGCATGCGAAACTTGGACAGTTTACCAACGGCATGCCAAAAGACTGAACCACTTCCATAAAAGCTGTCTTAGAAAACTTCTTAAGATCAAGTGGCAAGACAGGATTCAGAAGAAGCGATACAAGGACACCCTCAAAGCCTTCAACATACCAACAGAGTCATGGGAACAGATTGCACAGGATGTACAAAGTGGCGAGGCCTCATAAAAAGGGGAGCTGGTGAATACGAAGCAAAAAGAATCAGCGAAGCCGAGCAGAAACGTACACAGCGGAAAGCCAGAGCTAAGGCATCACCAACAGAGCTTTCTTCCTCAGACCTCTCTTGTTCTATCTGCAAACAGACAGCTAAGATTGGTCTCATCAGCCATCTTAGAACACACAAATAATAACACATCACACAGTTGATTAGGATTGGTCATTGTCAGTAATGACAGACGAACGAACGAACATATATATATCTATAACGAACATATATACATGTATATCTATATATTTTATTTTATGAATTATAATATTTTAATGTTGACCCATCTCTAACAAGTCGGTGGAAATGTAAAAGGTAAAAAGGTTCCCCCTCTCCCCCCCACCCCACCCCCCCCCCCCACTACCCCGGCCCCGGTGCTTTCACCGGCGTATTCACCGAACTTACCCAAAAAATAAAAATATATTGCCCTTCGTAAAGTCAAAATCATTTTCAATATGATACTCAGTAATACTGTATCGTATCTCGAAAGGCGCATATTTCGGCGCGGCTGGGAGGAGCCCGTGGACAAATCCAAAGTGATTTTTAACCATCAGTTTTCGGGGTGGTTGTACTTCTAGGCTAACATCATAATCCACAGTAAACCTTCCTGGAAATTAAATGGAATAATGTTTGCTCAATAGTAGCGAAGGTGCTTGGTTGAAAAAAAAGTTAGTTAATATAGAACGTCTGTGAACTTCTTTCCATCTCCTACTTTGAGACTCATATTTTAATAATAACATCTGATTATCAATAACACCAAATATGACTCCGTTTCGATGATCTCTTGCGGGCTTGCGTACTGCTTTCTTACATGAAATGTTTTTTAACGAAGACTTTCCTGTATTAGGGCATTCACTTCCTGTATTAGGGCATTCAGTGTATTTTCATTTTCACATTCAGCTAGGTTTCTTATAGCTATACTTAAAGTTATGTCATCAGATGATCGTAGACTCGGTGTGATTTAAAACATTCGAAACTGTTCCTTGAACCTCTTCAGTCTGTCTTCTTAAACTTTCTACTTCATCATTTTTTGAAAGTTCTCTTGATAGTTCCCTTTTTACATCCTTTTGTATGTCTTGTTTTACGTCCTTCATTTTATCATTTATATTTTTAAGAACGGTATCTGTGACATAAGCTTCAACTTCCACCCTTTTGTTAAATTCAATTCTTACTGACTGTAGTTCTGTTTGATGTTTGCTAATACTGTTGGCATTACTTTCTTTTATTTCATCAAATCCTCTATCTATTTTCTTTTCTAGAAGGGAAAGTGCCTTTAACGTCTCTGTAATGTCAGTGTCTGGTGTTTCATTATCTAAAATATTACAGCCATCAAACATGTCTGAAATACTTCCTTTCTTTAATGGCACTACCTTACTTCTTTTACGCATTCGCTTTGTATTTTCGGAATGTTTACCACTTTTACAGTCATTATCACTGTCACTGTCGTCACTATCACGAATGACCAGAATACTCTCTTTTTCTTTTGTCTTTCATTCAACTTCAGCTGCTCTTTCAGTTACTGTTAACTGTTTTGGCGTTTTAACCATTTTTTCATTTTCAAAGTCTTTTATCTGAATGCTTGAAATATTTTGTTTCATCACATTTTCTACAAAGTCTGCGTCCTCATTCATATCATGTTGGACACCCCTCGTACTTTTATCTGCACATTTCCCGTTATTCAACTCTAACATTGCCCCTCTGTCCTTAGAGGACTTTTTCCCCTCCTGCAATTTCACTGAAGATTCCTCTGCGATTTCTTTTTGCTGTGTAATTCCATTGGTGGGATCCATTCTTATACACTTTACCGCAAACAGTTCAAAGTCCCCTGTTCCACCAGGATCAATTTGGTTAGGTCTTAGAGAGAATCTCAGGGTAACTACAATGTACTATAGGGTCACTACAATGTATTGTTATCCAAAACAACGATATGTGAACAAAATCCTTTCATCCTCAGGGTAACCGAGATTGATCCCTTCCTTATTAAAACCTCTGGGTGACCTCGAGGCCCCACAAAATCCAGCGACGATTCTATCTGCTGATAAAGACCTCGGGGTAAATTCGAGATCTCTCCTCCCAAGGTTGACCTCGGGGTAACTTCGGGATTGATCCCTCCTACTCAGAACCTCGGGGCAAAATCGAGGTCCGAAAGTCCAGCGTTGGTTCCAGCCCAAATTCAAAATTTTATCCTTTAACGAAATCTCGGGGTAACGTCGAGGTCTCACCACGAATATTCCAACAATATATAAACATAACATCCTTCTGATTGAAATAATGCTGTTTGTTTTTTTCCTTTCCACATGAACACCATATTATATTATGATTATTACAAGCATAACAATTACCAGTCAGTATAAGATACTGATGTGATCGTGTTTCTTTGTTTTGGCCACTGGCATAATACTGTATTAATATATCCCCCGTCTTACTTATATATTCTGAAAGCATATCATTATCTCCCCGAATCTCACTCAGATAAATACGGTGATATGATTGGATATTAGATGGGTCTTTTGTTTCTTGTTTGTGCATCCTATATACACTGAACAAAAGTGAAAACACTACACCTGAATTGTTGGTCCTGTATCTACAAAACGAGACAAACTTTGAAATTGAATTACGATGTACGAGAGTTCAATGACTGGGCTATCCCCAGCCGTAGGAGTTTAACTGCTGTGGGCAAAAGGCAACACAGGAACGGCTTTCCAATGTAATTTAGATATGCAAATTTGAACACAAATCTCGCCAAGTTTGGCCAGCAGAAATCCAGACCAAGTCCTACTGCACGAAATGGTAAGCTGGACATCAGATAATCGGCAAATGTAAAGTTCTTATCACAAATGTGTTTGGTCGCCTAGAAATTCGATTTTGAAAAGCGGTTGTTTCATCAAATTCCAAAGCTTGAAAAGTTTTCAATGCAATCTCCATAGGAAAAACAATGTGGTGTCACATCGAACGCTGGTGCCATTCCTGTTCGAGTAAACGATAGGAATAATATGGTGTTAGGCTACAATTATACTGGAAAAGAAATTCTTCGAAAATTGTGATCAATCAAAGAATATCAAACATTTCATATTCCCTATTTGTTTTTGTCAAAGGGAGATAATTTACAACATTGACAAATTAGACATTGATTTCTGAGTTTGACTCAAATGATAGTTCAGATATTTTATGTGTTTTATTGCACTTTTGTTATGACACTTTATGATAAGCCACAAACATTTTATTTGCGCATGCGCATATACACCGACGAATAAGGCTTAAATCACATAAATAAGCATAACTCGGGCATCAAAAAAGACAAATTGATGAAAATTCGACAAATCGTTTGCTGGATGTCTGGGAAACATTACTTAACCGTATTAAATAAAATTTATCTATAACTTTACCAAGGAAATCAAATTTTGTAGTGTAGCGTTTTCAATTTTGCTTAGTATATATAATAATATATTTTTATGCTTATTATATATAATGGGGGATATTATCAGCAAAAAAAATCATTGTGAATTTAAATATGAATATCCGAATATAACTCTATTGATAAAAAATCTTAAATTCATGCAAGATAATTATGCGATTTTAAAAACAATATAAAAAACCTACATTGGGGGATGTTATATTATAATGAATAAAATAATGAAAGATTCTTAAGCAAAATTAAAAGATTATATTTCAAAAGAAGAAGCCAAACTTTATCAAAAAATTAAAAAAAAATCCCAATCCGGATATTCATCGAATCAAATTTTGTGAATTATTTTTATTGATTATATCCGAAATTCCAGAGCACCACGCCCCAGATGAAAATGAAAACGCTTGAAGAAATGATGACACATGTCACATTATACACATGTGGCCTAATGAAATAAAAAAAAATAAAAATAAAAAAAATAAAAATTTGATTGTGGTATAAAATTTATAATCGTGAATCCGAGTCCAAATGAAATAAAATTCAAAGTCAAACATGAAATACAAATACAAATTTAGAGGTGACATAAGAATTTTCAAACTTGTGAAAAATGCTCGAATCAAACGCTTGCCTAACACAGAAAAAAGACAAGAGAAGATTATTCAATGATGTGACAAATTTATTAAAAGAAAAAGAAAAAAAAATCGAAATAACAAGAAAAATATTTGTATTTCGTGGCGACAAATTTGATTTCCTCAAATATTTTCATACTATGGGCCATTTTTTATGGGGGCTGTGTGTGAACATATCAGAAATGCCTACGACATGGTGGACTCGAGAGGTAGTTATAATTGCTTAGATGAAGGCAAGATGACCGCCGTTTTTAGATTCATTCAAGACCTCGGAAAGACAATATATTTATAATTTTGAGAGTTCATTCGTAGTGCATGAACTAGAGTAGTCGGGTTTCTTAATTCTTGTATCTTGCAAAAAACGTAACCCTACAAACGGAAAGATATACGGATGAGCTTCTTTATATAAAGCTTGTACAGTTGTCCACAACAGTACAGTTGAAAAAATATTTAAATCTATGTACTTTTATCCACAGGCTAGATGTGTTTACCATTTGTTGCGGCGGTCAGTCGACATTCAGTGCACAAGGCTGTGTCCTAATGTTTCCGTATCTACTTTATTGTGTTACTTGGTTCATGTCTCTTATTTCACACATGCTTTTCAATGCTACAGGGCCATGTGCAAATAAACAGATATCATCACATGACACCGACTTCCGCCTCAATGTACATTATATACTCAATAAAATAATTTAAGTGCCACAGAGTGCAAATTTCCATATATACAAACTTTGACCGGGTGCATGGGCAAAACCACAGAAGATATCAAAATATCTTTGAATGTTTCTTTAAAAGGAAGCCCTAAAGGAATGTTTCCAACAAAAAATTTTTAAAACAAAATTTTCATTTTAAAATTCGCAAAAAAACACTACTTTTTCCCCAAAAATTAAAAATTAACATTTTCGCGTCAAAAGTGATGTCCGGGCTCCCAACTGTGAAACAAATCATAGAGAAAGCCTTATTTGTTATCAAGAAATGCACATTTTGATGGAGGTACCCTCTACAGATTATTCGTTTGTCTATGGGGAACTTTCGAGGCATTTTTAGCCTCTCAAAGGGTTGGCCTCTTTTTCTGGCCATATCTGTGTGCCTTTTACTCGAAGGAAGGTTGAGTTTGCATGATTTTGAGTGTGACAGAGTATTGTTTTCATTAAACAAAGAATTTTTCCAGTATTGTGAAAAAACTTCATTTTGGGGTAAAAATCGTTATTCCCGTTTTTCTTAGAATCCTTTGGTCTGGAGTTGTTGGTGCCATTGACACTTTTGTAGCTGAACATGTTGAGCTGATTGAAAAAGGGATGGGACTTCCAGTTTTGCCCATGAAATAATTTTAAAACTTGAAGGTTGCATTTTAGTGATAATCAAAGGGAAAATAAAACTGGTGGCCCTTAAATTATTTTGTGGAGTATATATTTCCTTCTAGTGTGATCACTATGATGTTGTGAAACTGGTTTTTGGAGGATTTTACCAAAATTGATGAAATACGACATGCAAAACGCATTTGAACCATGGCCATGCCATTTTGCCATGTTGACTAATAGGTTCGCCATGTTTCTGTCACGGAAAATGCTGCATTGTACAAAAAAAAAAAAAAAATAATAATAAAAAAAAATAGTTTTTTTCCTTGTCGATTACAACTACAATAATTAGGAAAAACGAAAATAAAATAGTTTTTTGCCTTGTCGATTACAACTACAATAATTAGGAAAAAAGAAAATAATAATAATTGCAATTGTAAGAATTGCAAATGTGAAAAATTATTTTGGCTATTACATGCATGTTTTGCGTGTTGTTTCCCGGATATGAATTATGACGTCAGTGACAAGCAGATAAAAAACAGCGCGTGCGGCGTCGCGCCAAAGTAGTTTTAACATACTGTTATAATATGAGAGGATGATGAGGTAAGCAGATCCACTTTACACGGTTTCTATTAGGAAAAAATGTTGTTTCTATAATAAAATGCTCAATTGTTAAACATCCTGGTGATCACAGTAGCTTAAAACGTTTTGGATAATTTAAATGATTGTGATGTCTCTGAAGAGACTGGGTACACCGTACTGGAATACTGTTGATGGAAAATACGTCTATCCTCTTATTATGGCGACCGCCCTAGCATACTCAAAGTGGTATACCCTGTACATGTATAATTCAGGGGCGGATCCAGCCATTGTGTACTGAGTACACAAATCCAAGCATATGCCCATAGTGATCTATAACATATACTGGGTGCACCCTAAAAGTACCCTAGCCGTTCAACTACAATAGCCACTGGGCAGCCTTAAAAGTTCAGTTACAAAAGCTATGGTGCACCTTGCAACTGAACTACAGAAGCAAGGATGCATCCTCAGTTCCAACTACAGTAGGTCGCAAGGTCGCAATGGCATCGCAAGGACGAAGCAATATCAAAGGTCTTGCCACATACGAGGCACTTACTGCGATTCTGATCCATACCTGAAAATATATTTGAACGTAATGTAAACAATGTAGTATCTAGGTTGCGTTCAGAAGCGCAAGTCACCTGCGATTGTTTTTCCCATGAACCCTGCTCCTGTTGGCGCTCGTCACTAGGTACACGGGTCTTGGGCAAAACGTTCGCTGTCACTTTGCACTACTGAACGCAGCCCAGCTCTCATCATTGTAAATACAAGATGACCAATAGCTTCTACTGAACCCGTTCTCTATGAAGCCGCAGTTACACAGAAATATTTCTGTTGCTCCAAAGCATCCCAGTCAAAGGTTAAAGCACTGACGATCTAAATATCTCTACGAAATTCGGAAAGTTGAGAGAAACTTCAAGTGGTATATACATATGGTATATGCTAATATAATTATAAGACTATAATTCCACACATTCTGAAGAATCTTCTGCAATATATGCTTTTAAGAATTACACCTGAACCAAGTGTGAAAGTTAGCCAGCTGTAACAGGATTTTAAAAATAAATCATATGGTGATTCATGCTTATGACGGCTAAAGCTGTGGTTTTAGTGTGGTATATGTTTCCATATGTGTTATATTGCAACGCATTACATATGATTCTTGCACGACCTTGAACCTTCCCGTTTACTATTTATAGTGCAAACCTTCTTAGCGTTTTGGGGTTTGAATCAAGTGCATGGACTCATAGTAAGGGTCATGGGCAAAACAGTCGCAGGTAACTTGTACTTCTGACATAACATAAACCTAGTGGGTACAAAAGACAAGTTATAGATAAACCATGATTAATGTTGAGGTTTTGGGTATACTGTATACTGTACGGTTTGATGACCTTTCACTGTCTGACCCCAAACGAGGCGGAGCCGAGTTTGGGTCAGACAGTGAAAGGTCACCACACTATGATATAATTTACAGTATTCCCAAAATCGAGACAATAACATGGTTTATCTGTTTTAACCAATGAATAGGACACTTTTTTTTTCTCTCCAAAAATATACTTTTATTTATTTAGTATATCTTTTTTTTCTACTTTTTTATTTTTATTTTTGTAAATTTTTATGGTAAAGTGGTAACACCTGGTCTGATTTTATGCTGGACCTATTGACCTCGTGTACTTAAAATGATGCAACACTTCGCTTTTTTTAATTAAACTGACTGACACACTACTGCTAAAATCTGATTGGTTGCAATCATGTCAGTCAAAAGAAATTACATCAGCATCTTAATTTGGACAAAGTTTGATGCAATCTGGTTGGTCAGCTGTAGCTTTGGTCATTATAATATATTCCAGACATACTGTCTGGTTTTATGTGTGCTATTCAACAAAAAAATGAATGTGTCATTTTTAAATAGAAAGTTGCTCAGTGCAGAAGTAATTTTGAAGTTCTTCTAACACTTGCTGGGAATATATTTGATGATATTTTTCTTATTTTTTCTAGGCAACAAACTATCTCTATTGGAGACAATTTGCATGAAATGTTAAATCCAGTTTCCTGAGAAAAAATATGAAAATTATTTCAAAATGTCATCTGCTGAAAATGAATGGTTAGCACTCTCTGGGCTTTTTCAGCAAACAACATATTGATGATACGTTTATTTTTTCCAATTGACTATTTGACTTTTGGAGACAATTTGCATGAAATGTCAAATCCTTTTTCCTGGGAAAAATATGAAAAAGTCGACTGAAAGTAGATGCTTAGCACTCTGGGTACAAAATTCAACATTCAACATTTTGAAATATTTTTCTTATTTTCCCCAGAAAACAAAAAAAACTGTTTTTTGATAAAAATATCTATTTGTCATCATCTGCGGAATTAGCCCAATGAGTGATAAAGGTTAAGGTGCACTGAAGGGTTGACAGTCATTCTATAAAGTACATCTTGAGATCTATAAATAAACCATGGGATAATTTTCAAAACTGAAAATTTTCCCATGGTCCAGCTATTGTATAATTTTTGGTTATTGAAAAATAACTTTAGCTTTATTTTCATAGAGACAATGGAACATCCATTGGTTAAGCAGAGCAAACTGATGACTCTATCTAAAGCGAGCAATCGCAAATCTTTATAAGTATAAATGCAGCATCGTTCTGTTGGAAGTCACTTGAAATCTACGTGTCATTTTTCTATTGACCAGTGGTCTATGTATGCAAGTTTTAAACATAAATCTTTAATTCTAAAGAAGCAGAACTCAAGTTAGCATATAAGGTTCGTGGTGGAGGAGGTTATAAGCTTGTCCAAGTCTTGTACGTTAGTTAGGACTAACGTACAAGACTTGGACAAGCTTATAACAGGATTACGGTAACGGTTTTAGACTGGTAGTCATGTGACATGCCACAGAACGAAAATAGAACGAGCAATTATATTAAAAGTCAATAGCAATCCTGCAAACTGAAGGGTCAGTCAAAAATAACTGATCACTGCCTCATAACTTTTTAATTGTATTATAAACGTCTTATTTGTTTATAATCCCTAAAAATAATCTCCCTAGCACTGAATCCCATCTCCTTGGCAACGCTTCGATGCCGTATTCTAAGCAACATAAGTTGATCCATCGAACCTCTCCGTTCACGGCACACTCTAGTTCATCCAAACTGTCGTAGCGTATTCCCCGTAGTGGTTCCTTCAGCTTTGAGAACAAATCAAAATCGGAGTTGGTATGGTGGAGGGGGTAGGTGGGTGGGTGGCAGGGGCTCAGGTCGGAGAGTACGGCGGTGGGAGTAATATGTCTCCAGTAGCTCATTGACAACGTTTGTTCAATGGGGTCACCATCAAAGCCTGTCATCCATAAACAAACACACGTACTGCGTGCACATCGCCCACACGACAACTGTGCAATAGCACTTCGAAACCGTTACCGTATTAACTGATTAAAAACGGACGCGAGGGCTTGATGTTATATATGGAGAGAGATGGGGATATATCAGGTAGTGAATTGCTTTATTCACTAGATTTAGACGATGACTACTAGACTTATTCTGGAAAAAGATAACTCAGAGCAACTGTAATAGCTGCACCATTTACTACACAAATGCTATGTACAGCCGAATCGGGCGTTTAACACATTATCGACTCCTCCGGGTACATGCGTCCCGCAAAGTAATTTTAATAAAACAGATTACAACTAAAACTATTTCATTTATTGAATACATTACTCCCCGGTATGTATTTATGCCTTTCCATTCAATGGTAACCATGCCTAAGGCTTCTTACAATAAAGGGGTAAAATGTAATAGAAGCAAACTGAGGGCAAAATGATAAAAAAAAAAAAAAAAATGAGGTAAACGATATGATCACCCCATTTTCTAAAGGAATCCAGAAGGAGTCTGCAAAGTACTTGAACAAGTTATTCACTTTTAACGATTACTTTCAACTTTTCTTAGCACACTCTAATCGTTACATCTTTTTGAATTAATGCTCTCAAGCGTGTTTGTCTGCGATAATACTGGATAAAAGCTGTGAATAAAAGTACAAAGATCTAAATACTTTTTGAAGTATACCGAGGTGCTTGATCTTGTATGTAATCGATACATTTAAATACTTCATTTTATTTTGGCGCTATTGACGATCAAGGAAAAACGCAAAAATCGCGAATAAAGATCAAAGAGAAGAATAACAAACTGGCAGAAATTATATTTCCATACACATCGCAAGTATGCTCTGCTTGCATACAACGTCAGTCAGTCAGAGGTGACAAAAGCAAAAGTGCATATACTTCTTTCGCACTTGTTTAGCACCTGAAAATAAAGAAAGACAACGCATTAGGGCTGAATGAAAGCAAATACATTTTTACAACCATTTTGTCAAAATTGCAGGTATAATTAGTTATCGACTGACGTATCAAGAAAGAAAACTACAACTAATCAACTAAAATCGGTTTTGTTGCGTAATTAAATAACAAAAGAACTGGTTTGTATTTAATAACACACCAAGAACAGTGCAATGTGGAAAACAGTTGAAAAGCATCGTGTATTACACCGTAGAACCTGCAAACATAAGACATACAGCGCTACGTCAGAAATCACGGATTTTGTTTTTCGGAAATCGAAAATCCGCCAAAATATAAATCCGCCAAAAGGTCCACTTATAAAAACCGCCAAAATTTGCTGCCGCCAAATAAAGTGTTTTACAATACTAAAACTAAGACAATTTATAGTGTCGATTAATTGGTATTGGGACTGTGTAGGTAAAGTTTTGGTATTGGACTGTGTAGGTAAAGTTTTACCTTAAAGTTTTCAAATATGTTTGCCAGTTGTAGATCAAGGAAGATATCCGGCGTTACCTTAAATTTCGTGGATTGAGCCTCTGTCTTTGTTACGTGGGTAAAAAAAAAATTCAGCGATGGTTAGTTTATGGTACAAGATCATTTTCAAATGCATTTTCATCAACCAATTGGTCATGAATTTTAAGAAAATGTAAAAAAAAAAAGTACGAACCCGTCTCGTAAGAATGCTTTCTTATCGTATGGCCGAACCTGCACAGCAGTTTTCTCTTTGAATGTTTGACAATTTCGGCAAAGTAACATTTGGCATCAATGGAACATTTGGCAATATGTACGTAGATCCGGATAGGCTACTTTTTATGTTCGATCAGCCTATCCTAATATTTTAAATAAATGAGTTTTTCTACCCACCGTCAAACGCGGTTCTTCGCATGGCGGTGAATCTTACGAAAAAATACGTAATCCGGCGTTATTAGACCGTAAATCCGGAGTTCCGGTTATCCACGGTGAAATTGTTCATTAATGTAACAATCATATAAAATGTGATTGAATTAGTTTTTCCATTTACCCTGATGTAGGAGGGAGTCATCTCCAATGTTTTTGCGAATAAAGAGCTAAGAACTTAACCAAGTTGTGTTTACACTGTTTGCCACTCATCTACACGTTCAAACACATCAGCACATCAACAAGTGGTAAGATGGTCATGTACAAATTTAAGGACTAGTATGGTAAGTTTATGTGTCCGACTTTTTTAGGGGAAATACTTTAAATTTCTACGACCTTACAGGTGCAAAACGTTTTCTAGACGTGTTTCTACTATAGAAAATAGTTTAATATCGTTTTTAATTGCAGAAACATCCGACTTTCAGCCAAAACTCAACATCTCAAATGTGGAAATCAAAGCATCAATCGTTCACATTAGCTGGATACCATGGAACAGTTCAGACATTTTATATATAGAAATATTTTGGACACACAAATACAAAGATGAAGACGTGTTACAAACATGTGTAAATAGAACTACAAGTGACATTTCAATAAATAATTTGACTCCGAAAACGGCGTATATATTGTGGATTGGTACAATTCTGAAAGACTCGAAAGTAATCTACTCAAATCAGCTTCATTTTGTGACATTAAAGGTTCGTGTTAAGTATGTGTATACATGTATTATTTAATTATTACATTAGTAAATTATAAAGGCAACCCAAGAATGAACACTTTACACAGATATATAAACCGGGCTTATTTTATCTGATTTTGAGAAATTAAATTGATAGTGAAAGCATGTAGTACAAAGTGTTCATGTTGGTTGTTTTTCAAGGAATAGTAAATTTTCTCACAAAGCCTTGTCTCTAATGTAAATTTAATATTGGATGAAGCCACTGGTTGTAAGAAAGTGTGAAAATATGGATATAGAGCAAAATCCAGGTCCATCAAATCATATAAATCTAATTATGTAATTAAGTTAATGCCTTTTTTCGCGACACCGCCTCCTGAACAATTCAGAGTAACTACAGTTGCTATACTGGATGTACATTACTCTGTGGTGGTTCTGAATCTCTTTTAACTACACTTTTATTTAACTTTAACATGCGTAAAGTAACGTTATTATTTACCTGTATTATCATTTAGATAACACACTTTTTGAATAAAAATTACTGGCATGTTTCTTATTTTTCTTAAGGAATATATGTTGTGGATATTCATTAAAAGAGCCCTACCAATGAATGACCTTCTAATAAGTTCCAACATGTTTTTGTGTTGAAATTATAATGAACTAGAACATGTGTTTGAACAACACTATGACCCCAACTATATGGTTTCCCTTAAACATGCATTGTCCATAATACTGAAACACTAAAAATGGCTAACTTCAAAAGTAAGAATAGGATGGCCGAAACATTCCCATACAGAACTAGTATTTTTACCGCTGGGCAGCGAATAAATTCCAACCACAGTTTCGTCTGCCATCATAATGAGAGTAAAGCAAAATACAATTGGCTGTCAGTCAAGCGTCATCCAATCAAAATCGCGCTCTGAAAATGTCACTTTGTAGACCGGATTAAAGAATGTAACGAACACAAATAAGCGAATCTGAATAGAAGCGTTCATCATATCGATACTCCATCATGTGTATCGATACATGAAGCGTATCGGGATGCACCAATGCATCGATGAATCGTCCCACCACTAGGCGTAACTCAGCTAATATTTGGTGGACTGTAACCTCAAAACGATACGCCCTTCTCTACATCTTGGTCTAACTATAGCATAAATGAAGTTTCAGCTTGATCGGATATAAATTGTAGGAGGAGTTAACCAGAAACTAGAAGTTTAAAGAAATTTTCAATGGGGCTTAATTCTGCTAATATTTAGTGGACTGTAACCTTGAAACAATATGTGCTGCTCCACATCATGGTCTAGCTATAAATGAAGTTTCAGCTTGATCGGATGTAAATTGTAGGAGGAGTTAGCCGGAAACGAAAAGTTTAATGAAATTTTAAAAGGGACATAACTCTGCTAATATTTGGTGGACTGTGACC
Organism: Anodontia alba; assembly: GCA_964016985.1. NCBI lineage: Eukaryota > Metazoa > Mollusca > Bivalvia > Lucinida > Lucinidae > Anodontia > Anodontia alba. The sequence continues at coordinate 66,676,827 of OZ024823.1, read as the reverse complement.
TAGAAACAATATGCACTGCCCCCACATCTTGGTCTAACTATAAATGAAGTTTCAGCTTCATCAGATGTAAATTGTAGGAGCAGTTATCCGGAAACGAAAAGTTTAAAGGAATTTTCAAAGGGCTATAACTCTGCTGATATTAAGTGGATAACTCTACTAATATTTGGTGGACTGTGACCTAGAAATAATATGCACTGCCCCCACATCTTTGTCTAACTATAAATGAAGTTTCAGCTTGATCAGATGTAAATTGTAGGAGCAGTTATCCGGAAACGAAAAGTTTAAAGGAATTTTCAAAGGGCTATAACTCTGCTGACATTAAGTGGACTGTAACCTCAAAACAATATGCACTGTTCCACATCATGGTCTAACTATAAATGAAGTTTCAGCTTGATCAGATGTAAAGTGTAGGAGTTAACCAGAAACGAAATGTTTTCTGAAATTTTCGAAGGGGCATAGCTCTGCTAATAATTGGTGGTCTGTAGCCCAAAAACAATATGTGCTGCTTCACATCATGGTCTAGCTATATACCAAGTTTCATTTTAATCGGATGTAAACTGTAGGAGGCGTTAGCCGGAAACGAAAAAGTTTTCTGACGGACGTCATACCCCGTAAAATAATATGTCCCGTTTTTCAAACAGGTGTATATTAATTCAAAAAAGTAAAAATGCAAGAGTTAATGGTTCTTGCGCGCTGCATGTTGTCTAATGCTGATTGATATTTACATGACCTTTCTTGAAGATATCTTGAACAGGTTTCAAGTTACAGAGCGGACACGATTTTGTGACACATAAAGTTCCAAGTGAAATAACTCAAAAAGTATAAATGCAAGACGTATGGTTCTTGTGCTCTGCATGTAAGATAATGTTGATTGATATTTATATGAAGTTATGTGGAGACAGCTTGAACCATTTTCAAGTTACAGAGTGGACAAGATTTTGTGACAGACGCCCGAGGGAAAAAACAATACACATCTCCCTACCCTAAAGGGAGGAGACATAAATATCAGAATCCTAGCTCAAGCGGGAGGGGGCATATTGCTTTTGGTGCAGATCTTATCAGCACTGGCGTCCCCATCCAAGGGTGTGTGTGTGGGGAGGGGGGGGGGGGAATATTTAGAACAGAATAGATTCAAAAACAGGCATAACTGGCATGCTAGGTCCAATGGGGGAAAAAAAAAAAAAAGCAAGAGGACCATGATGGTCCTATATCGCTCACCTGAGCAAACAGCTTTGCATACTTACTGTTGAAGTTTCAGCCAAGTTTACTGCTCTAAAATTTTTGTATAAATTTTATAACCCTGCACCCCAGTGGCCATGTTTTTTTCATCCATCATGATGGCTTGAACTGAATAGTGAAAGAGGATCACCAAAGGAACAATTCTGCTGTTATATTGAAATTGGTCCAGTGGTTTCTGACAAATAGATTTTTAAAATGTCTTATATAGATATATAGGGAAATTAAGCCCCATCCCCTAACGGCCATGTTTTTTGACAAATCATGACAGCTTGAACAAACTTGGTAGAGGGTCACCAAAGGAAAAATCCTGCCACGTTATATTGAAATCGGTTCAGTGGTTTCTGACAAGAAGATTTTTAAAGTTTTCTATTTAGATATATAGGGAAAATAAGCCCCACCCCTAGCAACCATGTTTTTTTACGAATCATGATTGCTTGAACAATCTTGATAGGGGGTCCCCAAAGCAACATTCCTGGCAAGTAATATTAAAATCAGTCAGGTGGTTTCTGACAAGATGAATTTTAAAGTTTTCTATACAGATATATACGGAAAATAAGCCCCGCCCCATGAAGGCCATGTTTTTTGACGTATCATGAGGGCACAATCTTAGTAGAAGGTCACCAAAGCACATTCCTGTCAAGTTACATTGAACTCAATCCAACGGTTTCTTACGAGAAGATTTTTAAAGTTTTCTATATAGGGAAAATATGCTCCGCCCCCTAGCCGCCATGTTTTTTGCTGAATCATAACGGCTTGAACAATCTTGGTAGAGGGTCACCAAAGAAACATTCCTGCCAAGTTATATTGAAATCGGTCCATTGGTTTCTGAGAAGAAGATTTTTAAACTTTTCTATATAGATATATTTGGAAAATAAGCCCCTCCCAGTGGCGGCCATTGTTTTTTGACGAATCATGATAACTTGAACAATCTTGGTAGAGGGTCAACAAGGAAAGATTTCTACCAAGTTATAATGAAATCGGTCCAGTGGTTTCTGACAAGAAGATTTTTAAAGTTTTCTATAGAGATATATAGGGAAAATAAGCCCCACCCCCTGGCAGAATTTTTTTTAGACGAATCATGACTGCTTGAACAATCTTGGTAGCAGGTCACCAAAGCAACATTCCTGCCAAGCTATATTGAAATTGGTCCATTGGTTTCTGACAAGAAGATTTTTAAACTTTTAAACTTTTCTATATAGATATATAGGGAAATTAAGCCTCCCTCGGACCCTCCCCACCCACCACCCGGCGGCAATGTTTTTTTGACAAATCATGATAACTTGAACAATCTTAGTTAAGGGTCAAAAGGAAAGATTTCTGCCAAGTATTAATGAAATCGGTCCAGTGGTTTCTCACAAGAAGATTTTTAAAGTTTTCTATATATATAGGGAAAATAAGCCCCGCCCCTAGCTGCTATGTTTTTTGACAATTCATGACGGCTTGGACAATCTTGGTAGAGGATCACCAAGGAAACATTTTTGCCTAGTTATATAGAAATCGGTCCAGTGCTTTCTAACATGAAGATTTTTAAAGTTTTCTATATAGATATTTAGGGAAACAAGAGGCCCACGGGCCACGGCTCGCTCACCTGAGTCACTGCAGACATGCAGATTTTTAAACTTTTCTTTTGCATGTGAAATTTGGTGGAAATTGGCTAAGTGGATTCTGAAGAATCATGATTTTATACATGTAAACAGCACAGTGGCAGAGAAATATAATAAATATAAACAAGATGATGGCCATCTAAGATTTCCAATCAGAACAATTTTAACTACTGTTGATCTACAATTCACTTGAATACTTTCAATATAAATGTATATGGCCCATACAAATGCATGGGGAAGCAAATTTGACCTTGGAGGTAAAAAGGTCAAACGTCAACATAGAACCATCATTTTAGCAATTTTGGTAGCTCTCCTGTCCCCCATAATTTGTGCAAAGATAAGGGCCCAGGGCTTATTTGGTTATGGAGAAGAAGATTTGTAAATTTTTTTTTACCATTATATGGGCATGGCAGCCATTTTGATCAATGGACCATGCCCATTTTAGCAATCTTTCATTCTCCTGCCCAAGGAGGCTCTGCATGAAATTTGAGCAACACTGGCCCAGAGGCTTCAGAGGAAAAGTCATTTGAAATTATCAACATTTTTTCCATACAAATGTATGGGGCCCATACAAATGCATACAGAAGCAAACTTGACCTCGCCGTAAAAAGGTTAAATGTCAATGTATGACAATTATTTTAGCAACCTTGGTAGACCGCCCGTTCCCGATGATATATGCAAACATTCAGCCACATGCCATCCTCGATTTTGGAGAATAACATTTTTAAATGTTTTTTTCCCATATAAATGCATAGGGAAGCAAACGACCTTGCCGTAAAAAGGTCAAA